>CM031697.1:6275103-7475103 GCA_018466805.1 Hippocampus abdominalis | reverse complement strand
CATAAACCTCTGGTACCCCTGATAAATAAAAAGGATCTGGATAATGTTCCTATGCGTTGCCAAAGACTCTTGATGAGACTTATGAGGTTTAAGCCTACAGCTGAATATGCGCCAGGCAAGACTCTTACCGTAGCCGATGCACTGTCCCGTGACCCATTACAGTGCACAACGGAGGTAAGTGACACTCATGCTGATGTAGAGTGTTACATTGCAGCCATCATCACCGGCATGCCAGCCACACCACAAAAGCTCGAAACTATAAAGCTAGCCACAGCAGCTGACAGTAACCTGAAGGTGCTACTGGGATATATCAAGTCAGGTTGGCCAGATTATGTAGGAAATGTCCCTACTGCCATCAGAGACTATTATCCAGTTAAAAGTGAACTGTCAGAGTACAAAGGTATTGTCACCAAAGGATGTCGCATATTAATTCCGGCCCCATTGAGAGGTGACATCTTGGATCGGATCCATGATGGACATCAGGGCCTAACCAAATGCAGGGAGCGGGCCAATGCATCCGTGTGGTGGCCCGGAATCTCCACTGACATCAAGCTGAAAGTCGAGTCCTGTCAAACGTGCTGTGAAATGAAACTCACCCAGCGTAAAGAGCCCCTCATCTCAACTCTTATGCCTGAAAGACCTTGGCAAAGACTTGCAATCGACCTTTGTGATTACAACAAACAAACTTACCTAGTAGTGTCCGATTATTTCTCCAGGTTCATCGAGATACTCCATATGTCAACGACAACTGCTTCACAGGTCGTGCTGAAGCTGAAATCACTCTTTGCTCGCTATGGCTGCCCGGATCAGATTGTTTCGGACAACGGACCCCAATTTGCATGTGAGGAGTTCAAGAAGTTTTCCCTTGATTTTGACTTTCAACACATTACTTCGAGCCCGCATTGTCCACAAGCCAACGGACATGCAGAAAGGAGTGTACAAATTGCAAAGAGGATTCTAAAGCAGAAAGACCCTTTACTCGCTCTCATGTGTTACCGTTCCACCCCATGTGCAACCACAGGCGTAAGTCCAGCAGAACTGCTTATGGGGAGAAGGATTAAAACAACACTCCCAACTCTAGAGTCGAATCTCCAACCCCAATGGCCAGATCTAGCTGCCGTAAGAAGCAAGGATGCAAGGGAGAAGCAGAAGCAAGCCTTCTACTTCAACCAACGTCATGGTACAAGACCTTTACCCCTTTTGAGAAACGGTGATTCTGTTCTCACAAAGTTGGATCATCAGGATGCTTGGGGAACGCCGGCTGTCGTTACTGGTGACGGTGCAACTCCGAGATCCTATCTCATTGAGACGCACAAGGGGGCGACTCTGAGACGCAACCGTCGCCACCTACTGTGTGTGCCAGCTTCTTCTGGAGTTACTCCACCCCTACAGCTTCAACATCCTCAGCCGGAAGCTACTGAAACACCACCAGACACCTTGGCTACTCCCAAAACAAGCGTGCCTCAAACGCAAGATGGACAGCTATTCACGCGGTCAGGCAGGCTGAGTAGACCAGTGAACAGACTGAATCTGTAAGGATGTACGAAGAACGCTGCCCGAACAGATCAAAATGTTTGTGAAAAAAAAAAAAAAAAAAAAAGCTGTTAAAGATATTGAAAGAAGTGAAAATAACCACAAGCTGATTGTTATGCTGTTTGAATCTTCAAAAAAAAAAAAAAAAAAGTTTGTGTATTTTCGCACTGAGGAAAGTAATTTTGTGGTGTTCTGAAATGTAAAAAAAAAAAAAGGGAGATGTCATATAAGGACTATATGTGTTGAACTTTACGATAGCAGTTCGACATGCCGTAAAGAGCTGCTATCGGGTTACCATGGCAACTGACCTCAGCATGTGTAGAGAACGTGGCATTGTTACGGTTAGATTGATCTGTACTGTCTACGAGCGACTAGTAAAGAACCTCTGTTAAGCACAACTCTGAGTGGACATTCTCAATAACATTACAGAATATGTTTGAATATTTCAAAAAAATATATATCTCGTGAAAAAAAATATCTACAAGTAGTATTATTTCCTCCAAGGTGCACTGACTGCTATGAGCGCAGCAACATGATGATGGTAATCCCCGTCTTCAGTTTCCATGTCTTCTTCTTCCAAGAACAACAAGGCCTCAGAATTTGGTTCAATTCGCAATATATCAGCACTTAAATTCGACCCACAATCCCCACCATCCTCATCAGCAGCAGGCGTGAAAGTCCCTCACGTAGACGCGTGGAGCAAAAAGGAAAAAAGGAAGAAAAAAAAACACCCAAGAAGAAAATGAAGAAGGGTGGCGGCTATGTGGTGATACCGCTTGTCAAAAAAAACAAAAAAAAATGAATGAAAAATCCGCGTGGTGGAAGTCTTGACGCCAGGAAGCCAAGCGAGCAGCACCGGCGTTCGGTGCCCGCCGTGGTCGTGCCAGTGAAGGTTTTAAGGGTGGGCTCGGGGAAAAATGTGCCACGCAACAGCAGAGTGGGGCTGAACGCGTGGGTACACACCGCGTCTTCCCACCCCCGATACCGACGTCTTTTTTTTCTTCTTTCGTCGTCGCGAGAGAGGTGAAAACAAGTCCACGTTGCAGCTGCTAAAATCCCACAGTGAGAACGTGTGTGTGTTAGTGGGTCTCCCGTGGAATCTCTGCTGTAAACAAGAGTCCGCTTCTCTCTCTCACACACACTAGTGCATGCACGAACTCGCTCACACGCGTCGTGCTCCGGATAAGGTGGCCGGGTGGAAAAAGCGTCGTGGATTTTCGCTCCCAGCAGGGATGGATTCCCATCGCCGAGACGTCAAGCTTTGAGTTGAGCATTTATTGGGCTGGGCATTTATTCCATTTCCAGTTTGAGGAATCGTGTAGTACTGTAGTTTGCTCTTTGTCTGTTGTGTTTAATAAAACGCGTGGAGTCGGACTTTGTGCTCACTGTCGTTTATTGTCAGTAGCCACCTTTTATATCAATCCGTCGGCAACCGCCCACTTTACGGCCGTGACGTCACGCCGTCGTAACATAACCCTGTGGCTGTGGTTATATGCCACATTCACCCCCCCCTTTTATAAAAGTGCAAAAACATTCAAACATATTAATGGTGCACAACTTCAAAGCCAGAACATGGCCAACCTATCTGGGTAAACAGGGTAGACTACCCATTTACCCGCATAGCCATGTGGTTTATTCTGCCACATAATCAGACTATGTAGTCCCTGAGATACAGGGGCTGCCGACGAGCCCGAACAGGGCGGAGCCTCGGTCCGAGGGCGTCAGCCGGCACTTCGAGTTCGGGTGGGATTCCTGGGGCTACCGGAGGGAGATCCCAGTCCCCGGCAGTGTGGCGCGGATCAGCCGCCGCGGCGAGTTCTTGTGCTGATGGTGGGTTGACGCGCCTTAGGCGACTGGCATGCCAACGGGAGCCGTCAGCAAGGAGGAAGGTAGCTGGGCCCAATTGTGCCATTATCCGATGTGCCCTGTCGTAGCGGTGCTTCATCCGGCGTTGCGCCTCTGCCACCATGTCGCCGACAGAGGGTCCTGCTGCTGGGGGGCCTGGAGGATCCCTGCTGGGCGGCCGTAGTCGATCCATGGGAAGTTGGAGTTCCCGTCCGAGCATCAGAAGGGCTGGGGAGCTACCTGTCGTGGCATGTGGCGTCGCTCTGTAGTGCTGTAGTGTGTTCTGCAGGGCCGTGCTGAATGGGAGACCTTCGGTCAGATGTGCTCTCAGGCCGTTCTTGAGGGTCTGGTTGAACCTTTCCACGCCCCCATTGGCCTGCGGGTGGTACAGGGCCGTCCTGATGTGCTTAATCCCTCTCTCCCCTGTGAAGGCAGCGAAGTCAGCCGAGAGGAACTGGGGCCCATTGTCTGTGGTAATGGTGTCTGGCACACCCCAGCGGGCAAACAGGGAAGAAAGAAAGTCAGTGGTTTGCTGTGTGGTTACTGACCCCACGGGGAGGACCTCCGGCCACTTGGAGTGGAGGTCGTAGTGGGCGAGCACTGGAGGGGAGGTGAGCTGTGTCTTCAGCTGGCGGACTGCCGCGGAGCACATGGGTGTCCAGGACCAGGGGGCATCCTGTTTGAGGAGTGCGCGTAGTGGCGCCGTGGTCTCTGAGTAGTGTGGAAGAAAACGCAGGTAGAACGCCGTCATGCCCAGGAATGAGGACAGCTGCGCGGGGCAGGAGGGCTCAGGCAGGCGTAGGATGGCTTCCACATTTGAGTGGAGCGGGCTGAGGCCGTCGGCATTCAGGCGAAACCCCACAAACTCGATGACCGGCGCGGAGAAAATGCATTTCTCGCCGTTCAGCGTGAGGTTGTGTTGGGCGAGCACCTCTAGAACCCTGGTGAGGCGGTCGTCGTGTGAGGCTGCTGTCGCGCCGTGCACCACTATGTCATCCAGGTACACAACCACGCCAGGGATGCCGGCGAAGATGGTGGCCATGATCTTCTGGAAGCAGCTGGGGGCAGAGCTAAGCCCAAAAGGCATGCGGGTGTACCTGAAAACGCCCATGTGTGACACGAAAGCGGTGAGGTTGCGGCTCTCTGGGTGCAGCAGAACCTGCAGGTAACCCTGGCGGAGGTCGAGCTTGGAGAAGACTGTGGAGCCGTGAAACTTGGCAGAGAGCTCTTCTGTAGTGGGCAGAGGATATTTATCTGGTATCACCGCTTTGTTCACCTGTCTGAGGTCGATGCAGGGGCGCAGGCCGCCCGTCTTCTTCCGTGCCACCACTAGGTTGGAGATCCATGGCGATGCGTCCACTCGTTCGATTATGCCAGCGTCCAGAAGTTTCTGCAGCTCGGCTGAAACATCAGCACGTAGGGCGAGGGGCAGGCGGCGGAGAGGCTGAATGACTGGAGTCACCTCCGGGTTCAGGAGCGGCTGGTGGTTGAAGGCGGTGAGGCAGCCCAGTCCAGCGAACAGCGAGGGCCAGCGGTGCAGCCAGGGCGTGGTGACGGTTAGTATGGTGGCACCCATGTTGTCTGTAATGGAGAAGCCCAGGGCACAGAACAGGTCGAAACCGAGGAGGTTGGCGCCCTTGCGGGACACCTGAAAGGTGAAAGCTGGGAGAGTTCTAGCGCCATAGCGCACGGAAAAGGTCGCAGTGCCAACCATGTCGATCTTGGTGTGTCCATAACCAAACAGGTCTTCCGTGCCAGGTTTAACAGTCATTCGTGGAAAAAGTCGCCGGACCGTGGCCTCATTCAGGAGTGACTTGGAGGCTGCGGTGTCCAGCAGCAGTGACAGACACACGCCGTCCAGCTCGACTGCGCACCACTTGAACGGCTTGCTGCAGGCGCCCACCGAGTGGATGGTGGTGGAGCCAGATGCGTTGGTTAGGTGGGGCCCGGGGTCCACAGGATTAGAAACAGAGCGGCAGACTTTAGCAAAGTGGTTCAGCCTACCGCAACGTTGGCATCTTTGTCCTAGCGCCGGGCACGCGGGCGCACGTGTGCGGTGTGATGAGGAGCCGCAGTTCCCACAATGTTGCCTCATCGTGGCGCCTCGACGTCCCGCGACGTTTACCTCCGGCTCGTCGAGAGGAGCAGTGGTGTCGGGGAGTGGGGCCGTGAGAGCAACAGTACGAGATGAAAGAGGCAGATGTGGAGCGAGGTGGGGGAGGGCTGGAGCTGGGTCAGAGGCGGCTAGCCGGGATGCTAACAGGGCCGCAGACTCGAGCTGGAAAGCCATTTCCACCGCCCTAGACAGCGACGTGTCGTCCGGCGATAAAAACAGCCTCTCCCGCAGTTTAAGGTCCGTCGTGTGTTCGGCTAGCTGGTCCCTAATCATCTCGCCCTCCAGATCTCCGAACCTGCAGAGGCTGGCTAGTCCCCGGAGGTCGGCGACGTAATGGTGGACCGACTCACCGGGCCGCTGTCGACGCTGCCGGAAGATAATCCGCCGTGCCATGACGCTCTGTGGAGCAGCGAAGTGTCCGGAGAGCAATGCCACACAGTCCGAAAATTTCGTGGCCGGTCCGAGGGTGCGAAAGATGCGTTGGCCCTCACAGCCCAGGCTATGGACAAGCATTGCCCGCCTTCGCGCGTCGCTAGCGTCGGCTAGCCCGAAGGCTTCAATAAAGGTCTCGAAGGACTCCAACCAGCGGGACCACGGGACTGGCGGCTCGCCAGCCAGGGCGAGGAACGGAGGAAGAGGCGAGAGTGGAAGCTCCATCCTTGTCGCCAATGTTGTGTTTAATAAAACGCGTGGAGTCGGACTTTGTGCTCACTGTCGTTTATTGTCAGTAGCCACCTTTTATATCAATCCGTCGGCAACCGCCCACTTTACGGCCGTGACGTCACGCCGTCGTAACATAACCCTGTGGCTGTGGTTATATGCCACAGTCCTCACTGGTTAGACCAGTGGTGTCAAACATACGGCCCGCGGGCCGCAACCGGCCCGTAGAGAGGTTCGATCAGCCCCGCAGGATCATTTAAAAGTGAAAAAAAAAATGCATAAAAGACACGGAATTAATACTTTTAATAAGGTGCAATTCATGGAGTATCCGCTAGAGCAGTGTTTTTCAACCCCTGTGCCGCGAGACATTGCTGCGGTAAAATATCCAATTTGTATGCCTGTGCGGTCAATGGCCCAGAAAGTAATCATGTAGTACCCTCCCATACCGCTAGGGAGCAGCAACAGCTAGCCAATTGCCTTGTGTTTCGACCACTAGAGACAAGCACATTTGTGCCGCATGAATGCAGGACAGTGAAACAATAAATATGAAATATTATAAAATATTTTTTTCTTTGTGCTCATTTGATTCCAATTCAAGCTCTTATAGCGTCATTCTTCAATGTTAAAAACGGTTATAGTAACAATATAACACGTTAATTGTTCAAATAAGCGTGTTTTTTTTTTACATTTTCAGCTCGTGGTGTGCCGCGAGATTTTTTCAATGACAGAAGTGTGCCTTGGCTCAAAAAAGTTTGAAAAAACACTGCGCTAGAGGACACACTGTTTTGATCAGAGAAGAAGACAACAACAGTCTGTCTGTCACTGAGACAGACCCAACACAGCAGATGCTATCAAAGACATGTGAATAATTCATTCTTTACACATTTACACATTTAGCACTCTCCTTAGTTTGTAAGGTGAAGGCAGGTATTAAATGTAGATTTTATATGCACATGTGTAAATGGTTTAAAAATTCCTTTCTTTAAAAATCTCGTTTAATCTTAAAGTGCATTACTATATTTTTATTTATTTTATTTTATTATCTTAGTTAGCTTATAAGAGGCTGGAAACTTTAAATTAGCTTAAATCAGAAATAGCACACAACCAAACCTTACACGTATCATTGTATATAACCAGATGACTGGGACGCTCACAGAAACAAGCTACACGTCGTTCGATGTCATAAAATTGCAATCAATCTTCAAAGTTTAGGTGAACATGTCTAGTTATGACACCAACCACCCCCTGCAATTACTAGAACGATCTGCGCCAATATTGTTAATTTTATTAGCATAACGTCTTCGCCAGAGGCGCTAACTGCAGCTTACTGACAAAAAAAAAACCCGCGTATTATCCATAGAATCTAATTTTTGTGGCAATCCTAACAATGTCTGATTTTGACGAATACTCAAATGTTATGTCTCCCACGCACACAAAAACAATACCCAGTGGTTTGTTACAACGCAAGCACATAATGAGAAACAAAGTTCTATGTGAGTATTGCCCACAAACTTGGGGGTTAGTTGGTATTGACTTTTAAGGCGTTTGATGCACCAAACGGCGACTTAAAGTAAATATTTCAAGTGGATAAAGACGATGTTGAACAATGCCACTGTGTGTGGATGCTGTTTTCTCTTTGGACAAATACCCTTGAGTAGATAAGGCACACGAATAACTTCTGTATTGAATAGAAAATAATGGAAATAATAAAAACGGTGTCAATCTCTGGTCGAGTTGAGAACTTTTACTCCAGACGGCGTGTGCAACACATATTGTCAATTGGAGAAACATACAAACACACAGTCGTTTATCTTATAACTCAATATGAGAGGTAGAGTACCAATGACAAACGCAAAAAAAAAAAACATATCACAAAAAAATAAAGATTCCCAATTCGTAGTGGAAAAATAGAAACAAAAAGCATCGATAAATAAAAACAAATACTGTACAGTATATGAAAGCTTCAGCAGCAGCACGTCTTGCTCTTCGTCGTTCGTACAGATCCGTCCAACGTTCTTGTATCGCCCTCTGCTGTCTCATCTGAGTCATTACAGTTTTCTGCATCTCCGCTCCCCGCCACCCCGGAGGAACACACGCGCGAAAACTGCGAACGTTGTTTAAACAGGAACAGTGTTTTAAATATTTATTTTTTTGTTTCCACACAGGAAACCGGAATTTTTAATGAGCACCACACCTAAAATAGTAGAAAATCCAGAAGGTTACGTTTAGTAATACTGTACCTGTATATCAATCACATCAAGTGGACAGTGGATCAAATGTGTGTGAATGAAAAAGGCTATGGGTTGAGGTCAACATTAAGACTAGTTGTCCTGATATTTTGTGTTTAAGCCCAAAGATCAGTGGTTCCCATTCACTCCAATATTTAATAATTTGTTGAAGAATGGACAGTACATAAAATAAGTACGAAGGTCCACATGAATATGCATAAACTCAGGTTTGGCAGATACCGTGAGCATAGCACCTGAATTAAAGACATCATTTTTTTAGTCTTTGGAGATTGGTATTGGTGTCCTCTCCTCTTCTATTGCTTCCACTTTCTTTTTGAATGCATCAAACACATCCCAGGACTGAGGAATGAGCTGTCGAGAGAAGGCCAATTGGAACAGCCAAGACATGAAGACGACGACTGCCAGAGAAATGAACACAATCAATGTCCTGAAGGGAAAGTACTGCGTGATGACGCCATCCTCTTCCCTCCAGCCCGGGAAGAGCAGCACGGGAGGGATCCCGAGTGCTGGCTCTCCACTCAGGACGCGCAGCAGCAGAGCTATCACGTAGCCACTGATGGCTCCGTAGCAATTGCCAGAGCGAAGATGCACCACACAGAACAGCTGCGGTGTCACAACACAGTAGAGTGTGTCATTGGCTAGTACCCACAGAGCAAGGATGCTGCTCTTGTTAAAGGCCAAACCGGTTCCAGCCACGCCCACCAGGAGCACACTAATCCTGATCACCCACTTCAGCTCTCTTTCTGATGCCTGTTGTGAAAAAAAGGAAAATATCATAAAAGTTGTGTTGCATTGCTCGATGCTGTTTTAGTCACATACTGCACTCAAAGGGACACACACACACCTGCTTCCTCAAGGTTGACTTGTATATGTTTTGGGTGAACATGGATGCTGATGACAGCAATACCGAGTCCATGGAAGACATAACTGCTGCTGCTAGGGCGCCAGTGCCCAACACTGCCACCCAGGCGGGTGTGATGTAAGACAGGGCCAATGGCAGGACATTGCTTGCCTCCCCGCGATAATAAGGTGGAGGTAGACCGTATTCTGTCTGGTTCCAGTCTTACCGAAAAGCATGGAGGAGAAACATACAGAGATAAACATGGAGATGAAATCAATCATTGTAATCAAGAATAAAATGATGAAACGGCAGTTGGTTAGTTCTTAGTCGCATCGTGGAGTGTTGTAGGGTGTGTGTGTGTGTGTGTGTGTGTGTACCTGCAGAAGCAGCCACAGCTCCAATGATCACCGAGGGGATTCCCATCAGAAAAGCACAGCCGCCAGCAGCAAAACAAGTGACCTGAGCCCGCTCTGATGAGGAGGATGCAAGAATCCTCTGGAATAGAGCCTGAGAAGCCAATCCTCCAAAACCCTACAACGCATATAAGCATGCTCACTTCATCAAGTATGACACTTCTTATCAGGAATGCACATAAGCACGCCAAGCGAACGAGCACTGGAAATTGTGTATTAAGCTCCGGTTCAAGTTTGTCCTCGTGCTTTTGCGAACTGAACTAAACGTCAGAGAACCCCATTTTGCTTTCTCACGGTAACTGCGGCTAGTCGATGACTAAGTGCACATGTGGACACCCTTAAAGTACCGTAGATGTGAAAATGGTGTTTGTGATGGACAATCTGTGATGAGCGCACAAGTTCAAGAACAGAACATTGCTCGGGTTTTAATTAGAGGGGCCGTTCTCCCCAGTTTCGCTCCTCAAGGTCTCACTGTCATCGCCCAGGTGAGCAGAACGATGCAGTCCTCAGCAGAAGGCCGCCCTATCGTCAACCGGAGTGACACCTAATGTACAGCCGTCAAGCCGCGGGGGGATAAGTATGACCACATCTGCTTTTTCGGGTCCCTCGCGTTAGGCCTGCTTGCCACTGGCAACCCTGCAAGAGGAATGGAGCCCCACACAATTTATCTACTGTTTTTTTTCGAACAGACAAACTTCTCCACCACGTCAAGGTTCAGGGAGGAGTGTGTATGACATATTGAGTACAATTGATCTATTACACTTCTGGCAAAATAAAAAGAATCTGACCAGCACGAAAAAGTCATCGGTCCACTTTCCTGCGTCCTCAAGCTTGACCTGTCCTAACCAGGGAAGGCTGTGAGACTGGTTGAAATTGGTCGTTTGCGAGGGATCAGTCACCGCAGGATTGAGAAACATAAATGGAATACAGAGCCACTACAATAAAAGAAACAAAACACTTGTTAGACAAAGCAATATGTGAAAAAAAACGAAAACAAAACAGATTTCCCAAACAACTGCCTTGACGTTCCTTTAAAGAACGGCTGCAATCACACAACCATGGTACATTTTATTTGATAGCTCACCAGACTGACAAATATGAAGGACAGTTGGATGATATCGGTGTACACAACTGCGTAAAGGCCTCCTAAAAAAGTGTAGCTGATAGAGATCGCCGCGGAGATCGGGATTGAGATTGTAGATGACAGATCCAGGATGATGCTCATCGTCCCCCCTGAAATGGAAATCAAAACATAATATAAAAGGGGGACCGGAGGGTGTGTTCCAACTACAGAGGGATCACACTCCTCAGCCTCCCTGGTAAAGTCTATTCAGGGGTGTTGGAGAGGAGGGTCCGTCAGGAAGTCGAGCCTCAGATTGAGGAGGAGCAGTGTGGTTTTCGTCCCGGCCGTGGAACAGTGGACCAGCTCTACACCCTTAGCAGGGTCCTCGAGGGTATGTGGGAATTCGCCCAACCGGTCCACATGTGTTTTGTGGACTTGGAGAAGGCGTTTGACCGTGTCCCTCGGGGGGTTCTGTGGGGGGTGCTTTGGGAGTATGGGGTACCGAGCCCCTTGATACGGGCTGTTCGGTCCCTATACTGCCGATGTCAGAGTTTGGCTCGCATTGCCGGCAATAAGTCGGAATCGTTCCCAGTGAGGGTCGGACTCCGCCAAGGCTGCCCTTTGTCGCCGATTCTGTTCATCACCTTTATGGACAGAATTTCTAGGCGCAGCCGAAGCGTTGAGGGAGTCCTTTTTGGTAGCCTCAGTATTGCATCTCTGCTTTTTGCAGATGATGTGGTACTGTTGGCTCCTTCAAGCAGGGCTCTCCAACTCTCACTGGAGCGTTTCGCAGCCGAGTGTGAAGCGGTTGGGATGAAAATCAGCACCTCCAAATCTGAAGCCATGGTCCTCAGTCGGAAAAGGGTGGAGTGCCCACTCCGGGTCGGGGAGGGGATCTTGCCCCAAGTGGAGGAGTTTAAGTATCTTGGGGTCTTGTTTACGAATGAGGGCAGGAGGGAGCGAGAGATCGACAGGCGGATCGGTGCAGCGTCTGCTGTAATGCGGACGTTGTATCGGTCCGTCGTGGTAAAGAAGGAGCTGAGCCAAAGGGCGAAGCTCTCAATTTACCGGTCGATCTACGTTCCAACCCTCATCTATGGTCACGAGCTGTGGGTCGTGACCGAAAGAACGAGATCCCGGATACAAGCGGCCGAAATGAGTTTTCTCCGCAGGGTGTCCGGGCTCTCCCTTAGAGATAAGGTGAGAAGCTCGGTCATCCGGGAGGGGCTCAGAGTCGAGCCGCTTCTCCTCCACATCGAGAGGAGCCAGATGAGGTGGCTCGGGCATCTGATTAGGATGCCTCCTGAACGCCTCCCTGGTGAGGTGTTCCGGGCATGTCCCACTGGGAGGAGACCCCGAGGACGACCCAGGACACGCTGGAGAGACTATGTCACCCAGCTGGCCTGGGAACGCCTAGGGATCCCCCGGGAAGAGCTGGAAGAAGTGGCTGGGGAGAGGGAAGTCTGGGCTTCCCTGCTAAAGCTGCTGCCCCCGCGACCCGACCTCGGATAAGCGGTAGAAGATGGATGGATGGATGGAAAACATAATATTAAATCAAAGGACTATGTGGCACGTTCACTTTTGCCGTCAAACAGAGAGCATAAACTTGCGATGAGTTCAGCTTTGAAAGTGGACACCTGGGACATGCCTTTCTTCTGACAGGAAGAGTGATTTGAATATCATTACTAACCAAGGGCAGCAAGGATGCAGGCCACCCACAGAATATCACCTAGCAGAGCAGGAAGTAATATTGCTGTCGTAAAAAATTGGCCATAGCGGTCCTGAAAGGGGTCCAACATGGTCAAGTAGTGTTTGGACCTCATCTGTTTGGCAAAAAACAATCCTGCTGGAAAAACACAAAACATACCAAAGACCAATAAGTGCCTCACAACGACACACAGTGGCGGTCTTAACTTCAATGGCGCTCTATGGGAACTCTTCTTTCGTGCCTGCAAAAGCACAAAGGCTTTTCTTTTGATACGTACCAGTTAGAAAATTTAAAAAATAGGCAAGAGGCCCAAATGCCCAGGCGAGACCTCGAGTTGGAGAATAAACGGCCTCGGCAGTCCCCAAAATGTAACCTCCACCAATCCATGTTGCTGAGAGAAAACATACAAACAAAGTCAGTGGTGGAAAAACGAAACAAACCACAAAAAAAAACTTTCCTGAGTGACCAAGATGAGATGAAACAAAAGTCTTGCCTGCCATGGTGAACACGCCAGTCACAACATTGATATTGCGTCCTCCGACGATGGCGACTTCGCTCTTTCTGCCTGAGCATTTCTTCTCCACTTGCTTTGACTTGCGCGAGGCCAAGATCCCGGTCAGCAGGATGACCACGTAAAAGACCCCCACAGCCAAAACTCCAGCCACATGGACTGCCATGCCTGCTAAACACTCACTGCCAACGGACGTAACAAACAAAAGGTGGACAGCTTTACATAGTGGGTGTGACAGTTTCAAGACGTCAAATTTGGATAGTCAAACTTCACAATTTAAATGATTAGTGTTTGACTTCTTACAGCAGCACTTTGAAGCAACATTATTATTCCGTACAATATTAGTACTTTTTTTTTTTACCTACAATTTCCAGCAACAAGTTTCATACCTGTCAACCTCGGCTAATAGCTGCCCTTATAAATTATTACGATTCCCCTTACAAAGCAACAAAAACCCGTGCAACGGTTTACCGCGCATGCGCACATCATGCTTTTTCAATCCGACCGTACGCAACGATGAAAAAAATAATATACGATTGAGGATTACTTTTGCTGGTTTGCCGTGACACTAGTAGCGATCGACGACGGCATTGTCGTTGGCTACCAGCAGGTGAGACGATCTGGAGTTGAGCCAAAATGGTCTTTGTGAGATCGGTTCACAATTGGGTTTTTTCCCCTGTATAAAAGATGTAATACGCCGTACATGATTTGAAATGATAAAAAAAAAAAAGTATAAAATACGGGGAAAACGTTCAAGTTGATCTCTTCTATTATTTTCTTCTCTTTTCTTTCTTACCGCTATTTTTTTTAATTTTTCTTCTTTGTGCTACTGCTATTATTATTTTTATTCTTCGTGACAGGGGTTGACTTTGGCCTGAGGAGTCAAGTTCAGCATTCGCTTCAATGATATCTGGCGCCATCTAGCGTCGTGAATGGCTATAATGTCTAGACCCCGAATATAAGACGACCCCCACTTTTTCAGTTTTATTTCAATGCAAAAAACACCGTCTTACATTCGGGCCAATACAGTAATTCTTTTAGTCTTTGGAGATTGGTATTGGTGTCCTCTCCTCTTCTATTGCTTCCACTTCCTTTTTGAATGCGTCAAACACATCCCAGGACTGAGGAATGAGCTGATGAGAGAAGGCCAATTGGAACAGCCAAGACATGAAGACGACGACTGCCAGAGAAATGAACACAATCAATGTCCTGAAGGGAAAGTACTGCGTGACGACGCCATCCTCCTCCCTCCAGCCCGGGAAGAGCAGCACGGGAGGGATCCCGAGTGCTGGCTCTCCACTCAGGACGCGCAGCAGCAGAGCTATCACGTAGCCACTGATGGCTCCGTAGCAATTGCCAGAGCGGAGATGCACCACACAGAACAGCTGCGGTGTCACAACACAGTAGAGTGTGTCATTGGCTAGTACCCACAGAGCAAGGATGCTGCTCTTGTTAAAGGCCAAACCGGTTCCAGCCACGCCCACCAGGAGCACACTAATCCTGATCACCCACTTCAGCTCTCTTTCTGATGCCTGTTGTGAAAAAAAAGAAAATATCATAAAAGTTGTGTTGCATTGCTCGATGCTGTTTTAGTCACATACTGCACTCAAAGGGACACACACACACCTGCTTCCTCAAGGTTGACTTGTATATGTTTTGGGTGAACATGGATGCTGATGACAGCAATACCGAGTCCATGGAAGACATAACTGCTGCTGCTAGGGCGCCAGTGCCCAACACTGCCACCCAGGCGGGTGTAATGTAAGACAGGGCCAATGGCAGGACATTGCTTGCCTCCCCGCGATAATAAGGTGGGGGTAGACCGTATTCTGTCTGGTTCCAGTCTTACCGAAAAGCATGGAGGAGGAACATACAGAGATAAACATGGAGATGAAATCAATCATTCTAATCAAGAATAAAATGATGAAACGGCCGTTGGTTAGTTCTTAGTCGCATCGTGGAGTGTTGTAGGGTGTGTGTGTGTGTGTGTGTGTGTGTACCTGCAGAAGCAGCCACAGCTCCAATGATCACCGAGGGGATTCCCATCAGAAAAGCACAGCCGCCAGCAGCAAAACAAGTGACCTGAGCCCGCTCTGATGAGGAGGATGCAAGAATCCTCTGGAATAGAGCCTGAGAAGCCAATCCTCCAAAACCCTACAACGCATATAAGCATGCTCACTTCATCAAGTATGACACTTCTTATCAGGAATGCACATAAGCACGCCAAGCGAACGAGCACTGGAAATTGTGTATTAAGCTCCGGTTCAAGTTTGTCCTCGTGCTTTTGCGAACTGAACAAAACGTCGGAGAACCCCATTTTGCTTTCTCACGGTAACTGCGGCTAGTCGATGACTAAGTGCACATGTGGACACCCTTTAAGTACCGTAGATGTGAAAATGGTGTTTGTGATGGACAATCTGTGATGAGCGCACAAGTTCAAGAACAGAACATTGCTCGGGTTTTAATTAGAGGGGCCGTTCTCCCCAGTTTCGCTCCTCAAGGTCTCACTGTCATCGCCCAGGTGAGCAGAACGATGCAGTCCTCAGCAGAAGGCCGCCCTATCGTCAACCAGAGCGACACCTAATGTACAGCCGTCAAGCCGCGGGGGGATAAGTATGACCACATCTGCTTTTTCGGGTCCCTCGCGTTAGACCTGTTTGCCACTGGCAACCCTGCAAGAGGAATGGAGCCCCACACAATTTATCTACTGTTTTTTTTCGAACAGACAAACTTCTCCACCACGTCAAGGTTCAGGGAGGAGTGTGTATGACATATTGAGTACAATTGATCTATTACACTTCTGGCAAAATAAAAAGAATCTGACCAGCACGAAAAAGTCATCGGTCCACTTTCCTGCGTCCTCAAGCTTGACCTGTCCTAACCAGGGAAGGCTGTGAGACTGGTTGAAATTGGTCGTTTGTGAGGGATCAGTCACCGCAGGATTGAGAAACATAAATGGAATACAGAGCCACTACAATAAAAGAAACAAAACACTTGTTAGACAAAGCAATATGTGAAAAAAAACGAAAACAAAACAGATTTCCCAAACAACTGCCTTGACGTTCCTTTAAAGAACGGCTGCAATCACACAACCATGGCACATTTTATTTGATAGCTCACCAGACTGACAAATATGAAGGACAGTTGGATGATATCGGTGTACACAACTGCGTAAAGGCCTCCTAAAAAAGTGTAGCTGATAGAGATCGCCGCGGAGATCGGGATTGAGATTGTAGATGACAGATCCAGGATGATGCTCATCGTCCCCCCTAAAAGGGAAATCAAAACATAATATTAAATCAAAGGACTCTGTGGCACGTTCACTTTTGCCGTCAAACAGAGAGCATAAACTTGCGATGAGTTCAGCTTTGAAAGTGGACACCTGGGACATGCCTTTCTTCTGACAGGAAGAGTGATTTGAATATCATTACTAACCAAGGGCAGCAAGGATGCAGGCCACCCACAGAATATCACCTAGCAGAGCAGGAAGTAATATTGCTGTCGTAAAAAATTGGCCATAGCGGTCCTGAAAGGGGTCCAACATGGTCAAGTAGTGTTTGGACCTCATCTGTTTGGCAAAAAACAACCCTGCTGGAAAAACACAAAACATACCAAAGACCAATAAGTGCCTCACAACGACACACAGTGGCGGTCTTAACTTCAATGGCGCTCTATGGGAACTCTTCTTTCGTGCCTGCAAAAGCACAAAGGCTTTTCTTTTGATACGTACCAGTTAAAAAATTTAAAAAATAGGCAAGAGGCCCAAACGCCCAGGCGAGACCTCGAGTTGGAGAATAAACGGCCTCGGCAGTCCCCAAAATGTAACCTCCACCAATCCATGTTGCTGAGAGAAAACATACAAACAAAGTCAGTGGTGGAAAAACGAAACAAACCAAAAAAAAAAAACTTTCCTGAGTGACCAAGATGAGATGAAACAAAAGTCTTGCCTGCCATGGTGAACACGCCAGTCACAACATTGATATTGCGTCCTCCGACGATGGCGACTTCGCTCTTTCTGCCTGAGCATTTCTTCTCCACTTGCTTTGACTTGCGCGAGGCCAAGATCCCGGTCAGCAGGATGACCACGTAAAAGACCCCCACAGCCAAAACTCCAGCCACATGGACTGCCATGCCTGCTAAACACTCACTGCCAACGGACGTAACAAACAAAAGGTGGACAGCTTTATATAGTGGGTGTGACAGTTTCAAGACGTCAAATTTGGATAGTCAAACTTCACAATTTAAATGATTAGTGTTTGACTTCTTACAGCAGCACTTTGAAGCAACATTATTATTCCGTACAATATTAGTACTTTTTTTTTTTACCTACAATTTCCAGCAACAAGTTTCATACCTGTCAACCTCGGCTAATAGCTGCCCTTATAAATTATTACGATTCCCCTTACAAAGCAACAAAAACCCGTGCAACGGTTTACCGCGCATGCGCACATCATGCTTTTTCAATCCGACCGTACGCAACGATGAAAAAAATAATATACGATTGAGGATTACTTTTGCTGGTTTGCCGTGACACTAGTAGCGATCGACGACGGCATTGTCGTTGGCTACCAGCAGGTGAGACGATCTGGAGTTGAGCCAAAATGGTCTTTGTGAGATCGGTTCACAATTGGGTTTTTTCCCCTGTATAAAAGATGTAATACGCCGTACATGATTTGAAATGATAAAAAAAAAAAAAGTATAAAATACGGGGAAAACGTTCAAGTTGATCTCTTCTATTATTTTCTTCTCTTTTCTTTCATACCGCTATTTTTTTTAATTTTTCTTCTTTGTGCTACTGCTATTATTATTTTTATTCTTCATGACAGGGGTTGACTTTGGCCTGGGGAGTCAAGTTCAGCATTCGCTTCAATGATATCTGGCGCCATCTAGCGTCGTGAATGGCTATAATGTCTAGACCCCGAATATAAGACGACCCCCACTTTTTCAGTTTTATTTCAATGCAAAAAACACCGTCTTACATTCGGGCCAATACAGTAATTCTTTTAGTCTTTGGAGATTGGTATTGGTGTTCTCTCCTCTTCTATTGCTTCCACTTCCTTTTTGAATGCGTCAAACACATCCCAGGACTGAGGAATGAGCTGACGAGAGAAGGCCAATTGGAACAGCCAAGACATGAGGACGACGACTGCCAGAGAAATGAACACAATCAATGTCCTGAAGGGAAAGTACTGCGTGATGACGCCATCCTCTTCCCTCCAGCCCGGGAAGAGCAGCACGGGAGGGATCCCGAGTGCTGGCTCTCCACTGAGGGCGCGCAGCAGCAGAGCTATCACGTAGCCACTGATGGCTCCGTAGCAATTGCCAGAGCGGAGATGCACCACGCAGGTCAGCTGCGGGGCAATAACACAGTAGAGTGTGTCGTTAGCTAATACCCAGAGAGAAAGGATGCTGCTCTTGTTAAAGGCCAAAGCGGTTCCAGCCACGCCCACCAGGAGCACACTAATCCTGATCACCCACTTCAGCTCTCTTTCTGATGCCTGTTGTGAAAAAACCAAACCAAACACACACACAAAAACCTATCATGAAAGTTCTGTTGCATTACCCCTTGCTGAGCCATTCACACACATGCTCTCTCACACACACACTCATACCTGCTTTCTCAAGGCTGTTTTGTATATGTTTTGGGTGAACATTGACCCTGAAGACAGCAATGCTGAGTCCATGGAGGACATAACTGCTGCTGCTAGGGCGCCAGTGCCCAACACTGCCACCCAGGCGGGTGTGATGTAAGACAGGGCCAATGGCAGGACATTGCTTGCCTCCCCGCGATAATAAGGTGGGGGTAGACCGTATTCTGTCTGGTTCCAGTCTTACCGAAAAGCATGGAGGAGGAACATACAGAGATAAACATGGAGATGAAATCAATCATTCTAATCAAGAATAAAATGATGAAACGGCCGTTGGTTAGTTCTTAGTCGCATCGTGGAGTGTTGTAGGGTGTGTGTGTGTGTACCTGCAGAAGCAGCCACAGCTCCAATGATCACCGAGGGGATTCCCATCAGAAAAGCACAGCCGCCAGCAGCAAAACAAGTGACCTGAGCCCGCTCTGATGAGGAGGATGCAAGAATCCTCTGGAATAGAGCCTGAGAAGCCAATCCTCCAAAACCCTACAACGCATATAAGCATGCTCACTTCATCAAGTATGTCACTTCTTATCAGGAATGCACATAAGCACGCCAAGCGAACGAGCACTGGAAATTGTGTATTAAGCTCCGGTTCAAGTTTGTCCTCGTGCTTTTGCGAACTGAACTAAACGCCAGAGAACCCCATTTTGCTTTCTCACGGTAACTGCGGCTAGTCGATGACTAAGTGCACATGTGGACACCCTTAAAGTGCCGTAGATGTGAAAATGGTGTTTGTGATGGACAATCTGTGATGAGCGCACAAGTTCAAGAACAGAACATTGCTCGGGTTTTAATTAGAGGGGCCGTTCTCCCCAGTTTCGCTCCTCAAGGTCTCACTGTCATCGCCCAGGTGAGCAGAACGATGCAGTCCTCAGCAGAAGGCCGCCCTATCGTCAACCAGAGTGACACCTAATGTACAGCCGTCAAGCCGCGGGGGGATAAGTATGACCACATCTGCTTTTTCGGGTCCCTCGCGTTAGACCTGCTTGCCACTGGCAACCCTGCAAGAGGAATGGAGCCCCACACAATTTATCTCCTGGGTTTTTTCGAACAGACAAACTCCTCCACCACGTCAAGGTTCAGGGAGGAGTGTGTATGACATATTGAGTACAATTGATCGATTACACTTCTGGCAAAATAAAAAGAATCTGACCAGCACGAAAAAGTCATCGGTCCACTTTCCTGCGTCCTCAAGCTTGACCTGTCCTAACCAGGGAAGGCTGTTAGACTGGTTGAAATTGGTCGTTTGCGAGGGATCAGTCACCGCAGGATTGAGAAACATAAATGGAATACAGAGCCACTACAATAAAAGAAACAAAACACTTGTTAGACAAAGCAATATGTGAAAAAAAACGAAAACAAAACAGATTTCCCAAACAACTGCCTTGACGTTCCTTTAAAGAACGGCTGCAATCACACAACCATGGCACATTTTATTTGATAGCTCACCAGACTGACAAATATGAAGGACAGTTGGATGATATCGGTGTACACAACTGCGTAAAGGCCTCCTAAAAAAGTGTAGCTGATAGAGATCGCCGCGGAGATCGGGATTGAGATTGTAGATGACAGATCCAGGATGATGCTCATCGTCCCCCCTGAAAGGGAAATCAAAACATAATATTAAATCAAAGGACTATGTGGCACGTTCACTTTTGCCGTCAAACAGAGAGCATAAACTTGCGATGAGTTCAGCTTTGAAAGTGGACACCTGGGACATGCCTTTCTTCTGACAGGAAGAGTGATTTGAATATCATTACTAACCAAGGGCAGCAAGGATGCAGGCCACCCACAGAATATCACCTAGCAGAGCAGGAAGTAATATTGCTGTCGTAAAAAATTGGCCATAGCGGTCCTGAAAGGGGTCCAACGTGGTCAAGTAGTGTTTGGACCTCATCTGTTTGGCAAAAAACAACCCTGCTGGAAAAACACAAAACATACCAAAGACCAATAAGTGCCTCACAACGACACACAGTGGCGGTCTTAACTTCAATGGCGCTCTATGGGAACTCTTCTTTCGTGCCTGCAAAAGCACAAAGGCTTTTCTTTTGATACGTACCAGTTAAAAAATTTAAAAAATAGGCAAGAGGCCCAAACGCCCAGGCGAGACCTCGAGTTGGAGAATAAACGGCCTCGGCAGTCCCCAAAATGTAACCTCCACCAATCCATGTTGCTGAGAGAAAACATACAAACAAAGTCAGTGGTGAAAAAAACGAAACAAACCACAAAAAAAAAACTTTCCTGAGTGACCAAGATGAGATGGAACAAAAGTCTTGCCTGCCATGGTGAACACGCCAGTCACAACATTGATATTGCGTCCTCCGACGATGGCGACTTCGCTCTTTCTGCCTGAGCATTTCTTCTCCACTTGCTTTGACTTGCGCGAGGCCAAGATCCCGGTCAGCAGGATGACCACGTAAAAGACCCCCACAGCCAAAACTCCAGCCACATGGACTGCCATGCCTGCTAAACACTCACTGCCAACGGACGTAACAAACAAAAGGTGGACAGCTTTATATAGTGGGTGTGACAGTTTCAAGACGTCAAATTTGGATAGTCAAACTTCACAATTTAAATGATTAGTGTTTGACTTCTTACAGCAGCACTTTGAAGCAACATTATTATTCCGTACAATATTAGTACTTTTTTTTTTTACCTACAATTTCCAGCAACAAGTTTCATACCTGTCAACCTCGGCTAATAGCTGCCCTTATAAATTATTACGATTCCCCTTACAAAGCAACAAAAACCCGTGCAACGGTTTACCGCGCATGCGCACATCATGCTTTTTCAATCCGACCGTACGCAACGATGAAAAAAATAATATACGATTGAGGATTACTTTTGCTGGTTTGCCGTGACACTAGTAGCGATCGACGACGGCATTGTCGTTGGCTACCAGCAGGTGAGACGATCTGGAGTTGAGCCAAAATGGTCTTTGTGAGATCGGTTCACAATTGGGTTTTTTCCCCTGTATAAAAGATGTAATACGCCGTACATGATTTGAAATGATAAAAAAAAAAAAAGTATAAAATACGGGGAAAACGTTCAAGTTGATCTCTTCTATTATTTTCTTCTCTTTTCTTTCTTACCGCTATTTTTTAAAATTTTTCTTCTTTGTGCTACTGCTATTATTATTTTTATTCTTCATGACAGGGGTTGACTTTGGCCTGGGGAGTCAAGTTCAGCATTCGCTTCAATGATATCTGGCGCCATCTAGCGTCGTGAATGGCTATAATGTCTAGACCCCGAATATAAGACGACCCCCACTTTTTCAGTTTTATTTCAATGCAAAAAACACCGTCTTACATTCGGGCCAATACAGTAATTCTTTTAGTCTTTGGAGATTGGTATTGGTGTCTCTCCTCTTCTATTGCTTCCACTTCCTTTTTGAATGCGTCAAACACATCCCAGGACTGAGGAATGAGCTGACGAGAGAAGGCCAATTGGAACAGCCAAGACATGAGGACGACGACTGCCAGAGAAATGAACACAATCAATGTCCTGAAGGGAAAGTACTGCGTGATGACGCCATCCTCTTCCCTCCAGCCCGGGAAGAGCAGCACGGGAGGGATCCCGAGTGCTGGCTCTCCACTGAGGGCGCGCAGCAGCAGAGCTATCACGTAGCCACTGATGGCTCCGTAGCAATTGCCAGAGCGGAGATGCACCACGCAGGTCAGCTGCGGGGCAATAACACAGTAGAGTGTGTCGTTAGCTAATACCCAGAGAGAAAGGATGCTGCTCTTGTTAAAGGCCAAAGCGGTTCCAGCCACGCCCACCAGGAGCACACTAATCCTGATCACCCACTTCAGCTCTCTTTCTGATGCCTGTTGTGAAAAAACCAAACCAAACACACACACAAAAACCTATCATGAAAGTTCTGTTGCATTACCCCTTGCTGAGCCATTCACACACATGCTCTCTCACACACACACTCATACCTGCTTTCTCAAGGCTGTTTTGTATATGTTTTGGGTGAACATTGACCCTGAAGACAGCAATGCTGAGTCCATGGAGGACATAACTGCTGCTGCTAGGGCGCCAGTGCCCAACACTGCCACCCAGGCGGGTGTGATGTAAGACAGGGCCAATGGCAGGACATTGCTTGCCTCCCCGCGATAATAAGGTGGGGGTAGACCGTATTCTGTCTGGTTCCAGTCTTACCGAAAAGCATGGAGGAGGAACATACAGAGATAAACATGGAGATGAAATCAATCATTGTAATCAAGAATAAAATGATGAAACGGCAGTTGGTTAGTTCTTAGTCGCATCGTGGAGTGTTGTAGGGTGTGTGTGTGTGTGTGTGTGTGTGTACCTGCAGAAGCAGCCACAGCTCCAATGATCACCGAGGGGATTCCCATCAGAAAAGCACAGCCGCCAGCAGCAAAACAAGTGACCTGAGCCCGCTCTGATGAGGAGGATGCAAGAATCCTCTGGAATAGAGCCTGAGAAGCCAATCCTCCAAAACCCTACAACGCATATAAGCATGCTCACTTCATCAAGTATGTCACTTCTTATCAGGAATGCACATAAGCACGCCAAGCGAACGAGCACTGGAAATTGTGTATTAAGCTCCGGTTCAAGTTTGTCCTCGTGCTTTTGCGAACTGAACTAAACGCCAGAGAACCCCATTTTGCTTTCTCACGGTAACTGCGGCTAGTCGATGACTAAGTGCACATGTGGACACCCTTAAAGTGCCGTAGATGTGAAAATGGTGTTTGTGATGGACAATCTGTGATGAGCGCACAAGTTCAAGAACAGAACATTGCTCGGGTTTTAATTAGAGGGGCCGTTCTCCCCAGGTTCGCTCCTCAAGGTCTCACTGTCATCGCCCAGGTGAGCAGAACGATGCAGTCCTCAGCAGAAGGCCGCCCTATCGTCAACCGGAGTGACACCTAATGTACAGCCGTCAAGCCGCGGGGGGATAAGTATGACCACATCTGCTTTTTCGGGTCCCTCGCGTTAGACCTGTTTGCCACTGGCAACCCTGCAAGAGGAATGGAGCCCCACACAATTTATCTCCTGGGTTTTTTCGAAACAGACAAACTCCTCCACCACGTCAAGGTTCAGGGAGGAGTGTGTATGACATCCATCCATCCATCCATTTTCCGAACCGCTTCATCCTCACTATGGAGCCTATCCCAGCCGTCTCGGGCAGTAGGCGGGGGACACCCTGAATTTTTCGCAGGGCACACAGAGACGAACAACCATCCACGCTCACACTCATACCTAGGACAATTTAGAGTGCCCAATCAGCCTGCCACGTCACGCAGAGAACATGCAAACTCCACACAGGGAGGCCGGAGCTGGAATCGAACCCGGTACCTCTGCACTGTGAAGCCGACGTGCTAACCACTGGACTACCGGGCCGCCTGTGTATGACATATTGAGTACAATTGATCTATTACACTTCTGGCAAAATAAAAAGAATCTGACCAGCACGAAAAAGTCATCGGTCCACTTTCCTGCGTCCTCAAGCTTGACCTGTCCTAACCAGGGAAGGCTGTTAGACTGGTTGAAATTGGTCGTTTGCGAGGGATCAGTCACCGCAGGATTGAGAAACATAAATGGAATACAGAGCCACTACAATAAAAGAAACAAAACACTTGTTAGACAAAGCAATATGTGAAAAAAAACGAAAACAAAACAGATTTCCCAAACAACTGCCTTGACGTTCCTTTAAAGAACGGCTGCAATCACACAACCATGGCACATTTTATTTGACAGCTCACCAGACTGACAAATATGAAGGACAGTTGGATGATATCGGTGTACACAACTGCGTAAAGGCCTCCTAAAAAAGTGTAGCTGATAGAGATCGCCGCGGAGATCGGGATTGAGATTGTAGATGACAGATCCAGGATGATGCTCATCGTGCCCCCTGAAAGGGAAATCAAAACATAATATTAAATCAAAGGACTCTGTGGCACATTCACTTTTGCCGTCAAACAGAGAGCATAAACTTGCGATGAGTTCAGCTTTGAAAGTGGACACCTGGGACATGCCTTTCTTCTGACAGGAAGAGTGATTTGAATATCATTACTAACCAAGGGCAGCAAGGATGCAGGCCACCCACAGAATATCCCCTAGCAGAGCAGGAAGTAATATTGCTGTTGTAAAAAATTGGCCATAGCGGTCCTGAAAGGGGTCCAACATGGTCAAGTAGTGTTTGGACCTCATCTGTTTGGCAAAAAACAACCCTGCTGGAAAAACACAAAACATACCAAAGACCAATAAGTGCCTCACAACGACACACAGTGGCGGTCTTAACTTCAATGGCGCTCTATGGGAACTCTTCTTTCGAGCCTGCAAAAGCACAAAGGCTTTTCTTTTGATACGTACCAGTTAAAAAATTTAAAAAATAGGCAAGAGGCCCAAACGCCCAGGCGAGACCTCGAGTTGGAGAATAAACGGCCTCGGCAG
This sequence comes from Hippocampus abdominalis, assembly GCA_018466805.1. NCBI lineage: Eukaryota > Metazoa > Chordata > Actinopteri > Syngnathiformes > Syngnathidae > Hippocampus > Hippocampus abdominalis. The sequence continues at coordinate 7,450,096 of CM031697.1, read as the reverse complement.
TCCCCAAAATGTAACCTCCACCAATCCATGTTGCTGAGAGAAAACATACAAACAAAGTCAGTGGTGAAAAAAACGAAACAAACCAAAAAAAAAAAACTTTCCTGAGTGACCAAGATGAGATGAAACAAAAGTCTTGCCTGCCATGGTGAACACGCCAGTCACAACATTGATATTGCGTCCTCCGACGATGGCGACTTCGCTCTTTCTGCCTGAGCATTTCTTCTCCACTTGCTTTGATTTGCGCGAGGCCAAGATCCCGGTCAGCAGGATGACCACGTAAAAGACCCCCACAGCCAAAACTCCAGCCACATGGACTGCCATGCCTGCTAAACACTCACTGCCAACGGACATAACAAACGAAAGGTGGACAGCTTTATATAGTGGGTGTGACAGTTTCAAGACGTCAAATTTGGATAGTCAAACTTCACAATTTAAATGATTAGTGTTTGACTTCTTACAGCAGCACTTTGAAGCAACATTATTATTCCGTACAATATTAGTACTTTTTGTTTTACCTACAATTTCCAGCAACAAGTTTCATACCTGTCAACCTCGGCTAATAGCTGCCCTTATAAATTATTACGATTCCCCTTACAAAGCAACAAAAACCCGTGCAACGGTTTACCGCGCATGCGCACATCATGCTTTTTCAATCCGACCGTACGCAACGATGAAAAAAATTATATACGATTGAGGATTACTTTTGCTGGTTTGCCGTGACAATAGTGGCGATCGACGACGGCATTGTCGTTGGCTACCAGCAGGTGAGACGATCTGGAGTTGAGCCAAAATGGTCTTTGTGAGATCGGTTCACAATTGTTTTTTTTCCCCTGTATAAAAGATGTAATACGCCGTACATGATTTGAAATGATAAAAAAAACAAAAGTATAAAATACGGGGGAAACGTTCAAGTTGATCTCTTCTATTATTTTCTTCTCTTTTCTTTCATACCGCTATTTTTTTTAATTTTTCTTCTTTGTGCTACTGCTATTATTATTTTTATTCTTCGTGACAGGGGTTGACTTTGGCCTGAGGAGTCAAGTTCAGCATTCGCTTCAATGATATCTGGCGCCATCTAGCGTCGTGAATGGCTATAATGTCTAGACCCCGAATATAAGACGACCCCCACTTTTTCAGTTTTATTTCAATGCAAAAAACACCGTCTTACATTCGGGCCAATACAGTAATTCTTTTAGTCTTTGGAGATTGGTATTGGTGTCCTCTCCTCTTCTATTGCTTCCACTTCCTTTTTGAATGCGTCAAACACATCCCAGGACTGAGGAATGAGCTGACGAGAGAAGGCCAATTGGAACAGCCAAGACATGAGGACGACGACTGCCAGAGAAATGAACACAATCAATGTCCTGAAGGGAAAGTACTGCGTGATGACGCCATCCTCCTCCCTCCAGCCCGGGAAGAGCAGCACAGGAGGGATCCCGAGTGCTGGCTCTCCACTGAGGGCGCGCAGCAGCAGAGCTATCACGTAGCCACTGATGGCTCCGTAGCAATTGCCAGAGCGGAGATGCACCACGCAGGTCAGCTGCGGGGCAATAACACAGTAGAGTGTGTCGTTAGCTAATACCCAGAGAGAAAGGATGCTGCTCTTGTTAAAGGCCAAAGCGGTTCCAGCCACGCCCACCAGGAGCACACTAATCCTGATCACCCACTTCAGCTCTCTTTCTGATGCCTGTTGTGAAAAAACCAAACCAAACACACACACAAAAACCTATCATGAAAGTTCTGTTGCATTACCCCTTGCTGAGCCATTCACACACATGCTCTCTCACACACACACTCATACCTGCTTTCTCAAGGCTGTTTTGTATATGTTTTGGGTGAACATTGACCCTGAAGACAGCAATGCTGAGTCCATGGAGGACATAACTGCTGCTGCTAGGGCGCCAGTGCCCAACACTGCCACCCAGGCGGGTGTGATGTAAGACAGGGCCAATGGCAGGACATTGCTTGCCTCCCCGCGATAATAAGGTGGGGGTAGACCGTATTCTGTCTGGTTCCAGTCTTACCGAAAAGCATGGAGGAGGAACATACAGAGATAAACATGGAGAAGAAATCATTGTAATCAAGAATAAAATGATGAAACGGCAGTTGGTTAGTTCTTAGTCGCATCGTGGAGTGTTGTAGGGTGTGTGTGTGTGTGTGTGTGTGTGTACCTGCAGAAGCAGCCACAGCTCCAATGATCACCGAGGGGATTCCCATCAGAAAAGCACAGCCGCCAGCAGCAAAACAAGTGACCTGAGCCCGCTCTGATGAGGAGGATGCAAGAATCCTCTGGAATAGAGCCTGAGAAGCCAATCCTCCAAAACCCTACAACGCATATAAGCATGCTCACTTCACCAAGTATGTCACTTCTTATCAGGAATGCACATAAGCACGCCAAGCGAACGAGCACTGGAAATTGTGTATTAAGCTCCGGTTCAAGTTTGTCCTCGTGCTTTTGCGAACTGAACAAAACGTCGGAGAACCCCATTTTGCTTTCTCACGGTAACTGCGGCTAGTCGATGACTAAGTGCACATGTGGACACCCTTAAAGTACCGTAGATGTGAAAATGGTGTTTGTGATGGACAATCTGTGATGAGCGCACAAGTTCAAGAACAGAACATTGCTCGGGTTTTAATTAGAGGGGCCGTTCTCCCCAGTTTCGCTCCTCAAGGTCTCACGGTCATCACCCAGGTGAGCAGAACGATGCAGTCCTCAGCAGAAGGCCGCCCTATCGTCAACCAGAGTGACACCTAATGTACAGCCGTCAAGCCGCGGGGGGATAAGTATGACCACATCTGCTTTTTCGGGTCCCTCGCGTTAGACCTGTTTGCCACTGGCAACCCTGCAAGAGGAATGGAGCCCCACACAATTTATCTACTGTTTTTTTTCGAACAGACAAACTTCTCCACCACGTCAAGGTTCAGGGAGGAGTGTGTATGACATATTGAGTACAATTGATCTATTACACTTCTGGCAAAATAAAAAGAATCTGACCAGCACGAAAAAGTCATCGGTCCACTTTCCTGCGTCCTCAAGCTTGACCTGTCCTAACCAGGGAAGGCTGTGAGACTGGTTGAAATTGGTCGTTTGTGAGGGATCAGTCACCGCAGGATTGAGAAACATAAATGGAATACAGAGCCACTACAATAAAAGAAACAAAACACTTGTTAGACAAAGCAATATGTGAAAAAAAACGAAAACAAAACAGATTTCCCAAACAACTGCCTTGACGTTCCTTTAAAGAACGGCTGCAATCACACAACCATGGTACATTTTATTTGATAGCTCACCAGACTGACAAATATGAAGGACAGTTGGATGATATCGGTGTACACAACTGCGTAAAGGCCTCCTAAAAAAGTGTAGCTGATAGAGATCGCCGCGGAGATCGGGATTGAGATTGTAGATGACAGATCCAGGATGATGCTCATCGTCCCCCCTGAAAGGGAAATCAAAACATAATATAAAAGGGGGACCGGAGGGTGTGTTCCAACTACAGAGGGATCACACTCCTCAGCCTCCCTGGTAAAGTCTATTCAGGGGTGTTGGAGAGGAGGGTCCGTCAGGAAGTCGAGCCTCAGATTGAGGAGGAGCAGTGTGGTTTTCGTCCCGGCCGTGGAACAGTGGACCAGCTCTACACCCTTAGCAGGGTCCTCGAGGGTATGTGGGAATTCGCCCAACCGGTCCACATGTGTTTTGTGGACTTGGAGAAGGCGTTTGACCGTGTCCCTCGGGGGGTTCTGTGGGGGGTGCTTCGGGAGTATGGGGTACCGAGCCCCTTGATACGGGCTGTTCGGTCCCTATACTGCCGATGTCAGAGTTTGGTTCGCATTGCCGGCAATAAGTCGGAATCGTTCCCAGTGAGGGTCGGACTCCGCCAAGGCTGCCCTTTGTCGCCGATTCTGTTCATCACCTTTATGGACAGAATTTCTAGGCGCAGCCGAAGCGTTGAGGGAGTCCTTTTTGGTAGCCTCAGTATTGCATCTCTGCTTTTTGCAGATGATGTGGTACTGTTGGCTCCTTCAAGCAGGGCTCTCCAACTCTCACTGGAGCGTTTCGCAGCCGAGTGTGAAGCGGTTGGGATGAAAATCAGCACCTCCAAATCTGAAGCCATGGTCCTCAGTCGGAAAAGGGTGGAGTGCCCACTCCGGGTCGGGGAGGGGATCTTGCCCCAAGTGGAGGAGTTTAAGTATCTTGGGGTCTTGTTTACGAATGAGGGCAGGAGGGAGCGAGAGATCGACAGGCGGATCGGTGCAGCGTCTGCTGTAATGCGGACGTTGTATCGGTCCGTCGTGGTAAAGAAGGAGCTGAGCCAAAGGGCGAAGCTCTCAATTTACCGGTCGATCTACGTTCCAACCCTCATCTATGGTCACGAGCTGTGGGTCGTGACCGAAAGAACGAGATCCCGGATACAAGCGGCCGAAATGAGTTTTCTCCGCAGGGTGTCCGGGCTCTCCCTTAGAGATAAGGTGAGAAGCTCGGTCATCCGGGAGGGGCTCAGAGTCGAGCCGCTTCTCCTCCACATCGAGAGGAGCTAGATGAGGTGGCTCGGGCATCTGATTAGGATGCCTCCTGAACGCCTCCCTGGTGAGGTGTTCCGGGCATGTCCCACTGGGAGGAGACCCCGAGGACGACCCAGGACACGCTGGAGAGACTATGTCACCCAGCTGGCCTGGGAACGCCTAGGGATCCCCCTGGAAGAGCTGGAAGAAGTGGCTGGGGAGAGGGAAGTCTGGGCTTCCCTGCTAAAGCTGCTGCCCCCGCGACCCGACCTCGGATAAGCGGTAGAAGATGGATGGATGGATGGAAAACATAATATTAAATCAAAGGACTATGTGGCACGTTCACTTTTGCCGTCAAACAGAGAGCATAAACTTGCGATGAGTTCAGCTTTGAAAGTGGACACCTGGGACATGCCTTTCTTCTGACAGGAAGAGTGATTTGAATATCATTACTAACCAAGGGCAGCAAGGATGCAGGCCACCCACAGAATATCACCTAGCAGAGCAGGAAGTAATATTGCTGTTGTAAAAAATTGGCCATAGCGGTCCTGAAAGGGGTCCAACATGGTCAAGTAGTGTTTGGACCTCATCTGTTTGGCAAAAAACAATCCTGCTGGAAAAACACAAAACATACCAAAGACCAATAAGTGCCTCACAACGACACACAGTGGCGGTCTTAACTTCAATGGCGCTCTATGGGAACTCTTCTTTCGTGCCTGCAAAAGCACAAAGGCTTTTCTTTTGATACGTACCAGTTAGAAAATGTAAAAAATAGGCAAGAGGCCCAAATGCCCAGGCGAGACCTCGAGTTGGAGAATAAACGGCCTCGGCAGTCCCCAAAATGTAACCTCCACCAATCCATGTTGCTGAGAGAAAACATACAAACAAAGTCAGTGGTGGAAAAACGAAACAAACCACAAAAAAAAACTTTCCTGAGTGACCAAGATGAGATGAAACAAAAGTCTTGCCTGCCATGGTGAACACGCCAGTCACAACATTGATATTGCGTCCTCCGACGATGGCGACTTCGCTCTTTCTGCCTGAGCATTTCTTCTCCACTTGCTTTGATTTGCGCGAGGCCAAGATCCCGGTCAGCAGGATGACCACGTAAAAGACCCCCACAGCCAAAACTCCAGCCACATGGACTGCCATGCCTGCTAAACACTCACTGCCAACGGACGTAACGAACGAAAGGTGGACAGCTTTACACAGTGGGTGTGACAGTTTCAAGACGTCAAATTTGGATAGTCAAACTTCACAATTTAAATGATTAGTGTTTGACTTCTTACAGCAGCACTTTGAAGCAACATTATTATTACGTACAATATTAGTACTTTTTTTTTTACCTACAATTTCCAGCAACAAGTTTCATACCTGTCAACCTCGGCTAATAGCTGCCCTTATAAATTATTACGATTCCCCTTACAAAGCAACAAAAACCCGTGCAACGGTTTACCGCGCATGCGCACATCATGCTTTTTCAATCCGACCGTACGCAACGATGAAAAAAATTATATACGATTGAGGATTACTTTTGCTGGTTTGCCGTGACAATAGTGGCGATCGACGACGGCATTGTCGTTGGCTACCAGCAGGTGAGACGATCTGGAGTTGAGCCAAAATGGTCTTTGTGAGATCGGTTCACAATTGTTTTTTTTCCCCTGTATAAAAGATGTAATACGCCGTACATGATTTGAAATGATCAAAAAAAAAAGTATAAAATACGGGGAAAACGTTCAAGTTGATCTCTTCTATTATTTTCTTCTCTTTTCTTTCTTACCGCTATTTTTTTTAATTTTTCTTCTTTGTGCTACTGCTATTATTATTTTTATTCTTCGTGACAGGGGTTGACTTTGGCCTGGGGAGTCAAGTTCAGCATTCGCTTCAATGATATCTGGCGCCATCTAGCGTCGTGAATGGGTATAATGTCTAGACCCCGAAAATAAGACTACCCCCATTTTTTCAGTTTTATTTCAATGCAAAAAAACACCGTCTTACATTCGGGCCAATACAATAATTCTTTTAGTCTTTAGAGATTGGTATTGGTGTCCTCTCCTCTTCTATTGCTTCCACTTTCTTTTTGAATGCGTCAAACACATCCCAGGACTCAGGAATGAGCTGACGAGAAAAGTCTCCCGAGAATCCGTATTTATTTTTCCACTTTTTCACGAATCGCGTTGACCCTTTGTAGTCAATTTCAGCTAATCGCGTGTTTTCGACTAACGCTTCTTCATCGTGAAGTGCTGTCGTCTGTCTCGTTCCGCTCAATCGCCAGCAGCCACTGGCCTTCCGTGTCGCCATGTTGTTGCCTAGCAACAGCCAGAAGCGTTTACAGGTATTTTACAAAAAGTCGCGATCTAGTTCTGGGTCGTTATCCGAAAGGAAACGGTACGTGCCCGCGCCGAAATTTATATGGGATACGTTACCACAATAGCGTGATCGCCAATCACACTCACGCACTAACACAAAAAAGATACGCGCAACATACACATACGACGTTAGACCCAAACATACGCCGAGGTGGTCAACCTCTGCAGGAAGGCAACGCTTCCTCACCGTTTATGCTTAGCAAGAAACGGTATCTAAATGAGCAGATGCTCTCACAGATGCGCTTGGGCTCTGTGTCACGTGGGAACCGAACTTCCCCCGTACCGCTAACCACAAAACGGTACTCGAGCTAGCCTACTCCTTTTTCGGCATTAACCCGTCTAATTCCGTCACTCAGTGGAGAGAACCGACTACGCAACGGTACTCCACCTCATCGACTGACCTTAATTTTCCCGACAATTGTCCCGATGCCGAGCTGAACCCAGGTCCGTTGGATGATGGCGATTGCTCGTTCCCCACGGCGTCTGGTGCGCGGCTGGCTCCTTCGGGGAAAAGTTTCCACGGGGTCTGGTTGACTTCGAAGGCGCAAAACACGTTGTCAGCCACGGATCGTCCACCGGAGGAATTCGGAGAGTCCAACAAACAGCTCAAATCCGTTCGAACAAGCGCATCACCCTGTTCGTGACGCCAAGTTTCTGTCAGAGATTTTTCTCGGACAAAGTTAAAGAAATGACTCGGCACACAGGAAAATTGTCTTCAATATCGACGGGAGCGGATCTCTGAGAGCGAACGACGGTTAGTTGCTCCGCGATCACACTCGAACTCCTTTCCCGCCAATTCCAACTTTTATTACAAAATACAAGAAAAACATTGCCCCCGATATTTGCATACCGCACCCCTGGTCCGGCCCCTCGGTAGTGATTGGTTACCTTGGTTTGAGCTTTGAACCACCGGTACATTGACACCTTTGCATTTGGTCAACGTTGAACGCGATGATGGCTGACATCGAATCGATGTTTTATCAGGTGAAGGTCCCTGAACACGACGCAGACCTCCAACGATTTCTTTGGTGGCCCGATGGCAAGTTGAACGAACCCTTGGCAGAATACAGAATGACGGTACACCTCTTTGGTGCAACTTCCTCACCGAGCATTGCATCATATGCACTGAAAAGGACTGCAAAAGATAACCAAATCACCACTTCACCAGAAGCTGTGCGAACAGTTTTATACAATTTTTATGTCGATGATTGCCTGAGAAGTGTCGCTACCGAAGACGAAGCCGTGAGACTAATTAAAGACCTTCGCATCTTGTGTGCTAAAGGAGGATTTACTTTGACTAAATGGACAAGTCCTAACAGTGACGCCAAGTTTCTGTCAGAGACAAGTTGCTTTGCCAAGAAATCCAAGTTCCGTTACAGCCATCTACCTTCTGGACTGATAGCACCACGGTGCTCAGATACATAGATAACGATAGTGCCCGTTTCAAAACCTTTGTGGCAAACAGAATAAACGTAATCAGAGAAGCCACCAAACCTTCTCAGTGGAAGTATGTAAAAACCACAGAAAACCCAGCGGATCTATCAAGCAGAGGCATGAAAGCCAGAAACTTGACACAATCACAAACATGGATTGACGGACCAAGCTTCCTACTCAAAGACGAATGCGACTGGCCTGCACAACCCATGCAAAGAAAAGAAAAACTGCAAGACGATCCTGAGGTGAAGAACGTGGCAACAGTTAACGTGATCAACGTGGAAGATGTAGTAGAACCAATGCAGAAACTTATCGACCATTATTCGGAATGGCAGAGACTAAAAAGAGCTGTCGCCTGGATGTTAAAATTAAGAAAGACTCTGCGACACCTCAAAGACGAAAGAAAGGCGTTGTCAGCGTATGTGAACCATAATGAAAAGAATCCTGAACAGCGTCAAGCAAAATTGGAAAATGGCATGAAGAAATACAGAGCAAAAATGGAAAAGAAACCACTTGCACTAGATGATTTGGTCGCCGCAGAGCTGGAGGTAATCCAGTACAGCCAGAAAATACAGTTCGGTGAAGAACTTCAAGCGTAACAAAAGGGCAAGCAAGTTAACCGTAACAGTCAGTTGTTTAAACTAGATCCCGTACTTCAACAGAACATTTTGAGGGTTGGCGGAAGGCTCAACAAGTCAGCAATGCCAGAAACTGCCAAACGCCCGGCGATTATATCGAAACACAGTAGAGTTGCAAAGCTGATCCTGATAGATATCCACCAAAGGACGGGACACGTTGGGCGCAGCTACGTACTGGCACAATTAAGACGCAAGTTTTGGATCCCGCAAGCCAACTCCGCAATCAGAAGGATAATTAACAAGTGCGTCGTATGCCGCAGGATGTCTGGAAAGGTTGGAGAACAAAAGATGGCGAACCTACCCAAAGATCGCCTCCTGCCAGATAAACCCCCGTTTACGAATACTGGTGTTGACTTTTTTGGACCCTTCGACGTAAGGCGAGGTCGGACTACAGTCAAGAGATACGGTGTGCTGTTCACCTGCCTCACGCTGAGAGCTGTACATATAGAAGTCGCAGACAGCCTTGATACAGACTCCTGCATAAATGCAATTCGACGCTTCGTATGCCGCAGAGGTCAAGTTGCCATCATGCGTTCTGATAACGGCACAAATCTTGTGGCCGCTGAAAGAGAATTGAGAGAAGCGATTCAGAAACTGGACGCTGACAAAATTGCACGAGCTTTTCAACCGAAAGGAATTAAGTGGATTTTCAACAGCCCAACAGCCTCCCATCAAGGCGGTGTATGGGAGAGGCAGATTCGAACAGTCAGAAGAATTCTCAGTTCTATCACGAAAGAGCAAGCCATGAGCGACGATTGTATCCAGACGATGATGTGTGAAGTTGAGAGCATCATCAATGGAAGACCACTTACCACCATCTCAGACGATGCCAATGACCTCGAGCCTCTGACACTAAACCATTTATTGCTGCTGAAATCACAACCTAACATGCCTCCTGGTATCTTCACTAAAGACGACATCTATACAAGAAAAAGATGGAAACAAGTTCAATACTTGGCGGACCTATTCTGGACTAGGTGGACTCGTGAGTACCTCCCGCTTCTCCAAGAGCGCCAAAAATGGTCGACAACAAGACAAAACTTTGGAATAGGAGATGTCGTGCTTCTCGTGGACAACACTTCACCTCGCAACTCCTGGCCACTTGGGAAAGTGGTTGAGACCCTACCGGACTCAAGCGGAATGGTGCGAAGAGTCAAGATACGGACCAAGACCAACACATTGGAGAGACCAGTAAACAAACTTTGTTTGCTGAAAAAAGCAGTTCAAGAAGAAAAGACTTCATAAGACCCCCAAAACTGGGATCTTCAAGAGACTTTAAGTTACTCCTTTTGAAAATAGTGATGTTGTAATTTGAAGTTTAGTTGAGAAGTTAGTAATTGCTTAGTCCTCCTGCCTAACCAATTAGGGGCCGGATATGTAGGTGCCAATTTGACATTGGTCGAATTTTGTGGATTCTATTTGCTGTTTAGTATTGATATGTTCAATTGGCATGTTTTATATTTTGGTAGAAATAGTCGTCACTATAATTTATGCATGTTAGAATATTTCTTTTACAGAACCATTTGTTGTGACGTCACGCGAATGAAGACAGTGTGGAGTAAGTGAGAGAAAGAGAGAGAGATGAGGCCAGCTCAAGATAAGAAGCGATACAGTTTTTTGAACATACAAGCGATTTAGAAAAACCATACAAACGAACAATTAGACAAACTGAAAAGAACCTTTTTTGTATACTTTATTTTTAAATAAACAGAAAATACAAAGAAGCAATTGTCGTGTTGTTTGCGTTCAAGACTCGTCGTTACGCTGGCCTCAAAGGTGCACCGGAATAGCACCGACAATTAGGGTGCAGTGTACATTAATACAAAAATATATATTACTAACATGCACAAAGACACACACATTTCTTTTTTTGTCCTCTACACTCCTGGCGATCGACTTGGGACCACTCCGCGATCTACCGATCGATCGCGATCGACGTAATGGCCACCTCTGCTTTACATGGTGAAATGTGGTAGTGTGTGTGTGTGTGTGTGTGTGTGTGTGTACCTGCAGAAGCAGCTACAGCGCCAATGATCACTGAGGGGATTCCCATAATAAAAGCAAAGCCACCAGCAGCAAAGCAGGTGACCTGAGCCTGGGCCGAGGAGGATGCTGCAAGAATCCTCTGGAATAGAGCCTGAGACGCCAGTCCTCCTAAAGCCTACAACACATATAACAGTATTTTTCAAACCATGTGCCGCGAGACATTGTCAGGTGTGCAGCGGGAAAATATCCAATTTGAATGCCTGTGCGGTCTATCGCCCAGAAAGTAATCGTGTACTGTACTACCCTTCCATACCGCTAGGGAGCAGCAACAGCTAGACAATTGCCTTGTGTTGAGACGAGTGACAAGCGAATTTATGACTCATGAATGCAGGACGACGGTGAAATCATAAAAATGAAAGATTATAAAATACTTTTTTCCAATTCCAACTGTTATCACGCCATTCTTCAATGTTAAAAAACGGTTATAGTAACAATATAACACGTTAATGGTTAAAATAAGCTTTTTTCCCCCACATTTTCAGCTCGTGGTGTGCCGCGAGATTTTTTTTCAATGAAAGAAGTGTGCCTTGGCTCAAAAAAGTTTGAAAAACACCGACGTATACAGTAAGTATGCTCAGTTCATTAAGTAGGTAGTCATATTAGTATAAGTTTAATTGAAACTGACTTTGTATATACTACTACTAATAATAATAATAATAATACATTTTATACATAGCGCACTTCACATTTGGGGAACAAATTGTACAGCACAGGCAACAATTAAAAGTAATGAAATAAAACAACAGATAAAAAAGGGTGGGTGGGATCACTAAAAACAAAGTCGGTGGGGTGCTTAGGTCGTCGGGAGGGCATTCCACAGATGGGGCGCAACAGCCGCAAATGCCCTGACCGGATTCGAGCTGAGCAATGTCGGTTTGGTACGCGATACGGAGGTGTACATGAAGCCAATGCAGAGTGCGCAGGATGCAGGTGATGTGCTCATATTTGTGTGATAAGCCCATGGGAAGCCCATTTCCATTTCTGGCTGTGCCCAGCTGGGTCCCATAGGTGCAGGGCCGGCCGCCATCAAGACAACAGCCGCACACTCTCGGTTGGCTCCAGAGGGGGGTTTTGGTGACTCGTGCACGAAATAAGGTTCAACATTCATATTCATCATGAAGGGGCTTTGAGCAATACTTTTTCTGGTCTCTCACCTCGGCTGCCAGAGGGTAACATTCCCACACAATTTAGCTCCTAGGATCATTCAAACAAAATCTTCCACCACGATAAGGTGACAGCTCGGGGAGGAGTGTGGCATTTAAGTACAATTCATCTATTACATTTATATGAAGACTTCTGGCAAAAAAAAAGGAGAAAAAAAAGAATCTAACCAGCACGAAAAAGTCATCGGTCCACTTTCCAGCGTCCTCAAGCTTCACCTGTCCTAACCAGGGAGGGCTGTTTGACTGGTTGAAATTGGTCGTTTGTGAGGGATCAGTCACTGCAGGACTGAGAAACATAAAAGGAAGAGAGCCACTACAATAAAAGAAAAAAAAAAAACACTTGTTAGACATAGGGAAATTTGAAAAAACAAAACAGAATTTCCAAACAAAGGCGGCCTTGACGTTCCTTTAAAGAACGACTGCAATCACACAAACGTACAATTTCCTTGAGCGCTCACCAGGCTGAAAAATATGAAAGAGAGTTGGATGACATCAGTGTACGCAACTGCGTAGAGGCCTCCTAAAACAGTGTAGCTGATGGAGACAGCCGCGGAGATCGGGATTGAGATTGTCGCTGATAAATCAAGGATGATGCTCATCGTGCCCCCTGGAATGGAAATCACATGCAATATTAAATCAAAGGCGACTGTGGCTCAATCTCATTGATTTTGGAACCCTCACTTTTGCCGTCAAACCGAAAGCATAAACTTATTGTGCGGGATGAAGCTTTGAAAGTAATTCTTTTGAGAAAAAAAATCCCAAATGGTGCCGTCGTTAGCAGCTGGCGGCAAAAGCTTTGCTTTTGTTGCTTTTGTCTTTTGTTTTGTCATATGGTGTTTTGTTGTCTTTCGTGTGGACCCGATATGGACTGTTTTCAGTGTTTTGGCCACAACATTCATCGAAGGAGAAGAATCTGTGCTTGCTAGTTGTGCCTTGTCAGCAGCATGCGTGTACCAGCACTGATTTTGATTGGGAGGAATGTTGGCGCTATTTGACTGTCGCTGCTGGACAGCCTGTTTTTGCGCCGGTAATGGGCGGCGTTTTTCGCAGTCCCTGTTTTGTTCAGCGTAGGCGCTGTTGGACTTTCTGCATTGGTGCGGCTGGGTCGATGCGTTGTGGAGCCCAGAATGAGGAGAGGAGCGTCGGAGCAGAGCGCAGATGCGTATTTGTAACTGAGAGTCGCCGCTTGGAATTGAAGCGGATTTACGTGGGTCAGGAGGAGTGAACCAATATCTTTTTTTGTCAATGGACGCTAGAGTTTCTTGTTCACTTTCAAACTTGGCTTGTAGCAGATGTGTGTTCATTTTGAGCATGATGTCTCTGGTGCACTGGTGAATGGACACTTTCATCTAGAACTGCTTCAAACAACAAAGCGTATGTGGTTAAGATTGCATGACTGTCCGTGTCTTATAACAAATTATTTTCTTATTTTATGTTCACTGTTCTGTAAAGCGCTTTGTTCCAGCTGCAGCTGTTGTGAAAGCGCTATCCAAATAAAGATTTACTGGCTAGTATTTTGTCACGTGGACATGCATTTCTTCTGACAGTAAGAGTTAAAATGCATTTGAATATCATAACGAACCAAGAGCAGCAATGATGCAGGCCACCCACAAAATATCACTGAGCAGAGCAGGAAGTAATATTGCTGTTGTGAAACATTGGCCATAGCGGTGCTGAAATGGGTCCAACATGGTCACGTAGTGTTTGGACCTCATCTGTTTGGCAAAAAACAATCCTGCTGGAAAAACACAAAACATACAAGACCAATAAGTGTCTTGCAACAACAACAAACAGTGTCTCCAATGTCTCCAAATGTCATGTCAAAGAAATCTGCTTCTGGTCTCACGGGACACATTAAATGTTTGAATTAAATTAGTCTTACACGCCTTGAGATTCACAGGTGCATCTTATGGGGACCTGCTTTTTGATCCGTGTACTGCAAGAGGTCCCCACAAGGATGGTAACACCTTTCTGTCTCCAAATTGTGTTGGAGGGTTAGTGTTCATGTGAAGCAATCAATCAATGAAGTGGGTGCTGCATATCTGAGGCTAACCCTGTTAGCTAAAGCTAATCTGTGCATCCAACAACACCGCAGCTCTGCTAAGCTTTTGGCTTCGACAAATGAGTGGAGTGTATTCCAGTCGTTTGTCATGCATGGAAAAAGTCATCATTTTGGAATTCTGGCAAACTGTTGCATCTCCCAATGTAAATAGCTCGTGTGTGCTACTCATTTTCCAGTCCGAACATATAAAAATATTTTTTTTCTGTTTCTAAAAGATTATCTTGAGCCAAGATCCTGTGTTGTGGGTTCGTTAAATGTGAAAAGCACAAAGGATTCTCAGGTTATACCTACCAATGAGAAAATTCAAAAAATTCGCAACAGGACCAAAAGCCCAGATGAGACCTTAAGCTGGAGAGTAAACCGCCTCGGCAGTACCCATGATGTAACCTCCACCAACCCATGTGGCTGAAAAAAACAACAACACAGAAATAAGAACAGAAGTTGACCGTAAAAAAAACAAACTTTAAATGACAAATGAAGAAGAAACAAAAATATTACCAGTCATGGTAAAGACGCCAATCACAACAATCATATCGCGTCCCCCGACGATGGCGACTTCGCTCTTTTTTCCAATGCATTTCTTCTCCACTTCCTTTGATTTGCGCGAGGCCAAGATCCCAGTTAGCAGGATAACCAAATAAAAGACCCCCAAGGCCACAAGTCCAACCGCATGCGCTGCCATGCTTGCCAAACATACATTGGACAAGAACAAACACAAGGTTTGCAACCTGAATTTTTTTAAGGTAATAACTGTAAATGTGCCACGTACAAAGTGTTGAGGGCAGTAAATTCTCCTCTTGGGCAATAAAACGTTGCCACATACTGTAGTGTGTAAACTATAAGATTATGTCCTTATCATTACCCATTTGTACCCAAGTTTTACTGCCTTCCTTTACAGCTTTACAGAGAGAGCCAAGGATTTCATCCTTCCTGAAACGTGCTTGTATTTGTGAATGCTGTCAACAAGCATTCCGGTTCCGTGCCAAAGTCACGCAGCGCGTTTGACCAGGCACATTTTTATTTCATTGAAACTTGATGCGGCCTCACGGTGGTCGACTGGGAGGTCTGTCGGCCTACGTAAAGACAAATGATAAAAGAAATTCTCGCCATACCTGGGAGAAATGATCACGCCAGTGATTGAGTGTTGTTTCTTCAACAGACTTCACTTGAGTGAGGAACCTCTCCCGCGGTCGCCTTGGAGGTGCATGGAGACATGAACAATCGATCTCAGAATACTCAACAAACTGTGGTGAAATCCCCACAATAATAATAATAGATAAAGAAATCAACTCACAAGTGCAATAACATTTCGCTGTCAAATGGAGATGTTAAGCCTGCCATTTTTGTTTTGATTATGTTTGTCTTTCAATACAGAAGAGAACAAGCAAAAAATAACCACCTGGTTCAATTGTACACTTAGAACCTGGTACTCATTTAACCACATTTCAGGATCTGAGGTTACAATTATTGTATTGTATGATAAATGAGCTCAATAAAAATGTCTCATCAATATTTACAGTATAATTAAATTGTTCAAGTGAATCAGTGATGTGTCAGCAAAGTGAAATTAACGTCTTGATATTTAAATAAACCAATACTGGGTTTCTCAACGATGTCATCTACATCTCGCACACGCCCTCTGCCTCATGCCAATCACCCCAAGGATGTTGGTGTCAGCGCACTTTTCCTCCATGTCTCTCTCACCTGTGCCGTCTGCTTGTTTCCCTTCTATTTTTATTGCGATGTTTTATTTTTTAGTTACTCACTTTTCTGTTTGTGAAGATGGCGAAGTTTGTGCGTTCAAAGAAAATGTTCTCTGTCCTGAGTTGTTGAAGACATCTAGTTGTAAACACCCACAATTAAAAGCTGGCTTTCTGAACCTCTGTTTGATATTCATCTTTTGATCAGAAACCCAAAAGTCTTCAGTATACTGTCCAACAAAAATGAAGTTTTACCGATACTCGTTGAGAGAACTGTTGTACAGCGCCTTCAATAGTCTTGTATATATCCCTCTGCTCTCCCAACCAAGACATTGCAGTTATCTGGAGACTCCAGACCGGGGGTCGGCAACCCAAAATGTTGAAAGAGCCATATAGGCCTGCTATAAAACAATGAAGAAAACACATGCTGTACGTATGTAGGAGACTGGACTGTCTCAAAATTGTTTATTATTCATTCCTTTGTTGTGTATTCACAAACACCCCCATTGAATTTATTTGGTGATTTCCTCGCTTGATTTTTTTCTTTTGGTGCATTATTTTCACTTTTTTTTGTATCAGTGAAGTAAACATTAATTTCCATTTTTCGGAAGCCGTCTTTGAACGCCTCTCGAGTCGAACGAGAAGAGAGAAGGCACGGAGCAAACGTGTCTGTCGAGACTGTTTAAAGCATAAATAAAGTGTAAGTTTTAAAAAACCAACACCACAGCTCTCCTTTTTCGGAGATGCAACGCGTATCTATATCTATTTGAGCTATATTAGCCTACTATCAAAATCTTTTTCCATTTTCAAACAATATTTTATACAGCTCCAGGGCGCCACTAGATACCGCTAAAGAGCCGCATGCAGCTCTGGAGCCGCGTGTTGCCGACTCCCGCTCCAGGCCCAGAAGAATGTTCGAGTAATGCCGCAAACAATGTGAAACGTACACAGTAAATATTTAAATATTGCATTTTTGGAACACAATTATTAAGACAGTCAAACATTTTTAACACTAAAAATGGTAGAAAAAGCCAGTAGGATACTGGTCAACATTTGACACTTAAAATAAGCTTCTGAGTAGCACAGCAGCACCACCAACAGTGGAGTGTCGTCCACTAACAGCTCTTACGGAGTGCGAAGAGCTTCTGAAGAGGTCAGAGAATATGAATGAAATGACATCTCCTAGAAGATTTTTCATACATGGGTGTTAAGCACAAAAGGCTTAGGGGTAATATATGGGCTTCAAAATTACGATTGGAATCCTGAGAGTTTGATAATTGCTTGTTGAAAAGCCTCTTTCCTTTCAGGCTCCATCCTGATAAAACCCTTGGGCTCAATTTGACGGGAAAATTCAATACATTGTAGAATTAACTACAGTAGAGAAAATATGCAAGAATGTGTACAAAAAGATGCATAAGGGTTGGCAGAAACGGTGCGTCTATAACGCTGTATTAAAGACATACTTTTTGTCTTCATTGAACGTTTGTATTGGTCCGTCTTTGTCTTCTTCTGCATCCATCTTCTCTCGGAACAAATCCAACACATCCCAGGACTGAGGAATAAGCTGGTGAGAGAAGCCCAGCTGGAACAGCCAGGACACGAGGACGACGGCTGCCAGAGAGATGAACGCAATCAGAGTCCTGAAGGGAAAGTACTGCGTGATGACGCCATCCTCTTCCCTCCAGCCCGGGAAGAGCAGCACGGGAGGGATGCCAAGCGCTGGTTCGCCGCTCAGCACACGCAGCAGCAGAGCTATCACGTAGCCACTGAAGGCACCGTAGCAATTGGCAGATCGGAGGTGCACCACACAGGCCAGCTGCGGGGTCACAACGCAGTAGAGTAGGTCGGTAGCGAGCAGCCAGAGAGAAAGGATGCTGCTCTTGTTAAAGGCCAGACCGGTTCCAGCCAGGCCCACCAGCAGCACACTAATCTGGATCACCCACTTCAACTCCCTTTCTGATGCCTGGCAAACATGCACAAAAGACATGGTGCTGCAATGCTCACTGTGAACCAGCTATCCAACTCACACACACAACACACACACACACACCTGCTTTCTCAAAGTTGCCTTGTATATGTTTTGGGTGAACATGGACGCCGATGACAGCAATGTCGAGTCCATGGATGACATCACAGCTGCTGCTACTGCGCCAATGCCCAACACGGACACCCAGGCGGGTGCGATGTAGGACAGAGCCAATGGCAGGATATTCCCTGCCTCCCCACGCTCATAAGGTGGAGGTAGACCGTATTCTGTCCGGTTCCAGTCTTCGAGAGAAGATGTAGAGGCACATATAGAGACAGAGAGGGAAAAGAAAATACAGTCAAACCTCGGTTTTCGTTCAGAATCGGTTCCAGAAGGCTGTTCGAAAACCGAAATTGTTCAAAAACCGAAACCACGCTCTTTTTAAAATAAAAATGTTTATTGAACACGTCTGCTCACAATGGAAAGCAACACGAGGAAGCGTCACTTCCTCGTGTAAGGAAGGCGAGAGGAGTCAAATGGTGCATTCAAATGCGCTCAGTTTTTTCGAGAACTGAAATTTGTTCGTCATCCGAGGCATAAAAAACTCGAAATTTTGGGTCGAAAACAGAATTGGTCGAGAACCGAGACGTTAGAGGTTTGATTGTATGGTTATGCAGTCAAAAAAGTTTGTTTGAGGCCTAGTTAATGAATCACATTGCAAACCAAGACAAACTTCCTTTTAATAAGATTTGTTTTGAGGCACAAGGCCAAGTTTAATTCCCCTGAAAAAAAATTCAACTGACATTTGTTGTTTTTGGTGAATTGCCAACTTGCACCCTGAAAGACCGAAACACAGTGGAACCTGTGAAGTGGAAAAACCACGTGAAGTGGAAAAAGAAGACAAAACCCTTTCGAACCAAATAGATGACATTGCGTATCTGGGATGGCTGGAATGTGCGCATAAATTGATGCTGCCCGCATTCAACCTCTTCGTATGGTGGAAGGTTACAGGTGTGTGTGTGTGTGTGTGTGTGTGTGTGTGTACCTGCAGATGCAGCGACAGCTCCAATGATGACTGAGGGGATTCCCATCACAAAAACAACACCAGCAGCAGCAAAGCAAGTAACCTGAGCCTTGGATGAGGAGGCTGCTGCGAGGATTCTCTGGTGTAAAGACTGGTATGCCAGTCCTCCTAAAGCCTGCAACATAAGTACAGTATATCATGCGTATCAATTCTGCATCTTTTCTAACTAAATATATACATCCTTGCGTCCATTTTCTAATGCGCTAATCCTCACAAGTGTCGTGGGCGTGCTGGAGTCTAGCCCAGCTGTCTTCCGGCACGAGGCGAGGTACACCCGAAACTGGTTGCCAGCCAATCGCATTGTAAATACTGTATATACATGTGCCAGCTAAATATACACACATATATATATACATATATACATACATATATACATACATATACATACATATATATATACATATATACATACATATATATACATATATATACATATATATATACATACATATATACATACATATATATATATACATATATATACATATACATACATATATATATATACACATATATATACATATATACATATACATACACATATATATACATATATATACATATACATATACATACACATACATATATACATATATATACATATACATATACATACACATACATATACATACATATATACACATATACGCATACATATACATATATACACATACACACACATACATACACACATATATATATATATATATATATATATACACATATACACATATATATACACATATATACACATATATATATATACACATATACACATATATATATACATACACATATACACACATATATATATACACACATATACACATATATATATACACATATACATACATATACATACATACACACACATACATACATACACATATACATACACATATATATATATATCCGGAGCTCAGCTTTCACTCTGAGAGGCTCTTAATAGTTGAGTGCAGGGTTTTCAAAGTTAGCTATCGGTAGGGTTAAATGTCCAGAAGACCAAAACCACATCAAAAACTGATAGGGAACAATTATTTCCATTCGGTGCCCAGAACGTTACATTTCTACATCACGCCTTCATTTCACCCCGATTTATTTTACAAACGGGACACCATTCCCACTGCGGTCACAGTTTCGGTAATGCGATATCTAGAGTGTTTTTTGGCCATGAAAAACACGTATTTTCATGTCACAGACAATCATCTCTAAAGGACAAAACCTTCACCCAATGAGTCCGTTCAAGGTTCCAGATATCGAAGATGTTACAATCTATGTTTCTGGGGCTTTTTTTTTTTCTCCTGGAAAACAAGACAAAGTGACACACACACCATTGTTTTTCTTACACACACACACACACACAAAAATGAAGCAAAATATCTGACCAACATGAGAAAGTCATCTGTCCATTTTCCAGCATCCTCAAACTTCACCTCTCCTAACCACGAGTGGATGCTTGACTGGTTGAGATGCGCCGTTTGTGAAAAGTCAGTCACTGCAGGACTAAGGCATATGAATGGAATACAGAGCCACTAAAAAAAACAAAAACATTGTCAGTTAGCTTTGTCATTCTTCATAAACTGACTGCAATCACACAACCTTTGCACCCAACCTACCAGGCTGATAAATATGAAGATTAGTTGGATGATATCAGTGTACGCAACAGCGTAGAGGCCCCCGAAAAAAGTGTAGAGGATGGAGACGGCTGCAGAGATCAGGATGGAGACAACGGATGATAGTTCAAGGATGATACTCATCGTCCCCCCTGGAAATGACACGCAATATTAAATCAAAGAAAAACAAAACAACATTAGGGCAAGACACAAATACATGTAGAGCAGAGTCACATTCAACTAGCTTGAGTATGAAATGGAAAGCATTAAAATTCAATTACTAACCAAGGGCAGCAAGGATGCAGGCAACCCACAAAATATCACTGATCAGGGCAGGAATTAATATCGCCGTCGTGAACAATCGGCCGTAGCGATTCTGAAACGGGTCCAACATGGTGATGTAGCGTTTGGACCTCATTTGTTTTGCAAAAAATAATCCTCCTTGAAAGACAGAAAACATGATTTAATATTCAAACTTAAATTGAGAAACAATGACTGAATATTTGTCAGTCCTGGACCAGGGTTCAAGTTTCATGGAAGACCAATTAAAAATGGTCAACATGCACTCATCCAGGACATGCATTTGTGCGAGGGGAAATACAACGGAGTACGCCTGCTTAATGTTCCTGACCTTGACTTAATTTTTAACTCCTAAATGCCATCTTGTGGCACCTTAGGGCATATAGAAAGAACATAAGACCTCAGATGAGTTTTTGAAGCGACTCGCGAAATTTCCACCGGATGGAAAAAGTAAAATAAAACAAAAAAATACATCAAACAGGTGAATTGCTGCCAAGTGAAACGATGAATCGGGTTTGTGTTACTTAAGTTTGTAATAGTGCCAGTTGTTGGATTGAAGGGCCTTTAACCGCACTGCTGTCAATAACGCCAGGTACACCAAATGCCGCATCCTGCCGCGTTTTTACCAAAAGTAGCAGGAGCGTCTAGTTCTCGTTTTTGTTTTTTGTTCCCATGAAAGACGATAGGCTACCGAACAGCAGCCTGAGATAAGTGGAGGAGGCGGGTCGAATGAAGGGGAGTAGAGCAAGTTTATTTTGGAAGCGATACGGTGATATTTCGCTACCCATATTGTGGCAGTTGTCATCAAAGAACATCGATCTTGCCACTCAACTTTTTGAATCCTCCGATTGGTATGAACATTGAATTGAATACAACTTTATTGTCAAATGTGCTGTATGTATGTATAACATACAGCACAGATGAAATTTATTCCCCCTCAACATAAAACAAGAGGAGCCGCTGCGGGTGTCCGCGCCGCCATCAAAAGAAAAGTTGACCAAAAAAAAGACAAAATAATACAAGACAACACATGAAACACAGACAACACAAACAACAATGTGCAATCTTAACCACTTTCCTGCATACACTTTGTTGTTTGAAGCCGTAATAGATGAAAGAGGAGCGAATCAAAGTGTCCTTTTCACCAGTGGATCAAAGACGTCATGCGGCAATGTGCACACGTCTGCTACAAGCTAAGCTTGAAAGCAACAAGAAGCTGTAGCATCCATTAACGAAAAAGAGAGATTGGCTCTCTTCTCCTGTCCCATGTAAGTCCGCTTCAATTCCAAGCCGCGACTCCCAGTTCCACATATGCATCGGCGCTCTGCGCTGACGCTCCTTTCTTCTCATCGTCGGCTCCTCAATCCATGCAGACTGTCCATCGGCACCGAGCTTTTCGCTGAACAAAGCAGGGCTGTGAAAATGCTGCCTACTTCAGGCGCAAGACACAAGCGCCCCGGGGATGTCCAGCAACGACAGTCAAATGGGCCAACATTCCTCCCAATCAAAAAATCAGTGCTGGAAAATGCATGGCCTGAGCCTCACCAACCACATGACCGCAGCTGTGAAGCCCATGCGAAACACTTGCAGACGATGTAATGTAACAAGCGCCATTTGGCCGGGGATGTCCAGCAACGACAGTCAAATGGCGCCACAAAACTGTGAGGCAAGCCATCGAATCATTTTTTTCCCCACTGTGCTAGTCTTACTTTGCCCTAAATAAAACATTTTGTGAAACACCCATCATGAAAATCATCAAGAAACACATTAATTTCATGATCCAAATCCATAACTTAGTAAACCAACAATAATCATGACTGTCAATCATTTACAGTATTTAGGACGATCGATTCCCACTTTAGATACTCACCCAATAGAAAATTCAATGTATATGCAAGAGGGCCAAATGCCCACACGAGACCTTGAGCTGGAGAGTAAACCGCCTCAGCAGTCCCCATGATGTAACCTCCTCCGACCCATGTTGCTAAAAGAAAACAGATGTGGAACAGAAATCAATGGTGAATTTCAAGCATTAGTCAGTGACAAATTTGAGGGGGAAAAAAAAAAAAAAAAAAGTCTCACCGGTCATGGTGAAAACGCCAATCAGGACGTTGATGTTGCGGCCCCCGACGATGGTGACTTCACTCTTGTGGCCAGTGCATTTCTTCTCTTCATTCTTTGATTTGCGTGACGCCAAGATCCCAGTGATCAGGATAACGGCGTAAAAAGCAACCACAGACACAAGTCCACCCACATGCACTGCCATGTCTACAGGGAGGAACATGTTAATGTTGAAACCCAAAATATAAGATAACCTTTATTTGTCCCGCACTGGGGAAATTTGCAGTCTACAGCAGCAAAATTGGGGGGGGGGGGGGGATAGTGTTTCATTGCACAAAATAAATGTTTCAGAAAAGAACTGTACACAGTTCAATATAAGTGCAATATAAAATAAAGCATTAGCAATATATTTGTAGAATAAAAAATATATAAATGTAAAATACAGGTCCGATGCTTTTATTGTCAGGGAATGAGGTGGCGATATGTAGAGATGTACACATAGATTTTGGTAAAGATGAATGAAATGTTCTCACATCAAGTGACGTTATGCTTTTTTTTTTATGGGGAGGAAAACACTTTGACGCCTATTAAATCTAAAATATTCAGAGATTGATGTGGGCAGAGGCAGAGATGTCCACATGAATTTTGATGACAACTGGTTTGGTGTGTGAATGCATATACTGTACACAGTATATATACTGTGCACACACCAGTGTTGTGTCCGAGGACCGGCAACCCGTGGCCAAGGCCAAGGACTTGGAAAATGTTCCGAGGCAAGGCCAAGGACTTGATAACGATTCTTTACCCGAGCGTTAGTTACGCTTGAATGAAGTGTTTTTATTCAATGAGTAGAACAGTCAGGGTACGTGTTATTTATACTGAGAAAAATAAATAAAGCATATGATATACATTTATGAATTAATGTTTTAGTGCAGTAGTTTCTTAATATGAAGTAAATCAACACTCAACCGGCATGACACGGCACGGAAGACAAGTTGGGAAATGCTGACATGCTGAATCATAGAGCTGTTAATACGTCCAGGCGCAGATCCTATTGTTTTAGGCCAGATCCGCCACTCATGCACGCTCTCGGGAAAAAACGTACTTAAAAAAAAAAAATCGCTGGTGTATTAGATTGAACGAAAGCGTAATACTAAGGAGGAGTCAAGCAAAAAGTCTGCTTTAAAAAAATACGCAGATAAGCATGTTATACACGGCGATCGAACAAATTTATTTTCATAATGATCATGTAAGTAAAGCAACAGCTGCGATAAAAGTAATATATTGGGCGAAATAGCCGTATAGATATACACGGCGATCGAATAAACTATATTTTCGTTAAGTAAAGCAAGAGTTGCGATAAAAGTAATTTCTTGGGCGATAAAATAGCCAAACATGATGTATCACTTGTAGGCGAAAAAAAATAGGCATCACAATGTAAATGTGTATAGTTGACATTAATTAATTACTGTAATAACGGCTTCAACTTCACAATAATAATAAATATTTTAATCAACCATGATTTTAAACTACGCATTATCAATATTAATTATTCTAAACATGAGAAAGCATTCAGCAAACTTAACTGGAATCGAGCAAAAGGACTACAAATCCCAACGGCCAAACCCGGAAGTGAAGTGCCGGCATTATTGACTCCAGCTGTAACGCAAATTACTTGATTCAAACAAACATTCTAGTGCCACCGCACAAACGTGAGAACTGTGCAAAAATAACTAAAATACACCACTGTTACAGAAAGACTTTACACGCTATTTAAACTACCGAACGCGAACGGGAACTGACCGTGACTGAAACTAACTGTGATGCCGCTCTTTATGCGTTGCGCTAACGGTCACCTATCAGGGTCCCCGCTCTTCTTAAAGGATTGAGCGGTTTCGGAAAACGAACGTATGATGTTCGATTTCTACATGAGTATTGCGGTCCGACGACTCAAGATAATGCCTCCGAGGCCAAGGATCAAGCGCCTACATTCGGCCCTCGAGCCGGACATGGCCTCGAGGACTACAACACTGATACAAACACCCACCCACATACGGATATGAGCCTAAATCACGATTCTCTACCCGAGCGTTTGTGTGACACTGATACTTGAGTCAAATTCCGGTGCGCATGCTTAAAGAAACATCGAGCATGCTTGGTGGGCTGGGGGAAACCCCGATGAGATCCATCCACTTGTCGACGTCAGATTAATTTAAAAAAACTCAACTATGAAGTTGAAACTCACCGTTCCGCGAGACGTCGAAAAGTTTGCTGCTGCGGCTCTCCTCTTTTCACATCTGCCTCCTTAAAGCTCGACTCCCTTCTAGTGATGTGTCGGTCGCGAACGAGCCGGTACAAAGAGCCGGCTCTTTGAAGTGAACGATGAGAGCCGGCACCCTCCCTCGAGAGCCGGCTCTGTCATCTCTCTCTCTCTTTCTCCTCTCTCTCTCTCTCTCTCTCTCTCTCTCTCTCTCTCTCGTGCGCGGGCGCACTCGCTCTCTTTTTCCCTCTCTATGTCGCTCTCTTTTTCACGTGTCTGAAGCAAGGTTTGGCAGTGGCTCAGCTGCCGTGCTCAGAGAGGGAGACGGGAAGAAAAAGGGTAGGGGCGAGGGGCTTGGTAAGTACAAATAATTACTGAGAGAAGGAGCCGGATCAGCCCATCCAAGTTGAAGTATTTAGTTTTGTTGAAAGCAAATTTAAAATAAAGCAAGGCATGGCTTATGTTTGTTAAAATAAAGCAAGGAGTATCTTGTGTTTATTTTGTTCGATGCTGCTGTTGCAGTTACTACTCACTATTTTTGTTATGATGCAGCATGTTTGATTGTTGTTGGTTGAAGTTGAATTTTGTTGCTTGTTTATTGTTTGGAGCCTTTTTAATGTTCAATAAAATAAGTAAAACCCCTTTTCTTTGCTTGATAATTGTTGCCATTTGCAATCAGTAGAGTGCAATATTTAGTTCACCAAGTAATTTATCAAAATGAATGCTAAATTTGTCATATTTAAAAGAAAAGCTAAAGTTAAAAGAGCCGTTTGAGAGCCAAAAAGAGCCGGCTCTTTTCACTGAGCCGATCCAAATGAACCGGCTCACCGAAAAGAGCCAAAAATCACATCACTAGTTCACATATGCCGTCACGGCGAGTGGATATTTTTAGTAACATAATGGCGGGAAATATGGCACTGCCCACTACTCTGAGCCCATGCACGTACCCCGGAAAAGTTGTCCGACGGCCAAGCCTGAGGGGTAAATTTTAGTGCCGACATTTTAATTATTTTTTTTAACATACAGATCAATTACAGGAGTGCCAATTTCCCGGCCATTTCGCAATGTTCCGGAATTATCCGGATAGGGGTGGATCCCACAAAAGTTAAAAAGGATATGATTATGGTACCAAAAAAACCGTTTATTAACAAAACGCAAGAATGACAAAATACAAATAATGACGCTGGTCAACACAGCAGGACGAAACAAGAGAAACAAAATGTGCTTGCAAAAGGCAAGGAAAATACAAACGGATATTGCTTGTCTCCAAATGAGAAGAGATTCAAATCACGACAAATACCAACCGAGTTAATTTGCCAAACTAAATAACCACAGTACTTACAAGGAAAGGGGGAGCAATAAACAAGGAACGAGAAAAACTGAACAAAACCTGCAACGTCTAGAACAGTGGACGTGAACAATGGCTTGAGAAAGGCGAATTAAACAACAGTCATTGGTCGGCTTGGAAGTCCTTGAATAGTCCGTTGATAATGATGGGTAACAGGTGGGCAGCTGGAAAGATCGGAACACCTCTGCTACCTGGTGGAGACTAACAGAAACTGAATCATGACACATTCAGGATAGTTCGAGCGTGGGTTTTTTTCTCCCCCTCTCCCTCCCTTGTGGTTTCTTCCGACTTCCGGGGTTGAGTGAACGCTGGCGCGTTTGGCTGCCATTGCTCAACCCGTATTGTTTTATTGTTTTTGTTCCTGATTGTAAAGTGTCCTTGGGTGTCTTGAAAGGCGCTTATAAATAAAATTTATTATTATTATTATTATTATCATTCAGAGGTCCCTTGGAAGGACACATTTCACTGAATCTTTGCCAAACAATCTGTGTTGATTAACTTTTATCTTTCTGTTTGTGAGAAAATAAAATGCAGTCAGTCCTCCGCTTGAAGTCAGCTGGGATATGCTCCAGCACCACCGCCCCCACCCCCCGCCTCGCCCAAATTCTGTTCAGGATCAGCGGTCATCAAAATGGATGGGCGGAAAGATATTTGACTGAGGCAGGTAAGACACAAAGTTCAACTCTTTATTTAACTCATGTAAGCTTATGTTATATTATTGATTATTGTAAACGTATGTTATATTATTGATTATTATCATTTTATATTTGAGCATTATATTCCTTTTTGTTATATTTGCCTTATTATTCTGTTTAATAATTGTTGAAACATTCTTATGTTGCTTGCGTCTGATTGGCTGAAGAGAAGCAGGAAGTGATTTCGTTACCGGAAAAAGTTGTGTTCTCGAACGTGTGACTTCATTCTGGTAGATTCAAACATTTAAATAAAGTTTGTTTTTGGTGATCCAAACATTAGTTAGAACCAAAAGTAACATTTTGAGAACGTTCCATGCCAGTTACGCAGCCCGAGTAACGTCAAGAGAAGGCTATCCGGCAATTAATTTTTGGATATTGCTTGCCATGTTTACAAGCGTTTAATGCTGTCCCGTTGCAGTTCGGGAAAACATAGTTCTGTCGCCCAGTCTTTGCACGTTTTTTGCAATTCTCTTCGAGCAAATGTAGTTTTTACAAACAATTCTCTGAATTCACTTTGCATCTTTGTTGTTGACAGTAGTGATGCAGGCAGTCTCTGATGGAGACTTCCGGAGCCAGATGTTCACTTGCACATGTACATTGTTTTAAACAAAATGCATTATTCAGAATGCACCACTTCAGAGATATATGCAATTTGAGCATACAATGAAGTTTTGGTGTTTTGTTTGCAATTGTTTTTGTGGAAGCTATGTTTACTTTGATTTTAAACCGTGAGTGGCTGTAAACAGCTCAAAACTTCTTTTGTTCCTCTACTTACAACTGCCACATTTCTGCTTTTTGTGAAGTGAGTTGGGTTGCCGCATTGCTTGGTTTTGCTTTTAAGTCCAATCAAAACCAAAAAAAAGTCATAAACCGAATGATGTCTTGTCTCAAAGCACCTCAGTACTGTATTATATTATAAAGAAATGAACTGGCAAGTGCCATAACATTTAACAGTCAAATGAAGAGATGTTAAGCCTGCCATTTTGGTTTTTAATACGTTTGTCTTTCAATACAGAAGACAACAGCAGCCAAATGGGGGAGGGGAGAAAAAATTGAAGCGTTTCATTGCACAAAATAAATGTTTCAGAAATGAACTGTACACAGTTCAATAGAAGTGCAATATGGAATGGAATGGAATACAACTTTATTGTCAAATTTGACAATAAAGTTGTATTCCATTCCATTCCAATATAAAATAAAGCATTAGCAATATATTTGTAGAATAAATATAATAAATGAGCAATAGCATAGAAAACACAGCGTAAGGTGGCTGCGCTATTTACAATGGTTACAGGTTTTCACGTATGTTTATTCAGCAGCCTGACAGCAATCGGTCGGAATGAGCGGCGGTAACGCTCCTTTTTTGCAGCGCAGGTGTAACGGTCTCTGGCAGAAGGAGCTACCCAGTGCTGGGGTGGGCTGGAAGGGGTCGGAGGGACGGTCCATCATAACTTTTAGTTTAGCGAGCATCCTCCTGTTGCCCACCTCCTCCAAAGTGTCCAGTGAGCAGCCCAGGACAGATCTGGATTAGATTATTATTATATTATTATTCCATCCATCCATCCATTTTCTGATCCGCATTATCCTCAAAAGGGTTGCGGGGCGTGCCGGAGCCTATTGAACATGATATGCCTACTTTTTTTTTTTTTTTTTTTCACAAAACGCAAGGCCACCCAGGATGAAACAAGAGAAACAAAAAGCGCTTGCGAAAGGCAAGGAAATTGCTCGTCTCGAAAGAAGATGATGACATCACAAAAATTCCATCCGACGAGAACTTAAACTAAATGACTCCTTTCAAGGAAACGGGGAGCAAGAAACAACGATAAAAACGGATCATAACCCGGAGCGTCGAGAAAAGTGGACACCAACAAAGGCTCGAGCAAGGTGAACTGGAAGTCCGGCGTGTTAGGATTGTATGATTGCCTTTTACGACTGAGCCAGTAGAAGGCAATATAACTCTACTTTTGTTCGTGGTGAGTGACCCTCCAAAAAGGGACACGCCTCTTCTTTTCTCTCTTCTCTCCACCTGTTCAATAAAACACGCCGATACATGGCTGAAGGACTCAAGGTGTCATTCTTGGATGTTAGGCAGAAGGATGCCAATCTGCACGCGCTGTGAAGCGACTCTGCTAACACAGACTCAACATGTTAATAAGTTAGGAACCGCCTGCTTGGCCATCACTGGCTGCAGATGATCACATTACATCGCTTGTCCAATCAGTGCTGCGGGAAATTGAGTTCTCTCAGGCGTCAACGTGTGACTGTCGTGATAGTACGTCGTAAAATTGAAAAAAAAAAAAAAATCGACTGATGTCTTGAAATGTGATTGACTTTTTTCTGTTTTTAATAAATGCGTTTTTTATGTCGTGAATGTGTTAAAAGTCATACTTTTGTTTTTCCACTAAGGAATGTTTCTGTGAATGTGCATATGTACTGGTTGGGTTCGGTCCCTCTAACATGGTTAAGAACCACTGCCTTAACTAGTCCTTTGATCATGATGAGTCACAGGTGTGCAGCGGGAAAGACTGAAACACCTCTGCCACCTGGTGGAGACGAACAGAAACTGAATCATGACACATTCAAAGGTCCCTTGGAAGCACACCGTTCACTGAGGTCCTTGCCAAAACATCAGGGATGATTAACTTTTATCTCTATGTTTATGAGAATATAAAATTGATGGGGTGCTTGCATGAGCAATAATTTTTCCTAGACCCTTTTGACCACATTCGAAGTCCAAGGATATAGGACTGATGTGCCCCGTGAGTGACTGGCGAGCAGTTCAGAGTGCAGTCAGTCCTGCGTCTGAAGTCAGCTGGGGAAGGCTCCAGCACGCCAACCCCTACTCACCCAGTTCAGTTCAGGATAAGCAGGGTTGAAAATGGACGGATGGATAGATAATTGACTCAGGCAGGCGAGACACAAAGTTCAACCATTTATTTAAATTAAAGACCCATCCAAAGTCCCTCTCGTCTGACATTGTTTTACCAAGAAACTCACTTCTTCTTGCATGTCCACAATTTCGTAAGGGGCGACTCTGCCTAAAATCTGAATTGATATTTATGGTCCTAACTTCAACCAGAATGGTGTTCTCCCAAATAAATATCTCACAAACGAATTTAATTTTAGGAGCTAATCTGAACTGTTCTTGGATATCTCCTGTACGAAACAGGCTTCATGTTCAATTACTTATGATAAGGATACATGAGTCACTCCAACAGAGAACACACCCGACTTCGGACTTCTTTCTGATAGATTCAAACATTTAAAGAACGTTTGTTTTTGGTTATCCAAACATTAGTTAGAACCAAAACTAAAACTAACATTTAGGGAACGTTCCATGCTAGTTACGCAGCCCGAATAATACTGAACGTCAAGAGAAGATTATCCGACAAAACATTTTTGGGATATTGTGGAAATTGTAAAAACTCAAAGAAAGCGACAATTTCTCACGTTCACACACTGAGAGAGAGTGTGTCGTTTATTGAGCACACCAAAAAAGCTCCCGCGCAAACTGAGACCAGCCGAAAGTAAGTTTCCATAGAAACAAGCAAACTAAACATGGTGGACCTTAAAGGGACTGCAATTACTTATACAGTGAAACTCCTCTAGAACGAAACCTACATGGGCGAAAATAATCTTCATGCATTAACACCATTCCCATTCTCCTGCCCCCCATACGACGAAAACCCCCCTGTTGCGTTATACAAAATCATTTTCTCTGCTCCTGCCTCGCGAAGACATTCACTACAACAAAGTACAGGTAAACATCCCCGGAATTCTATGAAAAGGATTATCCTTCACCCGTAATAAAAACCTATGCATTAACATTTTGACCACGATATTACATGTTACCGGAATTTACGTAAGCGGAAATTCCACTAGCCGTAACCCGGATGGAGGCGTAATGCCGCGGGAACTTAAATACACGCAACGCCCACCCGATGCGGCGGAAAGACAGACACGTTTTCACTTCGCATTTTTCGATAATCAGATTCGAAACGACGACGTCTAAGTGAGTTTTTATTGGCGTGCGTTTTACTGTAATTGCGAAAGATTTTAACTTTATTCACTTACGTCCGTAGATCGCGGCACTAGCTGAAAAAGCAACACCCACTCGACACAACTGGAGACACGATGGAAGAAACGTGTTCGCTTCGCCGTTTTCTATCGTCGGATTCGAAACGACGACGTGTAAGTGACTTTTTATTGCCGTGCGTTTTACTGTAATTGCGAACGATTTTAACTTGATTCACGTACGTCCTGTTGATCGCGGCACTAGCTTAAAAAGCAACGCCCACTCAACACAACTGGAGACTTGACGTGTTCGCTTCGCCGTTTCTATCATCGGATTCGAAACGACTAAGTGTAAGTGACTTTTTATTGGCGTGCGTTTTACTGTCATTGCGAACGATTTTAACTTTATTTAGTAACGTCCTGTAGATCATGGCATCGAAAACGAAGAAAAACCCAACAAAACAAAACAACCCAAAATACTGTAGACTCATTTTTTCCCAAGACTGAAAAAAATCAACATTAAAATACTGTACGTGTTGTGGTTTTTTTAATCTACACTTGTACTGTATACTGTACTGCTGTTTTTGTTATATAAACACTTTTTGGACAGTATATTTTTGCATGTTATTGCTTGTGTTGTTACACATGCATTTTTTCAACATACTTGCAGGTTCATAAAGGACATGTACCATGCTCATTTCCCAAAAGAGGAATTTCTGTTATAAGAACAGATTGGACAGCGCAAACATGAGTCCGTACTAGAGAATGTTTACTGTATAATCCAACAGCGACCTCTACTGCTTCGTTCGGAAAAGCCAACAGCAACCACCACACTGGTTTACATAGTGAACGGTGTTTATTTCGGTCACAGCTGCAAGTTTCCTGAACGCAACATACTCATAGCTGCTCTGCCATTGGCTTACCGAGCATCATCCTGGCCCCCGATTGGCCAAGAGGGACCTCACTGTCTATGTGTGTAGATCAGATCAGATAGATTAGCTAGATCCGTGGAAGATATCGTGGAATGCATCAGATTAGCTGCTCAGAGTAAATTGCTTATGGCTCGACGGACATTCAAATAAACGAACGTTTCCTCAAATGCTTTACTTGTTATCATGCTAAAAAGCTTACGCTAACTGGAGCGCTAATTCGAGAGAAGGCGAGTTCCATCGCGCTAACTTTGGCCACCGAGGACTACGAAACGTCCCGTGGCGGGCTTTAAAAGTTCATCAGCTGAGCAGCAACGCTGTCTTGGGTGGCGATCAAGGGTAGGTCGAGTTAGTGAAAGTGAATGCTGATTGTAAACTTCGCAATTTCTTTCCCTTTTTTTCTTTCTACACTGTCAAATAAGTGTGTGCTCGTACTTATGCACTATTGGAATAAAAATAAAGAGTATACATATGATTGTGTGTGCGTGTACACATACATTTGTGTGTTTGTGTTTCCATCCGAGATCAAATTTGCTACAGTGAAAAACCCCCTGTTGTGAAAAAATTCTTGCTGCAAAAATGATTTCGTTGTAGAGGAGTTTCACTGTACAATGAAGTTTTGGCAGATACTATTAAGCTAAAATGCTGTATTCAGGACAAAGTTCTTTCCCTCGTGAGAAAGTGGTGTTGGTTTCTCATCCTCTTCTGCCTCCATTTTCTTTTTGAAAACATTCAACACATCCCAGGACTGAGGAATAAGCTGGTGATTGAAGCCCAACTGGACCAAGCAAGACACAAGAACGATAACCGCCAGAGAGATGAACGCAATCAGAGTCCTGAAGGGAAAGTACTGCGTGATGACGCCATCCTCTTCCCTCCAGCCCGGGTAGAGCAGCACAGGAGGGATGCCGAGCGCTGAGTCGCCGCTCAGCACACGCAGCAGCAGAGCGACCATGTAGCCACTGATGGCGCCATAGTAATTGGCAGATCGGAGGTGAACCACACAGACCAGCTGCGGGGTCACAACGCAGTAGAGTAGGTCAGTAGCGAGCAGCATGAGAGCAAGGATGCTGCTCTTCTTGAATGCCAGACCGGCCCCAGACAGGCCCACCAGCAACACACAAATCCTGGTGACCCACTGGAGCTCTCTGTCTGATGCCTGTGGGTAAACAAACATCATGATATTGCTCTGCTGAAGCGCAAAGATACTCACCGAGATAAACACACACCTGCTTTCTCAAAGTTGTCTTGTATATGTTTTGTGTGAACATGGCTGCCGATGACAGTAATGCAGAGTCCATGGATGACATAACTGCTGCTGCTACAGAGCCAATGCCCAACACGGACACCCAGTTAGGTGTGATGTAGGACAGAGCCAGTGGCAGGACATTCCCTGCCTCTCCACGCTCATAAGGTGGGGGTAGACCGTATTCTGTCTGGTTCCAGTCTTAGAGAGGAAGAGGCGTGTAGAATAATTGAAAAGACATTCGAACTTGTTACACGTTTCTTGAACAACTCTGTTGACACGAGTCGTGGGTCATTCTTCACAAATTCACCTATTTGGGTTTTGTTCCTGTGGAATGCTGTTTTATTAAAAATGAATTCCAGTTCATCAACCCTTTTAAATACTTTTTGGAAGTGATTAATGACAAAAGAAAATGTCAATTATTCAGATCATTTACATGTCGTAAATGTACAGATGAAAAAGTATGGGTCCCAACATTGACCCCAGGAGGACACCATGTGTTACATCAAAAAGACTGATTTGTACTATTCTCGTTTCACAAATTAGTGCTTACTCAGCACTACCCTTCCAATTTTTCCTTCAAAGGCCAAATTTAGCATTGACCACATGCATGGATTTGGATTTTGCAATATTGAGCAGCGATAACATTTACGATCTGTGACACGGACCGTTTTCCAAGAGAGGGATTGTCATTTTTATAGACACAACACAAATTTACAAGTGGAGTAACAATCACTCAGGATGATCTTTTTGAGAATTCAGACAATTGGACCTTTGGTTTTGTTAATCGTCGACATGTGTGACTACACAATGTTTAACTCTTTGTGTTTAACTCTTTGTGTCCGATCGCATGTACCTGCTGAAGCAGCTGTCGCTCCAATGATCACTGATGGGATTCCCATAATAAAAGAAAGAGCTCCAGCAGCAAAGCAGGACACCCGAGCCTTGGATGAGGAGGCTGCCGCGAGGATTCTCTGGTGGAACGACTGAGATGAAAGTCCACCTAAAGCCTCCAGCATCGAGCATATAAACATCAAAGTCACATCACTTCAACATGAAGTACGTCGATAAACACTGACTAAAGCTGAAAGCAAACGTAAGGGAACCGTTTGGAATGATCTGGATTCCTTCATCAACTGAGCATGCGATTGTTGGATAACGACACAAGACAAAGTAAAATATCTGACCAACATGAGAAAGTCATCAGTCCATTTTCCTGCATCTTCAAGCTTCACCTCGCCAATCCAAGAGTGAACGTTGGACTCGTTGAGATGGATTGTTTGTGAAAGGTCAGTCACCGCAGGGCTGAGAAACATGAATGGGATACAGAGCCACTAAAACCAAAACAAAACACTTGTTTAGTCAAGAAAAAAAATTAGTTAAGTCAAAAAATGACAGCCAAGACGGCACTGACACTCTCAGATGGAACGACTGCGTGCGCGCACATGGCAATTATACAATTTTCTTGATAGCTCACCAGACTGACAAATATGAAGGACAGTTGGATGATATCAGTGTACGCAACTGCGTACAGGCCTCCGAGAACAGTGTAGATAATGGAGACAGCCGCAGAGATCAGGATGGAGAGTGTAGGTGATATATCAAGGATGATGCTCATTGTAGCGCCTGAATAGTATATGCAATATAAAAAAATTAGCCTTTAAAAACAGTATAAATATATTTGCATATATTCAGACATACATACATACATATACACAAATTGGCACACTCAAAAATACAAGTGCAATAAAATCCAATGACTAACCTAGACCAGCAAGGATGCAGGCAACCCAAAAAATATCACTGAGCAAAGCAGGAATTAATATTGCCGTCGTGAACAACCGGCCGTAGCGATCCTGAAATGGGTCCAACATGGTCACGTAGCGTTGGGACCTCATTGGTTTTGCAAAGAAAATTCCTCCTTCAAAGACAAAAACAAAAAAACATATCACGGGTATTGAAGCTCATTCACTCACTCAAATATACATAGAAAAGGGCGAGAGAGAGAGAGAGATTGTCAGGGGTGTTCAACTTGATTTCAAAGGCTGTGAATACTTATGTATCCGTATTTTTGTCGGGAAATACCCCTAAAATGTCCACATTGTCATTATTTGATGTTGTGTGTAGAACTTTGAGGAATATTACATTCAATCGATTTTGGAATAATGCTGTAACAGGACAAAATGTGAAGTGCTGTCAATACTTTCCAGATGCACTGATAACTGTTTTCCACAAATGTGACATTTACAGTTTTCTCTTTCCATGTCACCGTAGGGGCTATACATATCAGATACTCACCTAAAATAAAATTCACAAGATATGCAAAAGGCGCAGAAGCCCAGACAAGACCACGATTTGGCAAGTAAACAGCCTCGGCAGTGCCCATAATGTAACCTCCACCAACCCATGTTGCTGGAAGAAAACAAAGATGAGAAAGAACAGTCAGTGTTTCAATTCTCAACTCAACTGTATTTATAGAGCACTTTAAAACCGCTGTATCCAAAGTGCTGTACATGTAAGAGCAACTATCATATATAAAACAATAAAGCAATAAATCGGGAACAAAGACGGTAGAAAGCACAACAGTAAAACTAAGATCAAGTCTGGGTCATGCTGAGTCAAATGCCAAAGAACACAAGTGAGTTTTTAAGCGGGTTTTAAAGATGGGCAGCAAGTGGGCTTGCCGAATCATTTCAGTGAGCTTAGTCTTGGTACTTCTAATCATCCGCAGACCTCAGGTGTGTAGGGGCGGAGAGAGAGAGGATGGCGCGAGCAACAAATAATAGGATCTTAAAAGAACACTAAAATGTACAGGGAGCCAGTGAAGGGATGCCAGAGTAGGAGTGATGTGCTCCCTCTTACGAGTACCAGTCAAGAGGCACGCAGCAGCATTCTGGACCAAAGAAAGAAGAAGAATCTGGGCTTGGTGGTTGCGCCTTCTCGGCAGCACACATGTACCAGCAATGATTTTGATTGGGAGGAATGTCGGCGCCATTTGACTGTCGTTTGTGGACAGCCCCAGGGCGATTGTGTTTTTCGCGCCCGTAATGGGCAGCATTTTCACAGCCCGGCTTTGTTCAGCGGAAAGGTTGGTGCTGTTGGATCGTCTGCAGCTGGATGGATGCATGGCTTGAGGATCCGACGATGAGAAGAAAGGAGTGTCAGCGCAGAGCGCCGATGCGTATGTGGAACTGCGAGTCGTGGCTTGGAATTGAAGCGGATTTACATGGGACAGGAGATGAGAGCCAATCTCTTTTTCGTTAATGGACGCTGGAGCTTCTTGTTGCTTTCAAACTTAGCTTGTAGCAGACGTGTGCACATTTTCAGCATGACGTCTTTGATCCAGTGGTGAAAAGGACACTTTGATTTGCTCCTCTTTCATCTATCACTGCTTCAAACGACAAAGTGTATGCAGGAAAGTGGTTAAGATTGGATGACTGTCTGTCTTATTTGTTGAGTTGTATTATTTTGTCATTTTATGTTAAAACTGTTATTGTTATGATAAAACTGGCCTTAATGAGAAGGCGTCTTTTTTTGTTCAGCGGGATGACCACATGCACTGCCATGCTTGCCAAACACTCACTGCCAACCAACATAACAAACAAACAGTTTACAGGTTTACCCAATGGGTGTGTGACAGATTCAAGACGTCAAATTTGGATAGTCAAACTTCACAATTTAAATGATTAGTGTTTGACTTCCCACAGTCATCTGCACAGAAGTGGAAGGAAATACCATGTTTCCTTCAGATGGAACCTAATGGGAGCAGGCACAGTGAGAACAGCAGAGGCCCCAGAATTGAGCCCTGTGAATCACCACATGACAGAGGAACAGTACGTGACTCAGAGCAGCCAAGGCTAACACAAAAGGTTCTGTCAGCTAAATAGGACCTAAACCAGGGGTCTCCAACCTTTTTTGCCCCACGGACCGGTTTATGTCAGACAATATTTTCAGGGACCGGCATTTAAGGTGTGGCGGAAACAATACAACAAAATAATATGGTATGAGCTGCATGAAAACTGTGGTGTTTTTCGAAATTTAATAATAAACACAAGGAGCGTCTAATCTGGCCGCAGCACTCTGATTGCTATAGTAATGTTTAATGCTTTCAAAATACGATACAACGCAAATTCAAAGTGCATGAAAATGATGACTCACCACAGCCCCAAGCTTGATTTTCTGCAATCAGACGGTCCCATCTCGGGGTAACAGGAGATAATGACACCTCAAGTGTGTGGTTTTACTCCAGTCTACTTCGTAATTTTGTTTTAGTCGCCGTTGCTGCAGAAAACCCCCGCCTCACACAGGTAGGATGTCGGAAATGGCAACAGTGCTATTGTGGCGATCTCAGAGTATTCAGCCATAACTTTAATCCAGTTGTCTCGAACGTACTTTTAAGGCCGCCGTCATTTGCGATCTCCAGCAGTTTTTTTGACTCATTTTGCGAGCTCCTACGTTTTGTTTTTAGCGTAATCGGTCACGTGACGGAGAAGCGTGGCTTGACGTTTGTCAAGCGTGACACAGACGGATGTAACGGAGAATCCAGTAATTTTTCCAAATAAAACTTTTTCGTATTCCGAAATGAATAAAACGGAATTAAGGCAAGTTCTTTCTGTGCGGCCCGGTACCAAATGCCCTGCGGACCGGTACCGCTGACCTAAACCACTCAAGAGCGCTAACGCCAATGCCCACCAAGTGCTGCAAACGAGTCAACAGAATACTGTGATCCACTGGATCAAATGCCGCAGTTAAATTCAATAAAACCAGACACACGAGTCTCCAGTGTCATTTGTCAGGAGGATATCATGAAATCAAAGCAACATTAAAATAAAATCATTCCAAAAAAACAAACAAAAAATCATACCTGTCATTGTGAATACACAAACCACAATGTTCATGTTGCGTCCTCCGACGATGGCGACTTCGCTCTTTCTGCCTGAGCATTTCTTCTCCACTTGCTTTGACTTGCGCGAGGCCAAGATCCCGGTCAGCAGGATGACCGCATAAAAGGCCCCCACAGCCACAAGTCCAGCCACATGCACTGCCATGCTTGCCAAACACTCACTGCCAACGGACGTAACAAACGAAAGGTGGACAGCTTTACACAGTGGGTGTGACAGTTTCAAGACGTCAAATTTGGATAGTCAAACTTCACAATTTAAATGATTAGTGTTTGACTTCCTGCAGCAGCACTTTGAAGCAACATGATTATGATGTGCAATAGCAGTACTTTTTTCTTATCTACAATTTACAGCAACAAGTTTTTGCCATCCAGCCCCCTACCGTGTGACTTCACATTTGTACACCGTGTGCCAAAGGCTTCCATCCCTCAGGGCTGGCGCTTTAGCTCGAGAGGCAAAATAGTTACTGAGTCTCTTATGTGTTCGTACACGTCTGTCTTGTTTACGGTTTCTCTAATTGTGCAATTCAAGATTTTTTGTTCTTGTGATTGTATCAGTGATTATAAACTCGGGTAAAAAAAAAAAAGTTGTGCACAATGGCAAATCCTAACAGCCGTGTTGAAAATGGATGGATGGATGTTGGAAAAGCTAGCGAGATCAAGGCAACCACTTATGTTAACTTGAAATGAATTAGAATTGACTCAACTCCCCGCTCTATTAGGATTAGCGATCAACCGTTAGGGTTAGGGCTTCGGGTTCGGCTACAGTGTAGTTTCACCGACAAAGTTTTGAATTTTCCCGTGACCGGGAGACCAAGGTTTTTAGCAGGATACATGAATCGAAAGAGGCTTTTCAACAATCAGTTTTAAGGCAACTATCAAACTCTCAGGATTCCAATCGTAATTTTGAAGTCCATGTATTACCCCAAAGACTTTTGTGCTTCACACCCATTTCTGAAAAACATTCTAAATCAGGGGTGTCAAACTCATATCACATTCCAACAGAGCCATGTTATCGCATCTCGCCCATCTCCGCTTTGTTCCAGTAGCCCATTTTTCATCAAGGTGCTCTGGTTCCCCAGCACCTGACGCAGACCTTGTTTGCCCGGGCGACGTCTGAGCCGGCATGTCATTCGTTTTATTGTCTCTCATCATTGTATGAGGTAGGCATAGCGTGAAGGGTCTTGCCCAAGGACCCACACTGGATGGTGTTATGTGATCATTTATATTATATATATAGATATATATATATATATACAGTCAAACCTCGGTTTTCGTACTTAATCCGTTCCAGAAGACTGTTCGGAAACCGAATTGTTCGGAAACCGAAACCATTTTTCCCATTGAAATCAATGTAAAATGTTTTAATCCGTTCCAAGTCAAGAAAACAACTTTTTCAAACCACTTTTTACAATTTCACACCATAAACTGTACAAATGTAATGGGAGATTACCAATTTTAACATTAACATAGTAACATAAAAATTGAAGGAACATCTCTCTCTCTCTCTATCTGTCGCGGGGCTTGCGCCTCTGCCAGCTGT
This sequence comes from Hippocampus abdominalis, assembly GCA_018466805.1. Lineage (NCBI taxonomy): Eukaryota > Metazoa > Chordata > Actinopteri > Syngnathiformes > Syngnathidae > Hippocampus > Hippocampus abdominalis. Next base: position 7,410,222 of record CM031697.1, on the reverse strand, counting down.
CAGCAGGCAGTAGGCAGGGCATTTCGGCATCCCGAACTCGTTCGCCAACACAGACACACGCACACCTGACTCATATTTTGCGATTAAATCTTTCTTAAATTCTATAGTTTTGCACACTATTTTCCTCTTTTCTTCACCAGGTTCACCACTTCCACTTGCTTTCTTTGGTGCCATGATTAGGGGCTGATACACGATGCAAAAATAACAGTCCAATATAACCTAGTTCTCACCAAACACGTTTGCTTTTTTAAAAAAAACATTCTTAATCAAACAATACAAACTCGTCTGCTCACAAGCTGTTTCTGTACGATTATTGCATAATAATGAGACACCGGACACCAGAGTGTTCATTATGTGCGGCTGCATTGAAAAATGCCGGCCGTGAAAAAAAAGAAAGTCTCCCCCTCCCCCCCCCCCCGTGCTGCCAGGGCAAACCATTATGAAAAGAGGGGGATTTCACTCGCGCTAACAGAAGCGTCTCACCAAACACATCTTTTTTTTATTGAACAGTACAAAAACGTCTGCTCACAATGGTCGCTTCCTGTGTAGCGACGCGACACGAGGGAGCGCGGCGACAGGAGGGAGCGTCACTTCACTCCTCTTGGCTTTGCTACCTCCTCTCTGCTTCGCTACCTCGCGAAGCTATACGAGGTAGCGTTGCTACACGAGGTAGCTAAGCCGAGAGGAGTAAAGTGACGCATTCAAGTGCGCTCAGTTAGTTCGAGAACCGAAATTTGTTCGGATTCCGAGGCATAAAAAACTCGAAATTTTAGTTCAAAAACCGAATTGTACGAGAACCGAGACGTCCGAAAACCGAGGTTTGACTGTATATATACATATATATATATATATATATATATATACATATATATATATATACACACACACATATATATATATACACATATATATACTATATATACACACAGTATATACAGTACATACATATACAGTATACTATTTTACAAGTGATTTCAACAAAATGTCAAAATAATAAGCTTTTGAATGTATTCTTTAAAATAATGTTGTCATAATACTCACCAAGTGTACCATACTCGTCATCTTTTTTTCTTTTCGCCATCGTATTCGTCAAAGGATTAGCTTTGAGATAATGACCGAGCGGGATGATTCAAAAGGGGGCGTTTACTTGTTTCCACAGCACCGACAACATAGGCCGGTATCATCCAATCAAAATGGCTCCTGGAGCCAACTGCAGCCCGAACAGGAAATGAACAGTGATAAATCGATCGATCGATGGACGCATTAAACAAGCGAAAATATTGTGTTTCATCTGCGAGCCAGATGCAATCATTAACAGAGCCATAGGTTCCTGACCCCTGTGTTTTAATATTGTGTTAATTTGCAATGTTAAAAAAAGCTTATCGTAACAATTTAACACTTCATTGTGAAAATAAGCTTTTTTTTCACATTTTCAGGTATGGTGTGCCACGGGATTTTTTTCAATGAAAGAAATGTGCCTTGGCTCAAAAAAGATTGAAAAACACTGTTTTCAACAATCCTTTCCGTGTGTTACACTCCCAATACGAGCTCCTAAACTCAGGAAAGAGGTATCGGACTCTTCTATGCAAATTAACTGATATAAAAACTGGTATAAAAAACTCATTCATACAAATGATACCGCAGGCTATCATTTGAATTTACAATTAGGAGGCAGACAGACAAGTGGGAGAACAGCTCCACTGGCTCCCTGTCCACTACCGCATCAACTACAAACTGCTCCTATATACATACTTGGCCATCCACAACCTGGCCCCTCCCTACCTGTCCGACCTCCTGCAGGTGTATACCCCCGCTCGCTCCCTCAGATCCTCATCCTCCCTCCAACTGTCAGTCCCCCCTGCCCGTCTAAGCACCATGGGAGCCAGAGCCTTTCGTCGCGCTGCTCCAAAGCTATGGAACAGTCTACCTCCGGACCTCCAAAACTGCACACCTCTTTCCACTTTCAAGTCCCGTTTAAAAACACACCTGTTCAGGACTGCCTACAATATCTAATTTATTCCACTTCCCATGTCTTGTGTTTTTATGTCCTGTTTTTATTTAATATTTCTCTTGTTTATTTTTTATACTGCATTTCCTCTTTGTCTGCACAGTGTCCTTGGGTGACATGAAAGGCGCTTTTAAATAAAATGAATTATTATTATTATGATTATTATTATTATTACATGAGGGCAGTGGGGCGTGCATATGACTGTAATGCAGTGACCAATGTGTGTAGAGTTTATATTGTCTTGTGTCGTATGTAAATGTCCAATTTATGTTGTGTTGTGAATGTGTACGTTTTTGTTCAATGTATGTAGCAGGACAGAGGGCCTGTGCTCCAAGACAAGTTTCTCTTACGGGAGACCAAATAATAGTCAAATTCAAATTCAAGTTCTCGGACAGAGGTGTCAAACTCATTTTTGTCACAAGCCACTTTGGAGTTAAGTCTTCCCTCGGAGGGCCATTACAACAATGAAACCGAATGTTTAATCGTCACATCGTATTATTGTACACGACAAAGCAAATTGATGGATTACTAGTTTTGAAATCAGTTCAATTATTGTCCAAGTGAGTGTAGACAGGGTTAAAAAAAAAAAAAAGGGCAAAATCTCAACTTTATTACACATGACAGATTCGATCAAGTTGACACATGATTAGCTTTCGTGGGCCAAATAAAATAACACGTGAGCCGGATCTTGGCCCCAGGCCTCGAATTTGACACCTGTGCCACACTGGATTGACTTGCGCACGCATTATGGGGAAGAAAATTGCCAAACGGAACTCATACAACCAGCGGTAAAGGTTGCCGTCAAGATGGAGGCCTATCGATAAAATCAAGTTCTTCTCACCACTATGCACGTCAATATTGAGCATAATCTCATACCGCAGCACAGCCACGACTCTCGTGAGGAAGCGACACCTGGAAAGTTGCAATAAGATAGGCAAGTCCGGAGCCTTCGAACCAAAACAATGTCTGCGAAACGAAGGAAAAGTCGTCTGGCGACCAAGCCTGAGGGGTGAATTTTAGTGCCGACTTTTTTTTTTTAAACTTCAGATCAAATTTCATGAGTACCAACGTCAAGGGCATTTTGCAAACTTGACCTAATTATTCGGAGAGGGTTGGATCCCGCAAACGTTAGCCAAGGATAAGATTATGGAACAACAATATCGTTGGTTTACAAAACGCAAGACCGACAAAGTACAGACACTGACGCTGGTCAACACACCAGGATGAATCAAGAGAAAAGGCGCTTTCTAAAGGCAAGGAAAATACAAACTGAAATTGCTCGCCTCTAAAGGAGAAGATGATCATATCACGACAAATCCCAATTGGCGATAACTTAAACTAAACTTATAAAAACGAAATGACTACTTACAAGAAAACCAGGAGCAATAAACAAGGAACAAGAAAAAAACGGAGCAGAACCTGGAGCGCCGAGAACAGTGAAGATGAACGATGACGAATTGGGAAGTCCTCGAATACTGTACTGTAGTCGGTGGATCATGATGAGTAACATGCGCAGCTGGAAAGACCGGAACACCTGCGCCACCTGCTGGAGACGAACAGAAACTGAATCACGACACATTCAGAGAGGTCCCTTTGGAAGCACACCGTTCACTGAGGTCCTTGCCAAAACATCAGGGATGATTAACTTTTCTCTTTCTGTTTGTGAGAACATAAAATTGATGAAGCGCCTGCATGAGCAAGAATTTTTCCTTGACCCTTTTTTTTTTTATAAGTGGAAGCTTATGTTATATGAATGATTGTTATCATTTTATGTTTCGGAATCATATTATTTCATGTTAAGAATAGCTAAATTATATTCTGTTGTTTAATAATTGCTTAGACATATTTTTTATGTTGATAGCTTCTGATTGGCTGTTGAAGTAAGAGAAGCAGGAAGTGATTTTAGTTATGAGAGTTGTTTGGGTTCTCGAACGTGCTACGCGGCAGACGTTTTTTCCCTTTTTAAAAGATTCCATCTCTCCTTTTGCTGTTCGTAAAGTAGAGCTATCCACTAAAAACAACGAACCCCTCAATGACATAAGCAGTGTTGAAAATGGATGGGCGGAGAGGTAATTGACTCAGGCAGGAAAGAGAAAAAGTTCAAATCTAGATTTAAAGTCAAGACCCATCCGAAGTGCCTCTCGTCTGACATTGTTTTATGAAGAAACTCACTTCTTGCATGGCCACAATTTCGTCTGCCTGAAATCTATATTGCTATTTATGGTCCCAACTTTAACCAGAACGGTGTTTTCCCGAATAAATAAGATCTCACAAACGAATTTAATTTTAGGAGCTGATCTTAACTTGGAAAATTCCTCTCCGAAACGGGCTTCATGTTCAATTACTTATTAAAAGCATACATGGTCATATCGATCTGAGTTGTGTGATTTTTGGGGGGTGGGTTCCACCCAGCAGAACTGGATTACTCTTTTCACTCATGTTGATTATGCAGAGTACACACCCGCATTGAATTCTTTCTAATACAGTAGATTCAAACATATAAGAACGTTTGTTTTTGATTATCCAAACATTAGTTAGAACCAAACCTAACATTTTAAGAATGTTCCATGTGTTGACATGTGATTCCTATCTTTTAGTTGGATTTGAAAGAAACAAAGAATATAGAATGCTGTTGGAGGTATTTCCTGCTCACTGTGTTTACAATCACCTTTAGTGTCCCTCACCCCCACCACTTTTAGGGCCCCCCCTCCATAGGACTTGTTTAACACCAAAAGAAGAACTGTTGTCTCAAGTATCCGTGTTGCAACTATTAAGGGACTATGCCTTGTGTTGAGGAATTTCGCCTTACCATGAGAACTATTGATACTAATCTCTATAATGAACATCTGCTGAAGCACTTAAAACAAACAGGTAGTATTTTGCTTGACTCCCCTCTTGTCCTTGGGCAACTTAACAGCCCCAAAGATCTTCCTCCCAGTACTCCCATCCTTTCACGTTTTTGAAGGCTGTCAAGTTGCCTGGGAAAGGAGCTCCAATCTCATAATTTGTGCACAGCGGAGGTGGTCTGTACTTCGTCACCATGTCAAGATTGAACTGCATTGACCTTTCTTTGTCTCTGATTTTTACGTAAGGGGAAGGACTGCCTGCCCCTCATTTACATACTATGCCTATATAGACGTGTGACTGTATTTTTTCTGGGCTTCCTGATTCAAATCTGGACCCCTCAGGAGCCCGAATCGATTCGTAAACTGCAGTAAACTAAATTAAAAGCTTCGAAGATGACTGTTCATTGCCTCCAGCCTGTATTTGAAGAACCAACATTCTCCTCGTCCGAAAGACAACGAACACGCGGGGGAGAGTAGGCCGCTCGTCCCCCAACACATGCTAGTTACGCAGACCGAGTAACAGTGAACATCAAGACAAGTTTATCCCACAATGAATTTTTGGATACTGATTGCCATGCAAGTTTACAAGAGTTGAATGCTTTACCGTTACAGTTCAGGAAGACATCGTTCTCTGAGTCTTTTTCGCGTTACTTTTGCGTCGAATTACGGAGCCAGATGTACAATGTTTGAAACAAAATGTATTATTTGGAATGCACCACTTCACAGATATATGCAATTTTAGCACACAATGAAATTTTGGCAGATACAGTACTATGAAGCTACAATGATGTATTCAGGACAAAGTTCTTTCCCTCATGAGAAAGTGGTGTTGGTGTCTCGTCCTCTTCTGCCTCAATTTTCTTTTTGAAAACATCCAACACATCTCAGGACACATGCAGTGGAGTAGGTCTGTGGTGAGTAGCATGAGTGCAACCATGCTGCTCTTGTTAAAGGCCAAACCGGCCCCAGCCAGGCCCACCAGCAACACGCAAATCCTGGTGACCCACTGCAGCTCTGTGTCTGACGCCTGTCGGTAAACAAACATGAAGAAATTGCTCTGCTGAAGCGCAAAACCACTCACCGACATAAACACACACCTGCTTTCTCAAAGTTGCCTTGTATATGTTTTGCGTGAACATGGACGCCGATGACAGCAATGCCGAGTCCATGGATGACATCACTGCTGCTGCTATGCGCCAATGCCCAACACGGACACCCAGTTAGGTGTGATGTGATGTGATAGCCTCTCCACGCTCAACGGTGGTAGACCGTATTCTGTCTGGTTCCAGTCTTAGAGAGGAGGAGGCGTATATAATAATTGAAAAGACATGAGAACTTATTACACGTTTCTTTAACAAGCCGTTGTGAGCTGATATCCCATTGACAGTCAGGTGACGTGAGTCGAGGGTCATTTTCCACAAATTTATCTATTTGGGTTTTGTTCCTGTGGAATGTTGTTTTATTAAAATTGAATTCCAGTTTATCAAACCTTTTAAATATTTTTTGGAAGTGATAAATGACAAAAGTTGTGCTAAAATTTCAATGATTCAGATCATTTACATGTCATTCATGTACAGATGAAAAAGTCTGGGTCCCAACATTGACCCCAGGAGGACACCATGTGTTACATCAAAAAGACTGATTTGTACTATTCTCGTTTCACAAATTAGTGCCTACTCAGCACTATCCTTCCAAGTCTTTTCCTTCAAAGGCCCAACTTAGCGGTGACAATATTGCGGTGACATATTAACATGTCCGATCTGTGTCACGGACCTTTTTCCAAGAGAGGCATGTAATTTTTACAGACACACAGATTTACAAGGAGGTTAACAATCACCCAGGATTATCTTTTTGAGAATTCAGACAATTGGACCTTTGGTTTTGTTCATTGTCGACATGTGTGACTACACAATGTTTAACTCTTTAAAAAAGGTAATAAACCGAATGACGTCTTGTTTCTTGAAAAATCCATTTGTTGACTCTTGTTTCAAAGCACCTCAGTATTGTATTATGAAGAAATCAACTCAACATTTCGCTGTCAACCGAAGTGATGTTAAGCCTGCCACTTTGGTTTTTCATTTATTTGTCTTTCAATACAGAAGAGAACAAGCAATACAGTCATAACCACCTGGTTCAATAAAGAGTACTCTTAGAACCTGGTACTCATTTAACCACGTTTCAGCATCTGAGTTTACGTACCAATTATTGCACTGTGCACTGGGAAGGGATGGAAGGAATCTGTTTCCTCTCAAGCAAGTGACAAGGGTACCCAAGTACCTTTAAACCACAGCAACAAGCAATTCTATCACTGAAGGTACAAAGAATAGAATAAAGGATGTGTTTTTTAGAGTGTGAAAAAAATGCCTCACCAAGGGCTTCAATATCACATTTTCAATATTATGTTTAGAAATCACAATACATGACCACGCTGTGTCAAATTCACATTTTTTTTCAACACCTTGATTACCTGTCTTCCCTATAATTACACACACTACATCTGATATACTCTGTTGGATCGTCTGGGTTTTCCCGCGGCAACGATACACAGTTGCCCTCTGATTTCAGGCGATTGAGAAGCAGGAGGCCTTCCGCATCCGGGTCAGCGGTGCAAAGGATCCAGTGGTTGTTGGACTTTTCAGCTCTGTGGCAGTCCAAGAAAGTATGAGCGGTCACCTCGTACTCATTGCCATATGTGGTCCTGCGAAGAATGTCTAGTATTAGTGCTGTATTGATGAGCTGAGCACACTTGAGACATCGCAATGAACAGTACAGTATTATCAGTCTCCCTGTCTTATCCTAAGCCCAAAGTGGCAAAGTTGGGCACACCAGAAAAAAACTGTTATCAAGTATAATTTTATTAAATGCCATTCCTCATTCAACTGCACACAATTTTGTTGTTTTATTTGCTCAAAGCTCTAATGGGTTCATGGCATTTCCATTCATTCAATGGGCAAAGACTATTTGAAATCAGAGTGTTTTGAGTCACAAGCGTGCTCATGGAACAAATTAAACACCCATCTCAAGGCACCACCTTATTGCACAACCCAAAAACAAAAAGATAGAATCATAAGAAGTGGGGATGTTCAAACCACTTTTAACAGATGTTTCACTTCAACATACTTCCTTCACACCGACTACGGCACTATATGACTCTGCTGTTTAAACAGGGCGTTGGTGAAATCCTCGAGCATTTTAAAAGCACAATAACCCTCAAGAGGTGAGGTTTTTCACCAAATAACCGAGTAAAGGTTTTCAAGAAAACAGGTGAAGTAAATCTGTGTATAGCGAAGAGCAAATATCCAAAGGATTACAGTACCCAAGGACAAAATGTTCCATAACAGCCAGAGCCTGATTTGTCTTGCAGTGGAGGACCACCACGTTGACGTTGGCCTGTGAGACAAAGAAGCAAAGGCCAATCGTGTTATGCCGATGTAAGGTGCAAAGCAGTGGTGCAAAATGCTAAAAAAAAAAACGCTGGTGTCATGAGCGGGTTAAATTTTTAATCACAGAGACAAAGACACTCACAGGCACGGGCAAACCCTCATGCTCGAGCCTCTCCTGGGGGTCAAAGTGCACCAACTTCCACCAGGATAGGAAGCATTCCCTCTCGTCCAAGTTGACCTCCTGAAGCCGAGACCTCAGCGCGCACTTCCGGAAGGTCCGCACGTCACTCGTCAAGTACATCTGAAATTGTAAAAAAAAAAAAAAAGCGGCCCATGTAAAAAAAAATAAATAAATAAAAAAAAAGCAAAATCTCAAGCTGAGACATTATTGAAATATAAATACTTTTCCCCAAAAGCGAACAAAAAACACATTTTAATATGATGTATTGCAGTTTTAAAATAAAATAAAAAAATGTGTAGAAATGGAATGACATTTATCTTTTAATTTAAAGAATGTATTGTTGAATAATGTTTGAATTCTAAAGGAATATATGTGCATTTTTTCCTTCCTTACGGAGGGATAGAGTGGGGGCATACACTTACTCCACCTGTGAAGTCACTTGTTGTTTTCAGGGCAAAACTTTGCTCATAATGCAGAGTTGCTCCTTCAGGAGTGCCGTCCACACTGTCGTCACACAAGCAGCATTACAAGATTCGGCTGATGCAATACAAGTGTGTATGCACGTATGTGCGCGTACCTGGTAATAATGAATGCCGTGCGCACACAGGGCTGAATGCTTCTCCCCGCACTAACTCCACACGGACCTTTAATGCCAGGAGAAGGAATCTTGGTCATGTGGTCAATGTACGCGTTGATGCCCAGCGCTGAACACTCGCCGGTGTCACCGACATTCAGCAACATCACAACATCTCCAAAGTGCAGTGCGCCATCCGTAGTTACGCTTAGTTCCACCTGTGAACACATGGACATTATAATCAACGCCATTACTAAGTTTGTGGCACTACCTGTATTGTTATTTAAGTGCATAGACATAGAGGTACCGGACTGAGGATGTTGTGCTTGAGGAAGTCGACTCTTTGGGCAGTCAGCTCCCCCTTTTCTCTTCTACGCATGTACTTGCTCCTCACATGCTGTCGTAAAAAGACACATAAAAATTGTAATGGCACTTGTCTAGTCAAGAAATATGGATGGATGGATGGATGGAGAAGTAGATGAAAAGATAGACAGACAGACAGATAGATAGATAGATAGATAGATAGATGTGTGTTGTGTGTACTACAGATGGATAGATAGATGGGCTAATAGACTGTGGAGAGAAAAATGAATATACATATTTAGATAAGTGGATAGACATGTAGTTATTAAAATATGTACTATATTCATATGAGAGGGAAACGCCTTCGTTGGTTTTCCCCGTAGCGATGCTAACAGGTGGCTAAACGGAGCTAAAACACCTACAAACCTAAATGTCAAGCGTATCATTTGACCACAAACCTCTTCTAAGTGCTGCTCCTCGTTCCAGTTTCCGATTTTCACGTTTGTGCGGTAGGTTTTAAAGTCGGGCATGGAGGTCATTTTGTTAGCCATGTTGTCGTTTGTTTTGGGAGCCAATTTCAAACTAACAAGGCTCACGCGGCGGTTTCTATGACAACGTTCACCCAACACAAGCTCTCAGCCAGGGCCGCCAGAGGACGCCAAATATCATAAACCAAGCGAAGTGCTTCACGCATGCGTATAAAACCCATGTCATCCTTTTTACGTCATCGGCGTGATGTGACGTCAAAAGGTTCCTGTAGACTTGGACGTGTTGCTGTTGTATCCCCGAACTGGTAACTATTCAAATATGACTCAGACATATATTCAGGAGGTTATGGAAAAAAGTTTGCGAATATGAATAAAAATGATGAACAAACTGTGAAAACATAATTACTGTAAACTTTATAATATAGTTTACGTTGACATACGTGATATCTTTTTTCTGTACTTTTCTGCTTCCCCTCCTTGACAGACCAGCATCCGCCACTGGATTAAACATACAGTACAATAAACTCTCAAGAGTAAATGTTGGTCTCTACTTTGAGCAATTACTACTTAAATATATTTCAGCTTTTCTCGTGGTCTTTCCCTGACATTGTTTTGCTTTCTAACAAAAGCCCGGATGTTTTGTGCGAAGACAGGCAATTGGAACTGCTCATAAACTCCACCCTGACATACAGTAAGTAGTAAAGCAGCCTCAAAGCTCAATACTGCCACCATGCTTCACAGTAGGGTGTTGTTTTGGAATTGTTTTTTAAAAAATTGTGGATCGAAAGGTCCTGCCACAGTTTTATCAGAGAATTACACATTTCGTGATGTATTCTGTCACGGCCCGATGAAGTAAAGCAAGACACATCGGCAATTTTAAAATGTGCGATTGGCAATGTGATGTCTTTGGATGAAAAGAGTTTTATCTCTGAACTGTATGCTTGTGATGCTGACTGATATTTTGATGCGAGTTACTGCCAAACCCTGTGAGGCTATTGTGATGAAGAACTATTAAAAACGAATTGCGTTGAAGTGGGTTTTATTTAAGCTTCGCTAATATGTACCTTCATATCAGGTCATGGCTTATCATTCAGTTTTTTTTCTTTCAAGTATAATAATCTGCTCGCATAGTACTGTGCATCTGGGAAGTATTCACAGAGGTTCTCCCTTTCCATATTGTACGTTACATAATTTTTTGCGCCAACAAATTTCACACAACAGCAGTTTTTCTTCCTGGCCACTAGAGGGCAGAGGTTCATAAAAATGAACAATCTCAGCTCGTAATAGTAAACGACACACCAGGAAATTTCTCGAGCCAAAGTAATAAAGGCACGATATTTTGCCCCACTTTCATTATGTTTGTTCAACGACTAAGAACATTTGATGTTTATGTACATTTCAATAGGACTGTCTGTATAAGCTCTTTACTTACCGGATGACTTTTTTTTATATTGCAGTTTCACACCTTTTTTTTTTGGTACTAAATCCTACCAAATACAACAACTGGCACTTTCTTGGAAGAAGTGGTGCGAAAAGGGCCTGAGCCCACTACGAATACCAAAAGAAGTTTGGTGCAACAGCACAACATCACATAATGACATGTTGGAAAAAAAGTTCTGGAATGACAAAAACAAGTCACATGGTAAGTTGAATCCACAGTGAATTGCAATGAATACTTTCTGGATGCACTGCACTGTAATTTCTATACAGTCTACTGAGATTTTTGTCCAAGTCACTCTTCCTATTCCATCAATGACCCTTGGCTTGGCCCCGGATTCCGGCACCGTTCATGTGACTCCGCTTGTAGTTTCTCTCCTCCTCGCTGTCATCCTCCTCTTCATCGCTCCTGTCGTCCCCTTCCAGCTACAGACTCAAAAACCACGACACAAAGTGAGGGTGTCATTAAAAAAACAACAACAACAACAACAACAACAACAAAACATAGCACCCAGCTGTAATAAACACACCTTGCTGAAGAGACACTTGAAGAGCATTTTTGATATCAGGAAGGCCCAGTAGGTGTGCAGCATCTGGAGCACCAGCAGCATGATATTGAAGAAATAGTAGCCAAAGAACGCGGGATAGCTCTCCAGTGGATACACCCACGTGCAGTGGATCACCCTGCGGACAATCACATTGAATTTGGATTTCCAAATGCTAAACAGCTGATAGGAGTGGAACTCAGGTAGCCTCAATTAGTTTTCTGTTACTACCTCTGAATGATCTAATTAAATGATATAATATAATGTTGCATGAGTTGTACAGTTGCTATGGGAGCTGAATGATTTTTGAAAAATAAATAATCTAATTGGAATACTTGGATTCCTTGGTTTTATTTTTCCTTGCAGATTTGATCAATAAAGTTGAAATGTGTCCAGATAGAACTAATTTTTCTTCTGCCACTCATTTTCTTTACTATTCCAATTCGAGCGTTGTCTCTCCTTTGTGTCACCATTTAATTCTGTTTTACGATTCAATGTGTATCAACGAGGTGCAAAAAAAACCCTCATTTCGACCCGCCAATTGCAATGCTTATTTCAAACCTTGCTATAATTATACAATATTTTACACTACGTTGACATCCATGCGGACGGCAAAGGAAGAATTTCCTTGTGCGGGACAAACAGGGACCCCGCGATTTATATGATAATAAAATGTTGATTTTTGAATGCATTGAATTGCGCGTACTCACCAAAAAGGAAAAATCACGAGTCTGGTCAGCATGAAAAGAATAGTGAAGACTACAAACATGGCATTAGCCATCTTATGCCACTTAGCATAGTTGAGTACTTTTGCACCCTGCAAGAAAAAAAAAAAGACGCAAGAATAAATTCTTATCCTTTTACAGTGCAGCATGTTTATACATTAAATATGACGTTGATCCAGCATTTGATATCACACGGAGCGTTCTCACGTTCCCACCACTTCCCAGCATGCTAATATGCTAGCATCAAAAAGTTGAAAGTCAAAACAAAATGACATTTGAAAGCCGGTATTTGAAAAACAACACCGATGGACACAAAGAGGACATCTGAACATCTTATGGTGGGCGAGCGAGCTCACCTCGAGCAGGATGTCGGCCGAGTCGTGGAGCGCCATCACGATGGTGCCCACGCGGATGTAGTTGGAGATCCACGAGAATGCCAGCAGAGTCAGCGTAGCGATGTGGTGGATCACTTGCTCTTTAAAGTCCTGCACCAGCGAGAAAGACGGCAAATGAAACGGGCAATGAATTGAGATTTGAACCCGGCGGTTTACGAGATGAAAAACTCAAGGCGCCACTGTTTATAATTTTCAAATGGTAAAAAAAAAAAAAGTCGTTTTTCCTATCAGAAAACATGCGCTTGGGCTGAACTGGTTTAATCAACGTATACGAGGCATTCAAACATGTACACTTGCCTTCCGCTTCACGTCGAACGTGAGGCTGAGGAGCAGCGAAAGGTAGAAGCCCATTTCTAGGAAGTAATACCAGTGCTGGGATGGCAGCAATGACTGGACACACGACAGGACATTACACTTTACATGTAATATCTTTTATATTAAGCACAATGAATTTCACATGTCACATGTCAAAACACTGACCTGTTTAGGGAAGCCTGCCCAAACCTCCTTCAGATTGTAAAACCAGGGTTTCTAAAATAAGGACAACAGAAAACAGCAGTGTGGTAGCACTAATGATAAACAAAGACAAATGTAAGAGGTTCAAAAACAAAAAAAACAACCACTTACATCGTGGAGGGCGACAATGCCGCCAATAAATGCAAAAAAATAGAATACACATCTCCAGCTGTTGAAATATGAAAACAATCAGGACATATGAAAAAAAAAATAGCATTTGAGGCAAGTTTTGTGAGCGATCACACACCTGGCCTCACAGAATCTCTTGCGAAGACGTGGACGCTGGTGGTTCCGCCTCCTCCGGAACCACAGTTGAACTCGTCGCTCGGTCCAGCTCGTCTTCTTGCACAGAGCCCGAACGGCCGCCTGACCCACAAATTCACGCAATCGGTATCTTTGCAAAACATTGAATTGGGGGTATTACCTGTGACGGAACGTGCGCTTTTGCGCAAAAGTAGTTTTCCAAGATGGCATTTGGCTCAACAGTGCGACGTAGTCTGTCTTTGACACCACAAACGGCGGCCAGCGGCGCGGCCACCAACCTGCTCACGAAAATGCAAGGGCAGAAAAACACATTTCCAGTCATCAATATTTACCTTTAAATATCATCACACAAGTAGAGTGCGGCGTCGTTTTGAATCCACCGATCCAGCTTCTAAACACAGCGACTCAACTCCGTGGAGAAAATGCAATCCAGAAAACAATCTCCCCTTGTGGTGTTCTCAAATAATACTTTTCAGTATTCATCAGATTTTCAGTCTTAAAACATGGCTCCACATAATAAGGGTCTTGCTTGTTTTCAATACTTTCTACGGTCTTTTAGTGACGCACTGACTATGTAGGTCATGATTTATTCTACAAATTTGCTTGATTTCATTTCGAATCATAACTTTTTTTTTTTTCCGCACAGGCTCATCCATCCATTCATCCATTTTTGACATCACTTGCTCTCTTTCGTGCACAGGGTGAGCTGAAGCCTATTTCCGACTGACTGTGGGCAAGAGGCAGGTGCACTCTGCACCGGTACCCAGAGAAATCCCACGCAGGCCCCGGGGAGAACAGGCAAACTCCACATAGTCAAAATCGAACCCTGGGCCTCTGCACTGCGAGTCTAAGCGTGCTAACCAGTCGCTCACCGTGATTAAATTGTGCTTAATTAATATAATTGTTACAAATAAGCGCACATTTAAATGACCGTTTTAAGAGTACAGTAATCCCCCGTTTATCGCGGTTAATGGGGGCCCAAAACCACCCGCGATAAACGAAAATCCGCGAAGTAGCGACCAATAAACATTTAAAAGACAATAAATAAATTTGCCCCACGTGGGACTTTGCGCTTGAGCAGAGTGCACTAATACACACACACAAACACACACACACACACACAGGCCAGTGATCCCGCTGCGTGCAGCAGACGTGTTTATGATTAGTCAATTAAGGATATTAGAAAATTAAGGATGGAAGAGACCTGCTTTTGTTCTTATAAGCCTCCTCTCTCTCTCTCTCTCTTGCTTGCTCTATGTGACTCAATGTTGTTTTGCTGACTTTCGCTGCTTCTCGCGGACCGTTTGCGGACTTTTTGCGGACTTAAAAAAACAAAACAATTATGAATATGTTTGAAAAAATCCGCGATGCACTGAAGTCGCGATAAACGAACCGCGAAATAGCGAGGGATCACTGTATACCTACTTTTGGACCAGCTTGTACCTACTTTTGGACCAGCTTGTAGATATTTTACATAGCGGCAATTTTGAACCTAATTATTTTGTTGACTAAACATACAGCTGTGTACCAAAGAAACAAACAAAGCCCAAGGGATTTGGATGCCGATTGCTTGTGTAGTGTACAGTCATATTCTTTGTCTCTGCTCACCTCTCAAAAAGGAACCTGACAACGAGGAGGCAGAGGGCAATAGGAAGCACGCCGTACAGCTGGGAGGCTTTGGCGTAGACGCGGCCGTCGCGATCCTCCAGGTCCGCCCATGAGACGTTCACGGGCAGCCACAAACGCTCCCACCACAGCCACTCAGTGACCGTGTGTAACATGCTTTGGGGAGACACACAAACAAGGCCGGGGTCTAGACAGGCATGTATGAGGGGGCAGCCACAAATCATGAGCGGGGGTATTGTACAGTTTTTAACATGTCAAACTGACAAATTCACTCACTTGGATGTGGTCACACACGATGTTCCAGGGCAAATAGGCTGCAGTTTACCTACTAGATTAATTTAGTTTTATGGTTTTGGTTGTTGTTGACCGAACAAATAAAGATTTTCAAGAAAAATATTCACCACTGTTTTTATGTGATGAGCAATTAAGTATGCCACTCCACAGAACATAATGAACGAGTTTAACAAAGCTCATTTGCTTTACAATTGCAGTTTACTGGTGAAAACTGGGCGGCCCGGTAGCCCAGTGGTTAGCACGTCGGCTTCACAGTGCAGAGGTATCGGGTTCGATCCCAGCTCCGGCCTCCCTGTGTGGAGTTTGCATGTTCTCCCCGGGCTTGCGTGGGTTTTCTCCGGGTGCTCCGGTTTCCTCCCACATTCCAAAAACATGCATGGCAGGCTCATTGAGCACTCTAAATTGTCCCTAGGTATGAGTGTGAGCGTGGATGGTTGTTCGTCTCTGTGTGCCCTGCGATTGGCTGGCAACCGATTCAGGGTGTCCCCCGCCTACTGCCCGAAGACGGCTGGGATAGGCTCCAGCACCCCCCGCGACCCTAGTGAGGATGAAGCGGTTCGGAAAATGGATGGATGGATGGATGGTGAAAACTGCGATTGGAAATCTGACACTGACTCATTTGCATACTGAAGGCTGATTGGAAGTTGAGGCTCCGAAAACACTCGCAGGAGCCGGCAGCAGGCCGACACTCTGGGCAGAGTGAAAAGGGGAGATGGAGCGTAGTCGAGAAACAACTTGATATATTTTATGGGGCAAGGAAGACATTAAGACAGTTTGAGGGGGGCACATTTATTTGAGGGGGCCAGGCCCCCTCTTGCCCCTGCCTAGACGCAGCCCTGCACATAAAGTGCATGCAACGTCTGTTTAACAATGCCGCTACAGTGCAAAATACGACTTTTTCTCACCATGAAGTATTTTTTTCCTTTTAGTTGACATTTAGAAGATTGTTTCCAAACCTTTCAACACCAACTTTTAATCAGATATGGCCTTACCTGACCCAAAACATATTGTTGGAACTGATTTTAAAAAAGCGGGGTACATCCTGTACAGGCTTCGAGCCAATTGCGGGCCACAAATAGATAAATAACCATATCTTTTTTTTTTTAAAACAACCTAATTTAAGTATAACTAATTCCTTTTTTTAAATTATTATTATTTCCTACAAAATAGTTCGCTGTAAGGGATTACCCTGTACGCCATATTTTAAGGAGACGGGCGATTTCAAGACCGCAGTTAGCAAAGGGCAAATTGATAAACAAAAGGTGGTTGAGAGCAATTCTCCGAAGGAAAGATTACAAAGAAGTAAAGTCCTCTGTCTCTCGTGGACTCTGCCCATACGTGTAGATAAAACTTGCGGACAGTTTGTTCCCAAAAAAAAAAAAAAAAAAAGGACGAATATTTGCGTCCGCCATGTCGCCGTTTTAAAACCTCGAAACGCGTTGTCGTTATACGAGAAGCCGTTGAGTCCGTTTGTCAGCATGGCCTTGCAGTCATTTGAATAGCTGCGGGCAATGTTTTTCTCGGCGAGTTCGAACAGAGGGAAGGGAAGGACAATGGAGGTGTGTGTGTACAAAGTGTGTTAAAAAAAACCCGACAACACCAAAAAAAAAGAGGAACATTCTGTGAAATGAGAACACATGAAAAACCTCAGGCCAAAGCCCACACTCACCTTGTGGCTTTTCAAGGCAGCTGTATAAGCCGTGTGTCAAAGTCATTTAGTCCGCTCACACACACACACCCTGTTAGATCCTCTCTGTCTCTCTCTCTATGAAGACACCTTCACGCAAAACCAATATTTACTCATGTCCCGATCACTCCCTACATTAGTTTGTCGTGAGCGAGAGGCACACACAGGGAGAGAGAGAGAGAAAGTGACAGAGAGAGAGAGAGAGAGAGAGAGAGAGCGCAATGGCTCACCTGGGTGAAAAACTTGTTCTAGTGCCCTCCCTCTTTGCCTGTCTTGCTGATCACACTCCCCAGACTTGCTGAAAAGACCTTAATAAGTAAGTAAGTACAAAAAATATATATATTTCAATTTCAATTCGTCATCCAAACCAAGTTCTGTTTCTGCCCTCTCACCTGTCGGAATTCCCTCTGCAATGCTGGGAACCTCCCCCCCCTTACAAAGGGCCCCATTCTGTCGAAGAGGAGGAGGAGGAGGAGGAGTCAATGCTAGGCTTTTTGGAGGAGAAACGGGGACCTTCCCATTAGGAGGGTCACTGTGCATATAAAGAGAGAGCCGGCTTGGAAAATTTAGTAAAAAAAGATCAAAAAAGTGTGTGCGCGTCGGTGTGTGTTTTAGATTAGATATAGATAGATAGATAGATAGATAGATAGATAGATAGATAGTGTTGACGTGATTCCTATCAATTGAAAGAAACAAAGAAGTGCTGTTGGGGTATTTCCTGCTCAGGTTTACAATCACCTTTAGTTCTCACCCCACCATTAGGGCCCCCCTCCATAGGACTTGTTTAACACCAAAAGAAGAACA
This sequence comes from Hippocampus abdominalis, assembly GCA_018466805.1. Taxonomy (NCBI): domain Eukaryota; kingdom Metazoa; phylum Chordata; class Actinopteri; order Syngnathiformes; family Syngnathidae; genus Hippocampus; species Hippocampus abdominalis. Next base: position 7,392,146 of record CM031697.1, on the reverse strand, counting down.
AGCTGAACTATGCCTTGTGTTAATTTCGCCAAAGGATACTAATCTCTATAATGAAATCTGCTGAAAACTTAAAACAAAAGGTTGTGTTTTGCGTGAGGCAACTTAACAGCCCCAAAGAGTACTCCCATCCTTTCACTTACCTGGTTAACACATGTCACATTGACCTTTCTTTGTCTCACGCTGGAAAATTGTCAAGATAAAAAAAGATACACAAAAGCACAGTGTGTGCGCGTACGTGTGTGTGTTAGATAGATATAGATAGATAGATAGATAGATAGATAGATAGATAGATAGGTAGATAGAGTGCCTCAGCTCAATAATGTTTTGTTTTGATGGTGCTGCTTTAGGCATCCAATATTATTACAACATACCGGAAGGGCACAAAATAGATTTTTATTTCATCCATGCCTAACATTTACACTGCGGCCAGACTGAAAGTGAGGTGAGAGTTTCTGGCACCGCATTTCCAAAAGGTCAGGCGCAAGTGCATGCTAGGCAGTGCGGATAAAACATTTCAGGGGTGAAAATTTGGCATTTTTGCCCATTTGGCCAAATGAGAACTTTTTGTGGTGTTGCATCACCAACAGCCAATTGGCTTTGAGAATGGATTTACTATGTCATACGCAGAAGCAGTACAAGCACAACCACGCAGATACAGCAAGGTGAAATAAAAACAATGTGGGACAATATCATTGCGGAGTGTTGGACTGAGAGGTGTGCAACACAGCCAGTTTCGAGTTGACAGAGCCTAAAACAAGCAGGGGTAGAAAATGGAGAGTGAAGAAGTTGACGTTTTTGGTGAGTGTCGTGACTTGTTTACAGTTGGTGAACTGTCAACTCAGGTACAGTAACATCTAGCAGCCAAAGTCACACAACCATCGGTTACCAGATTGACTAACAATGTTAAAAAAAAAGAAAAATCGGTCTTTTTTGCCGCTTACTGAATATAAAACATTCAAATGCCTTCATGTGCCTTGTAAAACTTCATAACCCCCCCCCTGCCCCCAGCCCCACATTAAGAATCTAAAACAAACACCGAGCAGATTTCACAAGGGGAAAAAAACAGACATAAAAAGATGTTTTTCTTTTATTATGTCTTATTTTGTATATCAAAACAAACCTCTAAAAATAAACATTTTATTTTCTAAGAGCGTAACTGTGGATTCTAAAGATCCCACGCACATCGGTGACGAGACACAATTGGGCATAACTGAGGAGGGTGGGCTATTTTCAGCTGCGTCTGTGGGGTGAAAACCAACAAGAAAAAAAAAATGAAGAAAAGGTGTTTTAAGTTCCCGTGTTGAGTGGCAAGGAGCGTTTTTGGAGCATCACGGTCGCTGTCTTTGAATTGTCTTTCTGTTGTATAAACATGTGACAGTTGGAAAGGGTAATCGGGTCAAGTGGGGTGTTATTTAGGAATAAGGGGGTGGGTGAGGCTCCAGGCACAGGCAAGATAATCATCTAGATTGTCCCCCTCGTCACTCCCCACATCTCTTTATGATGCCTCCAACCTCCTCTCATACTGCCGTGTTGCGTTTAAGTTCACTGGGGGAAGGGGGCACTCCGTCTCCCACTTTTGTGAAGCTGGTCGAATGGCTCGCCTTGGTGGGGTGCCCCTCGGAGCCAGGGGCTCTTTGTCTGGAGGGCAGGGTGGAGCACCGGGCTTTGCCCCTGGGGCGAGGCTGCTGAGGCGGGGGGCCTTTGAGGGAGAAGAGTTCGCCGGAGCCGGGTGGCTGCTGCGGGGACTCGGTCTTGGGCTTGGCCGGAAGCGAAGGTTCGAGGGGGACCAGCGGCATGAGAGTTGCCTGCTGACGAAACCTGGAGAGGCTGCTGGAGTGGCTGGGTCGCGGCAGGCTGTAATATGTCTCCGCCTCTCGGTGGCGCGAAGGCAGGGTGGAGCAGCGGGCCTTGCCGCCAGCGCCCGGCTCTCGGGGCGGAGGAGCGGTAGGCGCGAAGAGCCTTGCGTCCCTGTGAGAGGGGGCTATTTCTGCCACGGAGCTGCTCAGAGACTGGCAGGAAGCTCTTTTGGATGGAATTTCTTGTTGGATGCTTGACTGTGGAATCTCTGTGTCTTTGATTGATGAGGCGTCTTCAGCTGCATGAGAAGATAAGAATTTATGAGAAGACACTGCTCACCGATTTACAGCAGGGGTCCTCAAACTTTTTGGGTCCAGGAACCCCCTAACTGACAGGGGTGTCAAACTCATTTTTGTCGCGGGCCACTTTTCAGTTCCGTCTTCCCTCGGAGGGCGGTTATGACAGTGAAACCACAAAAAATTATTTAATTGTATTAGAATATTGGTAAATGAATGTCAATAAAATACATTATTAAATCAAACACTTTAAAACCAGTATGCATTTAACATTTCAAACTAACTTTATGACATCACTGAATTCATTTCCTGTCGGAAAAAGAAAATTGAAAGTTAGCAGATTAGTTATTAATAAATAGATTTTATTTCTTCTTCAAATCCTCGTGATCAGGTTGCACCCGATCCAAAATGTCTCAAGCAAAGTGAGCTGCACACCGTGACAGAAAAAGGCGTCTTCTCTTACCTGAGAGGCGCAGCTGGATGATGAGGGCGTCCAGATCCACGAGCGAATTGTCTTCCTCATTTGCTGCCGCTTTTTCATTTTCCTCCCGTTGAGGTTTGCTCTTCTTTTCATCTTCCTTGACTTGATGAACTGCAGTGCTTACTTTGATTTCCTTCTCCTCCTCACCCTCTAATTTTTCTGCTTCCTTTTGTCCCTCGCTTTCTCCTTACACGTCCTCGCTCTTCATCTCCCGTTCCAGCTACATCCTCAAATGACTTCCCGGCATCTGAGTCACTGTCGCTAGTCCGACTGGGCTCCTCTTGCGCTACGTCAACCTCCACCTCCAACACGTTCTCCTCCTCCTCCTCCTCTCTCGACCTCTTTCTCGACCTGGCACTCCTCCGATGGCGCCTCCACTACAATGTCTATGTTGGCGGGGAAGGGGAAGACGGAGCGATTGCTGGAGAGCGCCTTGGCGTGGGCCTCCTGGTCCTGATTAAGCAGAAACTCCATCAGCATCATGTTCTCCTTCTTCAGCTGCTCCCGAAGTGACCGCGGCACATCGGGGATCAACCAGGCCACCAGCATGCTGAGGAACATGGCGAGGTTCTGAAAGGAATCAAACACTGTCGTCATCTGACTGTTGCGAGTTTTCAACTGGCATTCGCAATTTACGACAGCCTTTGGGTGTCTATAAAGAGGAAAAATCATCCAGTTTGGGGGTTTCGGTGTGCTTTCGTCTGCCGAAAATGAGACACTGCTTCCACCCCCGCTACGACACAGAATGCCAATGCTAGAATGAAATTCGTTACCCTGACCATGAGGGGCAGTGACGAGAGTGGCTACTTGTGTTCGAACAAGCCCCTGGTTTAAAAAAAAAGCAAGGACCCATCAAGACAATAAAAGCATTGATTGTACAGTACTTTTGCCCATGGAAGCAGTATTTCATTACCAAGCGCCCAATTACTGCAGTACTGCAGTAGAAACACCGCTAAACATACAGTGTAGTACTCCACTGAGTCGAAAATGTCACAAAAAACAAATACAGTCAAACCTCGGTTTCGTCCATAATCCGTTCCAGAAGGCTGTTCAAAAACCGAAATTGTTCGAAAACCGAAACCACGCTCTTTTGAAAATAAAAATGTTTACTGAACACGTCTGCTCACAATGGAAAGCAACACGAGGAAGCATCACTTCCTCGTGTAAGGAAGGCGAGAGGAGTCAAATGGTGCATTCACGTGGGCTCAGTTTGTTTGAGAACCAAAATTTGTTCGTCATCCGAGCCATAAAAAACTCGAAATATTTGGTTGAAAACCGAATTGGTCGAGAACCGAGTCATCCGAAAACTGAGGTTTGACTGTATTTCATTACCAAGCGCCCAATTACACTCAATTACTGCAGTACTGCAGTAGAAACACTGCTAAACATACAGTGTAGTACTCCACTGAGTCAAAAGCATCACAAAAATCAAATATTTGCCGTTTATCAGAAGATAATGCTAATCCGTGCACCCAACATCACTGCAGCTTTGCCGTTGCTTGAAATTGGCAGATCTTTGCCTATTAAGGCTGACGAGTCATTACATTCACAATGTGTCCCCTTTTAACTCATTCAGTGCTAGCCAATTCTCGACCAAGTCTGAAAAGACGTTTAAAAACGTCTTTGGGAGTGAATGAGTTAATTTAATGGGATTGACAGTCCATCTATCCATCTCTCGGTCAAAGAAATCCAAAACCTTTACCTGGAAGAATATGACAAAGAGCAGTTTTGCAGCCAGAACAGACCAATATTGTTTCGAGAAGGTGTAAGCATCCGGGGCCCACGGTGGATCCCTGTAGTCCTTATACCTAATGAAAACAAAAGTGAGCTATAACATGGCATCAAGTCGGTATTGTGACATCGTGGACACATTACTCTTCAGGTTGGGGTTCAGTCCACTGAGCTCAAGGATTAAAGAGGAAAGAGCAGTAAGGTGAAGGTTTAAAGGAATCCTGGTCACCTGCACATGGATACGGTTGTGTTGGGCGCGGTGCCCGGCGGGAAGTTGGTGACGTTGAAGTAGGACAAGGAGTGCTCCGTGTAGCCGCTCATGGTGCCGTTGCCGCTGTAGATGTACTGGTACACCATGCGAGGCACAAACTCCGACGTGAAGGAGATAACGAACGCCTGTGGAGACAAACCACAAATCGATAAGATGAATCAATGCTACCAGTCATGTTTTTTCTTTTTTTTTTAATAGCGCTTGTCCTTATTAGGCTGAGCTGGATTGGTTGTTAGCCGAATTCAGCACATATCAAGAAAGTAATTTGTTGCAGCCTTATACTAAAACGGATTAATTTTGTTTTTCTTTTCGTCACACACAACTCGGTCATATTAATAATGGGAAAAGGGAGAGTTAAAAAGAAATCATATTAGCTAAAAGAGTCATTATGACTTACATTAGTACAGTCAAACCTCGGTTTTCGTCCATAATCCTTTCCAGAAGGCTGTTCGAAAACGGAAATTGTTCGAAAACCGAAACCACGCTCTTTTTAAAATAAATATGTTTATTGAACACGTCTGCTCACAATGGAAAGCAACACGAGGAAGCATCACTTCCTCGTCTACCCGAGGAAGCGTCACTTCCGCGTGTAAGGAAGGCGAGAGGAATCAAATGGTGCATTCAAGTGCGCTCAGTTTGTTCGAGAACCGAAATTTGTTCGTCATCCGAGGCATAAAAAACTCAAAATCTTTGGTCGAAAACCGAATTGGTCGTGAACCGAGACGTTCGAAAACCGAGGTTTGACTGTAGATGATAAAAATGATCTGTGAAAAAAATCAACCAGCCGACGATTTGAAATGCATGAGGGCGGGAGGGGCGTTGTGGAGCGTTGGGTTGGAGTTTACACCCCCCCCAAAAACTCTGAAGAAATGCTGATGAACATTCAATAAATGGGAAATTGGGCAAATAAATAAATAAATGGGGGAAAAAAACACCCGTGAATATGCAAATCCGCGGGTGAGGAACCACGCGTATGCAAATATTGACTGTACCTAGAAACCACCACGTCCGAGGGGATCCAACCAATCAGGGATAGAAGACATCACTTACCAGGTGTCAATCATTTGTTTCACACTTGTGAGCACACTCGTCACTGGGTTTGCAAAAATATCTCACGTTAAACTCTAAAGTTTTAGTTTCATGGCACTCCACGATGAATAAGATGCTTCTCTGGAGGGCCATAGTAACACGTCAACTTGTAATTCAACATCACACGCATGGACAAAAAAACACACGCCCACACTTACATTGGTAATGACAGAAAACTTGCTGATTCCACAGAGAATGTTGTACCATATTCCTGGAGGTGGCATGCACAAGAAAGAAAAGAAAGGAGAAACAAAGTGGCGGGGGGGGGGTGGAAGACAATTTATGTGCCGACGGGTGTGTAGAAAATACGGACAGAGACACAAACGGAGGGACGGTAAAGGGGGGAAAAAAGTGATTAAAAGTTCCTGGAGAGTTCGAGAGGCAGCCATGCCATTGTGTACGTACGTGCGCACGCGGCGTGTATATTTAGTGTACCTATGTCTTTACACCTAACAGCATCCGGCCGCCGAATCTCGGTCACAAACTTGGCGGCGTCGAGGCGGATCTCGATGACGTTGTTGAGCAGAGCAAACGCGGGCGCCAGCGGGAAGGAAGCCACAAACAGAGATACAAAGCCGTACTGGATGACTGCGGACATAAAGACGCCTCATTTTGAATTGTGTGCCGGTGAAGAGTACGAATGTGGACGAGGAAAAAGACGCTCACTCATCTCCATGTATTCCGGGCTCACGCCCTCAAAGGGCTCCAGGGCAAAGTCTTTGTGGAACTGCTGCTTGGATCTCTTCTCTTCGGCTTCGTCCATCTCCTCCTCGCCGGCTCTGTCTTTGCCTTTTTGCGCCTGTATGGTTCTGTACATCTTCCTTAACTTACTAGAGAGGACACGGAACAAACACTCTGAGTTGTAATCTTGGATGGAAGTCGGGAATTTAAGGCTTTGAGCGGGTGAACCTACGGAATGAGAACTTCAAACACATTGTTTTGAATGAGCTGTTTTCCGAGCATGATCATGCTGAGCTGGATGCACAGCTCAATGAGGCAGCCTGGAGGCGCGCACTAGGAGGGTGGGGGTGGGGTGGGGGGGGTATAGAAAGCGCGTTCAGAACGATGTCATAATAAACACAAGAAGCACAGCGAGACGGGACGGCGCACCTCCTCCATGCGGTAGTCGCTAAAGACGTAAACATAGTCTCCAGGCCGACCGGAAAACCTGAATGACGACAACAACACGGGCTTCAGGAAGAAAGAGGTGTCAAATGAGTGAACGGTTGTGGAAGAAATACTCGCCTGCCCTTGAAGAAGGCCACGTAAAAAATAGGTGCAAAGGCGTTCATGGATTTGAGAAAGAAAGATTTGAAGATCAACCTTTCCTCAAACTCTTCTTGTGTCTTTGGGAGCTCTGATTGGATGAGACAAACATGATCAGGACTCGTAATTTGGCAGCTTGTTGATGAAGTGCTGCCGTCACAGGTGAAAATACAAAACACCTGCGAATTGTTTTAAATTGTGTAAAAACGGAATAATATCTGCGTTAACATCTGATGATGTTTACCCAGCTCAGTCAGCCACACTGCAATGGCTCCGTAGACTTCCTCCAACACCAGCACCACCAACATGTTGAGGATGATGCCCGTGGTGGTGACCGTCATCCTCACACTGGCTTTGGCCTCGGGGTCGGGGTTCATGGACCACACGCTTAACATGCAGATGCGATACACGGCCACCCCGAACACAGCTGAGAAAGTCACAAAAACCTGGAAGCAGACACACGCGGACACTTGAGGTTGACTGGAATTTGCTTGCTTCAATGTAAATGTAACATATGGGGCTTAAGATATTGTAACTGACATGAGAGACTTACGATTAAAGTTCGTGATACGTTTCTCTCCTAATCAATGTTTTAATTACTGTAGATGAGCAGGTGGAATGACAATTATAAAACTCCTGAAAATTTTATTTTTTATTTAAATACCGCTCTTGTATTGGATGCCGTTAAACCCCTTAAGATTTACCATATAGTCAAACCTCGGTTTTCGAACGTCTCTGTTCTCGACCAAATCGGTTTTCGACCCAAAAATTTGATTTTTTTATGCCTCGGATGATGACCGAATTTCGGTTCTCGAACAAACTGAGCGCACTTGAATGCGTCACTTGACTCCTCTCGCCTTCCTTACACGAGGAAGTGACGCTTCCTCGGGTAGCGTTCCATTGTGAACGGACGTTTTCAATAAAGATTTTTTTTTTTTTTAATGAGCGTAGTTTCGGTTTTCGAACAAATCAGTTTTCCAACAGCCTTCTGGAACGGAGTATGGTCGAAAACTGACGTATAACTGTATATTGATAAGAATATTTGAGATTTAAAAGGGATTTTTATTTTTAACAGGAAACAGCAATACAGGTGTACCAGTAGCAGTAGTGTGGACATGTTGATGAGGTAACCAGGCAGGTGATCCTCGATGTCCAGGGACTCTGGCTCGAGCTGTGGAAAAGAAGAAAAATACAAATGTTTCGAATGTTTATATGATCAGTTTCCTTTGGCGGCTTTAAGGGCTGCCCTAAAAAGAAGCATTGATCGATATATTTACAAGCTATATTGTTTTATTTGTTCCAGAACACAGCTGGAGATAATGCAGAGGGGGCAGAAATGTGTACATTTTGTAACTCCCAAATCTTCTTCTTAATACTTCTACATTCCCCTGTCTACTGTCCAACCCCCCAAAAAGCTCTGTCAAACATCCAACATACAGTAAATTTAAAGACACACTTTCCTGTTATTTCCCAAAGTTGACACAACAATCGGCAGCTAAGATAGTCATCAACCAGGCCCAAAACATGTCAGTCGGCAAACGTCAGCAGCTAACGTAGCACTAGCAAGCAGCGTGTTTGGCAGCAATGGAATAAAACTGCGTGTGTGGATAAAAGGAAGGAAGCGTAGGTTATGGTACACAAAAGTATTATTTGTGTTGGTTATTATTATCTCAAGCAACACAAATTGTTTTGGTTAATTTACATAATTATTTTGACGTTTGATAGCCTAAAAGGGGGAATTTATCCTAGCGACAACACATCATTTGTTTAGTACACACAATTCAGTTATGGTAAAAACAAGAGAGCCACTGTATTTCCCTGACTGGATTTTGTGCACGCAAGTTGGGTGTTATGTTTTCCACCTGGCAGGTGTATGTGTGCCAGCTAAACGTGGATTCCCTTCTGCCTTTCTCTCCCCATCAGTAATCTGGGCTAATCTCAGGCAGGTAAGCAGCTTTGGACTCCACCATTCGCAGAGCGCAGGGGGTGCTTCCTCTGCGCTTTTTATACGTTTAAAACTAAAACATGCAGTGGGTGAAAATATAATTGTTCGGGTAAGACCATTTGAAATGTTCGCATGACGACATTTGTGGATATTAGTGCACGACTGGTGCTGATGAACAAATGAGATTAGGATAAATGTTAGCTTCCAGGAGTGGTTTAAATCACCTTAACGCAACCCCCCCCCCCCCCCTCCTCCCCCTTAGACAACAAACCTCTCCCGGCGATACCTGGTAGGAAAGCATCTGGTCCCTCTCTCCATCCACTCCGTCCCCACTTTGAGTCAACTGCAACACAACACACTTTTGGCGTGATTTTACCGACATTTAGCACCACCGCGAGTCATGAGATTCAGATACGGCACCTTCTTTTTCCACTTTGCTTTCATTTTCGCTTTCTTCTCCTGTAATGCTTCTTCATACTCGGGCCTCAGCTCCTCCTACAACACACACACAAACACACCCGCACATAAATGTATTATTGCATGAGGCCATGTGGCTTTTTTTTAGTCCAGATGGTCCAAGAAGTGATTTTTACTCTTACTAACGTTTCCTCTAAATAGGCCAAGTACAGTGTGAGTATTATTGTTAAATTATAATGACTGTTTCTTTTTTGTGTGTGTGTGTGTGTGCGGGGGGGGGGGGGGGGTGAATAATTTTATTGTCCTCTGCTTGTTTGAAAAATCTATTAAAATTGGAAATCAGACTTTTGTGGAAAAAAAAACCCTGAGATATTATTTTCAGTCAATATTGCCCAGCCCTTGCGTTCAAATGTCTAGAGAGACATGCTCACCTGGACTCGCTCCTTTGGGCAGCAGATGTAGAGGACACACAAACATGCATAAAAACAGGTGACAGCTATTACAGGCAAGTGAGTATTTATGGTCATCCTTTTTAAACTAGTTTGCCTCATTTAAGAAGGAACCATTCATGACCAGTGATGTCGTCCTTCTATATGTGCGCGCATATTTACGTTTGTGTGTGTGTGTGTGTGTGTGTGTGTGTGTCTGTGGTCACATCCCAGTTGACCCGCGAGACCGTGAGATTTAACCCTCTCAACTCAACTGACTCAGGATTAGACATTTAGATGATGTGAAGGCTTCAGAGGCAAGATGCTCAGAATGACGATGTAAAAAAAATAAAAATAATAATAATAATAATAATAATGAGACGCTGCATGTGCCTGACACATATGGTACCTCCTCATCCTCCAAGCTAGTCAGGTCCCAGGTGTGTTTCAGACACATCTGTCGCCGTTTCCAGTGCTCCAGGAAGCAAGCAGCTACAAGATCACACACACACACACACGAATCATTCAGAATTTCAAGCCCGAAGATATAGTCTATAACAAATACGTGACAGTGAGTAAGACAAACAGTGACATGTAGGCATGGGCCAATAAAAATACATTTATGATGGTAGGATAACCGTACTGTGTATCATGGTATAAAAATCACAGCTCTAAAATGCCCTTTTTGTGAAATATTTGGGTAAATCAAAACGGCATTTTTCCCCCCCATTGAAGACAATCAATTTTATTTTTAGATAACATTTAGAATATTTGGCAAACAAGAAATGTGCACAGTGTCAAGTTTAAATTATTCAGATAAATGGTAACATTCTTCTTCTGCTTTAATTCTTCTTAGTAATTCACAGTGTCCCATTACTGCTGAGACCTGTGAGACCAGGGACATGTTGTCCCAGGGGCTAACCTTCTGGCACTTTTTTTCCTTTTTTTTGCAGTCTCTCTTTAGTCTTGCTCCCACCTTTTTCATCTTTTGTACATAACTGCTCACCCCTCCCCTCTCTGCTCATCAAGGAGAAAAAATAATAACCATGTTGTACGCTGCCTAGACGTCCCCTCAAAAAAAGACAAAATAAGAGCTCATTACCCATGATATGGCAGCTATTGAAACCTTGACTTTTAAAACCATCGTAAAACGTCGGCCCATGCCTAGCGGCATGATAGTTACCCCATAGAGACATGAAGATGGCAAAGAGAACCGTGGTTCCGTTGTCAAACAGGTAGGACGCTTTGGCCAGCGAGCACACCGTACTCAGCCGCCAGTAGTCGCAAACTCCGTCACACAGCGGACACATGGTGATGTTCAGGTTGTCGTCGCACGTCTCCTGACTACAGAGCCGTTGAAAAGAGTTGCTGACATTTTTTAACGCACGTGTTCAGATTTAGTGTATCCGCCTACCTTGGCACATTGGTGTCCACAGTGAAGATGCCATAGAGGAAGACAATGATGCCCAGTACCGATGGAGGGATGAGGAGCTGAGTGTAGACACCCAGCCAGGCGAAGTACAAGCCAATCTGCTCCCCAAAGTACTTCCTTTCAAATTAGAAGCAACACATGAAGATATTTTAACATTTTTGTAACATCCTGCCTTAACTATTTTAACATTCTGATTTCTGGTCTTCCCAAGTCTACTCTTAAAATTCTCAAGGTACAGTAGTTGAAAATTCTGTCCATTTTCTCTAGTGTTTCTGCTCATTCGGATCACAGGGCAGGGATGCGCGCTACACCAGAGCTAAGGGGAGCTAAAGCCCTGTCAGAAATCTGTGTAGCCCCAGTTAAGGTCCTCCAACATTTTAGTTGACATTCTAAAATATATTTATGAATTACTTTCTCAGGCCCCTTACAAGTCCACCCCCCCACCTTTGACCCCGGTAGAGAAAAAAAATCCTGGAGCTGGTTGCAGATGAGCCGGAGTTTATCCCAGCTGAATCTGGACGAGCGGTGTAGTGAAACCTGTTCACCAGTCAATCTCAGGACACATTCTAAAAACAGAGATTGAAACTCACATTCACATCAATGGACGATTTAGACTCCTCAATGAACCTAAAGCCTGCCGGATACCAGTAGGTGACTGAACTGGACAAATGCAAAAATAAATAAATAAATGATGATCATAAGACAGCCAGCGATTCTTTGCCGCACAGCAAGCAAGCATTTAGAGATTTAGCGTCTCTACCTAGCGCGCCACAATGAAAAACCTGCTAGCCTATATCAGGTTTGGAGGCACCGCATACATAATGGTGTACTGTATTATTGTCAACAAGACGCAGATTGCCATAAAGAGAGGAAACGCGAGGGATACTGTCGGGGAGCGAGTGTGGACAATTGGAGAGGCTGTTGGTCACGTATGTCTGATTGCCCTTTTCACTGACTGCCACCATCCATTTCGGCGACAGAGACTCTCCGCGCTTTGCTTTGTCGCTACTGGTCAGTAGGAATTAATATTGCGTATGATTATATATGAATAATGTCTATATTTGTCGGATATGTGCCCTGCGATTGGCTGGTGATCATTCCGGTGTTAACCATGCCTCTTTTTCTTAGTTAATGTTGAATCCAGATCACCTGCCACCCTAATGAGAGCAAGCTCTCTAGAAAAAGGAAGGTTGGATGACAGTGAACGAGCAACCTGATCAGGTCCACAGGCTGGTACTTGTGCATGACTCCATAGTTTGCCCATTCTTCGTGTAGAACCTGAGGCACAACCATGCCGCCACAAATAAATGTCTTTGCAATGTTTACTGTTGACAAACAGTAACAAATGGTGACAAAATAAACTGGGCTCACCTGTCTGTCATTTCGCTGATTTTTATCTCCTCTCCTGGAAAACGGGCCCTGTATTCCGAAAGAAGCCCTTATGTACAACATTTCCAATTAGAGCAATGAAATACACTCAGAGGCGTACTGGCCATTGGGAATTTCGGGAAATGTGTTAAATTTCCCCATAAGGCCAGTCTATTGCCAGGTTGGTCAAACTGCTTGATGGATAAAAACCCCGCCCTCATCGTTGATTAACTTCTGTAGTGTGCCGTCCGCCGTACACACCAGCCAACTGCTCCTCCCGTCATCTATTACGTTTAGTCGTGTGACGCCCGCCCGCTGCCCCCAACATACACCTTGACGATTATGTGTTGCAGCGTGACAGCCACAATCAACATTCATCAAAGAATTGTTTTCGGTGCGTGACGTCACCCAAAACCACCTGACGAATGAGGATACTCACGTCATGCAAAGGGAAGGCAGAGATGTAGACCCCCCGAGCCAATAAGGACATGATGCCTGCAGTAGAGTGATAGCATTCAGGGTATCATGACTCATGAGTGATCTAAATAATTAAAACAATAGCCGCGAGGGTCAATGCCATCCTCACCAGTGGTTTGGCAGGAGTGTCTGCAGGTTGTGCGTGAAATAATCTCTGCAACCTGCACACAAACACAGCATGCGGGTTATGAAACCCCGTCTGGATTTACACTCCGTGGTTCATGTGACACCATTCCAGTTGATTTTGCTTTCAAATGGCACAATTGAGATTGGCAGCGTGAAGCGGAGGAAAGAAATGCATGGAATTGAATATGTTAAAACCGGAAGCAGGCTTCTTTCTTATGTGGACAAAATACCTGAATCAAAAAGTAGCGGTTGATGACATTCTGTCCATACATCTGTGTCTACTAATACGACACAAATAAATACATTAAAAAAGACACTGTAAATTTCAACTCTAGCGAACCCTAAATATACTGCATTAGAGGCGTAGAGATATTAAATACGATAAACATATGCGACATCGCACATGTGTCAAACTGCCAGTCCAAAAAAAACGGCATACAGGTCTTAAACTGGTCACTTGCACCTGCAACGTATGATGCAGCCCAATTGCAGAGTTCTCCACTTACTATTCTGCTGCGTGTCGCATTGTCAAAGACAGTTTCTGTGGACGTGATGTCATACCTGCAAGGAGATCATGCCGAGTCAGACACAAACTTCTGCCTATTTGTTGTTGTTTTTTTTAATTTTATGGCGGAAAATACACAAAATGGACGCCACACTGTGACACAGTCAAGACGTGAAAATGGAAGACAGCATTCACGTCATACGTTGATGATAGGTGCTCAAGAAAAAAAACTTTGAGCATTTCTGTGTGGCGATTGCCACTTTCATAACTGTAAGACATTAAATTGTTCATTGGAAGTAAACTGAGGACCAACTGTAATTTTTGAGTGCGGTGGTACTTACAGGTGAAGCTTGTCTCTGATGAAAGGGTGTTTGAGCGTCTTGAAATGGGCCTGCGTCTGCGGGTCCCGCTGGACGTCGAAGTCGGGGATGTCCGGCTGGAACGGCGTGTTCATTTTGGCCGCCAAGGAGTCCCACATTCCCGCAATTCCCGCTCTTTTTCGCAGCTCACATTTCTGATCAGTTGATACAAAACAAAACAACAAAAAAAGACAAACAAACAAACAAAATATAGCATTTAGAATAGGAATGGGACACAACTAGTCTCTGTGCCTTCATCTAGTCACACTATATTTTGTTACTTAAATGTCCAGATTTTTAGTGTTAAAATTGGTGATTTAAAATGTATTTAGCCCATTTTTATCCTTTTATCAATTGGTTAATTAACGTATTGGTAATACAATAATTTTCCTTAATAATCATTAAATAATGTATTGAAAATAATATGCAAATATTAATCTTTTAGAATAGTCTAAAATGTCTATTTTTAAATGAACAAAGTAATTGGTTGGTGTATATATTGCAAATTTGAAAAAATGCTAAATAATTATATTTCACTACTCTCATTAATATATGCAATAATTATCACAATGCTGTAATCAAAAAGATCATTATTATTCTACTACTAAAATGATTATAAATAATAGATTTATTGTTTTTTTTACCTCAGCTACAAATGACCTGCCCCACCTGCACATTTTAAAAGTCAGATGTGGACTATGTGCGCAAATGTTCCATAAAAAGTGTGTAAAAGTGTGAGAAAGCTACCTTCTTGACAGCAACTTTGATCTTCTGAAGTTCGGCCTCTCGACTGAGTATTGCCCACGGGATGTGCAGTCGGATAAAACTGATGCCATTTGCCCTCTGCATATAAACACAAGTTCCCATGACAGCTTCATTTGTGGCACGTAAACAAAAAGTGCAACAGAACGTTTCTGGAATAGGCACAATATGATTGGCTGCTTCCATAGGTGAGTAAGCTATTGCTTCTGCAGGTAAATTTGTTTTTTTCCTTGCCTGTGAGCAGAAACGTAAGGGGAGGGGTAAGTTTCCCACGGAGGACGAAAGAGGGAACAGGACAAAAGAGGCGCTGCAAACATGGAGGCGTTTTTGCACTGATGATGAAAAATGATGCCAGCGGGTACTAGTTAGCCCCAAGGACCACAAGAGTAGTCTGTTCCAAAATAGCTCACCAGCGATGGGACAGTGTGACTTACTAAGAACGAGTAAATAAGGAAATGAATGTCAACATTTCTTTATTGATTTAAAATTGACTTTTTAAATTTCTTCCGTACCAAAGATTCTATATTTTGTTTAAATTTTGTTTAGCTTCATTTCATTTTAATTTGGGTGTGCAGGCACTCACGGCACCCTACAATTTGCAGCCAAGTCAATTTTCCAAGAGATTTATGCTTTAATTACTGCAGGAAGGTCCCTAAAGAGGGGCAATTGGTGATAATCGTTGTATATCAAAAGCAATAAACTGCACCCCTGAATCATAGATTATTTAATTTCAGCGATGACCTTCATGCCGGGATGCCAAATATCCATGCGGCACCTGTTCCAGCTGCGTTGCGAGATCACGAAAAATCTGTCCCACATGTTCCACTCTCCTCGGTCACACCATTAGAAACACTTGCGCAATCTCATGAAATCCAAAAGAGCTCCATCCCAAAAAAAACAAAAAACAAAAAAAAAACAATTATAACGTCAGCAGCATTCAAACACAAATAATCTTGCACTCCCCACCCAGTCGACCTTCCTAAAAAACATAAAAAAATTTAAAAAAAGAACTCGGGTCACTGACAGATGGTCAGCAGTGACGACACGTGTCTACTCATTCAATCAAAGCAAAACCCACCCGCCGGCCATGCGGCTCTCTCGCGCCAGCACAAACACTTCTGAGTCGTGGATCACTCTCTAATAAGGCCCTATAATCTGGCCTTTGCCTTCACACTTGTGGTCAGCGGGGTCTTAATCCTCCACCAAAACAGCAGCTGATCACACACTCTAGCGCCACGCAACCCGCACACAAAACACAACCACGCAGCATTGCGTCTAAAATAAGCAGGGCGCTTATGTTGTCGTACCGCGCAGACGTTATGTTCTCTCTCTAACGAGGAACAGATGATCGCCGAGGTATTCCACTGGAAATCTTCCAATCGTTTTCCCCATTACAGTTAAGAGCCGTAGCTTGGTCGACGTTTTTGCTTTGTGGCTGAGCTGCAGAAACGCCATCACTCAAGCCAAGTCTTACAAAAGATGGCATGGTTGTTAAAAGATGGCGCTTATAAATAAGATGTATTGTTATTATTATTATTAAAATATGTCGGCTTCAATAGAGTACAAATTTGGCCAATGATGCAATTGTGTACAATTGATGAACGTATTTTAAACAATACTCTTACACACGTCCTTTGAGAAAAATTCTCCCGTATGTAAATGTGTTTGCTTCGCTTAATGGTGACCCATAATTTCTATCAAAACAAATAAATAAATAAAAATCAAAAAAGCATCAATAAAAAGGCATGAAAAATCTTTGAAATGATAATCATGACGTTTGACACCAGGCTTTGCCCACAAAATGCTGTCTTGGAAACGTTCTTCTGTTTCTAACTCATTTGGTTGAATTCCTAAGTGGGAGTTTGCCAAAGTACAGAGCCCTCATCTCCGCCCAAAATGGCCGACTTCCTGCTCAATATTGCTCGGGCCTTTAGGTTTTTTTTTCTCCATGCATCCTGTTGTGACAGACACGTCAAGTCAGTTCGAACTCAACTCAAAATCCAGTCCGAGCTCTAATTTTAAATTATACAAGTTGCACTCGAGTTTAAATTGCTAAACCAGCCAAACTATGACAAAAACTGCGACCTGTAGTACGAAGAATAAGGTCATTGGAATAGTAATAAACAAAGCAATTACAATTGGTTCGAAAGCCCCATAAGAACGTTACACACCTCTTTATCGCGTTCGATCTGCAGTCCGGCATCGAGCAGCCCTGTTTCAAACTCCTCCCTCATGAGCGCCTTCTCCTCCTCGGACAACTTTGACTCCTCCGCATCTCCCGAAGTAGCTCCTCCTCCCGGCTCTCCAGAATCCGGGTCCATTTCCCACAAACCCGGTATGGGGATGGGAATGCTGCCGTTGGACCCGATGGAGAGGCGTCCCCTGGATATCCGGCTTTTTTTTAATTTGTAGCACAGCACATAATCCACCTTCCTCTTGCCGTCGGCAAAAAAGAGCCCTGGGCCGAGGTCGATGCCGGACTCCTACAAAGAGAACCGCAAACAGAATTTATGAGCCCGGGGCCGGAGTGAAAGGGGACGGCGATACGGTTCTTTAATCCGCACCACCGAGTATTTACTCTATCAAGAGTCCTGTTACATTTGATGGCTTAATTATTGATTGAATTATTTAATGAATGATAAAAGATGGTAACATGAGCATGTAACAGTGTGCATTTTTTTAAAAATTCATTTAGCTGATAATATAATCTGTTCATTGATTTATTGTCAATAATAAAATGTGAAAAAATTATATTAAATACGAGTAAATTACTCAGAATTATATTATAAATGACATTTAAAAAGGAGAATGAATTTGTATTTTTTTTATTTAAATACACAATTTTGTATTCAGAGTAAGTTTTTTTTTTTTTTAAACTACCCCTATGAACAGCCGTCCCTTATAAAAAAAAATCTAATGTGGACTTTGCACAAAAAAGTTTTCCCACGGCTTTAGAGATAGAGATGCCGGTACCGGAAGAGGAGGCTGGTCGTCGTCAGGCAGGCCGACAGCCGGGGGGGCTCCGTTGGTGGCGTCGAGCCCAAGTCCGGAGAGCGAACGGGCCAACGAGACGAGCTTTGCAGAGTGAACGGACGACGACTCACTCATCGCTGTGACGACAGACATGCGGCCTTTTTCGTTTCATCCCTCTGAAGGCGCAAGGGGAAAGAAAAGCGTTTCATATTGGGTGGCAGAAGACACTTTTTAGCCCGTTGGCAGCGTGTTTTGGGTCATTATGTTTTTGCATGACAGAGCTTCTCCCGATTGGTTTGGATGCATTCTTCTGTCAAAAACGGTTTTACAGACTTCAGAATTAATTCTGCTGCTCCCAACCAATTCTGTGTTGATCTGTAAAACTGGTTTCGGGGGGGATCACTTTTTCTAACTTTCCAGTTTCCGTAAATATTAATGCACATACTTTCGGCCCGCTTAGAATATTTGTTGCCAAGAACTCTGAGGTTGGGTTGATTTCCAGTATCATGTGACTTTTTAAAGTGACGGATCAAGAATTAAAGCCAAAGCTGTCTCTGCTTTTTTTTTTTTTTTTTTGCCCCGATTGAAGATGTCGGTTTGGATTAAGCTGTGAGTAGCGGATGCCGTTTACAACAATCTGCTGGGGTAATTTCATCACTGGGCTTCATTCGTTGGGATTTTTTTTGGGGTAGTTTTTTATATATATATATACACCGTAATTTCCGGACTATAAGCCGCGACATTTGTCACACGCTTTCAACTCTGCGGCTTATTTAATGAAGCGGCCTATATAAATACTTTTTTAACGGCCGCCTGTGTACCGTCTTTCTTTGTAAATATCTCATGTAACAATATGGGCGCGGCCCGGTAGTCCAGTGGTTAGCACGTCGGCTTCACAGTGCAAAGGTACCGGGTTCGATCCCAGCTCCGGCCTCCCTGTGTGGAGTTTGCATGTTCTCCCCGGGCTTGCGTGGGTTTTCTCCGGGTGCTCCGGTTTCCTCCCACATTCCAAAAACATGCATGGCAGGCTCGTTGGGCACTCTAAATTGTCCCTAGGTGTGAGTGTGAGCGTGGATGGTTGTTTGTCTCTGTGTGCCCTGCGATTGGCTGGCAACCAATTCAGGGTGTCCCCCGCCTACTGCCCGAAGACTGCTGGGATAGGCTCCAGCACCCCCCGCGACCCTAGTGAGGATCAAGCGGTTCGGAAAATGGATGGATGGATGGACAATATGGGCACCTGCGGCTTATAGACAGGTGCGGCTTATGTGTGTACAAAATGTTTTTTTCCTTTAAAAATGTAGTGGTGCGGCTTATAATCAGGTGCGGTCTATAGTCCAGAAATTACGGTATAGATATATATATATATATGACCTTTCTGTTTTTTAACGTTGATGTTCAATGAGGTGTTCGTATCACGTAGTACAAGTTCAGAGGCTAAAGCGAATGAATGTATGAATGGTAACATCATGTCTTGAAATAAACATCATCCTGCAATTACATCAGCACAAATGCTTGTGCTATTACAAAAAGAAGCAGTGTGAGCTTTTAAAATGGACAGTGAGGAAACAATCTGCGGCGCGGATAGAAACACGAGGTCCGCAGACATATTTGAGCGAGGGTCATGACCTCATTCTGCGTTTAGTGAAAGTACCCGCTTACGTTGTCGGTTACTGCGCCAGACAAGCACGGTAACAAGCGGTCATGTACAGATTGCTGTGTACTTTTCTGTACATTGTTATCTCCATGCAAGATTTGAGTGCACCACATTCAAAGGGAATGACAGGAGCCTCTTTGATTGGCGGGGAATCCAACTGTTCGCGCCCACAATGGCGCAAACCGCCCGTTTTTAAATGCGTCGGCTTGCGTGTATGGGAAATGACGAACAGACTTAGTCCGCATGCTGCGCCAGTCATGAAAATAGAGCTCATGTTTCGAAAGAACTATTACAACAACATTCACGCAGATTCTAGCGCGAACGTGTCAAGATGGGTGTCCTAGATCCAGTTATAGGAAATGGCGTTAAAACGACAGTCAGGAAATAGAGGCTGAACCAAATTAAAGATGTAATGTAGCATCATAGCTTTAACTAAAGATAGGTATGGTATACTGGCCCTGGGCCATCGGGCCACTGTTAATGTCGGACCATGGTCATTGTTCTGTTGTGTAACAACCTTTATGAAGCTGTTTTTTATCACATATACCGTAGTTGTTTAAGTGTCATTACACATCATCTTAATTGGTGTTTACACCCAAGATGTGTGTACACACGCTCATCCCCCACATAAGCTAGTCAAGGGCCTTGAATGTATGGACACGTGAGCGACGCTAATCCCAGTTTACTGCGTGTTAGTAAACAAACTGCTGAGGTGTAGACTGAGAATATGAGGTTCATAAATGGATGTCGAAGGCTGGGATGTCATTACGCGCTACAGAGCGCCAAAGGTCGACAAATTGTCGCCCATCTACGGAAGATCAATTCATGCGCATGCACTAGTTGGCAGAATGCACATAACTAACCTGCGTATCCACCATTTGGTGTAATTTTTGTTTAGTAGTGTGAAAGACAATTTTGTGATGTAAAACACGAGCGTTCGCTCAATAAAGTTGGGGAAATACTGACGAGTAATTACACAAGTGAGAAATATGTTGAATAATTTACAATAAACAGCAAATTTCGCTGTGTTATTGTGAAGAGACTAACTCCAGGTTTATCCCTGCATCTTATTTCTGCATACTCGACATATTTTTTTAATTTTTGATTTTTATTTGGTGGGGGGGGGGGCGGCTGTCAGTTCTAAATGTTTACATTTCTGTCCAGGTTGCCCAGCACAATATGACAATAAAGCAAGAATAAGTTGACATCAATGATCATTAACCATCTACCGGTATGTCAAATCCCGGTCCAGAAAGTAAAAATTCATGGGAGCTCTTTTCCCTGCCGGTTGATTAGAAGCACCTGAGACTAAAGCCAAACCGTGGCAGGGTTTTTACTTTCTGGACCTAGAATAGACACATCTGTAAACCAGAAAGTGGAGTCCCTCGAATCAGGTGTATTGGAGGCGGGAATTATATAAAAACAGGCAGGAGAGAGTTCTCAACACACCCACGCTGTAGATGTTTGTATTCACGATTAGTTGTGATATAGTTTTAATATACGGCGGGGGATTTGTTTTCACCATTATAGTTGAGCTGGATGATTCGTTTTATCGATTTATTCAAATAGTTCATTGCTTAAGACCGCTGACATGCATTGCAAAGAGAGTGCAGCTGCTTTCCAAAAGCGCAGTCAGTGCATCCAACTTTTAACGTTGCCATCCCCTCTCGCCAGTTTAATTCCCGCTCATAAACAGACGGCATGAGCGGAATCAGTTTTATATGGTGTTGTAAAAGTATGGTTGGTGCCTATTACAAAGGGATAAGTGGTTTTCACACTTGTCATGGCAGTTCAGAATGTCAAAATATTGTCTGGATGGTTTACTAAGGGGCGATTACCGGTACACGAATACAGACATTGTTATGTGGGAACAAACCCGGCAGTAGGGCACATGCGCATGTCTGTCAGGCTTACCGACCTGTAAGCTCTGCTGACAGCTCAACAACACAAAGCGGAAAGGTCAACAAATGCACCCTCATTTGAAGGGGCAGAGGTAACAGGGTCTAGCTGAGGGGTCAATCCATGAACAACGCTCCAACACACTACTCATTTTTAACACTATCTAGCCAGAATGCTTTTCCTCACTGAGGTCGCAAGTGCGCTGGGTGCAATCTTAGCTGACTTTGAGCGGGAGGCCTGACTGGTCAACAGACCTTTTTTTTTTTTAAAGCACTATTATGAGTTGACTTTGATAACACCATTCAAAACATTGTAAAAAAAAAGGTGCTTTGCTTTAAAACAGCCAATGAAAAATAAAATTACTGAGGAATTTGAATAAAAATACAATAGTAATATATGACTAAATGGATCATAAAATACAATGACATTTGAATTAAAAACAGGGATCATTTTAAGACAGGCAGGTAAATGTGAGTCTGAATGAAAAAGGTTACAAAAAATATGTCATCAAAAGGTAGGGAAATGCACAGGACTGTCACTGGATATGAAATTATACTGTGTACACACACACGTTATAGATGTACACAATATATGTGATTAATTAAATTAAATTAAATTGTGGATTTTAAAGTGGGAATAGAAAATAGGCAGTTTTCAATTCAACAGTTGTGCGCATCCAGATGGTCAGATGAAGGGGGTGGGGGCGACTTCGGCTAAAACACAACAGTGACATATAATTCGGAAAAAAAGAAGTGAGGAACCGAGTTAACTTTGTTACAATATAGGAAGATCGAGGCCAAATGGGAGCGTCAATGTGCGCACAGGACGCACAAGTAGTTCAGGGCTCTCTAGGGCCTGGGGGGGGTAGCGTTATTCATCACAAACACAAGAAAGAGACGATTGCATACTCACTAGTGCTCGTGGAGGTTCAGCTGGCTGCCTCGTGGAAAAGGATGACAATGTTAAAAATGATCTTATGAAGACGCGCGTGGTGCGCATTGCGTGGGCCCGAGATGGTGAACAATCCGGACTCGCTCCCGACACCGATTGGGTTTAGCTCTGCGCGCGCACGGCAGTCTGCTAATTCCCCCTGAGTCCCAGTGACATACCGGACATTTTGTTGGCTTTAAACCCAAACTCTTGAAGACAAAAAGTCACAGAAAATAAACAATAGCAGCAAAAAACAAACAAAAACAAACTTTAACAGCTCGTTCGAACTCACGAGGTAATGTTGTCAGTAAGTTCACGCAAACATTTGTAAGACTATATATTAACTTACCAACGTAAACATTTAACGTTCCAAAAAACTGATTTTAAAGCGAAACAGCGCCATTTTGGTATAAATCTGAGCTGCCCAGAAAACTATGGCGTAACTGTATTGGAATGTACGAACTGAGTTGGCAGACGTTTTGCTGTATTTAAACACAAATGTGCATTTTCCCCCTACAATTTGAAAAAAGTTCCCAGGTGTCTTAATAACATGCTTTTATCAAAACACCCCAAGGATTGAGAACGTGAGCGGAGTCATTCCTCATTTATCACAGGGGTTGTGTATCATATCACCCCCACTTTCGACAAAATCCGCAAAGCGACGACCAAGTAATTATTTTAATATCTATCTATCTATCGATCGATCGACAATATTAAAATCTATCAAGCTATATGCATGTGAGATGCGGGTATTATTTTTGTCCACTTGAGGTCACTAGTCACACATTCGACACGAAAGGTAACCCATGTGTGGCTGTCTTTATATAGGTGGGTGTGGCCTGTTTTGTGATTTACAGGTGGTCATTTGAGGCTCTCAGTAGGTCAACAAAAACACGATTGTGTTTATTCTATTTTTGTTTTTCCGTTTGTTAAAAAAAAAAGATTGAAAGACCACCACTATCTGTTTCCACCCTCCGTGTATCCAAGCAACCTGTTATGGAATACAACCCATTCTATAGGGTGGTAGGCTATAGTCAATTAGCTAACAATATTTACTATCCCAGAGATGTGTAGTTGAGTAGTTTATGCCATTTGGTGCACAAGGCACTTCAGTCAAATGATATGCTGTCTTTAAAGCAGTCCTTTCTTCTGCTGCATAATGTTACCTGAGTCAGCAGTAACAGTCTGTGTGGAAAAATAATTTACAGTAAAATGTTATGACAGAGCAAATAATACGTTATATAGGTACAATACAAAAATCTCCGATGCAAGGAACCCATAAAAACGTAATGATATCGCGAGGGACGATAGTAAACATTGTTGCAGCATATTTTGTGAAAATAGGGCTCATTTTAGTGGCTAATATGTCAGGCAATACTCAGGCTTTCATTCTGCAACATACGCCGCTGGGCCTATGGGGAGCCCGGCTTTTATTAGAGCGACAACGGTCTGCATCTCACAAGTGCGTTCGGTCATCTCCTTGCTTCTACAAAGGTACTAGCTGAAGCAGAAACCACAGTGTGGAGAACTAGTGAACACACAAGACGTGAAAAGCAATTTTTTGTTGCGCATCGGTCACAAAAGTACTTTTCGGGCAGAGGCGAACTGTGCATTTTTTTTAACCTGGATCTTCAATGGTGACTGACTTGACTTAACGTACCTCCTAATAAAAACATTATCATGTCACTATTATAAAAACCATCAACACTACACAAAAACATATCAGAGTTATCAGGGATGAAGATTATTAAATGGATTAATGCGTGTAGATCCTGCGGTGGTCGAAGATGGCTCGAAGAAGTTGTCATCCGACCAGCCAATCAGGTTACAGAAAAACGCTTCCGAAATATGATTGGTTACAAAAACAGTGCCATCGTCGATATAGCTTAAGTTATATCAGCCAACACTCCTGATTCTGAAGGCCATGGGCAGATTCGATTGTTTGACGTGGCGACACATCTGATTAGAGAAAGACTGTTCGGAATACAGTACATTAAAACATGTGCATGGAACATATATTCGAATTTAGATAGAGGTGTTTATTGTAAATGTAGG
Organism: Hippocampus abdominalis; assembly: GCA_018466805.1. NCBI lineage: Eukaryota > Metazoa > Chordata > Actinopteri > Syngnathiformes > Syngnathidae > Hippocampus > Hippocampus abdominalis. The sequence continues at coordinate 7,367,885 of CM031697.1, read as the reverse complement.
TGAGTGATTCTGAAAGTCTTTTGGCCAACAAAGCCCTGGCTGGCCCTTGCTATCGTACTCTCGACATAGAGTCCATTTTACTTGTACAACCAAGGAACATACATATGATTTACAAAACAGAATGAAAAACACTTGACTGGTGTTTTATTGGAAATCGTGTGCGGTTTAATACGGTTACATCATCATGGATACAACAAAAGCATAGCTAACTAACTTCTGGTGGCTTCTAGGTACAGTGTTTGGACTGACAGATGCACGCGGTGACAGACAGGATAGTGTGGTGGCTGCGAGTCCCGTTGGCACACAGGACGGGAACACTGACCGGCTCTGTCTCCGTGGCGACGCAACACACACACTCCTGCTCCACCGCGGCCCTCTGCAGGGAGTACATGGACTTACTGCGACATTTACCCTGTCAGAGAGGATCAGATGGTGAGAGTTAGTTTTGGGACCACGTTGATGTTTGATTGATCGTCAACTTCACGTGCGACTGTGTGTCCCCTGACCTCGCAGTAGTGCAATTCAATCTGCTGCTCCGATTGGCAGTCGTCCACTCTGACATAATTCAGTGTTCCCGCCGTTCTCCGACATTCTGTCTCAGTACCTTCTCACCAAACACGTGTAGACACTCCATTTTAAAAACAGACTTAAAAACAAAATTTATAACCAATAATAGCTCTACTCACACATCTCACAGCAGGTTGTTCCGATCTGGCTCACAGTTCCCTGAGAACAAACAGAGGAGTTCTGTCAGTCAAAACAGCGTTGAAGTTTGTGAGTGAATACTTATAGGTGGGTTGCACGAGGCACCCGCACCCCGTTGTCGAGGCACGATTGGCGGTTGAAAGGCGGGCAGGTGGTGGTTCGCATTTGCAGGGCCAGGTCTCCTTCGCTGTTGACGCCGCAAGCATACTGGTTGCAGCCGTCCTCCTTTGTGGTGTTCACCTGGACGTATAGTTTCGGATAGTATGGTAGAGTATGACATTGTAGGGTTAGCAAAACATTACAGAATGGCACACTATTATGGCAGCAATATATCATAGTATAGTTTGAATGTATTAAAGTACTACAAAACAGTGATTCTCAAAATGTGACACAAAAATAGGCAGGCTCACTGTAGTGGTACACGACAATCGCTGAATTAAATTGCACTTAATGTTTCAGTGTATTCACTGGAAGCAGGAAAGTGGGAATGGTGTTAATGCATGAAGATTTTTTCACATTCGGGGGTATTTTCGCCCATGTAGGTTTCGTTTTAGAGGAGTTTCACTGTGCACTGTTTACCTCATTATTTTAATTATTCCATCCCTTATGGCTCTAAGACATTTCGAAAAGAGGTTGGGGAAGAGGGTGGAACCACAGTTGTTTGCTTTTGTTAAATATTAACCCTCATGCAGTATTTTTAAGCGGCTGCATGAAGGGTATTACGTCCCAAAAATGTCCCTCTTCCAATGTGCAACAACTTTTTTCACTTTTAATTTTTTTTCACTTTCAACCCCTCAAAATGTTCAGTGGGAATTGGCCAAGACATAGATATACATCCTATGCAAAATTTTAGCTTCGTGGAGTTATTTTTCACTTTTTTGTCTGTGGTGTCCATTTGTCCAACAGTCCAAAATCATCCAAAGTGTCCGAAATGTCCCAATTTGGGGATAATTACTGCATGGGGGTAAAGGCTTTTTGCGTGGTTGGCAGTCGGCCTCATTGTTGTCAAACACCTGGGCCGACTCCGTTACTGTAATTTAATGTTGGTTGTGGTACTAGGAGAGCGAAGTATTTATCAAGGCAGTACTTGGTGTAAAAAAATTAGAGACCCGACTCGACTACACCATGGGAAAAAAATGGATTATTGTCGACTGTGATGTATGTGTGTACATACATGCAGACTCATTAGCTTCCCATCGGGCATTTGTAAAAAGCATGTAGAGGCGACACAGCGGCCGCAGCAAGCGCCTTCCACTTTCTGCTCTGTGTATCCCTGTGGTGAGCACAACACATTCATTTCCATCGGTGCACACACAAGCAAAATTACCAGGCCTGCGTTGTACAAATGCAATACCGAGATAAGACGTACCATGGGACACGGTTTACAGGTCGTCCTCCTGCAGGAGAGGCGATGTTTTTTGATGAGACCGCCCTCCACGACGCATTCACATTGTGTACACACGTCCGCCATCAACATCTCGCCGGCCTATACATATAACAGAAAACAAAACCAAAAAAAGAAAATTGCACCATTTGTATACATGCTATTAAAAATTACACTTCCCATAATATTTGTACTTTAATAAGACATTCAATTGAGCTCATTCACCATTTCAAAAGAGAAGAAGGCTTACCCCTATGAGCGTGTGGTTCAGGACGCAGACATCTAAAGGAGCTGTGAAGGAGAATTAGACCATCAGAAGAAAATACGGGCTGTATGGATAGGACCTCTGCTGGAAAGCCTCTGAAACTGCGTTTCACAATGGCGCCAAAACACTCCGGTCCTTCTACGGTGCCATGTTTAGGAAAGCCAACCCACTTAACAGCAGATAGTAGCGCGATGAAAGATTCAAGCGGAGGTCAGACAGATGACAGTGAAATCGATGTGATAAGTTTCTTAAGATGATACAGAGAACGGTTCGGCAGGGATGAAAGTTGATTCGCCGGCCATGGCTAGCTGCTCAATGGCAACGAAAGACAATGAGTCATTTGTGATTAATTAAAAAAAAAGGATTGATCGGTGTATTACTGAGTCATAAAATAGCTAATAGGAAAGAAGTCATTTTTATGGGTTGTAACTTGTGTGAGTGGCGCTATTACACAGCGGCGTCCTTGAGACAACCGAACGTAATTGAATTTGTCACCCATTCAAATGTTTACAGTTGCCTCCTCAACATAGAAAGCAGTCACTCTTCAGGCTTCATTTGCATCAAAAGTACTACTTTCCTATTAGAATGAGATTGGCACCTTCTTGGGGCATCTTGGGGCAAAAAAAAAAAACGAAACAAACGCCGTATAATCAATCCAATCCAATTTAAAAATATAAAAATGACATTCATTTGCAAACTATTAGCAAAACGTCTAGTTCACAATGGAAAGCAAATAACACCTCGGTTTTCGTCCATAATCCGGAAGCGTCGAAAACTCGAAAACCGAAACACGCTCTTTTTAAAATAAAAATGTTTACTCGTTCAATAGCCCGAGGAAGCGTCACTTCCTCGTGTAAGGAAGGCGAGAGGAGTCAAATGGTGCATTCAAATGCGCTCAGTTTGTTCGAGAACCGAAATTTGCTCGTCATCCGAGGCATAAAAAACTCGACATTTTTGGTTTGAAAACCGAATTGGTCGAGCACCGAGACGTTCGAAAACCGAGGTTTGACTGTACTTCCTTTAGTTATGACTTCGTGACTGTACTGTTAAACCACACATTCCCATACAAATTCTGGTTACAGCAGCCTCCGTAGCAACGCAAATCCCATCGTACAAGACTCTGTGTTTGACTCGCGCACAGTTAGCTTAGCTCATCGCGTCGTATGTGTGTGACATTTACCACACTGGCAGCGTGGGCAGCAGTCCCGCGTGTCGCAGCGTAGCTCGGAGCCCAGCGGGCAGGACGGCGTTTCAATCGCAGAGCAGCTGATGTTGGTGGAAGAGATGAACACCTCATCTTTCACCCTCACGCACTTGTTCACCACACATTTGTCACGAGAAGACTGCCATTGCTCCCCAACCTACAAATACGGATCGAATACGTTCGGCTTGGCGGGATTGGTGTCACAGAAAGATTAAGCTCAGGTGTGAGTTGTAAACCTGTCTAAGCGTTCCTCCGATCACTGCGTCCCCTCGCATTTCTCCATCCGATTCCACGCAACTAGTTGCTTTGCACTTCCCGCAGCATTCTCCACTGGACAGTGTGTATGTTGAACCCTGTCATGTACCGTATACATACAAACATACAATTTCTTTGCTCGTGTACAATCTTAATGGTCGCTGATTGATTTTGGGGACGGACAGAATCAAGACTGATAAAATTGAAGACTTAGAAATACCAAAGGGAATCAAATATACGATTTTGTTTGTCTCACCAGCGGGCAGTTCCGTTGGCATACTGGCGTCGAGCACTGAGCAATGTGCAGTGACGTGTCCTTGTCCTGTAGTTGGCTACAGCTGCACTTCTCGCATCCGTCATCCCACTTGCTGCCCACCGCATGGACCACGTTGCCCACAACACACACCTGTTGGATCATCAGATTTAAAAATGGAATCCCCGCCCCCCCTTCATAAATACATCATCCATTTTCCAGCCAGGGGGTCGCCGACCTGGTGCCCATGGCCACCAGGTGGTGCTCAAGGACAACATGAGTAGCCCGCAGGACTGTTAAAAAAAAAGTAGAGTCGAACGTCTCTGTTCTCAATCAAATCGGTTTTCGACCAAAAATTTCACGTTTTTTATGCCTCGGACGACGACAGAATTTCGGTTCTCGAACAAACTGAGCGCATTTGAATGCACCATTTGACTCCTCTCGCCTTCCTTACACAAGGAAGCGTCACTTTCCATTGTGAACAGACGTTTTCAATCAAGATTTTTTTTTTTTAAAGAGCATGGTTTCGGTTTTTGAACAAACCGGTTTTCGATTAGCCTTCTGGAACGGATGATGGTCGAAAACCGAGGTCTACTGTAGTTCAGCCGCGGTGGGACAATGTGATTTTCTAGGAATGTTGCAGAAGTGATCATTTGAAAATATAAACACTGCCAGAAATTTACAAACAGTTATTGCCAGTTATTTTATTTTATTTGTTGAATATTTCCGAAATTTCACACTTAAAATTTGAGTAGAAAAAGGCGAAATGTAACGGACTTACTTTGTCCGGCATGCAGCTTATCTCAGTGCAGCCGCAGTCGTCCGTCTTGGAGGCCGTGATGAAGCCGGCCGGGCAAGTGCGGGTGACGTTCCGGCAGCTACACGAGCACTCAAACACGTCGCAACACTTTGTCTTTTTGACTGTCAGGTGGCGATTTGCGCCGCACGCTGGGGTCGGGCTGAGGGCGCAGTTCTCTTTCTTGCAAACTGGGTGGTCGAAAAGAGACGAAGCCACGTCGGATTCAAAAGCGTTCACAAGGTGCATGATCGCAGGTGTGTGATATTCGGGAAACGGAGGATAAGTCTGTGCCCTACCGCATTCGTGGATGGCTTGACATTCTCCTGGGTTTTTCAGAACCAGTATCTCGCCATCCTCACAGCGGGGCACCTCGGGAACATCACAGCTCGACAGATCACACACTTAAAAGTCACAGAGGGAGCACATGAGCTCCGTGGGCAGGAGAGACTCGGAGGTAAAAAGCTTCAAGTGTTAAAGGAGACGTATTATCCCCTAGCCACAATTTTAAAAGAGTCGTAGATATTTTTATTTAACTTGCAATTTTTTTTTAATCAAGATATCAAAGGGATCAATAATTACCACATTTTTTGCTAGCCTCACTGAACTCAGCTTGTTTTGAGAGGGAATCCCCCTTCCTGTCCATTTTAAATTCGAACATATTTTTATTGTACGGCTTTTGACTCAGCATGAGACTCAGCATTGTTTTAGCATTTTATGATGTTCACTGTTTCTTATATTCTTAATTTTTTTGTTTTAGCGGTCTTTGTTTTTGGATGTCTGATTTTTACTCCATGAACAGCACTTTTGTTTGCAGCGCTGGTTGTTTTTAAAGTGCCACATAGCAAAATGTTGACTGTCATTCCCTTAAATCAGGGGTCGGCAACCCAAAATGTTGAAAGAGCCATATAGGACAAAAAAACCCAAAAACAAATATGTCTGGAGCCGCAAAAAAATAAAAGCCTTCGATAAAACTTACAATGAAGGAAACACATGCTGTATGTATGTAGGAGACTGGACTGTCCCAAAATTGTTTGTTATTCATTCCTTTGTTGTGTGTTCACAAACGCCCCCGTAGAATTTATTTTGTGATTTCCTCGCTTGATTTTCTTTTGTTTTGGTGCATTATTTTCACTTTTCTTAGTGTCAGTGAAGTGATCATGAATTTCCGTTTTTCTGAGGCTGTCTTTGAACGCCTCTCGAGTCGAACGAGAAGAGAGAAGGCACGTGTCTGTGTTTGTCGAGACTGTTAAAAGCATAAATAAAGTGTACGTTTTAAAAAACCAACACCACAGTTCTCCTTTTTCGGAGCTGCAACGTGTATCTATATCTATTTGAGCTATATTAGCCTACTATCAAAATCTTTTCCCATTTTCAAACTTTTTTTTATAAAGCTCCAGGGAGCCACTAGATGTCACTAAAGAGCCGCATGCGGCTCTGGAGCCGCGTGTTGCCGACCCCCGTCATGGGGGTTATTTTTAAAAATAATTTTGTACGTACCACATTCATACTCTGGGCAGCATTTGGATCCTCTCTTCTCCCTCAGCACTTCACAGGCTCCGCACACCGGGGCTACACACATAACACAAACATGCGGTTATAGCGGATGGCTGTCATAGGAAAGAGAAAGTTAAATTGGAGCATATTTAACTTGCCTTTCACGTCGTTGCACGGGCGTGCGGTGCAGTTGATTTGTTGTCGGGCCAAACACAAGCAAATCAAACACGGATTGTCATCCGGTACCCAAGTCTGCAGATACTGTGCACACACAAGCTTGTCTTAAATGACAAACACTAAGGTACAGTCAAAAACTATTTTGGAGAGCCCATGCATTAGCCACAAGTCTGTCTGTACACCACTACTCTTGATCACTTATTTAAGTACATTTATTCATTTCATTTTGCATCACTCTCACACACACACACACACACACACACTTCATCCATCCATTATCCAAGCCGCTTCTCCTCTCGAGGGTTGCAGACGTGCTGGAGCATATCCCAGCAGTCAATGGGCAGCAGGTGGGGTCCACCGTGAACTGGTTGCCAGCCAATCGCAGGGCACACAGAGACAAACAACCATTCACACTCAAAATCACATGTCGGGACAATTTAGAGTGTTCCGTCAACCGACCATGCATGTTTTGGGGAATGTGGGAGGAAACTGCAGTACTAGGAAAGAACCCATGCAAACTCCACACAGGAAGGCCGGAGCCCGGAACTAAACCCAGAACCTCTGTACTGTCAGGCGGACATGCTAACCAGTCTCCACCGTACCGCCCCATGCACACACTTTTAGCCATCTTATTGTGCTTTTCCTGGTTCTAACCTCATATGCACGTCCACGATGGTCCACACACTGCTTGCACTTCTCCGGTGAGACGCACACTCCCTGATGCAGAACCGTCCCCTCCGGACAAAAACAGCCCTCCATGGGTGTGTCCGTACATGACGACCCGTTGCCCGTGGCAACCGACCAGTCACCCCGCAACGGCTGCGCACTGTCACAATCCTCCACGCAGCCCGTGCGGCACGCACTGTACTCCATGGTGGCGGGGCACTGCCAAGCTGAAAGAGATGGGAGTTTTGTTGAAAGTGCGAAATGGAGATGAAGAATGCAATCACGGTAGAAATTGTGTGTGAATGTCGAAGAGCTGACATTGACTGAAAGGCTCCAGAATCTGTCGAGTAAGGAATCATGATGTACATTTGTAAAATGAACATATTGCGCAATTGAATGAGTTGAGAATTATAGATGAGTTAAATCAGGACATTTAAATTGACATTTTTTTTCATGGGAATATGGAATTGTGGGAATTTTGTGAAAGTAAAAAAAACAACAAAAAAAAACAGTTGCCCATTTCGTCCTGACCGAACTAAATATTTTGAGACTGGAATCGTTCGAAGCGATTCACGTGCGGAATGATTTGGTAAAATGTGAACTTTTTTGCATCCATTCAGGAGGTTTGTCATGTAAAAAATGTAAAATACTGAAGAAGTGGGAATTTGGGGAATGTGAAAAACACCAAAAATCACCAATGTCACAGTTGAGCTGAACATTGAAAATTGGCAGGGTTTGAGTCATGAACGATGCAGACAAAAATGAGAGGACGAGTTAAATTTGGAACATATCTCCATTGATTTAAAGGCAAACATTTTGGGGCATAATTTAGAAATTAGAGAAAAAGGGAATGAACACGGAGTTGTCTAAATATTCCCAATGAGCTGATTATTTTTTTTATGTTACACTTAATTTATGCTTAGTGTTCTTTTGATGGCGGCGCGGGCACCCGCAGCGGCTCCTCTTGTTGTCTGTTGTCTGTTTAAGAGGGAGGAAATTTCATCCGTGCTGTATGTTACACATTTGACAATAAAGTTGTACTTGATTTTGATGTTGGAAGGGATTAAATCAGTTGACAAATGTGGAAGTCTGAAAAGCAGAAAAAAGTGGCCCAATAACTACGAGGACCACATTTCAGACTTACGGCAAATATGGGGACTTCTCCAGTCGACACACACACCCCTCTGTCTACACAGGAGTGCGTATGCGGAAATGAGCTCGCACACGTCCGATTCCTCGCACGCCTGCTCCTCGCATTTGGTGAGGAACATCAGGACAGGAATGTGCGCGTGACAGGCCTCAAACACCTGTGAGCGCAATGCCTGGCATCCCATGGCCGCCCCGGAGGCGCACACCACCTTTCGCTTGGGCACGCAAACGCCCCCGTCGCCGGTCGTGGTCCAGTCGGAGATGAAGGCCATCTGGTCGGACGTGGGACTGCCATCACGTAAGGAAAGAACGTTGACGGATTGCTCCCCGCAGGCGCCTGCGAAGGAAGACGCGGGCAAAAAGACGATGTCACGTCAACGACATTTCTAAATATCGTGTTCCCAAAGCACCTAGAGTCAAACCTCGGTTTTCGAACATCTTGGTTCTCGACCAATTTGGTTTTCGACCAAAAATTTCGAGTTTTTTATGCCTCGGATGACAAACAAATTTCGGTTCTCGTACAAACTGAGCGCACTTGAATGCACCATTTGATTCCTCTCGCCTTCCTTACACGAGGAAGTGACGCTTCCCCGGGTAGACGAGGAAGTGACGCTTCCTCGTGTTGCTTTCCATTGTGAGCAGACGTGTTCAGTAAACATTTTCATTTTAAAAAGAGCGTGGTTTCGGTTTTCGAACAATTTCGGTTTTCAAACAGCCTTCTGGAACGGATTATGGACGAAAACCGAGGTTTGACTGTATTTTCCAAAAATCAGTTGCGTGAATAACAAAGCTGGATGAACAGGTTCAACTGCTATCAAATGGATGAATAGCATTTAATTATTCTTCCTGTCACAATACATCACCGGCACGGATAAATGAACAATCAGGTGAACATGACATGATGCTTCAAGTACGTTACCGCAGAGTCCAGCAGTGTTGCCGCTGACGCTGGCATTGAGCAGCGTGATGGTGAACTCGTTCCTCTGTGGTGTGAACGTCAAAACGTAGCCGTGGTCAGTTTTGAGCTGCAGCATCACTCCGCCGAATCGCACCAGCTCCAGACCCGCTTGCCTCCATGGTAGCGAAACCTCCTCTCGCCCAATGAACGCCTGCACAAATCAAGGGACAAACCTTCTCAACAAGGGGGTGTGCAAACTTTTTTTTTTTTCCCTCCGAGAAAAATCACACCCAAACTGCCCAAACGAACATATCAGAAACACGACTTACCGTCATATCTTCCTTCAGTAGGATTTTACGCGGCCCGTGCGTCACTTCGATGGCTTTCATGCAGACGTGGCTGTATCGTGCCGCGTCCTGACAAGGGCCGTTGTGGAGCGTGACCTCCGAACCATCGCTGACAGTGAGCAGGGTGTAGGAGCACAGGCCCTCTGCATCAAGCCTGAGCGGCAAGCTGTCAAATCGCACGACGTGATTGGTGGAGCTGCCCATGCAAATGCCTGTCAACACCCACATATACAGGCACGAGTGAGAAAGCCACGAATATGAAGTCATGTAGCATATTTACACCCTATTCAACACCTCGAATGTGGCATATTGATCTCATATTTATTGTCTATCTATTGTTATCCCGTCCAGTGGTAAGCGCGTCGACCTCACAGTGCGGAGGTGCAGGGTTCGATTCCGGCTCCGGCCTCCCTGTGTGGAGTTTGCATGTTCTCCTCGGGCCTGCGTGGGTTTTCTCCGGGTACTCCGGTTTCCTCCCACATTCCAAAAACATGCATGGCAGGGTTGCTGGAACACTCCAAATTGTCTCTAGGTGTGAGTGTGAGCGTGGATGGTTGTTGGTCTGTGTGTGCCCTGCGATTGGCTGGCAACCGGTTCAGGGTGTCCCCAGCCTACTGCCCGAGGAGGACTGGGATAGACTGTAGCACCCCCGGCCATCCTTGTGAGGATAAAGCGGATCGGATTATGAATGAATGAATGTATAAATATTGTCATCCCATAACAAGCCATAGTTAATGTCTCAAGACCTCTGAGGTCAAAGACTGAGACCGTATTTAATTACCAACGCTTTCTCTGTAGATTAGCTTTACATCAGATGTTTATGTTATGCGGATGTTCCATTGTCAAAAATCTGAGACGTATCTTGATTTTTAGCTACATTTAGGAGAGAACTCATTTGAAGATTTTCAAAGCCGTGCATTTTTTTCTTACACTGACATCTGAAATCATGTCACTTGAGAGCGAGAGCTTTTTCATTGTGTCACATGAACCGTGTCATGTAAACACCGCCTCATTGTTCGCGTTGTACAGAGTTGAAAATCGGAAGACGCATGAGCCGATCGGCGTGCATACACGGGCATTCCCAATGGCAGCTGCAGGCCTCTTGGACTTTGACGGGCAGCATGTTGTTTCTGCACGCCGGCGGCTCCAGCCTATCGCAGCTGACTTTGTGGTTGTGCACGGTTACGTCCCCATTGGGATGGCACAGCACTGAATGGCAGCTGTCCTCCAGTAGCCATGACTCTCCAGGCTGTAGCACATGAGTAACAACAACAACAACAAAACTTAATTGTAGAGTTGCACAGTGAATTATTATTAAAAAAAAAAATCCAAAATCATGTGACTCACTTTTCTCTCTTTGCCATTCTCATCAACGCACACTCTTGGCGGACCAGCTGAGAGCCAAAGATTAAGATAATCAGAAATAACAAAATTAATCAAGTTTAAATTTCAAATTGAACATGAATCTTTGAAACGAATAGTTTATAATGTACTGCGTTTGTGGTGAACCCAAACTTTGGAAAGGTGGTCACTAACTCAGAAATAGGCTAATAGGAAAGTAGTAATGCATATTTTTTTACGGATGTGCAAATCAGACACTTACTGTACATGCTCATGTTCTCACACTTCAGGTGCATTCGTTTCAAATGTATTTTTTAGGGGAATGTTGTATGATGATTTTGAAATACCGTATTGGCCCGAATATAAGACGGCCCTGATTATAAGACGACCCCCTCTTTTTCAAGACTCAAGTTTGAGAAAAAAAACCCTCTACATTAATTTTTATACAGAAAATAATTACAGTACACCTGAAACAAATGATTCTAACAATATATTTGAGAGGAAAAGCATGTTATTTTGCTTCAATCAAATCTTAATACCTGAAGATTTAAATATGTAAACTAAAGTGCAATCACATTCGTAAATGAATGGCTTCTGGTTTTTGAAATGCAAATGACATCATAACTTCTCCTCAGCTGCCGGTTAACCTGGCCGATCTTCGACCCACTTTTCTCTAGATTGTCGCTACGTTTCTCCATTTTCTGTTATCGCTTCTATTATTTTCTTCTCTTTTCTTTCTTACCACTATTTTTTATTTTTCTTCTTCGTGCTACCGCTATTTTTATTTTATTCTTCGTGACAGGGGTTCGCTTTGGCCTGGGGAGTCAAGTTCAGCATTCGTTTCAATTGTATCTGGCGCCATCTAGCGTCGTGAATGGGTATAACATCTAGACCCTGAATATAAGACGACCCGCACTTTTTCAGTCTTATTTCAATGCCAAAAACACCGTCTTATATTCGGACCAATACGGTAATGCTTGTGTTTTGAGATCATCATGGTATATTTACAGTTAAAACTTTAAACTTTAAAAAAGGGGGGGGGGGGATCACAGTTTTTTGCTATTCACAGTATCCATATTTACTGTATTTCTAAAATCACGAAAGCTCCATCTACAGACAAAAGGTGGCAGCTCTACCTGTGGGTGGGAGGCTGGCAAGCGTTGGATGGACCAAGGGCACCAACGTGGGGAAGCGCGGCGTGACCGTGGTGCGCGTGATGTTGACAACGCGGTGGACCAGTTTATTGAGATGCGTGTAGTCCTCCACCATCATCGGACGTTGCGGCGAGCTGAAGGGGAACAAATCCACCTCCCGCACTTTGGAGCCGACTCCGATGGGATACACGTGTGTTTGGGTGTTCGTGGACGGCGGCCGCGTCACCGTGTCCGTGGGCGGATTCTCCGTCACTAGGAAGACCAGCTGCGGTGGGACGGGACCACGTGAAGGCGGGACGGTGGCAGTGTCCCGAAAGACAGTTGCCACGGCGGCGCCGGTGTTTGTCTTGCTTCCGCCCTGCCAGCGAATCTCCCTGAGACGTTGTAGCAGCAACATCCTTTGGTATCTCAGATCCCAGCGGCGGATCTCCACGGTCACCGTGACCGAGTACTGGATCACTGTGATGCGGATGAACTCCTCCCCCTCAGACATCTGCGTCACAACTTCCTCCAGGAAGAGGAGGGATTTGTTGAAGTTGGCCTCCCCGACTGAATCGGAGCCTTCAATGATGAAAGTCACTTCCTTGGTTGGCGGTACGGACGAGGGTGGTGTGGTGGTGGTGGTTGGAGACAGTGCGGAAGGCACGGTAGAAGTGGTGGTGAGGTGTTTCGTCGGAATTATTGGCGGTCGAGGAGAGCGAGTCGTGGTGGTCGTACTGGATTTGGGCTCAAGCCCCAAAGTGCAAAGGTAGTCGGTCAATTCTAAAAGACGATCGGGCAGCTCGGCTGTGCTACTCAGCACGTAGGCCCTGTTCTCTGGGTTGGCCTTTGTGATTTCATTAATCTGCGCCATGTTCACGCCGGGACCGAGGGCTACGGTCAGCGTGGTGATTTTTTTCCTGCGGAGCATGCTGATGAATGGCCGCATGGGCCGAGGGTTGGTGCTGGCCGTCAGGATGACGGCGACGCGGCCGGCGTGTTCTCGTTTGTTCTTGTCATAGATGTTGTAAGAGAGATATTTAATGGCCTCGTCCAAGAAGGCGGCGTCACCTCCGGCGTAGTGCAGCTCGTGCACTGTCTTCTTAAAAAGCCACTTCTGAACCTTCAGGCAAAAAAAAAAAAAAAAAAAGTTAAAATGGGGTGAAAGCTGTCATGTCACAATGATATCAAATTTAAGCAACAAATGGGCACCAATTTGAATTTAAAAGTGACTTATGGCAAGATTAAATTTTAATTGTTTATTTACATATAAGCTCAGTCCCTGAATTTAGGTTTATTTTGGCTTTTCTTATCTGGCTACTTTGGAAAAATAAGTCAATTAGTGAGCTCTTATTAATTTTACTGGATAGTGATGTACACATGGTGGCTAATTTACATAATCATGGCCCAACGTTGAGTTTTACAGTCCAAAATTGGACAGGTAAGCTGGGTGAAGATCCGCTACTTTCAAGCCACAATGGGCAACACTCTAAAACACTATCACGTCAAAGCCAAAAGGTAAGCAGAGCTGCGTCAAGATTTGTTGCGTTCGCTTCTGATAAACTGCATGTACTTGATTGCTGTGGCGTTTTCCATTCAGGTGGTGTTGGGGGCAGAGGACATTTGTTTTTGCTGATCTAAGGGCTGCATGCACGGATCTTGAAAGTGTAGGAAGAGTAGTGCATGAAGTACCGCCCCCATGAGTGAAAATTGCGACATACCTGTAAATCATACGTTTTGACTCCAGAGTAGTAAAGCAACACTGCAGCTCGAGTGTGAGCGGAGCCCAAGCGGAAGCGCTCCACCACTCCCAGTATAAACTCTTTGGTGGTCTGAAACTCGGTTTCGCTCAACGCGGTGGAGCCGTCCAGCAGGAAAACCAGATCCATGGCACGATCGCACGTCCCCTCCGGCATCATGGTGGTCATGGGGATGGTTGTAAAGGTGGCGTAGGCGAGGGTTGGTGCGGCGGTGGTCAAAGTGGTGCAAGCCTCGCAGGTTAGAGTGTTGTTTTCACAGTGACTTCGGGGATTAAAAAAAACCAAAGAAACAAATAGATCGCAATTTATAAATGGATTAATAGTAAAGTTATATTCTGAGCTTTACGTCCCTACACTCCCCTGGATGTTCTTTTTTTTTTTTCCTTACAAATGAGCACCGAGTAGCCACTCTTACCATATTTTGCAGTGGGCGGGGTCATGGCGGCTGATGATGACTTTGTTGCCGTGGGAGATCCTTTGACCCTCATGGATGCATACCTGACACTGAGTGGGCTCAACACACCGCATGGCCACCTCATCCAACAGCTGGCCTGAGAAAAACAAGGTGAACAAGCAAGATACACTTACAATTCTGAAGTGTCTCGAGAATCGAACTCTGACCTTTTTCCCAACAAAATAAGGAACAAACAGTTACAGCCCAATATATATCCATTGATAACACTCTGGGATAAAATTAAATTACCTTATTGGCCCAAATATAAGACGGTGTTTTTTGCATTGAAATAAGACTGAAAAAGTGGGGGTCGTCTTCTATTCAGGGTCTAAACGTTATACCCATTCACGACGCTAGATGGCGCCAGATACAGTAAATATGGATACTGTGAATAGCAAAAAACTGTGATCCCCCCCCCCCCTAAAAATTTATATAAATACCAATAGTTTTAACTGTAAATATACCACGATTATCTCAAAACACAAGCATTACCGTATTGGTCCGAATATAAGACGGTGTTTTTGGCATTGAAATAAGACTGAAAAAGTGGGGGTCGTCTTATATTCGGGGTCTAGATGTTATACCCATTCACGACGCTAGATGGCGCCAGATACAATTGAAGCGAATGCTGAACTTGACTCCCCAGGCCAAAGCGAACCCCTGTCACGAAGAATAAAAATAAAAATAGCGGTAGCACGAAGAAGAAAAATAAAAAATAGTGGTAAGAAAGAAAAGAGAAGAAAATAATAGAAGAGATAACAGAAAATGGAGAAACGTAGCGACAATCTGGAGAAAAGTGGGTCGAAGATCAGCTAGGTTAACCGGCAGCTGAGAAGTTATGATGTATAATTTACATTTCAAAAACTAGAAGCCATTCATTTACGAATGTGATTGCAATTTAGTTTACATGTTTAAATGTTCAGATATTAAAATTTGAATGAGACAAAATAACATGCTTTTTCTCTCAAATATATTCTTATAATCATTTGTTTCAGATGTACTGTAATTATTTTCTGTATAAAAATTAATTTGGTGTTCAAAAAGACTTTTTTCAAACTTGAGTCTTATAAAAGAGGGGGTCGTCTTATAATCAGGGCCGTCTTATATTTGGGCCAATACGGTATTTTGTTTTGGGGTCTGGTTTCGGTTCATTCAAATGATTAATTTTGCTCACCCTGTTCTACAGAGGCCTATGAGTTTTCACTGGGTGAAATTGCAAAATCAAGTCGATTTTATGAGAAGGTCCCATATCTGTTAGCGGTGCTGTTAGCGCTTGCTAATCAGTACTTCAAACACTGCAGCTCTGCTTACTTTATTGTTACATAGTAGAACAGACATGTTTTAGTATTAGTTCTGTCTTCTATATGTCTGTTAATAAAAATTAAACGTGCACAGTTAAGTTCATTTCTGAACACCCTCTACTTCTGTGCCTCCAAACATTTTTTTCAACCAGCCTGGCTCCCAAGTAAGGTGGAGA
This sequence comes from Hippocampus abdominalis, assembly GCA_018466805.1. Taxonomy (NCBI): domain Eukaryota; kingdom Metazoa; phylum Chordata; class Actinopteri; order Syngnathiformes; family Syngnathidae; genus Hippocampus; species Hippocampus abdominalis. The sequence continues at coordinate 7,352,124 of CM031697.1, read as the reverse complement.
AACAGGAATTTGAAAATTATATTATATAGCCACACTGTTATGGCACAACGTTTACAATGTTCATAAAAGTAAAATAGCTTCGAGACCTGACACATTTTCAGAAAAAGGCAGTTTGTGTGATTCCTTACTTGATGGTTAGGCAGGCACTCGAGTGACCCAACACTTTATATCCAGGCCAATAAAATGAATTTGACATAACATGCCTCTTGTTAATGCTAAATTTACTGTATGAGAATATATACGGCACCTGGGGGGCAGTAAGCATGACATCCTTCCACACATGTGAGGGAGCACTGGAGGGGATCGGGGTGCTGGCAGGTGACGGGACAGGCAGGGCCGCAAGTGTTGTACCTCCACTGGCATAACTCCTCTCCGGTAGCCGGAATCTTCGGGTTCAACTCCTCACAGCTCATCGCTATGGAGACGAGAAGGTTTTATTCTCATTTTTAGCTGCTGCGTTCCTTTGGTTTGTTCCGATTACACATCCAGCAAAAAGCAGGACTGCACATATTGCTCATGACAGTCAGAAAGAAACGTTTTACTTTGAAAAAAAAAAGTGCAGCTGCCTGTGGTTCTGTACACGTCACGCTTATGTGAGATATTTCTAAAGAAGTAAGCCTGCAATGCTAGCAAAACAATGACAGGACTGGCTCAGTGAAGAGAAACAAGCACAGTGCTCACAACAACTACTTTCAAATATGCCGCTCGATATGAATGAAACAAATAAAGCGGTTTGTGGTGCAAAAAAGATGTCGGGGACCGCTGCCATAAAGAACCACGGGGATATTCTTCACACTCACGGCAAAGCTCATTGGATCTCCAGTTGATGGATACACCCTTCTGCGAACAAGCTTGAGCGTAAGCTGCGATGACATCACAAAAGCAAGCACAGTCGCCCACGGACGGACAAGTGCACGCCGCCCCCACGCACATCTCTACGTAGGGCTCCGCGTTCACCTAAGGAGATGCATAAAGGGAAGAAATAACTTACAATGTATGTGCAGTACACCTGCAAAAGTTAATAAGATCCAAAAATGCATTAAAAACCCTCTCTTGTAATCGCTATTTATTTTTCATTCAGTACCAGCCAATTCTGGACCAAGTCTCAAAAGACGTTTAAAAACGTCTTTGGGAGTGAATGAGTTAATATTATTATTATGCATTTCAATGGCATCAACACCGCCCACAAAACTCCCCTTCACCCGTTTTCCCAATTGACAATAAATCGTCACATCAGGACGCATGAAAAACTGTCAAGGACCCATTGCCTTAAATTGAAAGAAAGTCGGCCATTTTGAGCAAATTTCATGGCACTTTGAGGAAGTCCAATCGGGGAATGAACCAAATGAACCTCAATCAAAAGCAGGTTTTTCCAGAAAGATAAGCAAAGTTAAATTAACCAGATTGAGATTTCTGTTTTGCAATTGTTGTTTCTTTTCTTTACCTTACCTAGCTAGCTACGTGCCATATTAGAAGCACCTCAAATGACATTTTCTCTGCATTGGATTTCAATTCAGATGACGGTGTACTTAATGTTGATGCTATTGGACCCTTTTGATTTCTGCTACTATACTCACCTGAGTATTGCACTCTTTAAAGAGGGGACCAGTGAGCACACGGCATGACTGCTCAACTTTTACCAGTCTGACGATGTTGTCAGCGCATGGAGCGGGTACCTGGAAACACAAATGCGGTGCAACATTCTTGGGTCATAAATATTGAAAGTAGCCCCAAATTTTTTAAAGTATCCAATTACGGGTATGATTAAAAAAAATTTTTTTTGGGCACTAGGATCTGAAACTGTCCATAGATTTCAATGAGTTTCTTCTCCCAACCGCGTTACAAACATACATTACCTGCGTGACATCGGCACAGCTCGGAGCAACCTTCCAGGAGTTCCCAAAGTGCAAAGAGTGCACCTCCAGCTGATTGTTACTGCTGACTAAGTCGTTATTCACATTCCCGTCAAAGTTACCGCACAGACCACACACCCGACTCTACACATGTAGGAAAATGACAGAAAAAAAAAAAAAAAAAAAAAATTTAAAATGGCGGCTGGGAAAATGAGTGGATTATTACACGAGTACCCTGTATTCAGCCGATATGTGGACCAGGAGGTGCGTTCCCTTGTCCCAACTTAGGGAAATGTGTTTCCCCAGCAGTAGGGTGTAGAATTGACCTGATCGGATGATCTCCACCTGCGAGCTCTGTGGTACTGGCACCTTCATTTTCACCTGAGCAATGACCAAAACATGTCCATGGCATGAAAACAAAATGGCACCACTCGTGTGAAGCAATGTGTGTGTGTGTGTGTGTGTGTGTGTGTGTGTGTGTGTGTGTGTGTGTGTGTGTGGCCGGTTTGCAATATTGATCCTGTCCGTTGAGCGGTTTTATTATATTCTGACTGAGCAATACATGGGTACTTTGACTTTTGCAATACATATGTAGTGAATTATTTATGGTTATGTGTGCTTTGCTATTCACAAATTCACTTTGTGGGATTTTTTTCTGTGGAACCTTATTTTGACCTATTCGCCGAAAAACTCAAGCGTTCGCGGTTCGTGCGATCTATATGTAATGCTATAAGATGCCACAAGATGGCAGCAAGGCTAATAGGAAATATTGTTAAGTGATGCTTTACTGAGAGACAACTAAGCTTTTTCTATGTGGGGGGGGGGGGTCGCCTAGGTTGTTGGAGGAAGCTATGCAACCTCTTCGCCGCATGTGTTGTGTATGTGCACGCTGGATATTATTATGAGCACTATTCTTAAAAATATTTCATTTCAAGCAAAAAAAAAAGTCCAAAGTTTTAAAATACCTCGCCTTTTTGCATCAGAATCAATCCTCCTTGGTAGTAGACTGACACCGACTTGGCACAGCGATGTCCCACAATGCCACAGGCTTCATTCTCCACCAGCACTCTAAATGTCCCCTCTTCTCCATTACACATGTCCTGTGTGCAATGAAGATAAAAAGAATGGACAAAGAGGTCTAAAAACACTCAAGACATTAAAAGTAGAAGTTATTTCTTTTGAACCGGTCTTACCTGGACTAAGACATACTGACAGAGACCAGGAAAGGTGTACTTAAGGCCATCAAAGGTGATGTAGTGGGCCTCCCCCACGGTGCGGCAAACGCCGTCACAAAACTTGTCAGTGCAGTGCCACTTCCTGTTCTTGCACATGCTGCAAAATAAAAGTAGGTCATGCAACCGCCAAGAAGTACTACATTTAAATAATCGTTTTACCAGGTGTTGCAATCCACCGGTATGCTTTGTCCCGATGCATAGGGCTTGTTGTTATGGTAACATGGGCACTGGTCCGGCACAATGCAGTCTCCATGATGGCTAACCTGAAATATCAGTCAGCGAGGCCTGTTTCATATCCTTTGGTGGTACAAACCCCCTCAATCAATACTTTAGAAACAGAGTCAAAACGTTATTGGTTGTTCAAACTTTAAAAAAAAAAAAGCAATAAATAGACACAATAAGGATAAAAAATAGGATTAGCAAAGAGAATACAGTATAAATTGCATGCATGAAGCTACCGCAACCTACTGTGCCGGGTGGGCAGAGGCAGCCGGGGAAGCATGCAAGTGAGACACAGGGGTGGTCTGCATTCTGGCAGTTTCTGGCACATTCCAAGCCTTTTTCCCCGCGTCACACTTCGCTCGAACCAGTGGAGGGGCACATGTAGCAGAGCGCCTCTCTGCAAGTAGCGACGCCAACAAGGGTATCACATTTACTTGGTTGCTGAGCTTTCATTGTCGGTGCACACTGAGTTCGTTTGCCGGGCGGTGTAAGAATACATGTCACACGGCACAAGAAGGCACGCTCATTGCGAAACGAACTGCTTTTTATTGATAGTTTTACAGTTATGGACTCCATGTAACTCGACAGTGAACCTGTAATAGTCATTATTCCGGTAGAAGAGATAATATAAACCAGTGCGCATTATATGTTAGCATTAAGCGAGCAGACAAATACAGTTGGAATTATATGGTTTGGTTGCAAGGATGCTTTTCGGAGAAATTTGCCATTGAGGGTCTCCTTTTCGTTTCCTTAAAGTGATGTTATACGATAGTCTCTTATTTTTTGAAAGGAAGAATGACAATAGGCAGTAAGAAATACTTAGGACAGTCCATTTTAGTAAGTTTAAATCTGTTTAAAGCCTTTGTCAGGTTGTGAAAATGACATTTTTGTTGTTGTTTTTTTTTTTTGTATGAGGTCTCTACATCGCGGAGTTTCACCTAGATGGGTTTGGAACCTATTACCCCATCGACGGGGACTCAATCTTATTAAATTATGCGTTACAGTTCACCTCTGGAGGGTGCCAGGTCGTCGTCGTAGAAGAGATCGGACAGCAAAGTGTTTGTTTCTGCAGAGCTGCAGCGCATGGATCCATTCTCACAGTAACTGTAAATACAAACATGAAAAAAAAAAATCACCCTAGTTCAGATTTAAAAAATGAAAATAATGCTGCCCACATTTCTCAAGATAAATATAATATGAAAATGATTTCATCTTTCTAACCCGATGACCTGCTATGGTTTTCGGTGATGTGGAACTACAGTACACTGCATGATGTGGAGATCACATAATCAAGACTCGGGTTATTATATTTTTTTTAAGACAGAATTCTTGGCGTAGCTCTTATTATTTGATGTCATTAGATCAGTAATTCCCAGCCACTGTGCCCCAGTACATTCATGTGCTATGAGAGACCATCAGGCGACAAATGTATGTAGTATGTATGTATGTATTATGTATGTATGTATGAAGTGACAGGCACAACAATTAAATACACTTCACCCAGATGGGAGGAGGTACAATTATTAACCTGTTAGTATTCATAGAACAGAGTTATATCTGTGTCATGGGTAAACAGTCCCGGATTTCACAAAGGAAGTCAATATGTGAGTAAATTGAGATGAGATCATTATTTCAGTATTTATACTTTTTTTGGTGACATTTTAATTTGGTTATGTTACGCCAGCTTTTTCTCATGTTATATATGTCCCTTGACTGACTAAATGTGCATTCGAAAAACAACGCGAGGGTATTTGCATGTTAACGCCCACAGACCAGATGCTGCTGTGCTCGGCGTAGACGTCATTAGGCTGGTACAGCTGTCCATCATGCAGGCACGTGCACTGGTCGGCAGTCACACACTCTCCAGAGTCGCTCAGGTACTTTCCAGCGGGGCAAAAACAACCCTCCTCGCACACTCTCTCCCCTCGGCATCCACCCTCCGCTCCGGACAGGGAAGTGCAGGTGCGGTCGCACAAGCTTCCGCAGGCCTCGTACACTTGGCCTCTGGTGCACTCCATCTCTGGGGATTAAAAGCACTCATTTGTGTCGCGGGATTTCTTTCATATATTTCAATTAATTAACACTAGAAAGTTTCGCCTTTTAAGAGAACAGCAAGTTGCGCAAACAATACTGAAATAGTGAACGGTCATGCAGGTGAGTCGTGTTTTTACGGCAGAGCGAGGGAGAACGCCAGTGGAGGAGCACCCCTTTGGCGGCGCAGGCGGCTGCGTAAGCGGCCAGGGCAGAGCAGAGGCACTTCTCGCCGTCCACACACGAACAAACGTCATAGCGACAAAATTGCTGGAAAGGAGCCGGATTGACCAGGAAGTGGCACGGGCCGAACACGTCTGACGTCATCATTGAGCACCCTTCTTCTGCAAAACGAACTGAAGAAAAAGAAGAGGGTGGATTGTAGTTTAGGGATACGGTGAACCAAAAGCCAATATATTTATTTCTGTGAATATTTACTAAAAATGTGCCGAGCTGTGGGTTATTTTTACACTCTTTCTGTAATGTCTAAAATTCCACAAGAGGACGCCAAAGCCCTGGCGAATCGTAACGTTGTTATCAGTGTCAAGCATGTATGCCGAAGCGATACATTACGATCTTTGTATGTTAGTGAGAAGATGAATTGTGCCTGGGTTGTTATGTATGTATATGTAAGAATGGCGAATCTTCACCGTGTGTCCATTTAGGGTTTACTATAATGTGTGGCAGGGCTTGGTCCCTAAAGCCTGAAAATACATCTAGTGAGGGTTCACAGTTGTGTTGACGTGTGGCTGAGTCACACGTTTGTGTGTTTCCACCTCTTTTGGGGTTGATGGCACAGGGATCTGTCGCAACTGTGTGGGCGGACTTGCAGTCGCCGTTGATTCTCCACGACTGACCGAATGCCAGCGGGCCAGCCTCAACCAGCCCAGATGCGGACAAGAAGTCATCGCCTTGGTTCCCGTTGTAGTTGCCACACAGGCCGCAAGTCCGCCCTGCCCAGCGTGGGCCAAGCTACAAAAAACGTGGTGGGTAACATTTCAAAACTGACAAGCTTCTTGACACGAATTCGCTAAAACATTCCGTTTGTATGCACCTTTAATAGCACCCGGCCCCTCCCATCCCAGTCAAGACGCAGGTTATCGCCATACTTCAGGAGCACAGATGACTGCACAGATCTCTGGATATGCAAGCGACCTGGAATCCAGAAGCATCAATGTTTAAAGTATGTCCATTTACTTTAATTACAAAGCCATGTGACATTTTTATAATGAATAGAAGGATTTGGCCATGATTATAATGTTTACCTCACCTCTCGCCCACAGTGAGCTGGTATGGGCTCATCCACGGCCCTGATGAGGCCGCGTGCAATAGAGGAGCAATTGGTTGTTTTGAGTGTTTGTATAACATGTCTCACAAGTCATTCGCCACAATAAAAACGACAAGGCAAAAAGTTCACCATCATTCATGCTAACTGTTCGTCTAGCTAGCTCCTTGTATTTCTTCTTGTTGGTACTACGGAATTATTATGTGTGTGGTGTGATGTGTTGATTATCTGGAGTACACCACACACTATGAGAGCAGCAAGAAAAAGCATCTTCATCGTGTGGATTTAAAAACATGCAGTTAAGATTTTTTAAATGAGTATGTGTGTACGCAACCATTGTCACAGTCATTGCGCTGATTTGAATACAGTCAAACCTCGTTTTTCGAACATCTCGGTTCTCGTACAATTCGGTTTTCGAACAAAAATTTCGAGTTTTTTATGCCTCGGATGACGAACAAATTTCGGTTCTCGAACTAACTGAACGCACTTGAATGCGTCACTCCACTCCTCTCGGCTTCGCTTCCTCGTGTAGCGACGCTACCTCGTGTAGCGAGGAAGCATAGCGTCCATTGTGAGCAGACGTTTTTGGATTGTTCAATAGATTTTTTTTAAAAAGCAGATTTGGTGAAATGCTTCCTCATGTAGCGTCCATAGTGAGGAGACGAGTTTGTATTGTTCAATAAAAAAAAGCAGACGTGTTTGGGGAGACGCTTCTGTTAGGGGGAGTGAAACCCCCCTCTTTTCAGAATGGTTTGCCCCAGCAGCACGGGAGAAGAGCGTGCGTTTATTTATGGCTGGCAGTTTTCAATGCAGCGGCACATAATCAACACTCTGGTGTCCGGTGTCTCATTATTATGCAGTAATCATATAGAAACAGCTTCCTCGTGCAGCGTCCATTGTGAACAGACAAGTTTGTATTGTTCAATAAAGATTTTTTTTTTTAAAAAGCAGATGTGTTTGGTGAGAACTACGTAATATCGGACTGTTATTTTTGCATCGTGTATCAGCCCCTAATCATGGCACCAAAGAAAGCAAGTGGAAGTGGTAAACCTGGTGAAGAAAAGAGGAAAATAGTGCACAAAACTATGGAATTTAAGAAAGATTTGATTGCGAAATATGAGTCAGGTGTGCATGTGTCTGTGTTGGCGAAGGAGTTTGGGATGCCGAAATGCCCCGCCTACTGCCTGATGACAGCTGGGATAGGCGCACGCCCCACGACAGATAGAGAGATATGTTCCTTCAATTTTTATGTTACTATGTTAATGTTAAAATTGGTGAAAATAAAACATATTACAGTTTGGTTGTACAGTATTTTACATATTACCTGCTCTCCTATTACACGTGTACAGTTTATGGTGTGAAATTATAAAAAAAAAGTGGTTTAAAAAAGTGGTTTTCTTGACTTGGAACGGATTAAAACATTTTTACATTGATTCCAATGGGAAAGATAGTTTTGGTTTTCGAACAATTCGGTTTTTCGAACATTCTTCTGGAACGAGTACGAGTACGAAAACTGAGGTTTGACTGTACTTAAAGCCTTGGCAGAGGTCTGTGCTCTCTTGAGTTCTTTTACTCCACCAAGTACACTCTTGCATGTCACAGTCTTTGAGTGACAAAAGGCAGCTGCTCCCCATCAAAATGCCGTACCATGGTGCATTGGGGTTTGGATGTCCATGCCGTTGACAGAAACCATTCCTCCGTGCTTCAGCTTCACTGTCATGTCTTCCAGAGAAGGCAGACTGAGGGTCACGGAACGTGTACACACAGCCTCTTGATCATCTGCGCACTGAAAGAAAGGTCAATAATCAGCTGTCAGACATACACGCAAAGAGTGACAGCAAGAAAATGCTGAGTTATTATCCTGCCAAAAATGTTTTGCGAGTTCTTACGTAATGTGATACTGTCTAACTTAGCCATCATGTTTGGAAAGCTATGTCAGGATCTTTTGGAGGATTTACCACAAGGATGAGAAATCCTGAGGATGTGTGTGTCCATTACCTGCACATTTTCAATAATGACAGCGAAGTCCTGCTCATCACAGTCTCTGGCCAGCAGGTACTGACACGGGCCGCTGAAGGTGAAGAATTTGTTGTCAAAGGTCTTGAAGTGGGACTGACCCACCACCAGGCATTCACCTACACACCGGATGAAATCGCAGTAGCCAAGCCAATTATTAGGCATAAAGGGGACCCACAAAACCAGAGGTGCATCATACAGACCGACATTTTGTCTGATTTGGTTCCCACATTTATTAACAAGTGGAGAGCAAAATATTCTCTCGGTGCAATGCCATCCATATAACAAATGTATTTTTTATTAATCCAATTGAACCCACGGGTCTCAAAGGCGAGGCCCGGGGGCCACATCTGGCCCGCCACATCATTTTATGTGGCCCGCAAAAGCAAATCATGTGTCAACTTCCATGACCCTTGCTTAAATCTTTCCTGAAATCTCAAATTGTCATATTCCATAAATAACTGTGACATTTTGAAAGAACTTTGTAACCCAGTTTATACTCACTTGACTGATTTAGTTTTTGTGTGCATGTGTGTGTGTGTGTATGTGTGTGTGTGTGTACAAGGAATAATACGATGTGATGATTAAACATTTATTCGGTTTCACTGTCATAACGACCCTCCGAGGGAAGACGTAATTCCAAAGTGGTCGGCGACAAAAATGAGTTTGACACCCCTGATTTAACCCTTTCAGGGACAGTGGTTACTGCAGTGGACAGCTTATCATGTTATCAGGTTACAGGATCCATGAAAGGGTTAATTGATGCATATACAGTCAAACCTCGGTTTTTCGTCCATAAGAAGGCTGTTCAAAAACCGAAATTGTTCGAAAACCGAAACCACGCTCTTTTTAAAATAAAAATGTTTATTGAACACGTCTGCTCACAATGGAAAGCAACACGAGGAAGCGTCACTTCCTCGTGTAAGGAAGGCGAGAGGAGTCAAATGGTGCATTCATGTGCGCAAATTTGTTCGTCATCCGAGGCATAAAAAACGTGACATTTTTGGTCGAAAACAGAATTGGGCGAGAACCGAGACGTTCGAAAACCGAGGTTTGACTGTATTGCCACTTGAGAGCAAAAAAAAACCCCCAAAACATAAAAAAGTAGAATTGCATCACTCGAATCATGCAGTGTACATTCACCCGAATTGAACTATGATTCATGTCGCTCACCGGGGCAACCTTCATTGGTGCATTCCCATGACCCATGTCGACACACACTGTGAGGGAGAAAAAAAAAAAACAATTTATGGCTATTAAATCACACATTCTGCAAATGTGTGCATCCACTCACCAGGTGTTGCAGTCCTGAGAGATTGTGGAACCCGGCGGGAAGTGTCGCCCCATGTGTACACAGGAACACTGAGACACCTCCACGCAGCGGTTCCCATCCAGCACTTTACCCACTGAAAAGCACACACAGATTCAAACACGTTAAGACTAGAAGCCGAAGGGGTTGAAACCAGTAGCTGGGGGATTTACCAGGGCATGTGCAACCATCCACGCACTCTTCTTTGCAGACCTCTTGAATGTTGAGACTATGGCAGGTTGTGGAGCAGGACTTGGTGCATTCGCTGTAGTGCATTCCAATGGGACATTTGGGGACTGTTCTCACACAGACGCACATATACAATTGTTTTCAGTGGTGGGAAGTAAAAAAAAAGTACAAACATGTTGTTCTTCGGTAGATTTTTCCGGTATCTGTACTTTATCTTTTTAGTTTGACCGTGCGCATTTGAAAACAGACACAAAATAAAAGAGATGGAAAAAAAGAGGTCACTAACCGCAATCTTACTGGAAAAAAAGTTTTAAAAAAAAAGAACTGTGACCGCAGCACTAAGAAGGAATGTGACTCTGTCACCTTAAGAAGGAATTATGGCAATTTTGTTGTCTTGTGCTGGCCTAAAAGCCACCAACTTTTGTCGTTCAAATGATTATCAATGTAATCTGGGGAAGAAAAAAAAACAATCAAACCAACATATAAGTAAGATATATATTTTTAGGTGTTATCATTAGTATTTTTTTTCACTAGGTTCACAACATCAGTAAATCCAACATTTTAATTGCATAAAATTCAAGCGCACACTTTGTTATTAATATACGATATGTGAAGTGATTTTTTTTTTTTTATACCTTCTTATCAATATGAGTTAGGGCCCAACCAATATTGATTTTTTTTAAATGCTGATGCCGATTTGTGGTCGAAAAAAAACCCAGATTACTGATTAATCAGCCGATTAATTTACAAAAACTATATACAGTGATCCCTTGCTCTAACACGGTTCACTTTCAAACATCAATGTTTCGCAGATTTTTTGGTGCAGTTTTTTAATGCTTTTAACCCTTTAAATCAGAACGCTTCGGCGGGGCCGTGTGTCAACAGTACAGTATTTCCAAAAACTATTATAGTTATTTGTTGAAAACGTGTTGTTGTTTTTTTTTGGTAATTGGGCCTGAAAACAGGGTTTGGTCTTTGATTTCATTGTATATATAGTTAATTATTGTGTAATAACTGTAAAAAAAAAAATAAAGTTCACTACTTCACGGATTTCACTTACTAACCCCCGCGATACACGAGGGATTACTGTAATGCATAAAATAACCCGTCCCCCCCTCTCCAATGCTTTTCAATGGGGGCCAATTAGTACGGATTTTCACAATTTACAGGCCATCCTGTTCCCAATTCCCTGTAACCGTAACTTTTATGCCGACTTACAGCATTCACTCTCCTGTTGCCACCCGCGTAAAAGCATCCCGTGGGCATGACACGTGCGGGCGTACTCCAGAAGGACTGGACAGTAACAGTCTTCGCTGTCGCCCTGGCCGCAGTGGCACGCCTCCTCCTGGCACAGGGACAGGAAGGCCTCGGCTGATACCAAGTGGGCGCAGTGTAGGAACACGGCAGATGTTTGCAGGACGCTGCAGCTAGACAGAATCTACAGAAAGAAGATATATTATGAGTACTTATTCCTTATGAGTATCTTTTAAATTGGTTGTTGACAAAAAAAAAAATGCTCTCCATTTGTGTTACTTTTGTTTGGCAATGTGTGCAAATCTACGCCACTGATTGCCAAGTGTCAGTTTACTGTCTTTACGGGGGCGTGCTTCTCTCTTGAGACTTTGGGCCGCCTGAGAACAAGTAGCTGCTCACCTCGTTGCAACGCTCATGATGGCCACAATCATAGCACACCCTCATGAGGTTATGCTATGATTTTTTTTTTTTTTTTGGTCAGTGAGTCATTCTTCATCCTCAGTCAAGGACGTTCAGACGTTTCTAATCACTCTTTTGCCCTTCCATTGTGTGTGTGTGTGTGTGTGTGAGACTGACCTCTGAAGTGTCTTTGGAGCTGTTGCAAGACAGACTGGGAATAGAGACACGTCTGCAGGCTTGACCTGCCCCTTTCACCGCCCATGAATTTGCAAAGTCATAGCTGTCCTCTGTCAGGAATCCTGAAATGACGCACAGCACGGAAAAAAACGTTGACAGCTTCCTCATTAATCTCAAGCTGCCGCCGCTCTTTTTGTTAAGATTTTTTTTTTAAATTTAACCCGTTATCTTTTCCTGTATGGAATAACTTCTCTTCCTGTTTCAGATCCCCGGTGACTCAGAGCCATTTCCGAAATTCCATGGAAAGAAAAAAGGTACGTGCAGGAGTGGCCTTCCACACAAACGAGTATGGATGTACCTTCTTGAGCGGTGTACTCATCAGCCACCGCCGCATTGAAGTTACCACAGAGGCCACAGGTGTGGTTGGCGTGGTGTTTGGTGAGTGTCAGGGCGATGTTGGCTGCGTTGTCGATGGTCACCGTGAAGCCAAACTCTTCACTCCATAGCTTGTAGAAGCCCAGCTCCTGGCCGGCAAACACAGAGTGTGATGCGTACGGCAGTGAAAGTCTGCAAGGTGACACACAAACAGTCTGTAAGTGAGCTTCCTTGGTTGCAGGTTTATGATGGCAACCAAAATCGTTAATCCAATATTCCCTTGTGCTGCAGTCGATGTAAATAAGTTTAAATAACGCAACATACAAATTTGACAAAAATTGTAAAAGTATTATTCCTGAATATTTATTTTACTTTCAACCCTTTAAAATGTTCAGTGGCATCAGCGTTATACATACACATGTAGTTCTTATTTTTTTCATTGTATTTTTGCCCTCTATGGACAATAAAAGCGGTACTGTGCTATGACCAAAACATATATACAGTCAAACCTCGGTTTTCGAACATCTCGGTTCTCGTCCAATTCAGTTTTCGACCAAAAAATTTCAAATTTTTTATGTCTCGGATGACGAACAAATTTCGGTTCTCGAACAAACTGAGCGCACTTGAATGCACCATTTGACTCCTCCCGCCTTCCTTACACGAGGAAGTGACGCTTCCTCGGGTAGACGAGGAAGTGATGCTTCCTCGTGTTGCTTTGCATTGTGAGCAGACGTGTTCAGTAAACATTTTTATTTTAAAAAGAGCGTGGTTTCGGTTTTCGAACTATTTTGGTTTTCGAACAGCCTCTGGAACGGATTATGGACGAAAACCGAGGTTTGACTGTATATCTATATATATATAAAACATGAATTGGAATATTTCATATCACACAATTTTTATGCTTTGTCTTTGATTTAAAGATGACAATATGCAAAAATTTACAAAAATCGTAGAAATTGTAACACAAGTGTTGGGATTGGCTTCGGATTGAACTGTCCTTGAATTGTTTCACACCTCATGCATCGAAAACCAGATCAAATCCACTTTTTTTGTTCAGATGCACACTCCTAATGACTAGCATGTCACATTAAAAGGAAATGAGAGGAATCGCTTTGATTGGCCATCACTGAAGTCGGCTGTGACCACTCCCACAATGGCGCAGCCCTCCTTCCCTCTTTTTTGATTTTCCCTTGCCATCCCGGGGGTTAACATGAGGGGATGTCGTTAAATTTTTGCCGACTATGGGTGTGTGTAAAGCCCTTTAAGACTTTTCTGTGATTCAGGGCAATATCAATAAATTTGATCTGACTTGACTTGCAGATCCGACGGCCTGAACTCGCCTGCGAAATGACCATCAAACCGGTCAAACCTACCTCTGCGCAGAGAAATGCCACACATGGCGCAGGACTTAACGTCGATGATTTAAACAGAGCGTTTCATCTTCATCGAAATCTATAAGGATTTTTATTTTATTTTTTTTGTGGCCAACCATTCCATGCGAGCAAAAGACCGTATTACCTGGTTTCTCCCTGTGATAATCTTCCATCGACAGACAGATTCAGCTCAAAGACGTCCCCAAGAAATAGCGTGACTCCAGTTCTTTTGCCCCCAACAAAATCACCTGCAGGTGAATCACAGCGCACCTTGTTTTACTCCTGCCACACCAACACACTGACGCAAAGTGCCATTGCCATTCATTTGGTCGACACTGTCAAAGTGGTCTTCATTCAACAAGAATAATGTTAATAACCAGTGAAGAACCGAATGATCTGTCTGTGCATATTTTGTCCATAAATACTCAACATAGTTTTTTGTTTTTTTGACGGGCTCACCCACCCAACAGCGTGAAGGAGCGACGTCTGCAGTCCCCAGCCAGCAGGTAGCTGCAGTCGCCGGGAAAGTCGTATAAAACCCCATCAAAGGTGTGAACGTGGTGTCGTCCGAAGAGGCTGCATCTCCCCGTCATACCTGCCGTGCATGCTGCACACCCACACACGTTCACAACGCCACACATCTTATCAAAAACTTCTTGTTGTTTTTCAAAATGACATTTAGAGTTTAACAATGAGAAAATATCTTTGTATGAAGTGCTTGGCCTCATACTTGATTGGGTCCTTGGGGAGGCCTCAACGTGGCGGAAAATTGACCAATTGAATCAAAAAATGGACTGACCCGCTAATTGAGTCAATAGACCCAACTTTCTGGGTTGTTTTGTTCAAAATATTTTGAAATACAGTATAAATATGGAATTAAATTAAATATCAGACTAACATTGATTCAACGGAAATGCTTATTATTTGTCTGGATTCAGTGGGTCGGTTTGACCTGAAAAAAAGAGGTTAATTGTTCATTTATCCACATCGCTCCAAAAAAATAAATAAAAAAAAAGTTAATTGAAAAAAACAATACAATGTTTTTTTATTGACATTATAATTAGACATTTATAATTAGGCATTTCAAAATTACATTAAAAACCAATTTTAATTTTTTAAAAAACGTTTTTTTATTGACATTTATCATTAGGCATTTCAAAATTACATTAAAAAACCATTTTAATTAAAAAAAAAAAAACAAGTTAACTATGATCTACTGAAAAATGCTATTCATCTTTTGTAGCCTTGTGGTTGCAGGTAAGATGAAGCCCACCGCAGCCGACTCGGGTCATGCAATGGAGGCAAACCCTGGACCGGTCGCCAGTCATTTGCAGGACACAAACAGACAAACAAACACTGACATGCACATTCGCACGAATGGACAATTAAGAGTCAGGGTTAATTAACAATGGATTTGTTTTTCACCCACCTGTCAGTTGTAGCAGAAGCCAAATTCCTCTCAAACACCGACCCGCGCACAACTGAAACACAAATACAACGACGTGCTTCATCCCGTGATCCTCTTAAATTGACTTCTTAAAACTTGAGTACTGTACCTCCATGGTTCCACACTCGGCTAATCCACAAATCTTGCAAGAAAAAAACTTTTTAAAAAATCTCTTCCAATCGCCCAAAATGCTGCAATTCCAGGCTTTACATGGCGGATTGGTGTTTCGCTCTGTCACGGAACAGGCTCAACTGAGAATGGGGTCGAAAACTTAAAAAATTCCTCACTCAAAAAGTTCATTTATATCAAGGAAAGCCCTTCCCACTCTGTTATCGTGGCCTTAACATCCCTCCCCCCTACATTAGGTTATGTCAAGAGGGCCAGAATATCACTCGGTACATGTAGAGCGACACCATCAGACCGCCCCAGTGAGACAATACCAGGATGTGCCCACTGATGGTCTGGCTGAGTGATTAGCCTGCTGGTACAAACCTGCGTCAGTGCCAACCCAAACAATTGTGCGACAAAACACACTGTCGGGGAAGATATCTCACGCGAGAACTGAGAGTTTGGTAGCCACACATGACAAACGTGACGAATTGATGCCAAAACTTGCATGAAAACAATGGGAACTAGTTCTTTGGAAAAACTAAATCACCTATCAGCTGGCGAAAGAATCAGGAGTTCGGTGGGAAGACAAAAACATTTCCTGGTCATCCAAACATTTCCGCGGCATTTTTTGGATTGATTGAAATGCATGAACAGAAAATATTGTTGATATTGTTGTAGAAAGAATCTAAATGTAAACTGTCCACAAAATGCTAGCTTGCGGATATACAGTAAACACCTTTAGCGCCTACTGAACAATTGGGTAAGCAAATTAAGAGCTCCTAAATCAGGGGGTGTCAAACTCATTTTTGTCACGGGCCACATCATAGTTACCATTTCCCTTGGAGGGCCGTTATGACTGTGAAACCATATAAAGAAGTCAAGAATAATGATTTATTCAACTGTAGTTTAAGTTGCTGTAATGAGGGTTTTGGCAACAAGAAAACGTACAATAGCGCTCTTATATATGACATACGAGAACTTGAAATTTTGGTAAAAATTTGAGGAAGCATAATACAAGTCAACGTGTTTGATTTGCTTTCGCGGGCCACATCAAACGATGTGGCGGGCCAGATCTGGCCCCCGGGCCTTGAGTTTGACACCAGTGTCCTAAATGATTCGGCAGAGGCCAGATCTAAAGTCAATGGACAGGGATATCGACTTTTGAGTGAGATGTATTATTATTATTATTATTATCCATCCATCCATTTTCTGAACCGCTTGATCCTCACTAGGGTCGCGGGGGGTGCCGGAGCCTATCCCAGCTGTCTTCGGGCAGTAGGCGGGGGACACCCTGAATTGGTTGCCAGCCAATCGCAGGGCACACAGAGACGAACAACCATCCACGCTCACACTCATACCTAGGGACAATTTAGAGTGCCCAATCAGCCTGCCATGCATGTTTTTGGAACGTGGGAGGAAACCGGAGCACCCGGAGAAAACCCACGCAGGCCCGGGGAGAACATGCAAACTCCACACAGGGAGGCCGGAGCCGGATTTGAACCCGGTACCTCAGTACTGTGAAGCCGACGTGCTAACCACTGGACTACCGGGCCGCCCATATTATTATTATTATTATTATTATTTAATTTTCTTTCAGGCTGGGAATAAACTACATTCTCAACACCTTACAGTGCATTATGGGTAATGGATGAGAATGGAGTACTGTACTAAATGTCATGGTGTTTGACTGCTTATCACGTCCGCCTCACAGTGCAAAGGGTTCAATTACCGGCTCCGACGTTCCTGTGTGGAGTTTTTCCATGTTGTCCTTGTGTGGAATTTGCATGCTCTCCTTGTGCCTGCGTGGGTTTTCTCCGGGTACTCCCACATTCCACAAACATGCATGACAGACTGATTGAACACTCTAAATTGTCCCGAAGTGTGATTGTGAGAGCGAATGGTTGTTCGTCTCTGTCTGCTCTGCGATTGGCTGGCAACCACTTCAGAGTGTAGTGTGCAAAGACAGCTGGGATAGGCTCCGGCATCCCCGTGACCCTTGTCAGGGAATGCGGAATAGAAAATGAATGGATGAATACTGTCAGGACACCAGTCAGTGCAGTTTCAAGCAAAAGTGCATGCTTAAAGAAAGAATTTGATCAATACATTTGTATTTTGTCCGCCCATTATTACTATTCTGTGGCTTAACTATTCTATTATTGTACTACAGTATGTGTCATATTGTGGCCATTAAATTAAATTGCACCTTTGGCATCAAGGGAAGCGTGCTCAAGCACAACTCCCCAGGTCACGTGCTGTATAGCTCTCCTAGTCAGCGACCCGTGCAAGCGATTTACAGTATTTACGTCAGGAGAATGACGTCATCACGCCGGACTACAGGAACGAGTCTGACAATAACGTCATCGCACTGGACTTCTTTGAAGGGCGACAGAATGCATTGACAACCACCTAAAAAAAAACACTAACTGTGAGGATTTAGTGCAGTACTGTGCGCGTATCCCGCCTTTTACGCTTAGCTGGTTTTTGAAGCCGGCGACTGGGGGGCGAACACGACGAGCGCGCACCAGCAGCGCCACGCGTGGAGAAGCGCTTCACTGAACGACCACACTGGTTCGAATCGTCTCCTGCATTCACGAGGTTTTCGTCGTCGTCGTCGTCGTCATGGCGGCGCTATCCGGCGGAGAGATGTGCATCAAATATCTGATGTTCGCCTTCAACCTGATCTTCTGGGTGAGTGTGTTGAAAAACTAGAATCTATGTGGTGCGTATTGAGGACTGTGTGGCGTGGGTCGCGAGTAGAAATATCCCGTTGCAAACCCTCATATTGTCGCAGGGTGTCCTAAGTGGGTTCAGGTTGTTGTTGTTATTATTCTTATTATTATTTCAAGAATTTCACCGGATTGCCACAATAGTCCCAGCGCGTGTGAAAGCCCAGCGGAGCTGCTGTTGTTGGTTGTAATCCTCCCTAGTGGCCAAGTGACCCATTTCCACGGAGCACCCCGACCGTTTGCACGTACCGTACTGCATTCAAAACTGATTTTAGAGGCGGGGAGCGGGGGCGATTGATTGAATCAGCCTGTCATTTATTGATTAGAAATGGGTGTGCGCGGTCACGTGGCGAGGAGTAGTGCGCGTTTGAGAGAGAGAGAGAGAGAGAGAGAGAGAGAGAGAGAGAGAGAGAGAGAGAGAGAGAGAGAGAGAGAGTGTTTGTGTGTGTGTTTGTGTTCGTGTGTGTGTGAGTGACTACTTAGGCTCTCATGCATGCTATTTATGTCTCACTGTCCCAGTAAGCCTGCGGGGTGTGTCCCATGTGGGGGTGTTTGTTTATTTTGAACTGTATATGTTAAACTGTGTGTGTGAGCGTGTGTGTGTGTGTTGTGGGGGTGGGGGGTTCACAAGGATATTTTGGCCTTTTATGGTTTGGCTTTTATGATAGAAAAGCCCACAAGGCATCACAAGGGAGTAGGGCATGGTGTGTGTGTGTGTGTGTGTGTGTGTGTGTGAAAGCGGAAGTAATCCACTGTGGAAATAAACGTTGCTAAAAATATTCAGGTGCATCTCATTATGGAACGTGGTAGAAAACACTTGATTTCAGCTGTTCAATTCTAAAAGTGAAATTCATTTTATACTCTCAGCTTAGGCCATAAATATCAATATCTGTCATCTATCTATTTATTCTACATTTTCCAGTGGATGGAACATTATTTACGGAGTGATATATTTAATTTTTTTTGATGAGTTTTGATGACTGAAGCTTGCAGCCATCCCAAAATGCAGAAAAATTCTTAAGTATTTGCTTTGCAATACAGTCATCGTTTTGCTAAATAATGATAACATATAAAGAACGTACAATTGCTCAATGGATTGATTTGAGTGTGTTTCATCAACGGGAGTCACAGAACATCAAAGTGGCCCATACAGTCAAACCTCAGTTTTCGTCCATAATCCGTTCCAGAAGGCTGTTCGAAAACCGAAATTGTTCGAAAACCGAAACCACGCTCTTTTTAAAATAAAAATGTTCACTGAACACGTCTGCTCACAATGGAAAGCAACACGAGGAAGCGTCATTTCCTCGTGTAAGGAAGGCGAGAGGAGTCAAATGGTGCATTCAAATGCGCTCAGTTTGTTCGAGAACCGGAATTTGTTCGTCATCCGAGGCATAAAAAACTCGACATTTTTTGTCAAAAACCAAATTGGTCGAGAACCGAGACGTTCGAAAACCGAGGTTTGACTGTACTTTGATTTTTCAATATGCGGCCCTCGGAAAAAAAACGTTTTGGACACCGCGCTTGTCATGTTTCAGTTTGTGACCAACAGGTGGCACTGTAGGGCTCTCCCTGCAGCTGCACACCTGTTGGTCGTTATTGCTTTAAAAGGACTCCCGGCACGACCACATTGTTGCTGTTTGTGGGCTGCTGTAATGTTTGTTTCAGTCATGTTCAGGTCATTGTTATGTTTTATCTTCAGTCATGATTTTTGTTTGATACTTTGGACTTTGTTCAGGATTTAGTTTTCTGTGTTTTATCAATACACTTCTTCAAGTACACCCTGCTCCTCCCTCTTGCCTTCTTTTTGGGGTCCACCACCCACCACCACCTCGCTACGTGACACCGGCTATTCTTTTTCCTCATGTGTGGTTTCTCACACGAAAAAAAAAAAAAATGTTTAAGACATTAAAAGTGAGTACTTAAGGTATCTATTCACCTGCTTGATTAATTGATTACAGAGTTGTAGCGCCTGTTTGAGACAGTGGATGAGTAAATAAGACATTGAAGGTCTGCATGTTACAACAGGGCCCTCTGTGTTGCTATCTGTTGCTATCCTGGCTGCCTGCCTGCAGCTTCTCACACAGGAGTCGTCACAGGCGCAATCTCTGCAAGCGCGGAAACAAACAGAGGAAGGAACATGGGCAGGCTCTAGATTGAGTAGGCCAGTTTGTTGAGTAGGCCCTGATGTTCTCGCCACTCCCCAAGTGTGCATTCAGGCATCTAAAGGCGTGGCGTTTTCAGAACGCCTTCACTTTCAAACGCCTCGCTTGAGTTTTTTTCGGTCCACGCTAACACTGCTTCCTCCCAGGAATATCAACTTTGTCAACTAACCCGTCAGCATGGCTGTCATTGGGGGGATCAAGTGCATCAAGTATCTCATGTTTATATTCAACTTGTTCTTCTGGGTAGGTGGACTTCATTTTTTTTTTTTTCCCTGTTGTCAGTGCCTCTGGATGAGTTTAAGCGGGAGTTAGACACAAAGAGGGGGCGTGGGTTCTTCAACGTTCCAGGTCTTTGTGTGTCAAAATGAAGGAGAAGCATACGGTACGGATCAGAGTGATTCCATTTATGGCGTGTACTCACTGTCAGTGAATGTTATGTTCGAGAGTCATGTTCAAGCATGTGAGCTCAAAACAAAATGGCTTCGTACATAGATGACTATCCGCAGGAAGAATTGCGGCGAAACCGCACACACAACACACACATACACACACATCTGTATATAAGCGCCAATACACGAAGTTTAGTAAATGCCTCATCAAAAAAAACAACAATGCTTTGTTTTGATTGACACTGTCCGTCATGGAGGTACGTTTATTTTTGAAGTTGTAGTTTGCAGCGGTGTAACACAAACATATTTACGATCGTCAGGTGTGCTGCGGCAAACTGTCAAATTGCACTTCATTTCTTCAAAAAGTTATATTTGTTCACAACTTGCAAATAAAGCCCAGTATTTTGACAGAGGCCAGCGCATACGGTTTCAGTGACAGGTAGAAAACATGAATAATCTTCCATTAAAAGGCAGAAGGTACCATTAAATAGCTTTGACTCAGTTCGACTAAAAATCCAGATTTCGCACCATTGGTAAAAATTGTATGAAAAGCGATCATTTTTTTCCAGCATATTCCCAGAATGGCATTCACAAATGGTCTTTTTTTTGGGGGGGGGGGACTGTCCTCCGTTCATCACTGAATCGCTGAAAACCCCATTTGCCGTGTCTGTGCTCAGTCAGTGCTATCAAGGCATTACTTTGGCATTGTCTTCATGCCAAAGCACTATGTTTAAGTACCGTATTGGCCCGAATATAAGACGGCCCTGATTATAAGACGACCCCCTTTTTCAAGACTCAAGTTTGAAAAAAGACTTGTTGAACACCAAATAAATTTTTATATAGAAAATAATTACAGTACATCTGAAATAAATGATTATGACAATATATTTGAGAGAAAACGCATGTTATTTTGCCTCATTCAAATCTTAATATCTGAACATTTAAATATGTAAACTAAAGTGCAATCACAGTCGTAAGTGAATGGCTTCTGGTTTTTGAAATGCAAATTACATCATAATTTTCCTCAACTTCCGGTTAACCTGGCCGATCTTCGACCCACTTTTCTCCAGATTGTCACTACGTTTCTCGATTTTCCGTTATCTCTTCTATTATTTTCTTCTCTTTTCCTTCTTACCGCTATTTTTTATTTTTCGTCTTCGTGCTACCGCTATTTTTACTTTTATTCTCTGTGGCAGGGGTTCACTTTGGCCTGGGGAGTCAAGTTCAGCATTCGCTTCAATGATATCTGGCGCCATCTAGCGTCATGAATGGGTATAATGTCTAGACCCCGTATATAAGATGATCCCCACTTTTTCCAGTCTTCAATGCAAAAAACGCCGTCTTATATTCGGGCCAATACGGTAATTTGTTTTATTTAGACTCAAGTAGAGCATCTTGTGTGCCAAGAACTATGTTGATAAAACTTGAGTTCCATTTACAGAAAAGTAGCTGTCATCTTGTAGCATCTCTAGGCAATTATAAAGCTCTTTAACGTAAATAGACATGTCATAACTGTCAATCAATGTTTTTACTATTGGGGAGTAGGGGGGATGTCTCTAATATTGCGATGGTTTTGGGGGACGTGTCTCCATGAGAATTCCCAATTTAACATACGTGCCTAAGGTCAATACTTGGGGAAGCACCGAATTAGATAAAGCACGTGTATCGAATGAAGTGTCCCAAATGAGCTAAAATCTCGAATGTTTTTGCTTCAGCTCGCAGGCACTGCTGTCTTTGCCATCGGCCTGTGGTTGCGATTAGACCCCAAGACCAAAGGCTTGTTCGAAGGACAGGACTCTCCATATGTGTTTTACACTGGTAAGAGGCTTTTCAGCACAAGTGCTATGTTTCAAACAAGAATTACTATTCAGCTTGCTTTAAGTATGTTTTGTTAAATGAAGAGTCGGTACTTTATTTGCCTGGCTCACATCCACTACAAGTGATACCGGAATCTTTAAATCAGGGCTGTCCATTAAGTTGATCGTGAGCTACGAGTACCTCGCGAAGGGAGTCTCTGTAGCTCTCATAGCATTAGTACTTTATCTTTCACTTTATAGAAACACTTTATATCAAAGCCAATAAATTATGCTCATCCATAACCGGAGCTGTGGCTGGAAACAAATACCTCTCACCTCTTAGTCAACAACTAACTTAACTGAACATTTGTGTGACGCATGCAACACTGTTAGCTAACGGCCACGTGCTAATGCTGCAGGTTTGTTTTGCTTTTGGTTTTGACAAATAAATTGCTTCAGTGTTGGTCACAACCTAGCTGCCAAATCATGAACAGATAAACTCTGTTTTGTCATTGAAGTTCAAGAGGGCTCACTTAAAGACACATTTTCAGAATGAGGCAGAAGGTTTACCGGGGCAGACCAGAGACTCAACCATTTTGTACACAAGCATGTAGACATGTAAATGATGTTTCCTGACCTTCAAAATAAAACTCGATCAGGTCGATGTGTACCAGCAAACATTGGGCTTATTTGAGTCAAAAGACAGTTTTAGTATGATTTTTGTGGTGTGTGTGTGTGTGTGTGTGTATAGGTGTGTACATCTTGATCGGAGCCGGAGCGCTAATGATGGTCGTAGGATTTCTTGGATGTTGCGGTGCCATCCAGGAGTCTCCCTGCATGCTGGGACTGGTCTGTATCAGCACATTAGTGCACGAGTTCACTACATTAGTCTGGAAATTATTATTTATTAACAACTAATAAAGCATCTTTGTTCCAACATGCACATAATAATGAAATGCTCTTCCACTACGTAAATTTGTGAGTTACAGTAATCCCTCGTTTATCGTGGTTAATGGGGACCAAAACCACCCGCGCTAAACGAAAATCCGCGAATTAACGACCAATAAAAATATATTTTAAAAATTTGTCCCACGTGGGCCTTCGCGCTTAAGCAGAGCGCACTAACACACACACACACACACACACACACACACACACACACACACACACACACAGGCCAGCGATCCCGTGGCGTGCAGCAGACGTGTTTATGATTAGTCAATTAAGGATGATTAGACAATTAAGGATGGAAGAGACCTGCTTTTGTTCTTATAAGCCTCCTCTCGCTCTCTCTCTCTCTCTCTTGCTTGCTCTATGTGACTCACTGTTGTTTTGCTGACTTTCGCTGTTTTTTTTTTGAATGTTTGAAAAAATCCGTGATGCCCTGAAGCCGCGATAAACGAACCGCGAAATAGCGAGGCATCACTGTAACGCAACGGCCACACAAGTCGGAGAACACCTGATCCAAAAGGATCTCTAAAACTAATGAAGGTCAGGTGGGAGAGCAAACGGGAATACCAAATATATTGTTCATCCGGCTTCGTCATTTTATTCAGTTATGCAAAACATCAACCGAATCTTTCCAATTGTGTACCTTTGAAATACCCGTTTTCATCAGCGTTTACTGAAGGGGCCCAAGGCCATCCAGCAGGCTTAAAAGTTACTGTTGTTCACTTCCTGTGTGGCTTAGTCGTCGCCTCCCCTCTGGCCTTAATCGTCTTGTACTAAATCTCCCAGTTGGAGGGGTCTATGTAAATCAAGTTCAATCGCGCTCAGATGACTTGACTTGTTTGTGCGTGCCAAAAGACATGCGCGCACAGCATTCTAACTCCCTTTGTCCTTGCCATAGTTTTTCTTCTTCCTGCTGATCATCTTTGCCATTGAAGTGGCTGCTGGCATCTGGGGATTTTCCAACCAGAGCAAGGTAACGCACTTGCACGTGCGATAGTTACGATAGACACAACAAACAAGTTCTGGCAGAAGGCAAAACGCAAATCATTTTCTCTGCTTGCGTGACAGGTGGTGGATGACATTACCACATTCTACCACCAGACCTACAACAACTACAAGGAGACAAAGGATGAGCGTCTCCGAGAGACTCTGCGTGTGATTCAAACTGGCGTGAGCTTTTTTTTTTTTTTTTCATTGATATCATTATCCTCGATGATCTTGTGATGCTCGTCAATCAAGAATTACAGCTTAAGTGAGTCCGGTTTGAGGACAGAGTCCTGTCTCAGAATTGTTTATGTTATTCATTCCTTTGTTGTGTGTTCACAAACGGCCCCATAGAATTTATTTTGTAATTTCCTCGCCTGATTTTTTTTGTTTTGGTGTATTATTTTCGCTTTTCTTAGTGTCAGTGAAGTGATCATTAATTTCCGTTTTTCTGAGGCTGTCTTTGAACGCCTCTCGAGTCGAACGACAAGAAAGAAGGCACGGAGTCAGACGCAGACGTGTCTGTGTTTGTCGAGACTGTTAAAAGCATTAAAAAAAGTGTACGTTTTAAAAAAACAACACCACTGCTCTCCTTTTTCGGAGCTGCCACATGCATCTATATCTATTTGAGCAATATTAGCCTACTATCAAAATCTTTTTCCACTTTCAAACATTTTTTATAAAGGTCCAGGGAGCCACTAGATGTCGCTAAAGAGCCGCATGCGGCTCTGGAGCCGCGTGTTGCCGACCCCCGTGCTAGGGAGTTGGGTGTCAATGCTAACATATAGCAACGTCGGCTCTTTGCCCAGCATAGCTGCCATGTTATGGGCGGGAAAACTCGATTTACGGGCAATAATTTGTCAATTAGACGTAGGTATGTCACAATTGGGCAAGATTAAAATGTAAAATTCTGAAAATATTTAATTGGATGTATAATTTGATCTCAGTTCCAGTTGGTTCACGGGCCTGTGAACGTGGCGCAAACATATCACTCAACAAATACAAGTCTGTTGGTGACAGATTGTGCTCCCTCAACTGAATTTGCATTATGTCATGAAATGTTGGATGTCTCTCCCGTATTCATTTTCAAACGGCCCTTTACACCAAAGCAATATATAACAGACCGACAAGAAAACGACGGGTGGGGGAGATAAAGTCAAGGAGGTAAATTTACGTCTTGGGAGGATGTAATAAAACCACAAAACAAAGGCAGGGCGACATCTGTGTGCAAGAGAATTCCGCCATGTCGTGAATTTCTGGAGTATCTGCGTGAAAGAGGCTTAAATGATGGTTTGGGAGCTAATCAGACAGGCATAGCGTGAAGCTTGAAAGCAGGGGGTAATCTAATTTCAGTCGGCCGTAAATACAAACCCAACAGAATGCAGTACAATAATTTTCTAATCATCTCCAAACTATTTAGAATTGAATACACAAAGATGTGTAATGTTTAAACCAGGAAACTTAATTGCTTTCAGCAAACAATCATTAACTTAAAATTTGATGACTGCAATAACTGTGTTACATCACCTTATCTTTTCAATAAATGTTTTCGAACGGAGGGCACCAATAGTTGAAGCTTTCTAGGAGGACTTATTTTATTTATTGATGTACAGTTTCAGTTGTCCCACACTCCGTCGTCTCTTTTGTCGTATTTTAAGGCTTCATAATGCACTACACATTTTCAATGGGAGACAGGTCTGGACTGCAGGCAGGCCAGTCAAGTACCCGCACTTTTACTCCAAAGCCACGCTGTTAGCATGTTTAGAATGTCGTTCGGCGTTTTCGTGCCGAAATAAGCGGGAATGTCCATATGCTGCCATCCAAATGATTAGATGGCAGCATATGTTTCTCCTGTAGCATTAATGTTGGCTTCACAGAGTTGCAGTTAGGGATGTAAGCACCGAACTGTATTGACGAAGATTTTTTTTTTCTGAACTGTTTGACGATTTTCTCACGCGGTTGTTCACATAGAGGTGAACCTCGCCGCATCTTTTACGCTCAATTACGGCACTCACCCGTTCCCACTCAACTTTCTCAGGCTTGTCTGCTACCTGTCCCGGCTTTTTTTGGAAACATGTTAATGATTATTTGCTCGAAACAATACAGTTTTTTATTTTGAACATTTCATAGCCGGTCTTTGTTGTCTATTCAATTAAAATGTTTGCAAACGCTTAATGCTATCAATCCCATTATGAACAGGCATCATTTGTTTGCATGCAGTCAAAAATAACGTCGTTGCCTGGCAACAAGAGGCACAGACAAAAAAAACCCGACAACTTTCATTGAAGTGATTTGTGTTGTATTGTTCCAGCTGAATTGTTGCGGTCCAACTGCTGCTGTCTTTGATGGTGCCAAAGACACCTGTCCTCAAGGAGACCTACTTGAGAAGCTCATCATCAAGGTACGATCGCAACAGCGCGCTTTAGTCAAGAGACGCAAAATTGGAAGTTTGCTTTTGAGTGATGAGCCGGCACATTTGTCGACGAGTTCATAAAGTGTTCAAATACAGACATAAAATATGGAAAATTGTCTTTAATAATTAGCATGTTGAAATTAAATTGTGTATTTTTTTAAATAAATTCATTACATCAACTAACCACTAGTCAACAGCAAATTTTAATCAGAGATTGCTTTATGTGTCCCTAAACATATTTTTGACGGTTATTTTCAATCAAGTCTTTATTTTTTTTCCAGCACATCAGATTTTGGAGATACTCTCATTTGTCCTATAAAAGCTTGCGCAGTATAAATTTAACCATGCATTGTTAATTATCGCTACGTATCATGTTTTAGAAAAAAAAATCAACAGTTGCTGAGTCTAACCCCTAATTCATGAATATTACGCTATTAAATATTATTATTATGAAAACCTGATGTGCTCGAGAAAAAAAAAAACAAGGGCAGATTCTGAATCAGTGTAAAAATTCATCTTCCACCTCTGATTAAAAAAATATTATTGACCAATCTCATCATTGAAATAAATAAAAATGTATCTGAAATTACTCCAATCTAATTTTAGGTTAAAAAAAAAAAAAGTATAAATAAATGCAATAATTATGCCACCATCCTAAAAATGCTTAGTGGGCCAGATTGAAGAACCGAGTGAGTTTGCTCACGCCGGGCTTCATTTATCGAAGCGAGCAATGGCGTAATGACATGTCAAAAACACATAATGATGGTGTGGGCCGACAGCTTTCCGTCGCAGACGCATTCCTTGAGCCTTCTTGCTGTGGTTTCTATGGAAACAATGATTTTACTAGAATGCTTGTACCAAGTCCTTTCGCTCAAGGTCTGGTGGGGGGAAAAAAAATCCCAACTGAATCTCTGTGCTCCTTTTCCTGTGTTGCAGAGCTGCCCCGATGCCATCGAAGAAGTGTTTGACTCCAAACTGCACATCATAGGAGGAGTGGGCATCACTATCGGGGTCATTATGGTAATGTACGATTGTCCCGGTTATGCCACGAAAAGAGAATGTCGAAAACTCAGTTTATCTCTCTTGGCAGGTGTTTGGGATGATCCTTAGCATGCTCCTGTGCTGCGCCATCAGGAAATCTCGGGAGGTGGTGTGACACCCGCCAGCGTGTTATGGAGTCCTCGTTAATGTTGCATGATGTCATTCCCAGATCACCCCCCCAACCCCCCACTGCCAGTAGAAACATCGCTCGTTCAATTGGGGGGTGGGGGCATATCCTACGTCTTTGTGGTTGTCAGGCCCAGCTATAAAATGGGTGCCATCTGTGCTTGAGAAATGTCCCACAGTGAGATCACGTGATTGAATTTAGTGCGTGTGCAAACGATCTGAAAGAAGATCAGCTCGTTGTTTATCGATCACTTCTATTGAGGCCTCTCACCGACTGGCAAGAGCGAGTTGTGGACCACGGCCGAATAAGTCCTGTTGACATGGGATTCCTATCTGTTAGTTGGATTTTAAAGAAACAAAGAATGTAGAATGTTGTTGGAGGTATTTCCTGCTCACTGTGTTTACAATCACCTTTAGTGTCCCTCACCCCCACCACTTTTAGGGCCCCCCTCCATAGGACTTGTTTAACACCAAAAGAACAACTGTTGTCTCAAGTATCTGTGTTGCAACTATTAAGGGACTATGCCTTGTGTTGAGGAATTTCGCCTTACCATGAGAACTATTGATACTAATCTCTATAATGAACATCTGCTGAAGCACTTAAAACAAACAGGTAGTATTTTGCTTGACTCCCCTCTTGTCCTTGGGCAACTTAACAGCCCCAAAGATCTTCCTCCCAGTACTCCCATCCTTTCACGTTTTTGAAGGCTGTCAAGTTGCCTGGGAAAGGAGCTCCAATCTCATAATTTGTGCACAGCAGAGGTGGTCTGTACTTCGTCACCATGTCAAGATTGAACTGCATTGACCTTTCTTTGTCTCTGATTTTTACGTAAGGGGAAGGACTGCCTGCCCCTCATTTACATACTATGCCTATATAGACGTGTGACTGTATTTTTTCTGGGCTTCCTGATTCAAATCTGGACCCCTCAGGAGCCCGAATCGATTCGTAAACTGCAGTAAACTAAATTAAAAGCTTCGAAGATGACTGTTCCTTGCCTCCAGCCTGTGTTTGAAGAACCAACATTCTCCTCGTCCGAAAGACAACGAACACGCGGGGGAGAGTAGGCCGCTCGTCCCCCAACAGTCCCAACGCCACTTAGGCAGAATGCATCATCTGCCAAAGGAATGGGTGAATTGCTTTGAAACCAACAGGATTCTCAGCTGTCAACTATTTGTTTCTTATTTAGAATCGAGTGTTATCCTTTGTGACATTTTGTTGGCTCACCTCTTTCTATAAATGCCTATTTTGGTCATGTTTTGTCTTTTCAGTCCTCTTTCTATAAGAACGTGTTATGTATTTTCAAGATACTTTTTCATCTTATTGAAATGTGTTGATTCATATCGTACAAACGGATGATTCAAGCGTCAAATAAACAAAAATGGAGTTGAGTCTTGACTTTTGTTTATCTCATATTGTAATTGTCAGCAGACACGTTTTATCCCGAGACTGACTTTTCTCAATCTTAAATGGCTTTTTTTTTTAGCCTCAATGAAATCGGCCTGAGGGGATGGCTCTGTCACATGAAAGTGACGTAACATCCTGTCACATGACCTTGACGTCACAATCTGGCTCGCTGACGGGCGGCGAGCGTCGTGCGAGTCACGGTCGCTCGCTCCGCATTTTGGGAAATAGCGAACAATTTTGTTTGTGTAATACACTTGCTGAGGGAACGGGTACTGCAGAAACAATAAATTTTGTAAGACAGGAAATGAAAAAGTCTATTTCCCATAATACGACCGTACCATGGCTGAAGACAACACCGACTTTTCCATACATGTTGTGACTCAGTTGATTTCTTCTTTTGTGTTGTGCAACATTTGAAGTAGATGACGGCAAAGAAAGCTTATTTTGCGCTTATCTTCTACTCAATTTCAAAAACTAATGACTCCGCTTTATATAAACTCGCTAAGAGTACGGTAATAGACCTGGTGTGGATGTGATTAGAGAACGGGAAAGTATGTACTGTATGGGTGATTTGGTTGTTGACAGCCAGACCTCCGCCCTGAGGCCCCTACTAAAGATAACACTGATTACATAAAAGAATGTGTTTTAATTTATGAGTTATGTGTTGTTCTCTTATTTGCTCTGCGGTGGCCGGGGGAAGAGTACAAGGAAAAATGAGATAAGAAAGATAAGTCCTAGGCTAGGGGGGGGGGGGGGGGGGGGAATCCAGAAGTCGTTGTGAATGGCCAAAATAAACACTTGGGGCCAGAGGCAACTTTAGTTTGAAGACTAAGCTTATCTGTGATGACACGAAACTAGTGTAAGATTTGAATGACGTATTATAATGTGTAAAATTAGAAAATGCTATCTGTGTATAAGCTGCGCATATCAGATCGTTTAGCACCAATCTTGTTTGCGTGTGGGGAAAAAAAAGACAAATTTGCTTAAAAGTCTGGAAGCTTACGAGCTTTTGACTTTGGACATTTTAGTGTGGGGGGGGAGACAAATTTGCTTAAAAGTCTGGACGCTTGCGAGCTTTTGACGTTTGCTTTTAACAAATAAATAAAACACAATCATTGTTTTCAGTTTGCCCAAATGATTTTAATTCCAGCGACCCACCGCATTTCCCCAAATTGTGTCCCAACACCCAATTAAATGCAGTGCCTCAATTAATAACAAGCATCCACTTGAATAAATAAACACCACACTGCAAATACTCTATGAAGTACAGTCAAACCTCGGTTTTCGTCCATAATCCGGTCCAGAAGGCTGTTCGAAAACCGAAATTGTTCAAAAACCGAAACCACGCTCTTTTTAAAATAAAAATGTTTACTGAACAAATCTGCTCACAATGGAAAGCAACACGAGGAAGCGTCACTTCCTCGTGTAAAGAAGGCGGGAGGAGTCAAATGGTGCATTCAAGTGCGCTCAGTTTGTTCGAGAACTGAAATTTGTTCGTCATCCGAGGCATAAAAATCTCGACATTTTTGGTCGAAAACCGAATTGGACGAGAACCGAGACGTTCGAAAACCGAGGTTTGACTGTATGTAAAGCTAAATATTATCGAGTTTTAAGACAAAATGCTGAATAATATTGTACTGTAATATACTATTGTCCTGTGGCTCTTCTCTATTTTCCGTCAAATATGTATGAAAACAATAAGTTATGAATGAGATATTTCAATTAAGTATAAATATTTATTTGTGGGGGTTGAACCATGAAATTGGTTACATTCGTACATCTTTTACACTTGTATTCAAAATGCATTGCTTGAAGAAACAGACAATGTGGTAAACATGATCCAGTGCAATGTCCTGCAGCTCACACTTAAGTAGAAAATGAAAAGAAAAAAAAAACAGCTGTATTTGAAGTTCCATATAAGGTCAAAACCCTCAGTCTTCATCCTCGGAGGAATTGTTGGGTTTTGGTAATTTTGGATGCAATTTGGTGGAGATGGGCAGCACAGTGTCCACTCGAAGGAGACTTTTGACACACTGCAGCACTGCCAATATGAGATGGTATTTACAGGAAACAGACTCAAGTCCTGATAAACAACACAGACCTGATTTAGTGTCGACTTGAGAACTTTTCTCACCGTGATTTGCTTGGCTAACCTCCGGCTCGCATTCCAATCCGTCAGACTGGAAAGGATTCCGACAAAAGTTGGAGACTCTTGATTGAATCTGTAAGAAATGCCTTGGCTTGTGGGAGTGAATACGTCGGGGAAGATGAAGTAACGCGTCCGCCAAAAGCTGGCAAACAACAGCGACGTCTTTAGAAACGGCCTGAGAGCGGCCATGTTGCAGGAGGGCGTGGTGTAACAGAAACTCAAAAGTGCCGCCGGCGGGTATGACGCAACCGGGCGAAATGGAGGAGGGATCTTTAACACTTGCACCCAGGGGCTCCCATGTTGTACGCAGCGTACGGATGACATCCTGAACGGCACCGGCATATTGATCCGTTTGCCCTTCACCCAAGCCGCAGATGATGACACTACAGGGCTGCATTCCTTTGGAATCGGGAAAACCCACGTGAACGTATCTGTGAGAGGAGCAAAAGTGGAATTGTGACCGTCAAACCACACGAAGGCAGCGTCGATACAGTGATCCCTCGCTATTTCGCGGTTCGTTTATCGCGGCTTCGGTGCATCGCGGATTTTTTCAAACATATTCATAAAATATATTTTTTTTTAATTACATTTTTTTTTAAGCCCGCGAAAAGTCCGCAAACGGTCCGCGAGAAGCAGCGAAAGTCAGTAAAACAACAGTGAGTTACATAGAGCCACATATACAGTACATGTGGGGTGAGAAGATGTAAAGCCATGTTGATTGGCTGTGCATCTTCTTTCTGTCCTCAGTGTGGGTTACGCTTTGATCTTTAATCAGTGTCTAAGTGTTGTTTACATGCTGCTAGCATGTGCATGTGCACTGCGTGTGTGTGTGTGTGTGTGTGTGTGTGTGTGTGTGTGGAGAGAGAGAGAGAGAGAGAGAGAGAGAGAGAGAGAGAGAGAGAGAGAGAGAGAGAGAGAGAGAGAGAGAGACTTATAAGAACAAAAGCAGGTCTCTTCCATCCTTAATTGTCTAAACAACCTTAATTGTCTAATCATAAACACGTCTGCTGCACGCAGCGGGATCGCTGGCCTGTGTGTGTGTGTGTTAGTGCACTCTGCTCAAGCGCAAATGCCCACGTGGGGCATTCTTTTATATATATCTATATATATATATAGATATATATATATGTTAATTGGTCGCTACTTCGCGGATTTTCGTTTATAGCGGGTGGTTTTGGTCCCCATTAACGAAAATCCGCGGGGTAGCGACCAATTAACATATATATATATATATATATATATTTTTTTTTAAATCCTCGGGTGAGACGAGGATTTTTATATATATATATATATATATATAAAAAATCCTCGTATATATATATATATGTTAATTGGTCGCTACTTCGCGGATTTTCGTTTATCGCGGGTGGTTTTGGTCCCCATTAACCGCGATAAACGAGGGATTACCGTATTACGTTGCCATAAAATGCATTCTCACCGATGCGCTCCCAGAAGCATCGGTCGACAAAATGCCAAAGAAGCAATATGTCCCGGTCGAATCCCCCGATGGTCCGAGACGACCGTGACCCCACTCAAGTGGAGGAAGAGCGCCAGTTCATCTTCGTCGACGCACTCTACGACGCACATCTCCGCCTGCGTCGCCAAAGTCAGGACGGCTTCAGACTGTTTGACGGCAGACAGCAGCAGGGAGACTCCAAGAGTCTTCAGGGTGGCGAGAATATGCTCCAGTGAGCTTTCCGCCCAGGCGCTAAAGTGCAAGATGCTTTTGCCATGTGGTCCACTCCCAATCTCCAGCATGTCACCCGCGTTTAGAAATTTCGGTTGCAGGGACATGGTAAAAACCACCGCCTTGACCGGATGCTGGTGATTGCCGTGGTAGTGTGTGGCAAAGTCCCTGTGGATGATTTGCCCCTCAATCAAACGTGAACAAGTAACAGGAAAGCCAGACAGCGGCGTGTGCAGCGCAGGGAAATTGTCGTTTAGAAACTGGAGTGACGAGCAAGATGTATTGAATTTATAGCCGTTTGAGTTTACGACCGAGCTCCTCTGAAACTTCCCGATCTTGTCTGATGGAGAACATCCGTCATTTTTACGGCTCCAGCGACGGAGCATTTTGCAAACGAGCTCGCCCATGAAGTCACAGTGGGCGCAACCCAAACGAGTACGAAAAAAAGACGCTAACAACGTTTCGACCCGAGCCCCGTCCGAGTTGGATGAGGATTGGGCGCTTGCAGTTAAAACCTCCGCTGACAGGTTGAGTCCATAAGGAGCCACAGAGAGAGCGATCAGATCATCCAGCTTCTCCAACGCAAAAGCCAGCATTTGGTCAGCCAGGCGCTTGGCAGCGGCCGACTCGGCTGCTTCCCTTGAGTTATACACGTGCGATCCATTTGGATCCTTAGAGGCTGCGTTGTAAATGGTGCGTAATAACGATGCCAGAAGAAGGATAAACGATTTGGATCCATCCCCTGTTTTCCCGCTGTGCTTCCAGACGCACTCAACCATCATCCTAAAAATGAAAGAGAAACAAATGGAGGGTGTCTGCAAAATCCAATTTGAATTCCCATTCCCTGGCCAAAATGTTCACCGTATACTTCCCTGGACTTCTTCCTACCGGGTTTTTTTTCAAAGATGCATTTTCTACAAAGATAAAGGACATTAACCACTTGAAGCAAAAATATATATATATATATTGACGCCATGCCCACAATTGAAAAGGTTCCGCAACAGTGAACATGGCATGAATGTGAGGATTATCTTGCTGAGTTTAGTGCAACTCATGGTGCCCATGTGGCAGTTTACTTGAATGTTTATTGTTTTCTTTTCTGAAAAATGATCAGTTAGCAGAGCATTTAAAAATGTCTGCACAGGTCAGGAACATGTTGCAGTGTTTGTGGTTGGACGAACAAGACAAAGTACGTACATACATATTAAAGTCTGTGTTTTTTTTTGGTTATTATTACAAAACAATAGCTCTGCTATATTTTTACAATAACTAAGTGTGCTATCTTCACAGATTTTCATTTAATGTTCTTTTGTTCTTTTTTTTAAACCAAGACAGTTAAAGAAACAGGATTCTATTTTTCTGCTATGCTTGATCAGGAGATGGGATTGTTGAGGTTTATGATTTATGCATTTTGTAGCAGACCAAAATATTACATATTGTGTTGAAAACAAGGGCGGCCCGGTAGTCCAGTGGTTAGCACGTCGGCTTCACAGTGCAGAGGTACCGGGTTCGATCCCAGCTCCGGCCTCCCTGTGTGGAGTTTGCATGTTCTCCCCGGGCTTGCGTGGGTTTTCTCCGGGTGCTCCGGTTTCCTCCCACATTCCAAAAACATGCATGGCAGGCTGATTGAACACTCCAAATTGTCCCTAGGTGTGAGAGTGAGCGTGGATGGTTGTTCGTCTCTGTGTGCCCTGCGATTGGCTGGCAACCAATTCAGGGTGTCCCCCGCCTACTGCCCGAAGACTGCTGGGATAGGCTCCAACACCCCCCGCGACCCTAGTGAGGATGAAGCGGTTCGGAAAATGGATGGATGGATGGATGTGTTGAAAACAATATTTTCTTTGTACCAAACATTAAACAACTGAAAATGTGTGCGTGTTGGGGACTTTAAGTCAGCCTAAATATTTTCTAAAGGTCGGGCATTGCCTGAAGGCGTTGAATGCTCGTACAGGTGAGTGTCAAAACAATTGACGCTGTCCCAAAAACATTTTATATATCACATCAGATCCTGATTAAATCACGCGTCTAATAATATGACTGCAGGAAGCTGAGTCGTTGAAGTTACCTGGCGAGCGGGTGGTCAAGTCGTAGCGCCGTAAGAATGCGTGTCCCGCTGCGGCTCAACATTGAATGTCCATTGTCTCGGGTGAAAAGCACCTGTCCTCCCTCGGGGCCGAAGGTGCGCAGGATGACAGCCTCCAGCGCACACACAGTCTGCAGGACATGTTTCTGGTGAAGGTGCTGAAATGACGGCATTCCAAATCACTAGAAAAGAGGAATCCCTGAAGGTCATTTGCAAATAAAATGCAGTACATTATGTCCATACCCCTTAGGCTTGCCTGTGTGGACTTTGGATGTCCTCCCCAGATACTCCAGCCTCCTCCCAAATTCCAGAACTATAAATATGAGACTCTTTTAAGACTCTAAACTTTCTATAAGTGTGAATGTGACTGTGTAGGCTTTTTTTTTTGTCTATAAGTGTCCTGCAAATGATAGGCGAATGGTTTATCCAAACTGTGTGCAGCACTGATCCAAAGTATATTCAAGCCAAGGACAAGCGCTATAGAAAATGAAGGGATGGAAATGTAACTGATTACCTTTTTTCTTTTTCTCAGCTTCGTGACTTTGCACAGAAATATTTTTCGATTGTTTTCCACATGTATCTGCATGTTACTAACTTTGTGATACATGTTTTTATTCCATGTAATTTTCGCGAGGAAAAAGAGGGGGAGAAATGACCACAACTCATATAGCAAATTGGATCGTTTTACCAGACAAAATTCATTCGTCGGATTTCTTAAAATAAGGCTATTTTGTACATTTTGTGTCATCCTCCCGTGTCATGCAGGTTATCCTTAAAGCGAAACCGTTGAAATACACTCATTGGACATTACGTGAGATATACATGCTATCATGAAAACTGTCACTCAATCCAAATTTGAATAACATTTCGATCGATGTACACACCGTTAGCCTTTGGTAGCTATCTCATTCCTAATCTGACGACAAGTGGCAATTCACGTCTTCTCATTTTGTTCCTTTGTCTGCCTCATCGAGTCAAAGAGCGACACTTTCTGTCCATCTCGACGCCACACACAAACAAGAATATTTGAGGAAATAAACAGAACAACTCATCGTTAAAGAATCCAAAACAACGACGCTTCCATCTGTATCCAGGAGACGGAGATTCTTCTCTTGTAAATACGTATACGCAATGTCGATCAGAGGACAGTACTGCCGCTTAGCGTCTGGCGGTATGAGTTGCATTTACAGTACATACTGTATTAAATTTGATCGTGGTTCTTCCCGACATACGTCATTACATTTTGTGGTTACGCACGGATCTGTTTATCCACACACACACACACGCACACACACGTATATGGACAGTTTTTAGTATTCCACAGTTTAAATACACATTTTTTTTAATGATCAAATTAGTATTAGATTATATTAAACATGTTACATTGATTTTTGTTCGTAAATTAAAGTTTTAAATAGACATGTATTATTTTCCACATTTAGAATATATTTTCAAAATTTGTGGGTAACTAAATATAAGCCAGCATTTTAATTGATAAGCTTTGTTCGTTGATAATAAACACCATTCCACATTTTAAATAGAGGGATAGACTGATTTGTTTTAGTAGACTTTTAGTAAAGATGTTCTGCATTTTAAATAGCACGCCTATGTATATGCCTACACGTATAGGTAATTAGTCATATGAATACACAACTCGACTAATGTTTGATTCCCAAGATATTAATCAAGTACAGTAGAGTACATTCAAATGGGACTGTGCAAAATACATTTCAGTGATATTTATTTCAGTTTTGATTCCTGGTTAAAAATGCCGCTAGATTTGTTTGATAACTTTGGAAGGAATCCCTCAATGTATTCCCAAGATAACACAAAAAGGCCTACAAAGTGTTTTTGAAGCCGTAGTGACCTTAACCTTGGTCAAAAATGATTGAATTCATCCTTGAATCCACCTTTGTGTGTCACATTCCCCGCCCGACCCGCTCTCTCTGTTTTACTCTCCCTTCTGTACAGCATCTCTCGCTCATTTCTGGTGTTTCAAGGTGAACGGGGCCTGGGTCCGAAACCTGATCTCTCTCTGTTGCTGCAGAAACCACATCCGAAGTTTCTAAATCAGGCAGCTATTGCCTATACATAGGCGATCTCAGGGCATCTATGCAGTGAGACGCTCGCAAGCAAACACGCGCATGGTCATACGCTTAATCTGAATGTTAATGCACACTACTGCTGAACTTTCAGTATGCTAACAAGCTTTTAAAAAGCAGTGTCACTACACTGATAAATATTCAGAAGTGGTCCGATGAGGGTTGAACAGTGTGGATGAGGCAGAGAAAAATAGCCACTCTCCCAGGAGACTCCCATAAACACTTTGAGATGCAACATGGCCAAAGTTTACATTAAAAACTATCACGTCTCATTCCTCATTATGGCTCGTAAAACTTTCCGAGTGGCACAAAAACACAAAGGACGTCACATCACTGACTCTCTCACTTACCACATGCTTGTCCTCTGCCTGTCCTGTCCAGTTCTGCCACCCTCTCTCCTCCTCCTCTTCCTCTCTGTATGTGGGGGGGGGGGGGAAAGAGAGCACTTATGAGTTCGGAGATCGCTGCTGTTTGGACAGTCGGGAAATTGGTAGGTCTGTTTTTGACTCTTTTTGATGCTGAATACTTTCAAAGAATTTCCAAAATCTGGCTTGTATTTAAAAACATTTGGGTGCATTATAGGCCTGAGAATACGGCTATCATGCTGACTGGGTCTTCTTTTAGGAATTCGGGATGGTTGGTAGGCATTTTTTTCAAATGCCACAAATTAGAAAAAAAACCCCAAAACATTTATTTATTAATAGTTGGCCCAATTAATGTAACATATTGGGAATGTTTGGAGTATGACGGTTTCATATATATTGTACATAATTCTTTGATCTGAATGAAAGAAACAGATCGTGTATTACTGTGACGATGTACTGTATGTACTGTAAATAATGTTTGAAACATTTTCCAGCTGTCTACTGATTATATATAAGTCAGTATTGTTTGTAATACAAGGGAGAAACTGGAAAAACGCTGGACTAGATGTTTCTCTCTGTGCTTATGTCGGTTTCCTTCATTTTGCCTTCCTCTTATGTTCCCAAAAACATGCCTGTGCGATTCAATGAAGACTCTAAATTGTCTGTAGTTGTGAATTTAAGTGTGAATGGTTGTTTGTCTAAATGCCAATCTGTCCAAGTGTTGTTTGTCTCTTGATCAGTACAAAGTGGAGTCCACCTTTCAACCAAATTCAGTTGGTATAACCTGCAGCTCACCTGCAACCCTTGTGAGGATAAACTCTGTAGTTAATTTAGTTAAAAAAAAAAAAACAGGAGTATAATCCTGCTGAATAAAAGCTGTTTGTCGGGTACGACAATGACCTTGGTGCATAGCAGTCACCTCTGGAGCATTGCACACACATGTCCTCACGCGCGATGCAACCCCTCTGCACCCCGTGTCACAGCTCGATCGGTCTCAATCGAACAATGTACGGTATGTTCTTCTC
Organism: Hippocampus abdominalis; assembly: GCA_018466805.1. Lineage (NCBI taxonomy): Eukaryota > Metazoa > Chordata > Actinopteri > Syngnathiformes > Syngnathidae > Hippocampus > Hippocampus abdominalis. The sequence continues at coordinate 7,313,444 of CM031697.1, read as the reverse complement.
TGCTGTTGATGCCTGAACAGCAGAAAAAGAAGAAGTCATCTGATACCGATGAGTAAATAGCGTCAATTGATCAGCTGCATTTAGCTGGAGTTTGTTTTGTGAGAGGCAAGACGTATATTAGCGGCCTATTTGATTGAATACAATTTCAGGCCCCAAAAAGTCACAAATCAGGACAAATCAGTCACAAAGTAGGGATCTCCTCCATTTGTTTGAAGGCTGCGGGCGTGCGCACTCAATGCTCTGAAAACACCCTTTCAGCTGTCACTCAAAAATGCGCCTGTGTGAGCAACATACACAATTTCAGTCAGTGTGAGTCGCAAAATGCCGCTGTGTTGATAAAACAGGTAACTTTCCCTGAAGTGTATCTGTTACACACACACACACACACACACACACACACACACACACACACACACACACACACGATACAAACTGATTTAATGGAAGACGACACCGGTTTAAAGAGCTTGCTGGCTTCTTAAATCGTTAGCTAAGTAGCTAGCTAGCTCATAAGCTTCCTGGCTATTTATCGAACGTAATAAAACAGCTACATTTCACAGACGTGCCTCTGATGTGTTGGCCAGGACGTGACGAGTTGGATGACCCCAATGCGGCTACCAGCTAGCTGAAATGGAGGGGGGGATGTTTAATGCTATCTCAACAGTTTCGTACTTCATTGCTTTCAGTCTTTGCACATGTTTTCAGTACTTATCTTTGAACATATTTCATGTATTTAGAAAGAAATCACTTACATCATTTTACAGGGTATTTAACAACTATCATCCTTTAGCTATACCAAACTTCTAAATAATTAAAACTTGTCTATGAGGCGACATTTTGGTGCGGGTCCCCTACTACGGAGGCTCTATTGAGTTTTGTTTTCTTTACGCTTGTTCCCCTTTTCTCCAAGGATGTAATTCTCAGCCCTATCTGGAATACAACATGACGGGAATGCGCCAAGCTGTTCCGCTCCCTCCAATTAGAGCCACCCAATGGTCCAACGCCACAGAAAACCAAACGCACCCAGCAGGGCAAAGTCCTGACAAGTTCATGAGTGAGCCTCGAGGAATCCACAGTGAGTTAAAGCAGTATCTGTGGTCCAACTTACATTGTGCTGAGACATGATATACATATTGTGGAGAGTTCCTTAGCCATCAAAAAAACATTTTCAGAGTCCTTTGGGAAATTTCAATTAGGTAGAATCTCACAATTTCATGATTCAATCAAATAATACAAGAGCTGTGCCAAAATTTGCCTTTACAAAGATCATAACTGCTCACTTTTGATTTAGGCTATCAGAGTGATATTAATTTCACATAGTGTTGATTGAATGTACAGTAGTTGTGGTTTGCAGCAGAGTACAACTATATTGCTAAAATGGGAATCTTTCGAGTGCTAATGTGGGCCAGCGATTGTAGAGATTCCGACATGGTCAATTGCTTTTTGCATGTGTCTTAAAAATTGTGTTTTCATATTTTTAAATGTATTGAAAGATTGTGGTAGAGGTTAAATTATTCTCTCTCTATTTTGCGATTCATGCTCTGTCTATTTTGCAAATTTCACTCATTGCCTGTGTGTCCGAAAATGTATCACCCGTGATAAACAGGGATTCGCAATATTATTTCCCAATCGGGAAAAATTCAGAATAACTTGCTCACAGACACAAGTTTTATTTTGGTCACATTATGTCAAGCTTGATGAGACTCAACTCCTTGTCTAAAAACATTTACAAAGTAAATTTTCCATAAAAGGATGGCTAGTTGTCCCCATTAATATGAATAAAAATACATTCACTGATTTATCCTACCTACACACAGGTGAAGTAAAAATTCAAATTAAATGAGTTTGGCTTTTTTTGTTGTTTTTTGCGTGTGTATATTCTTTTGCAGCGTCATCGTGGGTCGTGGCAGCCTTTTGGATTGTGACTTTGTGTGTCCTGCTCTCCTTCGGCGTGTGCGCCTGGAAAAAATGTCTGAGAAAGGACAAGGACAAGAAAAAAGGAAAAGAGAAGAGCAAGGCTGGAGATTTTGACACGGAAAATGATGGTCGTTCCAAAGAGGTACACTTCCTGCAGCCTTTTGCTTGTAAATGTTTCATGGTGCTAACGTCGGGATTTGCTACTTTGTGTTCGAATGAAGGAATGCGGTGCACAGCACTCATTTAGTTTTTCCGCTGCTGTCCGGACGTGTAAACCCGAGACACCTTATAGCTGCACACGTTAGCATGTTTGTTTTGTGTGTGTGTGTGTGTGTGTGTGTGTGTGTGTGTGTGTGTGTGTGTGTGTGTGTGTGTGTGTGTGTGTGTGTGTGTGTGTGTGTGTGTGTGTGTGTGTGTGTGTGTGCGTACAGCCAGTAAAAGTTGAAATCAAGAAGGAAACAGAGTTGTCAGACATCCAGCCAAAGGAGGATGAAAAGTTGGGCAGACTGCATTTCACACTGGACTACAACTTCACTGATAACATGGTGAGTTGGCTGCCAAATCCCAAATGTCATCTCACAACAACTTTTCTTCATGTTTAATATTCCCTGCTCTCCCGCTAGCTCGTGGTGGGCATTTTGCAGGCCGCCGGGCTTCCTGCCATGGATGTGGGTGGTAGCTCAGATCCATACGTTAAAGTCTATCTACTCCCAGACAAAAAGAAAAAGTTTGAAACCAAAGTTCACAGAAAGACTCTGGAACCCAACTTCAATGAGACATTCACATTTAAGGTAATTTTTTCCCCTAGTTTTTTTTCCATGCTGAAATGTACAGTGGAAATTAGTAACAGGTCCCCCAAAAAAATTCTGCTCCAGGATGCTGATCGACATCAGATTCAGATACAAATTGGCCCCCCCTCCCCCAAAAAGAAATTACATAAATTGAATTCCCATTAGAATTTCAATTTTCTTACCCGGGGGTCGGCAACACGCGGCTCCAGAGCCGCATGCAGCTCTTTAGCGACAGCTAGTGGCTCCCTGGAGCTTTATAAAAAATGTTTGAAAATGGAAAAATATTTTGATAGTAGGCTAATATAGCTCAAATAGATATCGATTCATGTTGCAGCTCCGAAAAAGGAAAGCTGTGGTGTTGTTTTTTAAAAAAAAACGTACACTTTATTTATGCTTTTAAAAGTCTCTACAAACACAGACACGTCTGCGTCCGACTCCGTGCCTTCTCTCTTCTCGTTCAACTCGAGAGGCGTTCAAAGACAGCCTCCGAAAAACGGAAATTCATGATCACTTCAATGACACTATGAAAATCGAGAAAAATAAACCAAAACAAAAAATCAAGCGAGGACATTTCAAAATAAATTCTATGTTTGTGAGCACACAACAAAGGAATGAATAACAAATAATTCTGAGACAGTTCAGTCTCCTACATACATACAGCATGTGTTTCCTTCATCGTAAGTTTTATAGAAGGCTTTTATTTTTTTGCGGCTCCAGACATATTTGTTTTTTGGGTTTTTTTTGTCCAATATGGGTCTTTCAACATTTTGGGTTGCCGACCCCTGTCTTACCCAGATATGCAAAAGTAAAAAGAACAAACACAATTGATCCGTACACATCCTGTGAGGCAGACATGCTCACCACGTGCTCAATAAGTTCATGTTGTACTGTATGAAAAAAGGATTTCTCCCATATTCCTGTTCTTTCGTCATCATTAGTACTTTTGTGTAGTGGTATCATCACAAAAAAATGTCAAAGAAGAAGTAATACATAGTCTAACATTGTGTGTGTGTGTGTGTGTGCGGAAAGGTAGCGTACACGGAGCTGGGCGGCAAGACGCTGGTGATGACGGTGTATGACTTTGATCGCTTCTCCAAGCACGATGCCATCGGGGTGGTGAAGATCCCGATGAGCAGCGTGGACTTCAGCCAGTCGATGCAGGAGTGGCGGGATCTGCAGAAGGCGGAAAAAGAGGAGGTGGGTGACAAGACATGGCGCTCTAGATTTGGTTGTGTGAAACTGACATCATTGAATGAGATCCAATACAAGAGCTAATTCAAGTTTTATACCATCACAAAGACAAGGCTCTGTTTTGTTTCCACAGGATTAGCTGGACATAAAGTATAAGAAATATGTCGAACTGAATAAAGTAACACTCAGATGTAATTAGCGATGTAAGAATATAAAAAAGCTAATTTATCGATTATCAGGTCAAAATAATCACTGCAGTGAAACTCCTCTACAATGAAATCATGTTTGCAGCAAGACATTTTTCACAACAGGGGGTTTTTCACTGTAGCAAATTTAATCTCAGATGTAAACACACACACACACACACACACGCACAGACGTACGTGTACGCGCACACACAAACGTATGTGTACTCTTTATTTTTATTCCAGTAGTGCATAAATATGAGCACACACTTTTTTGACACTTCATATAGTTAGTGTAGAAATAAAAAAAGGGAAAGAAATTGCGAAATTTACGATCAGCATTCACTTTCACTTCCATCAATTTCTTGGATAATGTCTTTTATTTTGCTTCCTCCGTCTTTCATCTTGATCACTTTTACCCTCTCTTCCAGCATCAGAGCTCTTCTTGTCTTAGCTGCTTGACATCCAAAGGTCTGTTTTGTCGCCATTTTAGCAATGCAACGTTCGTGCTGCGTCTGAAACTAACAATAACAAGTACTTCCTGGACTACTGCGCATGTGTAAACCAGTGTGGTGGTTGCTGTTGCCGTTTCCGAACGAAGCAGTAGAGGTCGCTGTTGGATTAGACTTCATTGTAGTGAATCTCTTCGCAATTCAAGAGCAGAAAAAATATTTGTATAACGCAACAGGGTTTTTTTCGTTGTATGGGGGGCAGGAGAGTGGGAATGGTGTTAATGCATGAAGATTTTTTCACATTAGGGGGTATTTTCGCCCATGTAGGTTTCGTTGTAGAGGAGTTTCACTATTATTATTTTTTCAATCACAGCATTGTTTCAAGAAGTGTTACTTTGAAAATCACATATCTGAAAACATCCATCCATCCATCCATCCATTTTCCGAACCGCTTCATCCTCACTAGGGTCGCGGGGGGTGCTGGAGCCTATCCCAGCAGTCTTCGGGCAGTAGGCGGGGGACACCCTGAATTGGTTGCCAACCAATCGCAGGGCACACAGAGACGAACAATCATCCACGCTCACACCCATACCTAGGGACAATTTAGAGTGCCCAACGAGCCTGCCATGCATGTTTTTGGAATGTGGGAGGAAACCGGAGCACCCGGAGAAAACCCACGCAAGCCCGGGGAGAACATGCAAACTCCACACAGGGAGGCCGGAGCTGGGATCGAACCCGGTACCTCTGCACTGTGAAGCCGACGTGCTAACCACTGGACTACCGGGCCGCCCATCTGAAAACATTGAAACATTTTTTTTTTTTTAAATACATCCTTCCATCCATGATCTGAACCACTTAAGATCACGAGGGTCACGGACAGTAGGCGGAGCACATCCTGAACTGGTTGCCAGCCAATCACACATAGACGAACAACCATTCGCGGTCACAATCACACCCAGGGACAATTTGAAGTGTCCAAGCAACCAACCATGCATGTTTTTGCAGTGTGGGAAGAAACCCAGAGTACCCACAGAAAACCCACGCTACTTACACAGATTACCACCATTTTAAGTGCGTACGACATTATTAATCAGACTATAACTCCAAAATTCAAAATGGCTGTATCCAAGCTTCTAAAGGACATTTTGTCAATTCACGAGCTGAATTCCTGCTCGAGTTTCAAGGCTTTGTCTCCTCCTTGAAGGCTGAAGTCAAAGATACTTTCACCTTGGGGATAAATTCCCTTTTTCATGTATTGGGTCTTAGTTGATTGCGTACCATACGTGGCCATGGGGAGTTCGTTGTTTACCGGAATTATCAGTAAAAAAAATTTCTGTGCTTCAGAGTGAGCGGCTCGGCGATATTTGCTTGTCCTTGAGGTATGTTCCGACAGCAGGGAAGTTGACTGTCGTGATTCTGGAGGCCAAAAACCTGAAGAAAATGGATGTGGGTGGATTATCAGGTAAGTCAAATGACAAGGTATATTTCTCTAATCTCAAGAGATGTCATTTTTAAAGTGAAACACTACCAACTGAGACTTTTTAGTTCTTCAGTTAAGGAGCCACCACTCTTGCTAAATGCTAAATGAACGGCGCCATTGACTGTTCCCATTCTCCCCTTCAGACCCTTACGTGAAGCTCCACTTGATGCTGAATGGGAAACGACTCAAGAAAAAGAAAACCACCATCAAGAAGAACACTTTGAACCCTTACTATAATGAGTCGTTCAGCTTTGAAGTGTCGTGTGAACAGATAGAGGTACATACAGGCGCACCTACTGTGTAATTTTCCATTGCATGAGACGCAAAATGGTTCGCCTCTTTCGTCATCTCTGAGCCAAATATTGAGAGACACCTCTCAGACCGTTGCACTGCATTTCTACACCCACAGAAAAAGCTGGAAACAGCACCGTCTTCTTGACTATTATGATCCCTCTTTAGCTCCTTGTGTCACAACGGGGTCAACGTATTCAATCCATCATGTGTCGCTGACGGTTTGAAAATCCAAATCTAACCAAACAAGGATGAAAACCCCTTTTTCTACGGCCAATCCTAAAACAATCTACTTTGATAACATGCAAATATTACCGTATTTATAAGACGGCCCTGATTATAAGACGACCCCCTCTTTTTCAAGACTCAAGTTTGAAAAGACTTTTTGAACACTAAATTAATTTTTATACAGAAAATAATTACAGTACATCTGAAACAAATGATTATAACAATATATTTGAGAGAAAAAGCACGTTATTTTGCCTCATTCAAATCTAAAGTGCAATCACATTCGTTAATGAATAGCTTCTGGTTTTTGAAATGTAAATGACATCATAACTTCTCCTCAGCTGCCGGTTAACCTGGCCGCTCTTCGACCCATTTTTCTCCAGATTGTCACTACGTTTCTCCATTTTCTGTTATCTCTTCTATTATTTTCTTCTCTTTTCCTTCTTACCGCTATTTTTTATTTTTCTTCTTCGTGCTTCTGCTATTTTTATTTTTTTATTTCGTGGCAGGGGTTCACTTTGGCCTGGGGTGTAAGTTCAACATTCGCTTCAATGATATCTGGCGCCATCTAGCGCCGTGAATGGGTATAATATCTAGACCCCGAATATAAGACGACCACCACTCTTTCAGTCTTATTTCAATGCAAAAAACACCGTCTTATATTCGGGCCAATACGGTAAATGCCGTTAGCAAAAAAACACTTGGCAGTTTAGCCCCACCCATCTGGTAAGAATACATCACGAAATCAGCGGAATGAGCGCCCTTTCATTGCAGCTTGCACCTTTAATTATCTTTATCATGGCAAAACCAATGTACAAATTCATTTTCCGCATGTGTGTGTGTGTGTGTGTGTATGTGTGTGTGTGTGTGTGTGTGTGTATTAAACCACATCTCCAGAAGGTGCAGGTAGCAGTGACCGTGTTGGACTATGACAAAATTGGAAAAAATGACGCCATCGGGAAAGTGCTGCTGGGCGGGAGTGTCGTTGGAACCGAGCAACATCATTGGTCGGACATGCTCGCCAACCCGAGGCGGCCAATCGCACAGTGGCACAGCCTTCAACCGCAGGAGGACATTAACGCCCTGATTGCAAAGAAATGAACATGTGTGGGACATGAAATGACTACCCTGATGTTATCTCAGCTTTCTCCACTCTATTTATCATCAAAGGTGATCAATATTGAAAATTTGTGGGCTGCAGGTGTAACTACAGTGTACCCTAAAAGCTTGAACAAAACCCATTCAAAGATATTGTTCAAACTTTTATTCATTCAAATTTTGACTTGGAAATAGAAATGATCATTTCTGGTGTGAAACGGTCACAATTGTATAACATGTATGAAATATTATAGAACCATTTAAAATGTATTTTTAAATTTGACATTCTGACTAAAGAAATTGATCACTGTGCAGTAAAATGAATTAACACTAAAATCTCTCACCCTTTGAATGTAGATATGCCTATAAGTATTCATACGGTGTACCTTCCATTCTTGTCTTTTATTGATGTCACTTAATTGATTACACCGAATAGCCAAACGCTTTCATCACACTTTTCCATTTTGCTATCAGCTGCACCCTTCGGTATGAGAGTCTAAGGGTGAAGAAAAAGCACAACCTTAGTGGATTTCATTCTTTAGAGGGGTTCGGGTAATATTTCGAAATAGTTATTTTTTCCCAGGAAATTTGGGACATTTGAAATCTGAGGTTCCATTGTGTTAGATTCCTTAAGAACAGCAAAGCTTTTAAAAATATTTACTCATCACTTTCCATTTTTATCTTTATCTAATGATGATCCACCAAACTATCTACAAACCTTTGAGCGTGTATTTTCCTCCATCTGCTCTATTCAACCATGTACATAGTGTATCTGTTACTGGATGCGATTATGAAATAACAGTCGAGAGGCAATTTGAATTTTTCTTGTTTAGCTGTTGAATATGCCCACAGAAGGGATTATTATACAGTATCAACATTTTATTTTGAAAACATGCATCACCTTACACAATAAAAGTCTTCAACACACCTGTGACTGCCATAAAATTCTGATAGATATATAGATTAGATAGATAGTATTGTATTAGTTTTATTAAAAAGTTGGTAACAATTAAATGTGTTAATTTGCGGTGGAAACTACTAAGTAATCAATTCACTTTTCATATGAAGTCGAGCGACAGTGTTGCGTAGTCCTGTCCTGCTGTTGTCGTCGCAGCGCATTTTTGGAGATTTAAATCCAACATTAAACGCCTACCTATGAAAAATGAAAATACACCAAATAAGTCAGTTCGTTTTGCTCATGTAATGTAGAAGAACCTGAGAACTTTAGCTTATTTAGGCTCGTCACCAGTTGAGTGGGCTGCGTGACGTCACCAGATAGTTCGCTGGCACTTCCCCTCCTACTTGCGAGCCACTTCGTGTTTTTAAGGGGGTGTTGGGGGCCACCTTGGTCCAAATATCCTCCCGAGACCAGTGACATGCACCTGATTCTGAGATGAGCATCGAGCCGAGAGTGAAACGGATTGTTGTCATGTTATCTTTCTCCCACCTGCTCCTCCTCCTTCTTGTGGAGGGTGAGTGAGCCATCTCTTCATCACGAACTTTCAAAACCTGTGTTGTATGTATGTATTTATTTATTCATTTATTTATTCAACTACACAATGTTCCCTCTGTTTATGATGGCCGCGAAAAACGGGGTGTCGAAGTTCCGAGCAGCGAGCAATAAACTACTGTAGTTTAAGCATCAGCCAAAGACTAAGTTGTCATTTGCCGAATGCGGCACACTCAGTCACCCCTGCCGTTTTTCATTTAATTGTTTGACATCTACAGAATTAATGAATAACATACGACATTTTAAAATACTTGTTTTTTCTGTTTTCTTATAATTATCTCGTATGTTTAGGAGCCCACAATCGACCTTCAGGTTCAGAAGCAAAGCTACAAAGGTGAATGAATAGTGAAATGGGGCAACACATCCGCCTCTCGTTCAAGAGGTTCTGGGTTTCTTTCTGTGTGCATTTAAAAAAAAAATTTTTTTAATGTGGAGGTTTTTTCTCATTTTGGTTACATTTTCATGTTTCGTCAATGAAACATCAGTATAAACATTGTATCATACACTGCAGATCTACACTACTGTACTGCTCACAACACACAACATAGTGTCAGATTGCTGCCCTAAAGGATTTATATTTTATATGGCACATTTAAGACACAAGGCAATTCAAGAATACACCAGGCAGCGTCAAGACAAAACATAAAAGCAAAACAGTGCAATTTCAATAAAACATTACAGTTGAATGTGGTTTTTAAAAGCGACACATTCAAACAAACATTTTTTGAAGGAGAGCACCAAAGCAAAGATTTCATGAGACAGGGGAAGAGAAGGTCTGCTGCAGATTGAGCTCAAATGGAATTTACAAAAAGGCAGAAGCAGATAGAAAGGTCTTCATTTCAGTCCAAGAACTGGGCTCTCTACGTTCATTTCCAACTCATTGGGACATAAATGAACAGACTTATTGACTCAGATATTGCCACTCAATGTGTACCTTATGACGTGTTCTGACTGACTTGAAATTTTCCAAATCCAATGATGATTTCGAGCCTGTGTGACAAACAGTATCCTTTGTCTGTAGTAAAGAGGAGTGAAAAGTGTGTTTCCGCTAGTGTGTGTGTGTGTTTGTGCGTGCAGACGGGCTAATGCACTTCGAAGGAAACGGGATCTCCTTTGGGATGAGTTTGGTCCACTACACCGAAGAGAACCAGAGCAGGTCAGGGCACCCACATGCTGCAAACCCCCCCCCCCAAAAAACCTCACACACTTAAATGGCATACAAGGCTGTCTTTGTACACAATATGACACAAGTTCTCAGCGAGACACTGTCAATTTCAGAGAGGTGTCAATTTCTGTCGAAGTTCATCATCAGTGAAGTGTAAATGTCACGATGCTGTGTAAATATCTAGCTGTCATTTCATACCTATCTATATTTCAACTGTTTATAAAAGCCCAGGGCTCTGTTTTATATATCTGTCCCGAGCAAATAAACAACCCCCCCAAAAAAAATCGGAAAATGTGGTATTATGTAACAAAGCCTCTGTCGTATTTTCATTGAACACTTTGGCCCACTCTACTACTGTATTTTAATAGTGGTCAAAATGGTGTATTTTGTGAAGTGGTACGTGATGTAAACAAATTTACAATCACTGATTTTAATCGTTAACCAGACATACAGACCGCTGCACAACTATACAGCCAGAGACTCCTCATCAGGTAAGCACCCTGCTGGTTTTGAAAGATCAAGATGATGATGACGAAGATGTCATAGGAAGGAAGATGGCCATGCATTGTTTTTTTTCCCCCGTTTTTTTTCCCTCCCCAGAGGATTGTGGCTGCCTTAATGGTGGCTGGTGTCAAGATGATGGGGTGTGTGACTGTACGCAGTTCCAGGCTCTGGGAAACCGCTGCCAAATTGGTGCGTAAGATAAATGCAAAAAATAACGCATATCATCAATTAAAATAATGATTCAGTGGTTAAATCTGAACTCCACAAATACAAATAAAGACAACTGGACTGTTTGTTGAAGGCGTTTCGCAGTTTCACAGCGTTTCACAGTTCCATATTCTGCAGTTGACTGAAAAAAAAGTGGGTAATAATTATGCTTGCATATGTTATTGTACGCACGCCATACTACCTGGTTATTTAGTAAGCATTCATGAAAGATGTATGCACTGCAGCATAAATAATTTCCGCAGATCCATTGCTCTCTATTGCACACAGACAGCAGGAAAATTGTCATGAAGACATTTTTAGTCTAAATTAGCATACAATCACATGTTGTAAGGAGATATGGCACCAGGCAATACCAAAGTGTTTTTTTTTCTTTTCGCCAAAGCCCATTTTAATATTACCGATTATATCATTGGATAAGGCGAGTAGCTCAAGCAGTTGAGCGCGTTTAGATGGGGTAATTGGATCTTTTATCAACTCATTTACTGATTAATAGTAGATGTAAAATATGGCCTTTGCTAAAAAGATAAGATGATTCACTTTATCCACCATCGGATCCCCCTAAATCGTCAGCTGTGGAGAGTCATCAAACTGTGAAGAGCGTTTAAGGTGGTGGTGGGGGGTGGGGGAATTCTCCTTAAATACAAGATGATGATGACATCCAATAATAAAAGTGAGAAGGTTTTCACTTTTTTTTTTTAATTCATTGAATTTATGTCTCCAAAACTGATCCGTCAGTACCCAACCATGGTCAAGATAGAGACGGGATCTGCAGGTCCTGGGGTCAGCACCACTATGAGACCTTTGATGGGATCTACTTCTACTTTCCTGGGACGTGTTCCTATATCCTGGCACAGGACTGTCACTCTGCAACACCGCAGTATACTGTGTGGGTAAGAGCAAGCACACTGAACATCCCCCCCCCCCCCCCCCCCCCAAAAAAAAGGCATCACAAATTTAAATGCATTTACTTTTTGACCCTACCATTGGAGGATTTGTATTTCAAGGCACAGTCAAACCTCGGTTTTCGTCCATAATCCGTTCCAGAAGGCTGTTCGAAAACCGAAATTGTTCGAAAACCGAAACCACGCTCTTTTTAAAATAAAAATGTTCACTGAACACGTCTGCTCACAATGGAAAGCAACACGAGGAAGCGTCACTTCCTCGTCTACCCGAGGAAGCGTCACTTCCTCGTGTAAGGAAGGCGAGAGGAGTCAAATGGTGCATTCAAGTGTGCTCAGTTTGTTCGAGAAACGAAATTTGTTCGTCATCCGAGGCATAAAAAACATGAAATATTTGGTCGAAAACAGAATTGGGCGAGAACCGAGACGTTCGAAAACCGAGGTTTGACTGTATGTCTTTATCGTTGACATTTGATGGGTTATTTCTCACTCACACTAGAGACCCAGCTAATATGCCACATTTGAGGTAAAGTGTCTTTAGGGCTGTTTTGTGTATATTTCAAGTCATGAGTGAAGAGGGGGGTACTATCAATATAGCTGAGGATTTTTGGCATTTCTGCATTCCTCGTTAACTGGTCCTTTTGGCGTGTCTCTAGGTGCACAACAGCCGAGTGTGCGACGGAAGTGTGTATTCGTGTCCAAGAGCTCTCAGCCTGCTATTCCCAAATGAGGAAGAGATCCACATATCTGCATACCATGTCCACCAGGGAGGACGCAGGTATGTGATGTGCAGAGGTAATCGTGTTGTTAATGGCCTATTTTGTGGAGGATTTTCAAAGCTGGAAAAGCCATTCTTTGTGTAATTGCAGGCTCAGTCTGCCTCACACAATAGGGGGTGTCTTTATCGAGCGGCTGGCCGATTACCTGCTGGTGAAGAGTGTTTTTGGATTTTCTCTGGCATGGGATGGAGGTTCGGGGGTCTACCTGAAGATGAGCGAGGAGCACCAGGGTGCCCCCTGTGGCTTGTGTGGGAATTTCAACAACATAGCGGGTGATGACCTCACCACCGCCCGCGGTAAGAGCAACGCCCTCGTTCTCTCATCCTTTCTGTCGGCACAGATATTCTCAATGAATATTAGGCCCCGAGTATGACAACGCTGTCTTTAAATTATTTTATCAGAACCTGCATTTTGACACTAAACTGCTGAGCTTTGGTTAGTTCTAACATCTAATTAATCGTCTTTTTGAGTGCCTTCAACATATGACAGCTCGAAAGGAAGCTACTGTGTGTCACCTGGAATTCACTGACGTCGTCCGCAATCTGAAACATTGTGAAGCTAATTTTAGCTAGGCGCGGCATGGTATCAAATCTGACGAAAAGTATTCGCCAAGAAAATCGTAGGGCGAGTGCTTTGTCACCTTGTGTCACGAGTGTGTATTTTCAGGCGTACGAACCGATGAGCCTGCAGTGTTTGCTAACAGCTGGGCAGTTGTCCTGCCTCATGAAAGAACCTGTCCCTCAGTTGACCTCGACTTCAGTGGACCGTGTGACTCCGAATCAGACATGGACGTAAGAACCCCACCGTCACACTGCACTGAAAGTCTTTACAGATACAGATCACAGCGTGTAATATCAAACTACTCAAGTACATCAGTACAGTCATCGTGGTTGCATTGATCCCTGTCTATATGTCCCCTGTGATCTCCCAAAGTTACGTCCTATATGTTTGAGTCGTAGTAGTCGGAAATTGTGAAACTACTGTGTCTGTGAATATCAAGGAAACGTCACGGGTGAGTTTTGACTTTCAAATAGTTGGTGCGTCTTTCATCTCCATTGCCGTGCCTTTCCTGCCCGCAGGATGCCATCGAGAAATGCAGCGCTCTCCTTTTCTTTCCGTTTCTGTCCTGTCACGAGAATATCGATCCCAATCCATTTGTGGCCAGCTGCGTCGCTGACCTCTGTGTGTAAGTCACGTCTCCTATTGACCCCCCCCCTACTGTTCTATTCATGTGTTTAGTATGCTAGCTCGGCTACAGTCCCACATCACTTGCAAGTGTATTTCTACCATAGAGCTGATGATGAGGAGACATTTTGCAGGGCCTTGGTGGAGTACACCCGGGCCTGCTCTCATGTGGGATACCCAGTGAGGGAGTGGAGGGATAGCTTTCCCTCTTGCAGTAAGTTCACAGTACAACTTCCCACTTTTGAACAGCGGAACGGTTGGACACAAACAGGTTATTAACATCCTCATGTCTGTCAGCGGCGGCCCGGTAGTCCAGTGGTTAGCACGTCGACTTCACAGTGCAGAGGGACCGGGTTCGATTCCAGCTCCGGCCTCCCTGTGTGGAGTTTGCATGTTCTCCCCGGGCCTGCGTGGGTTTTTTCCGGGTGCTCCGGTTTCCACCCACATTTCAAAACCATGCATGGCAGGCTGATTGGACACTCTAGGTGTGGGTGTGAGCGTGGATGGTTGTTTGTCTCTGTGTGCTCTGCGATTGGCTGGCAACCGATTCAGGGTGTCCCCCGCCTACTGCCCGAAGACAGCTGGGATAGGCTCCAGCACCCCCCGCGACCCTAGTGAGGATAAAGCGGTTCGGAAAATGGATGGATGGATGGATGTCTGTCAGCATGTCTGTGCTTACGGCTCTTATAAAGTGTGGTGCATTGTCGAATGAGGACCAATAGAGCACATTACACATGCAACAAAAATCTCCAGCAATGATCGAGAGTCCCCTCCCTCGCTTTCTAATTGGCTATTGTTCCGTTTCAGTCAAGGAGTCCGTGTCTCGCTCCAACTCGGTGTTGATTGCATTCGTAGATATTAAACAAGTTTATCATTTACGCCCGGACTGTTTTACGAGTGGAGAAGAATAATCAGTCTAAACGGCCCCCCCCCCCCCACATCACAGGATAGTCACTCGGGATAATCTTATAGAGACATCCATCAATCAGGTCTTTGATCGGAAATGAGTAAAAATGCTTACGTTCGTCCTAAATTTTAGTGTGTGTGTTGTTTTTGTGAAACTCTCTTTCTCTGTAGATGATGGCTGTGAGGAGAGCTTCGTGTACAGAGATTGTATCAGTTGCTGCCCTCCCACCTGCACCTTTGAAAAAGAGTGCCTCGGAACCAACCTGCATTGCCTGGACGGCTGCTACTGTCCTGATGGTAGTGAAGACAAGGAACTTAGTAATTTGTGTTAACTGCTAGTTTGCTTTAAAACCAGTGATTCTTATATGTGGAGAAATTAAATGGTCGTATATACAGGGAAAAGTACAGTCAGGAATTTCTATGGGCTTTTGTAGATGCATTTCCTTTTTGGGTGGAAATGCGCAAAACTATTTTATGATTTTATTTTATTTAATTTATTTAATTTTATTCTATTTTATAATTTTAAGATAACATTGTTTTTATGATTACTGTAAAAGTAAAAAAAAAGAAAAAATATTGTGGAATATTTTCATACAAATACAGTAGTTGGGTTTGTGGAGTATCGTGCAACCCATCAAATGTAAAATTACACAACCAAGTAAATCCATCTCATTTCCCAAACTGTGTTTGTAAGTGGGCCATATTTCACCAGGTTAAAAAAAATAAAAATAATAATCACCCAGATTGCACATAACAGTCGGCCGAGCTAATATGTCTGTCGGGTGCCCCCATTTGTGATTGATCGGTATAATTTGGCATCTTGGTTTTGAAGTGCTGCTGATGAAGACTTTTACCGTCTTTTTTTGTTATTCTCCGCGCTCAACAAGTAGCTCCACTCATCATGGTGATGCTAACGAACATCATCCTCTGTATTCGCGCCACAGTAGAAAGGGGTGCGATTAACAATGGCTCATTTGAATTAGACAGGCTTGAAGATGGGCAAAAAAAAACGCGCCATAATTCTTGCCCCTCGGGGTGTTTTAATGTCAAAATACCTAAATAGCAAAACAGCACTCCATATGTTTTTTTTCCTCACAATTCAAGTTATTTTCCCAACCAAGCATAATATGCTGTGGCGCTGCTCTGCTCGCCACTAATTCCAAATCTGATCATGTTATGATTTTTTCCCATGAGGGCTCATTCTTCAAAACGGAACATGCATAGCCGCTTCCCAATGCCCGTGTGTTTACCATGGTTCGTCGTACGCGCACGGACATGTGCTCAGACAAGGTTGCAGTGTTTGGTGAGTGTTGGCGTGTATTCCGCTCAGAAAGATTAATTTCCCCGATGTGCTGTTTAACGACTTCAATACTTTTTTTAGTATTTGCATGGGAGGCATATGGAACTGCACGGAGAACAACTGCACCGGTGAGACTTTTTGACCTTTTTGCTGAGAAAGCAGTGAAGCAGTTTTTTTTTATTTTTTTTACTCGTTTGGTCCATCCCACCCTCAGCGGAGTGTTCGGTGACGGGCGACGTGTTTGTGACCACTTTCGACGGGAGGATGTTTCTCCAGCCGGGTGCGTGCCAGTACGTGCTCGCAAAAAGCCGCGGCAGCAGCAGATTTACTGTCACGCTGCAGTACACGACTTGCAATGAGGTGCCAAGGAGATGAAGTCGACACAGCCATATGAGGAGCCGTCAGGGACGTATTTCAGGATTCGTCACTTTCATAGGCAGTCATCCTGATTTATGTTCCCGATGGCTCCTCGTGCAATACATTCACGTACACACTAATCTTTAACCTGTCTTGTCATGTGTACAGAAGCAGGTGTGTATTCAATCAGTGACTCTGGTGCTCGAGGAGGATGCCAGTCGTCAGATCACTCTGACCAGAGAAGGAGGGGTGATGATCGGCGTCAACTCAGCACCCATCCTTCCTTATATTGATGGTGGCTATTGACAAATTCACTTTTAACTTTTTCCTGTTACCGTCATGATTTTGGAAAAAAAAAAAGCAATATTGTTCCTGGGTATTATTATTTTATTTTGGGTGTTTTTGATTACACAAAAGAGTCAAGGGGGAATTTTTTTAACCCTCATGCAGTATTTTTTAGCGGCTGCATGAAGGGCATTACGTCCCAAAAATGTCCCTCTTCCAATGTGCAACAACTTTTTTCACTTTAAATTTTTTTTCACTTTCAACCCTTCAAAATGTTCAGTGGGAATTGGCCAAGACATAGATATACATCCTATGCAAAATTTCAGCTTCGTGGAGTTATTTTTCACTGTTTTGTCTGTGGTGTCCATTTGTCCAACAGTCCAAAATCGTCCAAAGTGTCCGAAATGTCCAATTTTGGGATAATTACTGCATGGGGGTTAAAAATGGTGTCAATTCTGTGGAATTCAGTTCAGTATCACTGGAGTGTTTTTGAGTTTGAGCTGCCACAGAAATTCAATCAGATTCAAATCTGGATTTTCTTTTGGCCACTCTAAAGCCTTCATTTGTTTTACAATAACCAAATGTTTTCTCTATTTTTTTTTCAATATAACAATCCAAATTAGTTGGCTTCTTACGTATCATTCAACATGCTTCCATATGTTTTCATTCAGCATTCAATCTATCCAGAAATTGCTTCCTCCATGTTTTTCATGTATTATTCAAATGACACCCATATACGCTCACTGAAGACACGAAACCAGCACATGCTGTGCAAACACCCAGAGACAAACAAATAAACTGAACCGGCATCATCACCGGGCAGTGATGGAAGTAAACACGAATACAGTACATAAATCATAAAAATATTAAATGTTACATAGTGTTTAGCAGGCCTAAGTTGACTCTTCCTACCCATTGATCTAAATAAGATCAAGCGCCACATTACTCTAATGGTTGCCAGCCTCTGGAATTACTTTTGCAAATTTAATGTTTCCTCTAACGTACTACATTTGCATCATATTTAATGCTGTACGCTTTCTCTGTTGCGATTTAGTGGGTAAATTTGTGCAGAATGTGTAGTCAGCATTTGTGCACTGCCGTGATATGGATCCCATTTACGGCACTCTCCAGAGGAAAAGAAAAATAAAAATTGAATCCATTAAACTATGAAGAGTAAATCCATCTATATTCAAACAAAAAGATAAATAACTTTTTGGACTCTGTATTTAAGGTGCGTCAATTTGAGCCGCAACACAACAGAAGAGTTTGAAATCAAATTATCACCTTGACAGCCATTTACATGCTTTTTTTTTCCATCTGGGTCTGCAGATACAATGGATGTGCGCAAGCTGACATCTGTGTTCACTCAACTGAAGGCACGGTTGGGTCTGAGGCTGCATTATGACGGCAGAGGTGGCCGAGTCCATCTGCAGCTAGACAGCCGCTGGCGCGGATTGACGCTCGGCCTTTGCGGGACCTTAAATGGAAATCTTCGGGATGACTTTCTGTCAGTTTGCTCTTGTCGCTTCTAATCCAAGTCCGATTTGATAACATTTTGTATCTTTTAATTTCATTTATGTCCAGGTCGCCTGCTGGTATGATTGAGGGTACGCCACAGCTTCATGCAAACGCTTGGAAAGTGTCTTCAGCTTGCGTTGCGCCGGTTAACCTGCCCATTGTTGACCCGTGCGAGATCAATTTACAGAATGGTAATTCAATTAATGAACCCTTTCATGCACCCTGTAACCTGATACAGTGATCCCTCGCTATTTTGCGGTTCGTTTATCACGGCTTCAGTGCATCGCGGATTTTTTCAAACATATTCATAAAAAAAAACTTTTTTTTTTTGAAGTCCTCAAAAAGTCCGCAAACGGTCCGCGAGAAGCAGCGAAAGTCAGCAAAACAACAGTGAGTCACATAAAGCAACATATACAGTACATGTGTGTGTGTGTGTGTGTGTGTGTGTGTGTGTGTGTGTGTGTGTGGCTGAGAGAAAGAGAGAGAGAGAGAAAGGAGGCTTATAAGAACAAAAGCAGGTCTCTTCCATCCTTAATTGACTAATCATAAATACTCTGCTGCACAGCGGGATCGTTGGCCTGTGTGTGTTTGTGTGTGTGTGTGTGTGTGTGTGTTAGTGCGCTCTGCTCAAGCGTGAAAGCCCACGTGGGGCAATTTTTTAAATATATATTTAGGTTAATTGGTTGCTACTTCGCCGGATTTTCGTTTATCACGGGTGGTTTTGGTCCCAATTAACCACGATAAACGGGGGATTACTGTAATATGCTAAACTGTCCACTGTAGTAAAGGTTAAAGTGAGATTGTAGTGGAAAATTGGCACACCTGACATTGTACATTAGAGAAATTGACCCAAATTCTGGTCAAGTCTATTTTTTCAGACGTCTTATTTTGCCAAGCGTGATCCTTCTCTAACATTGTACAGATAATGCGCTTTTCTTTTTTTAGTATTCTATGCCTCCCAGTGTGAGGTGCTCCTGGGTAGCGTGTTCACCCCGTGTCACGGCTACATTGGTCCAAACGTCTACCGGCAGCAATGTCGCTATCAGGCCTGCCGCTGCGGGAGCTCTTGTCTGTGCACCGCTCTGGCCCACTACGCCCTGCTCTGCTCCAAGATTGGAGTTGACATTAATTTCCGAGCGCACGTCTCCGAATGCGGTGAGTTGTGAGAGCCGCTGGAGTGAGTTTAAGCGCCGTCGAGATTCCACACCAATATCTTTGCATAATTGTGGAAAATAAATTATGGGAACGGGTTGATTACAGAAAGTAGGTCATGTCTTTTCTTTCCGTTTGTTGTACGCATGTAGGAGTGGTGTGTCTCGGAGGGATGCTGTACCACTCGTGTGTGTCGTCCTGCGGGCGGTCCTGTCGTGCTCTGTCCAGCGTGGAGATCTGCAACCCCGACGACTGCGCTGAGGGGTGTGGCTGCCCGGACGGCAGTTACTATGACGACGTGCGCCAGCGATGTGTGCGACTGTAAGACTTGTCCAGTCTCCTGCGGAAATAGGATGTGAACACACCCCTGTCTAACTAGCATTTTGTTTTCTTTTTTTTTTTTTTCCAAGGGGAAGTCAAGTCAAGTTGTTCGCGCCCCCACTAATCTAAACACGTTATTCTGATTAATATTGCGTTTCCGGCAAAGGAATTAAAGCAGGAAAAAGGATGGATAGAAATAGACGGGTTTTGCTACCTCACTCATTTCCCACAAATCGCATGTGGATTTAAGCAAATAAATAAATTAATACACAAATACAGTACATAAATAGATACAAGATGGTTAAGCAGAGATGGATTTTGCTCCCTATCCCATATTTTGCAAATGTAATATTCATCATTCATTCCATGTTTAGACGAGTAGGGGAGCTTCGAACATATTAACTCATTCACTCCCAAAGACGTTTTTAAACGTCTTTTCAGACTTGGTCCAGAATTGGCTGGTACTGAATGAGTTAATGTCAAGAAAATTTTTGACTTGACTTCCCTTTTAATGTTCAGACACAAATCATTTAGAACACGGGTTTCAAACTCAAGGCCAGGGAGCCAGACCCTGCCTGACACATCTTTTTTTGTGGCCCACCAAGGAAAATCATGTGCATCGACTTCACGTTGTTGACAGTTGAATTGACGTTATTTAACCATGCGTCCTTGCAGATAACGCGGTCCCCTTTGCGTCAACCCATAACAACCAATTTTATTTCGTCTTGGCTCTGGCTGAGCCAATCCCAAACTTTCAGTTTCTTGACCCACAAAATCCACTGACTTTGGCTAAAGTGCAAGTTCCAGCTGAAGAGAAAGGTGGATCTCGGATTCCGTGTGCTTATTGAACAAGAATGTTTGCACAACCAATCATAAACAAAAGTCCTGCGCGAGTAACTTCTGTTTTTTTGGCAGGGCGCAGTGCCACTGCTACACCCTGGCCGGTGTGTCTCAACCAGGTGAGGTCATCTTCAGCGCCACTGGACCCTGGTGAGTCACCGCTTTCTTGCTCAAAAACGTAGAAAATCATTTTGGCTACCTTCCCGCTTGCAACATCCACGTTCACGTTAGAGAAACAAACACTGTGAACACTCACTCTTTGGGGTGTCGCAGGGAGACATTGCATCAGGACATTTTTCGAACTCTAAAAATACCAAATATAAATCCTTTTGGCAAGTTTATCATGCATTTAATCCAATGATACATAGGGACCCTAATTATTAATATTATTTTAAATGCTCAATCTCGCATTGGCTCTTTACCGTTACCCGGGCTACTGCTAGCCATTATTAGCTGATCAGTCATCAACATGTACCACTGTCAAAAACGGTCCAGACTTTTCTCTACATTGTCTTTATTGCCCTGCTTCTTCTGGGGTCAACTGCACTTGGAGCCTTGTCTGACCTCTGCTGCAATCATGTTGCTATTCACTGTCAAGTCGCCGCTAGCTACTCTGCCGCTATCAGGGCGCATCAGAAAGAACAGGTTGCGAAATGCAAAGAGGAGTATTTTACAGCATTTTTCAACAGGTAATTTCACTAGTCAACTAATCAGTGTTTTGAACTGACAATTGTAAAAAAAAATATATATATATACTGTATACAGTCAAACCTCGGTTTTCGAATGTCTCGGTTCTCGACCAATTCAGTTTTTGACCAAAGTTTTTTATGCTTCGGATGACGAACAAATATCGGTTCTCGAACAAACTGAGCGCACTTGAATGCACCATTTGACTCCTCTCGCCTTCCTTACACAAGGAAGTGACGCTTCCTCGGGTAGACGAGGAAGTGACGCTTCCTCGTGTTGCTTTCCATTGTGAGCAGACGTGTTCAAAAAACATTTTTAATTTAAAAAGAGCGTGGTTTCGGTTTTCGAACACTTTCGGTTTTCGAACAGCCTTCTGGAACGGATTATGGACGAAAACCGAGGTTTGACTGTATATAAAAGTGAAACGACTCAGCCTTTGAAGATGTTAGGAAGGGTTCGAATACTTTTTTGGGGCAATTTGGATGGCATTTTAGGGCGTTACAGACAAAAAGCACAAACATATGCAGATCGGCATAAATAAGTGCATTTTTCATAATTTTTTTTTTTTAATGTTTCAATTGACAGCAACATTTATGAGCCGGTGTTATCACAAATGTCAATTTAATGATTCATCAGGGGTTCACTGTCAAAGGATTTCCCAAAAAGACAAAATGCAGTTGGGCTAACCTTTCTTTTTCGCCCTCATTTTCCTACCAGCCTGTGCAGGAATGGGAAGCTGGAGTGTGTGCCAAAGGAAAAAGGTAACCCCTCCCTCCATAGCGCTCCCCCTTCTTTCAGTTCTTGTTTCTTCTCACAACAAAGTGCTGTTTCAGGCTGTGAAATCAAGCTTATTATGTTCGCAGTCTTGTAACTCCTTTCCCAGGACGACCTGTTTTGGTCGGTGAGGAGGGCAGAGGCATTGATTTACCTGCGTTTCTCTCTGCGCTTAGAGCCAGACAGCCCAGAGATCGGGCAGTGCCCCGCGGGTCAAGTGTACCACAGTTGCGCCGAGCAGAGAGGCGGAGTGGCCTGCATGCCGACGTGCCGCAACCTCATGTTGAATGTCACCTGCCCGCCCAACACGCCTTGCATCCCGGGCTGCATCTGCCCTCCTGGGTAATACGTGCCCAACCTTCCCAACATTATTCTTCTTCATTTCTGTCACAGAGGTCCCGAAATTGCCTTGCAGGTATACTTACAAATAATAATAATTAAAACAACAACAAGAAACGTCGGTGCAATTTCAGCTCTTTTGGCAAATCTCTGACAAAATGATCTCATTAATGAGATGAATTTTCAAATGTATGCAAGTGGATGTGAGCACAAAAGGACGAAAATCCGGAGGCTGTCTGCGAGATGGAGATGTAATTAGCGGGTAGTCATCTCCGATGATTAAAGGCACGGTGTACTTAATCAAGAGAGAGCATGCCGCGTATGCTTTCATCTTCAAGATCTTCACACTAATATTAGGATCACGTTCCGCATAGCTTGCTTTTCTTCTTTGCGGTTTGTGTCTGTGTCTCGTCGACAAGCTGGTTCTGAATGTATATTTGTATGCTCGGTATATTCTATTTAAAGGCTGGTGCTGCACCGTGGGGAGTGTTACTATCCGGAGAACTGCCCTTGTGTCTGGCTTGGTCTGGAGTACCTCCCTGGAGAAACGGTGGAAACGTCCTGTTATAAATGGTATGTCAAAGGCCCTCTAGGAATGACTTGTTGTTATTCTCCTGACGAATGTGAGGGGATTTTGGGGGTCTTTAGGAATGCCAGAAAAATGTACCAATTTTTGCAAACAAATTAATCCTGGTGGTTTGAACATGACAGCCCAAAGATCACTTCGTGACACACACTGGTAGGTTTGAAAAATAATCATTCCTCATACTATTTATAGTGCACCAATTATCTTAATCTTGAGAGGTTGAATACAAAACAATGTGTTTGCGCTAGCATTGATACTCATTTGGAACAAACGACAAAAAAAAACCAGTCTCGGAACGTTGAACTCTGCTTTCTTTGTTTCCTCACATGCACCTGCTGTTCGCCATCTCCTCAGCGTGTGTCATCGTGGCTATTTCAACTGTAGTTATTCACCGTGTCCAGCTGTGTGCACTGTCTACAGCGACAGACATTACCACACCTTTGACGGCCTGGAGTACGACTACCACTCAGACTGTCAGGTCTACCTGCTTAAAGTAAGTGGATGGATCCCTAATTGTTTGAACGATGATGAGAAATGATCCTGATTGTGAGGACTTTTTCAAGGTCCTCTTCCAATGTACAGTCAAACCTCGGTTTTCGTCCATAATCCGTTCCAGAAGGCTGTTTGAAAACCGAATTGTTCGAAAACCGAAACCACGCTCTTTTTAAAATAAAAATGTTTACTGAACACGTCTGCTCAAAATGGAAAGCAACACGAGGACGCGTCACTTCCTCGTGTAAGGAAGGCGAGAGGAGTCAAATGGTGCATTCAAGAGCGCTCAGTTTGTTCGAGAACCGAAATTTGTTTGTCATCCGAGGCAAAAAAAAACTCTAAATCTTTGGTCGAAAACCGAATTGGTCGAGAACCGAGATGTTCGAAAACCAAGGTTTGACTGTATTTGTTTTAGGAATCGCAAGCAATAAATACAATACAATACATCCTGATTTTGAATGCGTATTACAATAAACTATCAGATTCGTTATAAATAAATATTTTGGGGTTATTTTTAACTTAGCAAATGAACCACGACTTAATATGAAAGATCGTTTTTTTTCTACTTCAATGTCTTGCAGGCTTTTCAGCGTTCAGTATGGAATCTTGAGAAAATTCTACCAAACAAGTGTGACGTAAACATATGTTTGCTCAATTTTTCATTTTTCACGAAAAAATGCGATGCCAACATGTGGACAGCACTTCTTAAGCACTTAACTTCTCTCGACACTAAATAAACAAACAAATAAATAAATAAAATATAGGTGTACATTATTAAAAAAACACACACAATTGAGCCTGCCGAATGACAGTTTTTATGCAATGAATAAAGAACTACTATTCACATGTCTTACATGAAATCAGTTGCCGTGCAGGCTCGTGCGTGCGGTGAAGCGAGGGCTACTTAGGGTTGCTAACTTAGCGACTACTTTTTCCAAAAAAGATATGAGCAACATATCGAGCGAATTTCTGTGGTGTTATCGGCGATATCTGGAGCCTCTCAGGGAGACTCCCTGCAGAACAGGAGATGTTCACCCCGCCGCGTCCAGATTGCAAATGAATGGCGCGTGTGCAAAGCACCAGTTTCTAATTACCGTAATTTCTGGACTATAGACCGCACCTGATTATAAGCCGCACCACTACATTTTTAAAGGAAAAAAACATTTTGTACACACATAAGCCGCACCCGTCTATAAGCCGCAGGTGCATATTGTTACATGAGTACAAAGAAAGACAAAGCACGTTAAAAAGTCTTTATATAGGCCGCTTCATTAAATAAGGCGCAAAAGTCGCGGCTTATAGTCCGGAAATTACGGTAAATCGTATTGAACCTCTCCCTCTTTTCCAAATTCTGGGCGATTGGCAACATTTGTACAGTTGAAACTTCACTTGTATTTTCACTCATCGAAGCAGCACTTCATTACCAATCCACCAAATGACACGTCTTTGCTTGGAGACATTTTCAGAAATAGTCAGATAACAAAATAATGTTTACAGTATTCGGCTGTTTAATTTCACACTACAGAGACCCAAATATTTGGATACAAATCATTGAAAAGTTGCACCGCTCATCGTTTTGAAGCAATGGTTATTTAGCCCTAGTAGAGAGCAGCCAAGCCTCTGACTGTTTTTTTTTTTTTTTCTTTTTTTCCCTGGAGTAGGTGAAGGCGTGCCTATGTGTGTACTCCTTTGTTTGTGCCTTGGTAGTGCTAGGTGAGGATTTAGCATGACAAAGAGATCAGTGTTCAACCCAAACCTCAGGGCTCCCGTGCTCCCAGGGATATAGAATTAGAATGGCTAGAACAGGCGTACCAATTGAGACCCGACAGATTTGCAGACCACCGTGCAAACCCGAAAAGAGCTGCTGTATTTCCTGAGTGTGTACAATCCAAATGTCAATGTTAGGCCTCTTCTCAAGGGGGGGTTTTGTTAATGAATGACCTTCTTCCTGTGCGCAGAGTTCAGGAGAAACCGAAGTCTCCATTGTTGCCCAAAATAAGGACTGCTATGAGAGTGGCATTGTGTGCATGAAAACACTGGTCATACATGTGGGACTTACCGAGATCTACTTCATGGACAACTCTGGCGATCCTGTAAACACTCACACAAACTCATATTAAAAACAAACACAAAAAAAAAAAAAGCTGAGAATCTATGCAAATAAGACGTGTGATTGTCGCTTCCCCGTGCAGAGCGCATCCACCGTGGTGGGTCGAGAGTCTGTATTCGAGCTGTGGAAAGCCGGCTTCTACACCGTGGTCCATTTCCCCGATCAAGGCCTTGACCGTCCTCTGGGACCGTAAGACAACCGTGCACATCAGAGCTGGGCCTCGGTGGAAGGTGTGCAGCTGTCAATCATTTTAAATTAGGACAGATTTCATAGTCCTCTGACTACTCTTGTATCCCATCGGAAGGCATTTTATTGGCAGTCAGTCTTTGCCTGCCGCTCTCTTCCTCCACAGCGATTTTGTGTGCGCGTGTGTGTGTGTGTGTGTGTGTGTGTGTGTGTGTGTGTGCGTGTGTGTGTGTGTCTGTACCAATGGTCACGACGGTTTTGGATGAACTTGTTTGGTTTCAACTCAACTGTGTGTACACAATACGTTCAATTAAACAGCACATTTTCCATATTGTATATCCCTTGAAAGCGTTTGAAATTTTCCTCCAGGGTCTTCTCAGCGGATTATGTGGAAATTTCGACGGCGTGACTGTAAACGACATGACCACGTCCAACCGCATGGAGGTTAACAACGCACAGACCTTTGGCGATAGCTGGACGCTGGGACAGGTACAACCTAGCACCTTCTGTATTAGCCCCCCCCCCCCCCCACCAAACTCCCCACCGCAATCTTGCTTAGTATCATTCTTGGTGCTTGGGTGTCGTAGTGTCAAAGTGATTATGTTGTGGAGCGACCGTGCGAAGCCGACTTGGGGAGACAGCCGTACGCCAAGAGGGAATGTGCACTTTTGTACAGCGAGGTCTTTGCATCCTGTCACAATGTGGTGAGTAGACAGTAATAGATACAAGTAAATACGATGAGTATTTTGACGAAAATGATCACGGTGATCATTACGGTGTTGTTAAAACAAATAACGTATACAGTCAAACCTCGGTTTTCGAACGTCTCGGTTCTTGATCAATTCGGTTTTCGACCAAAAAGTTTGAGTTTTTTATGCTGCGGATGATGAACAAATTTCGGTTCTTGAACAAACTGAGCGCACTTGAATGCACCATTTGACTCCTCTCGCCTTCCTTACACGAGGAAGTGATGCTTCCTCGTGTTCCATTGTGAGCAGACGTGTTCAGTAAACATTTTATTTTAAAAAAGAGCGTGGCTTCGGTTTTCGAACAATTTCGGTTTTCGAACAGCCTTCTGGAACGGATTATGGACGAAAACCGAGGTTTGACTGTACATCCACCTTGACCGTAGGAGTCATAGTCAAGGCCCCGGGGGCCAGACCTGACCCGCCACACGATTTTATGTGGCCTGTGAAAGCAAGTTAAGGATTGTCAACTTCCATGATGCTTGCTGAAGTCTGAAGCAAAATTTCAAATTGTCACATATAATGTAATAATTACAATGCTTGAACAATCCATTCTTCGAGACTTCTGATGTCAAAACTAGTTACCCTTCTATTTGTTGCTGTGTATGTAATTTGTGGAGGTGGTTAAACATTGGTTTCACAAAATTCACAATCATCATGGCCCTCCAAGGGAATCCGTAACTACAATGTGGGCTGTGACAAAAATTATTTTGTCACCCCTGACCGAGACCATTACAACAAATTTTATTTTAATTTACGGCTGGGAACTTTTGGACATTTTTTTTCAATACATTAGATGTTTGTTTTTTTTAGCTTTCTGTTATCAATCTAATGACTAAGTCCTATTTTTATGTGGACGTTGATGAAAGTTAATGCTGGAAAAAAAAAAACTTGGGCTTGTTGGGCTCAAACTTGATTTTAATAAAGTCATTAGTTTTTTCGATTAGCCATAGCTGGAAAAGAATGTTAAAGTTGGAAATCGGATTTTTCTTGAAAGAGTTAAAGTGAAAACATTCTATGCTACAGCACCGAAAATAAAAAGCCCCCCATGACACAGCTACTCAATCAAACTACTAAATGCAGTATTTTATTATATAATATAAAATGGTCATATTAACCATTTAAATTGAACGTGACCCTCCCCAACAAACATTGAAGTTATATTACATTATTTATCATCTGCTGCCAGTAGATGGAGTCCTATATTTTCATACAAGAGCAGTTGGTGGACCGCAGCTCTACAACAAAGCTCAAAGGGCTGCACTTGATATATTATACTCCTTAGTAGAGATGAACACATATCATTAACGATTGCCCGGATCCTGATTAGGAGATGATTAATCATGTACTGCATGGGATGTAATGCTTCAGTGAGCATGTCATGTTTCTGCTGCCTCTTGATTGAAGAGAAAGTGGGTTAATAATAAATACCAACATAAAAAAATAAAAAATCATATTTTGAAAAAACAAAACCATGAGCTGCATTTCTTTTATTTTGGTGGCCATATTTCACAGGACATAGCCTTTCGAAACAGCTGTCAGAATGTTGGGCAACATAGAAAAAGTATGTGAACCGGGATTTCCACATATGTTAGTCATAATAATAATAATTCCAAATCGGTCACATCCTTTTTTTTTATAACTTTATATACGGCCTATGACTCATAGTTGAGTTGAGCTTTCCTTTGGACTAAAGTAACTGAGCGCGTATTGACTCTGTCATATTGGTGACCTGATCCCTTTTGCACCGATGCACCATCCTTTGTCCTGATAGCTCATCACTTCTCTGAATTATTGACAACGCCTCACCCTTTAAACAAGGCCTCCCTTCATTTACCCCCACGGAAACACGAACAACGTCCATCTCGCATGATACTTTTTAAAACCTAGCATTATTATCATCCTTACTTAATCAGCCCATCCGGAAAGTATTTGCAGTGCCTCACTTTCTCCCCATAAATGTTAGGTTTCAATCTTATTCCAAAATGGCACTTTTTTTTCCCCTCTCAAAATTCTGCACACAAAACTCTAAAATGACAACAACAAAAAAAGCAGCAAATATTCACAAACTTTGTGACTTTCCACCAATGAGAGTGTTTCGGTCTAACGCAGTGAATTTGCATATCCATGACGCTCATCCCCTGTAGGTGGACGTGGCCTGGTTCTACAGAAATTGCCTGACAGACACTTGTAACTGCGACCGCGGGGGCGACTGTGAGTGTCTGTGCACATCCATCGCTGCCTATGCCCACAAATGTTGCCAGCACGGCATCACCATACACTGGAGGTCGCCCTCGGTGTGTCGTGAGTACACACGCACACACACACACACACACACACGTACAGTCACATGCTGATTGTCAAATGTCTCCTCAATGTTTCTTCATTTCAGCCCAGGATTGTGAATACCACAATCAAGGTATTTATAAATGCAATCCCAGCCCTTACTCAGTTACTTCCTTCAAGCTAATCTGCTGTTCTGTGCAACAAAGCGCTAGGCGACGGACCGTATTCCTTGGTGAGCGCGGTCCACAATCACACAATGATGGGAGTGAATCGCACTAGTGGCTCAGTGTTTCCTCTGATGAGAGACACGTCGGGCCATTCACCTACGCCGGGCCTCCTCTACAACTTCATGGTCACGGCAGGCCTGTACAGGAACAGGACGTCACGTAAGCATCGCAGGTTCTCACCGTGACGCGCCACAATAGTGCAACCTGCTAAGTTGAACATGGGAAGAGGGACGGGCAACTTAAATGACAGGGCGGGTCACAGTTTTTCGTAAGTGCTATTAGGGAGCCAGATTAGACGGTGCAGTGCCTGACCAGAGGTATGGCAAAAAAGGCTATTTTAAATAGGGACGACATGTGTGTGTGTGGTCAAACCTCGGTTTTCGTCCATAATCCGTTCCAGAAAGTTGTTCGAAAACCGAAATTGTCCAAAAACCAAAACTACGCTCTTTTTAAAATAAAAATGTTTACTGAACACGTCTGCTCACAATGGAAAGCAACACGAGGAAGCGTCACTTCCTCGTCTACCCGAGGAAGCGCCACTTCCTCGAGTAAGGAAGGCTAAAGGAGTCAAATGGTGCATTCAAGTGCGCTCAGTTTGTTCGAGAACCGAAATTTGTTTGTCATCCGAGGCATAAAAAACTTGACATTTTTGGTCAAAAACCAAATTGGCCGAGAACAGAGACGTTCGAAAACCGAGGTTTGACTGTATAGTGGGACCTCGACTTCTGAACGTGTCTTCATACAACATTTTCAATGTTACGAAACATCTCAACAGGAAAATATTGCCTCTTGTTACGAAACAGATTTCAAGATACGAAAGGTGAAAATACTGTATGGCCTGCTAGCCGTAGCGCCGGGTTTCCTGAACGCAACATACTTATAGCTGCTCTGCCATTGGCTATTACCGAGCATCATCCAGGCGTCCCATTGGCTAAGAGGGACTTCTTACTATCGTTTGTGTCAATGTGCGTAGATAGATCGATAGATATGTGTCCATGCAGCGTCCTCGTCATTCGCACCTCGGGCCATGAGGTGTTCCGATAGTTTTACGTAAATGTGAATCACCCAGAAAAAGTGTTCACCAGTCCGGCGATCGCTCACCATGCTGATGTTTGCATTGGACATTTTAGGATTGTTAAAAGCCTATAAAAGCAAACGTCCTTGGATCAGTTCTTGACAAAATGCCAGGCAAAAACCACTTCTGAGAGAGAACATGCACTAAAGAGGGCACAAAAAAGTGTTCCGCTTGAGAGGTTACTCTGTACTCTTATAGGATTGCAGTCATTTCATCCCCAGCGGTTATTTCCCCAGGCATCCCCGTGGTGTCCCTGGAGTCTGCAGAGCGACCCAATTTCTTCCTCGTGGTGTCGGGGAAGAGATGTGTCCAGCTGGAGCGCTGGAGTCCAGAGGAGGAGTTCAGACGCCGGGCAACGTTCATCCAGCATCATGGGCTGTTTCTGCCCGGTCATACCTCGTTTGAACTCGCCGGCCAACCGGGGATCTTTCTGACCCTGACGCGCACCGCCGCTCGAGCTGTGAGATATGACACCTCCGGCGGTTTCAAAGTTAGCAGCAGCTTCATACTCGAGGGTGTGTGTAATACGTCTGGAACACTCTTTGGTGGAAATGGTTCTCTACATCAGGGGTTACCAAACTTTTTTTGGTCCAGGGATCCCTTACAGGAGAGACAGTCGGTCCAAGGACCAGCTTCATTAAGCGATTACCAATTAAACAAATCATGTGCCCACTGAAAACCCATAGGAATTATTTACAATTACTATATTATT
Source organism: Hippocampus abdominalis (assembly GCA_018466805.1). Classification (NCBI taxonomy): domain Eukaryota; kingdom Metazoa; phylum Chordata; class Actinopteri; order Syngnathiformes; family Syngnathidae; genus Hippocampus; species Hippocampus abdominalis. Next base: position 7,282,642 of record CM031697.1, on the reverse strand, counting down.
TTTAAACATTTTAACCAAATTATTCAGCGCCTGTTCAAAAGATACTGAATCAAACCCAATAAAATGACATTCTAGCTGCTGTGCTAGCCTCTAAAACGTTCTTGAAAATAGTCTATCTATACAACCTACACTGAATAATAATACAGTCAAACCTCGGTTTTCGTCCATAATCCGTTCCAGAAGGCTGTTCGAAAACCGAATTGCTCTTTTTAATTTAAACTAAAAATGTTTATTGAACACGTCTGCTCACAATGGAAAGCAACACAAGGAAGCGTCACTTCCTCGTCTACCCGAGGGAGCGTCACTTCCTCATGTAAGGAAGGCGAGAGGAGTCAAATGGTGCATTCAAGTGCGCTCAGTTTGTTCGAGAACCGAAATTTGTTCGTCATCCGAGGCATAAAAAACTCGAAATTTTTGGTCGTAAAACCGAATTGGTCGAGAACCGAGACGTTTGAAAACCGAGGATTGACTGTAATTGTTTTTCTTACTTTAAGTTGAATACGTAAAATATACGTAACAACAAAATAAAAAGATTAATATGTCAAGTCACAATCAAAAAATGCTGTATCCTTTTTTTTTTTAATAACGCAACATAATTTATTGATGGATGGATCCAAGTTATGGCTTACGATTGTGGTCATGCTCCCCAATTTGAGAACCGCTGCTTTACATTTATATGTGCATCAGCACTCACCAATTTGCGCCTCTCGTCATGCAGAGACTCATTTTGTCATCCCCTACCGGATGATGTGTGAGTGGCGCTATCAGGCCTGCGCCAGCCCTTGCGTCCGTACATGCAGTGACCCAGATGCCAAACGCTGCAACTTCCTGCCTCAGTAAGCGCACCCCGCCTCTTACGATGCACACTTGACAGTATATTAAAACGATTTTTAACGAGTGGCTGTATATCACAGCGTGGAGGGCTGCTTCCCACGATGTCCCAAGAACATGGTCCTAGATGAGGTCACCAGCAGATGTGTCTACATGGAGGATTGTGAGTAATACTTTGAGTGCAATCTCGAAGATTGAACACAATCCCTTTTGGGATGTTGGGCAAGTGCGTACAGCCAGTACCTGGAGAAAATTATTACATACAAAGAAAATAACTGAAGTGACAAATAACAAAGGCATAATGCAAATTAGGATAGATAGATGGATTTTTTTTTTTTGGACTTCAGGATTATTCGACTTCAGAAGTCTCCATACTCTCGCTCATCAAAACTCTGATTTGTGATATTAAACACCCTTTTTTGCGACGCTAGAAATCACTGAATGCTTTGGGTCCTGATTACATGAAAGACGCTGTTAGGGTTTGGATGTGACCCCAATAGCACGACAACAGGCAGGTATAGTTGAAGCCAACACTTGGCGGAGTTTATTGACGAGTCTTAGCAAAGTCACTCAGGAAGAAGCACGAAGAAGCCACAGGGAAAATGTCCACAAAAGACGAAAGCCTTACTCAGGGAGAAAACTGAGACTTACTTAAACGCTCAGGGGGAAGCATGAGGAGTCCACAAGCGAATGTCCACACATGGAACAAGAAACTGCAGGTGGTGCCAACAGAGCCCACTAATGTGGTGATGGCACGAACTTGCACTGAGGAACAGTTTGTGAGTTAATTTATACTAGTCCAAACGAGCAGATTGGTAACAGGTGGGTGATGAGCTGACGAGTCTCAGGTGTGAGGTGCAGAGAACCCTGGCTGAGGAGCCTGCCTGGCTGGTCCCTCCCTAACAGACACTATTGAATATGAACCCAGTAGGGCTCTGAGATTTGCGGACTTGTATCAGTTAGTGCAGCTAAACATTGTGAAGTGGCATTTAGCTATTATGTTGTACGCAAGCGGAATAAGTCAACCCCAATTGTAAAGGATTTAAAATCCTGGTTAAAAATTGTTTTCCCATACCTTTGATTAAAGTCTTTAAGGCATGAACATCTATTTCACTGTCAGTCATTTTGGAAAGCTTCTATGTGCTATATCCTCCTGACTACCAGTAGTTCAAATTTGTCCTCTGTAGAGGACATTTGTGAACCTAAATATCTCCCACCCAGTGCATCCAATCGCATTAACTCCTTTTGCGCTCTAAAGAGGACATTCAGTACCAAATTTGTAGGGGGTGGGGCTTTGTTACTTTGACTTCTCAATAGAAGAAAATGGCTTCCCTCAGTGCAAGCACTTTTTATGGAAAGAGGATAAGTAATACTTTCTATCAAACACATTTTGTCTTGAAATGCTGTTGGCATTTTATTTATAAGACTCTTATGAACACGTTAAAGTGTTGTTTGAGTTGTTTTAAGTGTATTTGAGCCTAGTATTAGTGTTTAAAAAATGTAGTGGAATTTCAAAAATTTCTTATGGAGTAGTCCAATTACCGTAATTTCCGGACTATAAGCCGCGACTTTTGTCACACGCTTTCAACTCTGCGGCTTATTTAATGAAGCGGCCTATATAAATACTTTTTTAACGGCCGCCTGTGTACCGTCTTTCTTTGTAAATATCTCATGTAACAATATAGGCATTATAGACTTATAGACAGGTGCGGCTTATGTGCGTACAAAATGTTTTTTTCCTTTAAAAATGTAGTGGTGCGGCTTATAATCAGGTGCGGTCTATAGTCCAGAAATTACGGTACTTCACATAGATTGTGGAATTTCAAAATAAATGTGATTGGACAACATTTTTCCCCCCCCGGTAGTCAGGAGGATATAAATAAAACTGCCTTGCCTTGCCCATTTTAGGCGTGACTCTTCCCCCGACTGCCACCCCCTTTGCATTCGTGACTCGACCTGACATGACTACGTCGCTACCGACAACACTTTCAACTCCAAGGCCTACGACTACCCCGACTTCCACGAGCACCACTGGAGTCCTCACTACATCTTCCGCCACCATCAGGCCATCCACCATCGCCACTACTTTCAGTCCATCTCCTCCAGTGATCGCCACCACAACAACTCCCCCCACAAGTACACCCACTCAGATGCCCCCAACACCTTCAACTACTCCCACAGGGCCCTCCCTCATTTCCACCGCTATTCCTTCAGTAACTTCCACCACCGGCATTACCGCACCATCAACTCCAGTGCCACCCGTCCTTATGACGTCCACGCCACCTACTTCCATCTCCCCCGCAACTAGCGCCGTTACCACGGCTACTCCTCCTCAATCTCAGCCCGCCGACACGGACGGGATCACCCCTGCCGACGCTTTGACGGTTGTCGTGGCAACCTCCACGCCGAGCGTCACAAGCACCCAGCCGGTGACCGCAGAAGTATTGACGAGTGAAGACACCTTTCCGACAACAGAGGAGGCGTTGAGCACGTCTGCGTTCTTCATGCCCACGACCCCCTGCACTGTAAGTTTGACGGCATCTACAAGAACGGGCATGCACGGTGTGATGTCTTTTTGACACTACAGTAATCCCTCGTTTATCGCGGTTAATGGGGGACCAAAACCACCCGCGTTAAATGAAAATCAGCGAAGTAGCGACCAATAAACATACTGTAAAAAAAATTGCCCCACGTGGGCCTTTGAGCTTGAGGAGAGCCACTAACGCGCGCACACACACACACCCCGGTTTTTTACTTCCGGGTCACTTCCGGGCTGAGTGAACGCTGGCGCATTCTGGCTGCCGCTGCTCACCCGCAATTACCGGTATTCTTTTTTTTTTAGCGTTTTTTAACGGTTTACTCTCGTCATGGGAGAAACCCTACACTCCTTCGTTGTGGCTTTGGACTGTCAGTCGTCGCACGGTTGGCCTCGGTCGCGCTGTCGCGGCGTCCTGCCTGGGATATGCTGCTGTGGACCGTCTTGTCGCTCCGCCGTTTGCCCGTGGGGGGGACTGCTACGGTGCTCGGTGGCGGGGCTTCCTGCGCTCCGCTTCCGGTGGTCGGGCTCCCCGCCTGCGCTGCACCGCTTCCCGGGCGTCGCTCCTCGTCCTTCCTGGAGGTGCATCCGCCACGGATCTCGTCGAGGCTTCCACCTCGATGGCTCCAGGGGCATCACCTCCTTTTGGTCGTCCTCCCGCCGGCCACGCAGAGACAACGGCGGAGGCGGCTGCCGATCCGCGGACCACGGCGTGTTGGCCGGCCTGGCTGGGTCGGCTAGTGCTCCTCGCGACGCCGATGTTGCCGGCGTCAACTATTTAAAACCGCATATTCAGTTTAAATTTCTCATTTTATTATTTATAGTTTTATCTGTGGTTTTATTGTTCTTGTTTTGATTGTAAAGTGTCCTTGGGTGTTTTGAAAGGCGCTTGTAAATGAAATGTATTATTATTATTATTATTACACACACACACACACACACACGAGCACACACACACAAGCTAGTGATCCCACAGTGTTTTATGATTAGTCAGTTAAGACAATTAAGGATGAAAGAGACCTGCTTTTGTTCTTATAAGCCTCCTCTCTCTCTCTCTCTCTCTTTCTCTCAGCAACACGTGGACCTTCGCACTTGAGCAGAGTGCACTAACATACACACATCGTAAACAACACTTGGACACTGATTTTTGCTGACTTAAAAAAAAAAATTGATATATTTTTTTCATGAATATGTTTGAAAAAATCCGCGATGCACCGAAGCCGCGAGAAACGAACCCCCGAAATAGCGAGGGATCACTGTAAATTGAGTCACAATCATTCCGAGAGTCAAGATGATAAAGTTGAATCATGATTATCCTTTCCTGTCCTATGTGCTAGTCATTCCGTAATTCCCAAATAAATATTTGAATGAAATACAATTTATGAACCGAGCCTGTGGTTCCACTTGCCTTTTTATTGGAACTATTTTGCCCATTCTAAATGCACATATCTCTATGCTCCACATCCCTTCAGCCTCCATACGTCTCCCGTATCAACGAGTGTGCAGAGCTCATTTGTTTCAACGGGCAGCTACTGCTTTACAACGCATCCCTGCATTGCCGATTCGACACCACCCAACCTCAGTGCAACCTGCTGGGCCTGCCTGTCATCATCAACGTGGACCCCTGCTGCCCACAGTGGCGGTGCCCTTGTAAGCCCCCGCTTTGTCGCTCACCTACATACGCTGATGGTGCAGATTTAACAAGGCGGATGATCAAGCGGGGTTGTTTTGTCAGGTCGTTGCACTGTGATGTCTGACCTGCGTTTGATCACGTTTGATGGCAACAATGTGGCCTTGTATGATGACGGCTCCTATGTCCTGGTTAAGCTGCCGGGAGAGACTATTATTGGCACGGTAGAGAAATGTCCAACTAGCCAGGTAATATAGAACTCTGATTATATACAGCGTATGGCCTGCTGCATTCTGTAATATATATTGCAATAATCTTATTATTTTATGAATATGGATCATTTAAAAAAATCTTTTTTTTTTGTATTTACCCCATAATAATATATTTGCTATATTATAATTGGTATTACATTATTATAATAATGTAATAGTCAAACAGTTTAAAATACACATTTAAGATTTTTTTTAATTCATTTTTTAAAATATCGGTATTTGTTTAATTTTTTTTAACATCATTTGCTAGTCTAATAACAGCCCATTCTCGCTCAAACGAGCACCAAGACATATTAAAACAGAACTAATTTGTGCTTTTTTTCACAATTGCAAACACTTTCGAGGTGTCTTAACAGTTGTTCACAGGCAGCGCGCGTATTAAACACTTAAGATTAAAGATTTGTGAAATCGCTTTTACCATTTATATTGCTTTGAATATGTTGTTGGAATTTTGAAAAAGATTTTCTTCTTTTTTCAAAATGCAGACGATTTAGTTTGGTTTGTCTAAGACATGTAGATACCAATATGTTCATAATTTTAAATTATGTCATGTTTTTGGGACAACCAGTATTATTATTCTGATGGTTTTTGGGGCTTTTTTTCTTTCATCATTTCAGAGCGTAAACTCAATCAGAAGACCTGTGAGTGGCACATACACAGCTTGCTCCATTATGATTGCTTTGTCTGTTATGTTTTTTTTGTTTTTTTTCTAAAACTGCTTTAATTCTCTTTCCCTACAGAGTCCAACAGGTGGAACATCTGGTCTATGTTTGAGGAAATTAAATATCACGACCTCTTCCGACCGTATTGTTATCAATCGACTGGATCGAAAGGTGACTCCGATTATTCCATTCATTTACAGGCGCGGGAAAATGTCATTTATTTCATTTGCAAGAGTTCAAATCATGATATAGATTCACGACACACAGAATGAAATATTCTATGACTTGATTCTTATAATTTTGATGATTCTATCTGACACGAAAGTGAGAAAGCTACAACAGGTCAGTGATTACCAACCAACTGTGTGCCATGCAAAATTATGTGGCATTAAAAATTCTTATTTATTTACTCCAAATGATGAATCTCTGTCATACTTGAGTTTCTCATTTTCTGTTGAACTACAGAAACAAATGAACTTTTCTGGAATATCTCTCTCCGCATTTGTTTAGGTAACAGTGAACTACAGGCCCACCAGGCTGCCGTTTTCCCTCCGCTCTCTTCGTGTGGAAGACACCGGCGCTATGTATCTTATCAAAACAGCTGGCCACGTCAGCATACAGTGGTATCACAGCACAGGCATCATGGTGCTGCAGTTCATGACACCAAATGAAGCATCTGTGCCCACCCGCGGCCTATGCGGTGAGTGGCAGTATCACGGCAGGCCGAATGGGGTGGAATCAAATCAACAGGAGCTGACATTTGCAATTTGACCCCGCGTCTACCCATCATGGCAGGTTTCTGCGACGGCAACCCGGAGAATGACCTGAGGTTGCCCAATGGCACTGTGGTGACAGAGGTGGGGAACATGATGCTCTTCCTGCAGGCTTGGCGGATCCCCATGCCCGACGAAAGCGAGCACACTCGTAGGGTCGGAGACAACTGCACTGTTGGGGACTGCTCCATCTGTCTATACATGCTCCACCAGAGAGCCTTCACGCCATGCCATCGCAAGGTATGTTCTTTGGAAGCATGGATTTGCTTCTTTGCCTCCCAATATTCCTCACCTTCAATATCAAAGCACCGTGGTTGGGAACCAGTCTCAATGCATCATAATATTCTCTACCATAGCAGTTCACAATGAATAGAGAAATATGACATTGGTTCGAGTGTTTTGCAGGTGCCTCCGGACCAGTTCTGTGACATCATGTGGGCGGGCGACCTGCACTACAAAGACCACCAGTGTGACTTCCTGGCGGCCTATGTGGCTGTTTGCTACACACATCGAGTGTGTATCAACTGGAGACGACACAACTTCTGCCGTGAGAACACACACTTCACACACACATAGATGCGGACGCAATGATACCTTGACTTAAGAGTGCCCGAACTTAGGTGTTTTTTTTTTGCACAATGTTGAAAGCCAAAATTGAGGTAAAAATGGTCCAGACCAAGGGTGTCAAACTCATTTCCCATTGTGGGCCACATACGGACTCGGTAGATGTCAAGTGGGCCGAACCATTAATATGATACCATACTGTGCTATGAATCACTCCAAAATCTAATCTCTTTCCTTTGTTTTGGTCTCAAGAAGCATTGATTGGCGCTTTCATACCATCTGCTGCGTTGGGTCTATCTCGGTGACAGACTGAGACTGCTGTTTTCTTCCCCGATCAAAACAATGTTGTCTTCTACTGTGATCATAACAGTGTGCCCCCTAGCGAATAATCCAGGAATTGCATTTTATTTAAAATATTCATTCTGTGTCTTTAATGCATTTTTTTTTTCACTTTTAAATTATCCCGCGGGCCGGATCGAACCTCCTTGGGGGCCGGTTACGGCCCGCGAGCCGTATGTTTGACACCCCTGGTCCATACAGTCACACGAAGACTATCCGGTCAACATACTCGTAATACCAGCGGTAGCAAATCGAAGTAAAAAGCAACATAGGAGCTGCGAGGAATTATGTCATTGTGCTTCTTGGATATCATTTCAATGAATGAGCCATGTATCGGCATTATGCCAAATAGTTTCTGTGACAATTCATCACTCTGATTGGCTGTTAGCTAACAGGTTAGCGCATGAGCTAGAAGCAGACTATGATATAGGACACAAAAGCAAAGAATGGGGAAATAAAAAGCAATTATCTATTAAATTAAGCTCAGCAAAACATGACTTTAAACTTAGATTTGTTCCTCTTTATATTATGAGTGGCTTCCTAAAAAAGTACTGCACTATTTTTAATCAAAAGTACTGAGTTGCAAACTTGGTGACGGAACAGATTGAACTCAAAGTTCATCCCCCATCCGGTAGCTCTGCGGTGCCCAGCTGGCAAGGAGTACCGTCCTTGCGTGAACACCTGCGCCAGCCTCACCTGTCTGAACAAAGACTACTATGAGGAGACCACTTGCCCCTTCATCCGGGAGGAGTGTGTTTGCCGCGGAGGGACCCTCTTGCATCGCGCTGATTCCCCCCACTGCGTGACCGAGAATTCGCTGCGGTGAGTCCCATCTAAAGACAACAATCGTTTTCTGTCATCTTGGGGAAAAAGCCCCAAATATATATATTTTGGGAGTTGCATGTTGAAATTTGGCTGTTTCACAAGAGCATTAGCAAACAGATCCACCATGATATCTGGCACATATTACAAAGCATGGCTTCCGTAGAATTTTTCAATCTGGGGAATTTGTTCAACCTTCGTCTATCAATGCACCTTACGGGGATTTTAAAGTTTGGTTTACTTCATTTCTTGAGGCTCCCGACTTTCAAACCTGACAAATGACTGCATCTTACCTGTACCATGAATTTGAACCGTCTGTCCTGTTTGGTTGCAAAAGAAACAATATTGACCGATTTGAAAATCCACAAAATAATTCGACTCATTTGCTGTCGAAAAAAAATATACGTTCACGACGGGTCTTTCCATGTTTTATCACAGTTCATTTGTGTACCTGCTCTTAGCCATTGTATGTACAAAGACAATACGACCAACATGAGAACGCTCTAATTTTATGCTTGCAATTTGTTGTTGGTGTTCCAATTACACTCTTCTCAAATAAGTTCAAATGTATATAAAGCATGTAGGAGGAGTTAACCCCCCCCCCCCCCCCAATTATTTGGTCTCTCTATATCGCAGATATTGCAATGCTCATCATGGTGATGTTAAAGCTGTTTGTAGTCAAATTTTATTTGCAGAAAAAAAACATCTGCAAAAGACCACTTTGCTTATCTGTGAATTTGCATCCGGCTTCCGTAGCGTGCACGGACAACGAAGGTAGGCCCCGTGCACCCGGCGAGGTTTGGAATGGCTCCGCTGTAGGCTGCTGCTTGTACAAGTGCATGGAGAATGGCTCCGTAACTCGCCGTGGAGCCCGACTGTGGCTTTATCCCGACGCCGATATGCGAGAGACAGGGAGAATACGTGCTGGATGTGCTGGAGGAAGGCGCCTGCTGTCCCAAGAAGATCTGCGGTTAGTTCCATTGTAAAAATTAAATGGTGTGAAAATGTTTCATCGTGATTATTCATTCATTCATTCATTCATTCATTTTCCGATCCGCTTATCCTCAAAAGGGTTGCTGAGGGTGCTGGAGCCTATCCCAGCTGTCTTCAGGCAGTAGGCGGGGGAAACCCTGAACCGATTGCAAGCCAATTGCAGTCATCATGACCAAAATAATCATGATATTGGGTTTTCTTATGACATCACTCAAAGCAATGTAAACAGGCAGTGGCTTCTCAAGCCCTTTATTGAGTAGTTACAGTCAAACCTCGGTTTTCGAACGTCTCTGTTCTCGACCAAATCGGTTTTCGACCAAAAATGTTGAGTTTTTTTATGCCTCGGATGACGACCGAATTTCGGTTCTCGAACAAACTGAGCGCACTTGAATGCGTCACTTAACTCCTCTCGCCTTCCTTACATGAGGAAGTGATGCTTCCTCGTGGAGCGTTCCATTGTGAACAGACGTGTTCAATAAAGATTTTTTTTTTTAAAAGACAGTGGTTTCGGTTTTCAAACAGCATCCTGGAAAGGATTATGGTCGAAAACCGAGGTATGACTGTATTTCGTTCCTGCTTGAGTACAGTATCGTTTTCCAAAGTCAAAGCAGATATTTGCAAATATCTTATTTTGATTTCATGAAGGACCACAGAAGTCGGAGAATATTTTCTGCTCTGAGCCTTCAGTAAGCGATGATCAAAATAGCCGTTGGTTTATTCGATAATCGAGTCGTCCGCGATGAGTGGAAAAGTGTTTTGCCTCAACTTTTAGTCTGGACGGGGAGGGATACATATTTACCACCAGTAACACCAGAAAAGGTTTATCGCTTGCTGCTTTTCTGTTGAGAAAAACGTTACTAAAGTTGACAATACCAACAATACATGGCACGAAATATTGTCCACAGAATTCTTCAATTTTGAAACCGTATTAATCATAATAATACAGTTTATTTATAAGCGCCTTTCAAAACACTCAAGGACACTTTACAATCAAAAACAAGAACGATAAAATTAACTGGTGAGCGAGAGGGGGAGAAAAAAAATTGGTGTTTTGTTCTTTTGTTCCTGATTGTAAAGTGTCCTTGGGTGTCTTGAAAGGCGCTTATAAATAAAATGTATTATTATTATTATTATAAAGCCTCTCGCATGTTGTCACATTTTATCGGAAAAACATTCCATCTCTATGTCATCAAACATCTCAGTATGTCCTTGCATCCAGATTGCAACATGACCATCTGTGACAGTGAGGCACCGGCTTGCGACGACGGCGATCGACTGGTGATCGGTTACAGCGCTCTCTCCTGTTGCCCGGATTACAAATGCGGTGAGAACAAGCACCAATGGCCACAATTTATTTGACATGCTTTGCCCTGACCGCTGACTTGTCATGCTCCTTCCGCAGAGTGTGACCCGGCGGCGTGCCCCCCCACCGCTTCCCCCAATTGTAGGGAAGACCAGTTTTTTGTGCAGATTCGAGGGGAGAAAATGTGCTGCTATTCTTCTCTCTGTGGTAGGGCAGAGATTTCTCATCAAATGAGACACATTTTTATTCACAATTTAAATCAGCACCCAAGTGTCCTAAAATATTTGTGAACTCCCATCAACATAAGACTTATAAGCCACTTCACACGCCATATCACTTGTCTCACTTTCGTTAACCTGACAAACTGGGGCGGGGCCTATAAAGACAATAGGAGCTTTTTTTTTTTGTTATTAAACTTTTTATTGAATTTTTTAAGCAGTTAGAAAAAAGAAAAACATGGTCACGTGTTTAAATACATAGAACGTCATCAGTTCCGGGGATCAAAATAGAACGTACATCACATAAACATCCCGGTGAAACGGGTTACAAATCCTGTACTTCCCACGTATGCAATGTCCTGAACACTGTACACTTGTATTAAATATGAGAAGAAAAATAATGAAATAAAATAAAATAAAATAAAATAATGATAATAAACAAAAATAAACCAACTTGAGTGGAATGGGTCCAATAAGGTAACTTAACGATCTCTTCAAACACTTCCTTAGGTTTCCATACATTTTATCCAGGTATCCCATAATGTCTCAAATTTCCCCAACCACCTTAATCCAGTCTTAGACTGTTGGGGGATCTTTTGTCAGGCATCTTCTTGTGATTGCTTTTTAATAGGAGCTTTTTAACTTGTGATGCCAGAAGTTCAAACATTATACTGTGTGTATGTGATGCATGGACACATCACCAAAAATAAATATCATTTTCACCGCACTGTACGTCGATGTTTCAACATCGTCGTGTTTCAGACAGTGTCCAATTGCTTAAAAGTGACTCTTTATCTTCACACTGCCAAGCTGATGAAGTCATGGGTGGAGAAACCCCGTGTGGGGGCAGTTAATACGTTGCTCTGTCACAATTTTTTTCAAAAGATTTTACGTGGTCGGTTAATTTCACACCTGAAGGGTGGGTCGGCACTCCAGGCACCCAGCAATTAAAAAGTGATTTTTTTTCATAATCTGTCCCGTTTAAGGAGCCGTGTGACGGTTTTACTATGGAAACTGAAGGGCTCTAATGGTGCGTTGTGTCCGCGCAGTGTGTAATTCGTGCACGGAGCCTGTTCCAACCTGCTCACATGGAGAAATTCTGGCTGTGGATCTGAACACCACCCACAGCTGCTGTCCACAATATCTTTGTGGTGAGCTGCGCCGCCATATGGCATAAACAAATAGCCGTTATTACAGCTTTTTGTTTTCACCTTTGCTAAAGCTTTTGTGATTTTATTGGTATAGGTCGATTTTCTCCACATTGGTTGATATATTAACCTCCATTTGCTCTTCTGTGTGTGTGCGTGTGTACATACACAGATATATATATATATATATATATATATATATAGTATATATAGCTAGCTAGCTAGCTAGCTAGCTCGATCGATTTATATACAAATCAAAACTGAATCAGTAGGCACCTTTTTTCAAGATAAAAGCTTTGCAGCGCTTGGTCCATAGCTGTTATATATAATTGAAATGTGTTACCTGTGTGTTACAGTGTGTGATGTTAACAAGTGTCCCAAATCATCCATAAACTGTGCGCCGGGCCTTACTTTGATGGAAACCACTTCCGCCAGGCCATTGCTGTCCGCAGCAACATTGTGGTACAGAAACGCTTTCATTTCAAGCTCGTGCTTTGTTTTTGTGGCCAAATCTCACACGTTATATTTTGCCTCTGTCCCTTCCAGAATGTCAATGTGAGGACAGTGCTCTCCAAGTGTGCCAGCTTGTAAGTAAGCTGCATTAAAACTCCAAAGCGGGGTTTTGTTCACATCGCAGACAGCACAATTGCTTTAGCCGGGGCTTTTATCTTCTCTCAGGGGGAGGTTCTATTCGAGGTCCCAGACATCAGCAGCAGTGACTGTGGCTGTCCTCGACACGCGTGCCGTATGTGGAATGCAAGCATGAAGAAACGCAATGGGTTTTTCCCCAGCCACATACCATAAAAGTCTTTTTGCTCATCCCCTGTGGTATAATTGTTGATATAATGCATGTGTGTGCTTGGCTTTAGAGAAAGCAGAAGTGTGTCTTTTCCAAGGAATGACAGTGCTCGGACCGGGCCAATCACTTGTTCAGTACTTTGAGGGACAGTTGTGCTACACTGTCCATTGCCTGCATCACAGAGATCCAAACACGGGCTTCTACGCCATGGAAATCACCTCGGTCAACTGCTCCCAACAGTGTGAATCTGTATGTATGATGCATATTTAATACCTTTTTATCTTGACTTTAAGTGGGGTACACACAATGTTTTTATAGTTTTTGATGGTTCATTATAGTTACTTTTTGTTTCTTTAAAAAAAAAAAAGAGTCAGATTTTATTACTGTATTTAGTCGAACAGATTTGTTAGTTTGGGTATTTTCATGCCTCGCTTTGTTTCATTCGTTTTTAATGTTAGGTTTAGTTTTTTTGCACATATGGAGTACTTGATGACTGCAAGAAAAAAAAAAGGTCACAGTAAGTGTTGCGTAATAAAGTCAAGCAACCTATAGTAATAAAAAAATATATAATTCCCAAATACATCACTTTTAATACTGAAATAAATAAGAGTTAAATAAACCCAAAAAACTCACATATGAATTGAATTTACAAAGACAAACAGCGTGTTGGCTGTTAGTTACTTTTACAAGGGCAAAATGTAGTCTCAATTAGTTTTCCTTTTTTTTTTTTAATCACTCTTGTTTTTATTTTATTTTGTGGATAAAAATATTTTTTCATTATACTATATTTTTGTCATTTCCTTAATTCTTAACTATAGTAACCTTGGTGCACACTTACTGATTTTTAACATTAACGATACCACAGATGATGACCGTAATGAATATGTACTCTGCAAATGCATCCTTATTACTTTTAGTCTGTTGTATTACAAAGGCTGACCCGAGAGGCAGCATTATAACATGATTCTGCATGATTTGCGATTGCTAATGTTGAACTGCTTTAAAATGTACGATTATCAGCCCAGACAGTTTTTCGATCACATTGGCAAAACAAAATTAATCTGGATAATCGCTCAAGGTGATCCGAGAGAGACATTCAATAATTGGGCTTTGATCAGAAGAGAAATACTAACATTTGGTCTGATTATCGGTCTGGTTTTACCTCACTTAAGTACTTCCTTCCTCTGTTTCATCAGAACCAGGTATACACATCTTCCACTGACCCCCAGGTGTGCTGCGGCTCCTGTAAAAACGTCTCCTGCATTTTCACCGACAACAATGGAACAACAGAACTTTTTTCCGTGAGTGCTAACAAAAACTGAACATAATCACATTTTTAAAGATGGAAAATCAATGGAAAGTTGGTGTGTGTGTGTGTGTGTGTGTGTGTGTGTGTGTGTGTGTGTATACAGGCGGGGAGCTCGTGGGTAGAAAACTGCACCCGCTACGACTGCATAGAAACGGCAGTAGGAGCCGTGGTGCTGGCCTCCGGCGTGGTTTGCCCGCCTTTCGATGACACCGAGTGCATTCAGGTTGGGGACCAATGACACACGTTTCTGACTCTGTCCGCAAGATGGAAAAAGAAAACTTGGGACACTGCTTCAGCGAGTAATAGTAAAACAAAATGTGATTTTTTTTTTTTCCATTGGACCTGAGAGATCTCTTCTAGTAGGCTTGTCCTGACATTTTCGTAGCCACATTTGAATGTTCCACAAGGGTGTGTAGACTTTTTATATCCATTGCCATCCACCAACTGTACCAATTGTTTATGATCCGTTTTTTTCCATTTTTTTTCCCCCCGATTGTTTTAATGTTCTGCACTGGCATATCTGTCCAAAAGCAAAATAAATAATTAGCAGATGAAACATGAGTGACAAGTATTCTCGACTTGCAGAATGGCGGTGTGGTACAGAGCTTCGTGGACGGCTGCTGCAGGACATGTGAGTCTTTGCGTTTATTCATGCTTGAAAAGGGTGAGCGCCTTGTTGCCTGACAGCAGATGGGCTTATTGGCTGAATTTTTTGGGGGCGGTGGGTGGGTGGGTGGGGTGCGTGGCCTGTTGTAGCAATCGGCAATCAATACTGATGCTTGGCCTGTTTTCCGTCCCCCCCCCCCCCCCCCCCCCCCCCCCCCACACACACACACAACTTGCGGCTTTTGTCTGTTGATCGGCAGCCGGAAAAAGTGGAAGTTATAATCATCTCTGCATCAATAGTGTAATGGTACGCCTCAGGTGATTGGAAGTGGATTGTTTCTTCACCGCTTGCCTGCTTTGACCTTGCAGTTGATCGACGGTGAGAATGCGAGCTGGCGCAGAGATTCTGGTGTTCTTGCAGCATTATGCGATTTGGTTTCCTTTTTTCGCTGAGGTGTGGAAGAGGGAGCAAAATCCATGTGCATGCGAGCCGCGCTGGGCTTCGTCCTCTCTGTGCAGTTTCTGTGCCATGTTTGACTTTTTCATGTTGTTTTTCTTTTAATGATTTTCTGTATTCTCCCGGCGCTTTTTTTTTTTTTTTCCTTTGCTGTCCTGACGATGCTACCAGGTGCCGGAGTGGGTGTTTTACCCCTTACTGTTAATCCCGTAACCCCCACTGGTAGTACTAACTGTGACACAGGTATGTGCTGCTTGATATAAGATGATGAGGCCTGATCCAACTGATTGACTTGCAATTATCTCACATTCAATCCCCACTGTTGCCAAGAGCACTTGCACTCCACCAATAAAACACCTGCTGCTGGGCAACAAAGCATCCAGCTCAATATTCCTCACTGTGTCTTAAACAGAATGTGTGCGTGTGTGTGTGTGTGTGTGTGTGTGTGTGTGTGTGTGTGTGTGTGTGTGTGTGTGTGTGTGTGTGTGTGTGTGTGTGTGTGTGTGTTAATGTGTCCTTCATCATCATTTATGCCAGGGGTGTCAAACTCATTTCGCATTGTGGGCCACATACAGACTCGGTAGATGTCAAGTGGGCCGAACCATTAACATGATACCATACCGTGCTATGAATCAACTAAATTTAATCTGTTTCCTTTGTTTTGGTGTCAAGAAGCATTGATTGGTGCTTTCATATCATTTGCTGCGTTGCGTCTATCTCGGTGACAGACTGAGACTGCTGTTTTCTTCCCCGATCAAAATAATGTTGTCTTCTACTGTGATCAAAATAGTGTGCCCCCTAGCGGATAATACAGGAATCGCATTGTATTTAAAATATTCAATTTGTGTCTTTAATGCATTTTTTTTTTTACACTTTTAAATGATCCCACGGGCTGGATCAAACCTCCTTGGGGGCCGGATCCGGCCCGCGTGCCGTATGTTTGACATCCCTGATTTATGCCAATGATAACTCATGCTCACCGCTCGAGGTACACAGTAACTGTTTCAAAATGAACTGAAATGCCATGAATACATTCCAACCCCACAGACAACAGGGCAATTTTTGTCACGTTTTTGAGCCAAGAAAAATAACACTCTATGAAAAACATAACATAAGCAAAAGTAAATAAACAGGGCTAAAATTCACAACTCTCATGTTGCTACAATTCTCAGCCTACTGTCGCTCCCTGCGTGTGTTTTCATTTTCTACATATTAGACTGGGCGGCCCGGTGGCCAAGTGGTTAGCGCGTCGACCTCACAGTGCAGAGGTACCGGGTTTGGTTTAAACTCCTGCGTCCCTGTGTGGAGTTTGCATGTTCTCCCCGTGCCTGCGTGGGTTTTCTCCGGGTATTCTGGTTTCCTCTCACGTTCCAAAAACATGCATGGCAGGCTGATTGAACACTCTAAATTGTCCCTAGGTGTGAGTGTGAGCGCAGATGGTTATTCGTCTATGTGTGCCCAGCGATTGGCTTGGAACCGGATCAGGGTGTCCCCCGCCTACTGCCGGAAGACAGCTGGGATAGGCTCCAGCACCCTCGTTAGGATAGAGCGGATCAGAAAATGGATGGATGGATCTGTTAGACTTTTTGTCTTATTCAATAAATGGCTCAACAGACTCAACTTGTCCCAAAGACTTTGCAATTTATGTATCCCTGTAAAAATATGTACTTTTAGACGTCCCAAACATAACTCCACCCTGCCTAAAACTCACTCAGTACCCCCCCCACCCAAAAGTTATTTAAAAAAATAAATAAATAAATACAGACACAAAAAGATTTCAAGGACTCATGACTGAAATCGAACAGGAAGTCGGCCATTTTGGGGATGAGGGGGATGCTAGGACTAGTCAATACTTTGACGAACCCTCCCTCGGGAATTCAACCAAAGAGATATCCTAGATCGGGGGTCGGCAACACGCGGCTCAAGAGCCGCATGCAGCTCTTTAGCGACATCTAGTGGCTCCCTGGAGCTTTATAAAAAATTTTGAAAATGGAAAAAGATTTTGGTAGTAGGCTAATATAGCTCAAATAGATATAGATACATGTTGCAGCTCCGAAAAAGGAGAGCTGTGGTGTTGGTTTTTTCAAATCGTACACTTTATTTATGCTTTTAACAGTCTCGACAAACACAGACACATGCCTTCTCTCTTCTCGTTCGACTCGAGAGGCGTTCAAAGACAGCCTCAGAAAATTAATGATCACTTCACTGACATTAAGAAAAGCGAAAATAATGCACCAAAACAAAAAAAATCAAGCGAGGAAATCACAAAATAAATTCTATGGGGGCGTTTGTGAACACACAACAAAGGAATAAATAACATAAAGAATTCAGAGACAGTCCAGTCTCCTACATACATACAGCATGTGTTTCCTTCATTGTAAGTTTTATAGAAGGCTTTTTTTTTATTTTTTTGCGGCTCCAGACATATTTGTTTTTTGGGTTTTTTTGTCCTATACGGCTCTTTCAACATTTTGAGTTGCAGACCCCTGTCCTAGATAGATAAGCAATGCTAAATTGCTGATCTTTTTACCAACGCCATATAACATGGGATGACGATTTCGAGCGTTCGCTGTTGAAAAAACAAAGGCCTGGTTACCAATCACTGTAACGTTATTGATCTCTATAACGGTATCGTTTTTGATCCTGCTCTTGTATTAGATTGTGTTAGACAGTGCAGATTTACCCCAAAACGATGTCTGTGAATGATTCAGCCTCCTTTTGTGGTCTCCTGTGAACCGAACCACAGGTAAAGACGACGGTAAGACGTGCAAGCGAGTGGCCATCCGGACCACCATACGTAAAGACGACTGCAGGAGCAACACACCCGTAAGAAAACACACATCCACAACCACAGGACAGTTTTGTCCCGTCATATCGTGCATCATTGTTCCGATAATTACTACATCGCAGTACGTGAGCCCTCATGCTCTTCGTTGACAGGTGACAGTCTTCTCCTGTGACGGCAAATGTCCGTCGGCCACCATCTTCAACTTCAACATCAACACCCACGCCAGGTTCTGCAAGTGCTGCCGCGAGAACGGACTGCAGTCCCGCTCGGTGGCACTTTACTGTACACGCAACGCCACCAGCGTGGAGTACCGCTTCCAAGAGCCCCTGGACTGTACCTGCCAGTGGAACTGAATGACGGCTTCCGGCAGGGAAATAACGGAGGGCTCCGAGATTTATGACACATGAATGACATAATACGTGGAAGGTATCGTATTAGATTTTAAACAGCACGTAGTGGTGAAGGTAATGCAATGCTTCAAAGGGGACATATTAAGGATTTTTTTTTTTTTAATTGCTTGTATACAAATACTGTAGTTTGGACTTTGAAGTACCTGCGGATCAGATGGGCACCCTACAGAAGTGTACTTTGTGATCCTCTGTGTATTATAACAAAAATACCTGGAAGCTGTTGTTAAAAAATGCACACTATCTTTCCTATGAAACACAAAAATATACTGAAATTCACTCTGCCAATCCACTCAAACGAGAGAATCTCTCTGCTTAATTCTGGTAAATTTGTAAGCCCAAAAATATTAATTATCTATCAATGTTTCCAAGGGAGATTATCAATGGATGACTTAACCTTTTTTTTTTATCTATCAAAGTACAGTACAGACAATACTCCAGTCTCCTCACAATTTCTTACTGATGCATCCGAATAGGGGAATAAAGCTTTAAATGTGTTTTTTTTGGTCTGAATTATTACCTTGCCGCAGTGGTTATTTCATGGTGCATTTGCACCGTAGGCCCAAGAGCCCAATTAGGATTTAATGCCTTTCTCAATCTGTTTCCAAGTAGATCTCAAAGGATATATCCAGTATGGCTGTGTTTGCGCTGATGTCATGTCACAAACCTACCCAAATTGCAGTTAATAATTCCACAAACCTGAACACTGGGCAGTGACCACTCGGAAGTGAGCAATCCGAAAATAATAAAAAGAAACATTATACTCGGTATAACGTTCGGTTGTTTTAGTGTTGTGGTGAACAACCCGCACAACAATGACACCGTATATTTTTTTTAAAATATGCTTTTTCCATTGTGTAGGTTTACATTTGGGTTTGTTTGTTTGGGTTTTTTTTTTTTACAATGTAAGCATACATTTTTTTTTTCTTTTTTTTTTTTTTCCTTTAAAGAAATTAAAAAAAATTTTTTTTTTACATTTTGCTGCATATTTTTTGATGACCTAGGACTAGTCATTTTGAGCCAACAACCTGATTCCACATGTGCAATGTTTATGTCTGAGAGGATATTGTTGGACTCACTTCTCCATATCTCATGAAGCTCGCCCTGACTTTTTTCCCCCCTTTCTCATTCTCGTCACCCCTGTTGGCCAAGTGGCGCCGCCACACTCTGCATCCCTGTCAAAACCACCACAACTCACATTTCAGATTATGGTAACAGTTCCAGCTTGTGTTTTGTATGCGAAAATGATGACTCTTCAATCAAACACGTTTCACACACTTTGCTTCTTAAGTGTGGTACACACACATTGCGACAGTGGGATTGAATTTCTGCATTTTCTGTGTGTGAATTTATTTAAATTGCCATGTCTTCCCTCCTTGCTTGCCCTCAGGGGTCAGATTGTGGAGTGGCTCTGAGTTGTCATGGCAAGTGCTCTTATTCCGGAAATGGAAGCCAGAACTCTTTCAAACATACACACACACACACACACACACACACACACAAACGATTGTCACAGCGGTTTGAAATGTGAGATGGAGTGACTCTTTCGATTGGTACAACAGAGCATCTTTGGCTGTTTGCCAGTTTCTTCCAGGTAAGGTTGTTGTTCTTATTCACTTCAAGCACTGGCGTGACTTTGCTCTTTCTCAGGTCGTCTGGCTCGCCTGGTAGCAGCTTTCAACCCCTGTGGAGCTTGACGTCTTGTTCCCCTCCTTTGCCTCAATGAAAAGTCTAGACGGCTTTACAGTGACTCGCAAAACGGCAAGAAATCACCCGGTAAGAAGGTTTTTTTTTTGGTTTTTTTGCTTGTTTGTTTTTTCATGGAGAGCCAAAATAAAGTGCAATCGTTGCAGGTGTATCCTGAGCCTGTTGGTGCCTTTGCAGGCTGTCTCGACTGCAGGATCTCTTTGCAATGTACAATGCCAATTTCTCCATTGTGGGACAAATAAAGTTTTTTTTAATCTTATGTATGAATGTACAATAAGTCCACAAAATAAAAGTAAAAAAAAAAAAAACGGATTACGATCCATTTCCCAGGCCATAGTTTGGATACGTCTATTTTACCGCGCCTGCAATGTGCACCATATTCAATTTGCACTCTGAATTGTTCCAAATCCTGTCCCCTTCATTTTTCTTTCTTTGCCATAATGTCATTTTTCTCCCACAGGACAAGGGGCAACTCTTGGTGGGATGGCTTTAACCTTTCCAGTACGATGATATCATTACCGGCAATCGATTGGACGGACTGTTTTGCCCTTCAGAGGAACACCATGGGACCAGGATACTTCCTCACCACATTTTTATGTCACACTGCCCTCACCTTTCGTCTGCCAGTATCAAAGTAAATACTGTACATGATCTCTCTTAAAGGGGCACTATCCTATGCTAGTGCAGTACACTACTATCGGGACGTGAATCCCCCAAAAAACGCCATTAATTGATGCCCCCCACCCCAAAAAAAAACTTTTATGATTTTTATTTTTATTTACATTTCCTATGTTAATAGTCTACAAATCATAAATGTTCAAAATACAGCCTGGTCACCAAACCAACAACACACCTACAGTTTCCCCCCCCCCCCCCTAGGACTCTGATCTTATGTTGCATTTAAAGAAGGTGAGAAGTCAGATGTTTCCGATTTCCGATGAGGAAAAGTAACACTCGAACGCCCCTTTAAACTAGGAGATATGAGTTGCGAAGATGGATGGATCGTGGACTTCCAGCGCTCAAATTGCTAAAGCGAGCTTCTTTCTTTATTGAGTCAATAAGAAACGTTGGAAATCAAAGTGTTCATCGATGCTGTCACTTTGTTGTCTCATCTTCAGTCCCTGGAGGCGCAGCCCGAAATTGGCGCTGACGAGGAAAGTGGCAGTCTCTGTGTTTGTTACCTGGGGACGCCCACCACGATAGCTGGACGCTTATACAAAGTGGCACATCTATCAAGCACTACTTGATGACATCATCTATCGAAGACAAAAAAAAAAAGAAAAAAAGTCTTTCTTCCCATTTGCGTCACATTCCGGGCTCACCTGTTAGTTACTAAGCAACCGCTCTCAGCACATGACAGATTGAGTTTCCAGTCACTTAAAGATGTATGATCCCCGAGAGCCTCGGCCAAGAGGAATGACCAAGCGCTCTTCAAAATGCTGTCCCTAACTGAGACTTTATTTTCTGGTGTGCCTGTGTGTGTGTGTGTGTGTGTGTGTGTGTGTGTGTGTGTGTGTGTGTGTGTGTGTGTGCGTGTGCGTGTGTGTGTGTGTGTGTGTACGTGTGTGTGTTGTCCAAGGTATCAGCGAGGGTCCGGCACTTGATCCCTGGGTCAGACTACAGACCAGCAGCCACATTCAGGTCTGCAGTCCCTGACCGGCCCTCACAGTGACTATGAAGTCAAAGTTAAATCCATCCATCCATCCATTTTCCGAACCGCTTCATCCTCACTAGGGTCGCGGGGGGTGCTGGAGCCTATCCCAGCTGTCTTCGGGCAGTAGGCGGGGGACACCCTGAGTTGGTTGCCAGCCAATCGCAGGGCACACAGAGACGAACAACCATCCACGCTCACACTCACACCTAGGGACAATTTAGAGTGCACAATCAGCCTGCCACGCATGTTTTTGGAATGTGGGAGGAAACCGGAGCACCCGGAGAAAACCCACGCAAGCCCGGGGAGAACATGCAAACTCCACACAGGGAGGCCGGAGCTGGGATCGAACCCGGTACCTCTGCACTGTGAAGCCGACGTGCTAACCACTGAACTACCGGGCCGCCCGTCAAAGTTAAATGAAAAACTGTTTTTATTTTGCAAATTGTGTTTTTTAATTTATGTGCACACGCGGATTCTAGTACAAGCGAGGTAGCGAGCAAGAGCTATGACTTGTGTTTGCGGTGTTGCCAACTTTGTGACGTTTTCGCTATGTTCTCTGAACTATTTTTTTCCAGAAGACACTCGCGCTAATAGGGCGGCACGGTGGTCTACTGGTTAGGACGCCGGCCTCTCAGTTGCAGATGTGCAGGGTTCAATTCCGGCTCCGACCTTCCTGTGTGGAGTTTGCATGTTCTCCCCGTGCCTGTGTGGGTTTTCTCCGGGTAAATCCGGTTTCCTCCTACATTCCAAAAACATGCACGGCAGGTTTAATAGAACACTCTAAATAGTCTGGTGTGATTGTGAGTGTGAATGGTTGTTGTTTGTCGATGTGTGACCGGCAATTGGCTGGCAACCAGTTCAGGGTGTCCCTCGCCTACTGCCCGAAGACGGCTGGGATCGGCTCCAGCACACCCCCCGGCCTTTGTGAGGATAATTGGATTAGGAAATGGATGGATGGATGCACATTAGCAATAATGACAATAGCGGGTCTCCAAGTGGTCCAACATTATTTCCTGCACGATGGAGGGAAGGGATAGTGTGATCTATTGAGAGAGAGAATTTTTTTTCCTGAAAACTATATTTTATATTATTGAAATATTCTCCTAAATTTCAACAGAAACCTTGTGGTTGAATATAGTAAAATGAAATCTGCATTTTAACTGGACTGTAGCACAATTAGCATATTTCTTTGAGCCCTGCAGGAGTGTGCGACCTCCATGTGTTACATGTTAACGCTACATCCGTGTCCGTGAGCTGGGACATGGCCTCTGGGGACTTTGACTTCCGCAGAGTCACCGTCTCAGACATTTGCGTTCCCATTGACACACTCAGCGTACCGAAGGAAGAAGAGTTGCCGTGGTTACAGGATTGGCAGGGGGGCTTGCACTTATGAAGTGAGGGGCGCCACTTCGGAGCGCTCTGCCTTCGTGACCATCACCACGGGGGATGCAGAGTACATGGTATTTCGGTTAAGCACCCACCATTCTCCAATGTCCAATAATGTCTTCCCTTTTTTTTCTCTTAAGTGCCCACTCGTGTGAGTTTTCTCCGTGCGATGGCAAGAGGCTGCAGGCTGTGTGGATCATCACCAAGTCAACCTATAGCCAAATCAGGGGAAAGTCAGAGTGCACATGACTCGTGATAGATATGTTCAGGTACTTTGTAGAGTACACCTTCATTCACACTCACGTGAATGATGAATTTCGCCGCAGCCAGTGCATCACACGTCTTAAGGTGGTCAGACATAACATTACAGTGCAGAACTGTACCACACACTTTCAGCCAAGCTCCACCCCTTCCTGGTTCCTACCGGCTACCAGGTGTCCCATACCCCCACTCCCGAAAATGTAACCCTACCCAGCGCATACACACACATACGGCTGAGTAATAGATCCCATGATTTATTGAGTTGGCTTCAGCTCTACCCTGAATGTTTCATTTGCCCAAGCAGAGAATTAAAGCATTCACTGTCTTCTGTCATTAAGGCCAAACCTTTACAATACTGTAGCTCCGGCTCGTTCCTCCATGACTAACTCTGACAGGTTCAGTCATGGCACAGAGCAGTTTGTAGACCTTCTTCAGTCGCGTGGATTACCTGAACTGACTCTGGATGCATTTCAGCACGAGAATGAAACCTTTTACTGGGCTTTCCCTTATGGCCTTCTTTTATCGCATCCTGCTGCTCGCACTCTGCATGGCTCCCATTCACTCACAGGTAAGGCCCAATCTCAAGTTCTATCCATCCATATCCATCCATCCATCCATCCATCTATCTATCTATCTATCTATCTATCTATCTATCTATCTATCTATCTATCTATCTATCTATCTATCTATCTATCTATCTATCTATCTATCTATCTATCTATCTATCTATCTATCTATCCATCCATCCATCCATCCATCCATCCATCCATCCATGCAAGAGTCACTTAAATTAATTCAACAGATACCCAAAACACAAAATAAGGAATAAAAGTAAGGCCAGCTAATGTTTTTGTGCTATTGAGCAGTCATTGACATTTCTTAACATTCCCAATAAATACAATACAATACAATACAGTGATCCCAATACAGCTATTTCGCGGTTCGTTTATCGCGGCTTCGGTGCATCGCAGATTTTTTCAAACATATTCATTGAAAAAAAAAAAAAAAAAAAAAATTTTAAAGTCCGCAAACGGTCTGCGAGAAGCTCGCAGTTGTTTTGCAGCTTCTCGCCGTTTGCGGACATTTTGCGGACTTAAAAAGAAAAAAAAAAAAAAAAAAAAAAAATTTTTTTTTAAATGAATATGTTTGAAAAAATCCGCGATACCGAAGCCGCGATTTTTTTTTTTTACCTGTATATGTTAATTGGTCGCTACTTCGCGGATTTTCGTTTATCGCGGGTGGTTTTGGTCCCCATTAAGCGCGATAAACGAGGGATTACTGTACATGCTGATCTTTCGCGCTGGTATAACATTGGAATAATACGAGGTACAACTGCGCAATCTATTCACATCAATTATCTGTGTGTGAAAAAAGTAATAGCCTCTGTTACAATATCAATAAACCAGCATAATTTGTCATGTATGTTTTCGCAATGTTGCGCAATAGCTAAGTGGCTAATATCAAATGATGACGTGTGCACATGGTGATTGTGTCAATTTGTTCCCATCGTTACCAATGTGTTATTTTACGAACAGAATCAATTATTGCCTTTGTTGCACTATTGTAAAAGTGCTTTTTCATCTGAAGCAGTCACTTTGCTTGGCAAGCTGTTGTTTTCCCTGACATGTTTTTTTTTTTTTGCCGCAGTCCATTATTTCTGCTTTTATGCTTTATTGTTGCTCCCATCACCTCTCATGTTCTGACAAATTACACACCGCTTTCCCCGCATAAAACAGAAATATCCCAAGCACAAATGATGATATGCTATGTTTTATATTCTGCGAAAAAGAGAGATGTTTATTTGGCAGTGATCAGTTTTATCAGCATCGGAAAGCATTCAGCTTTAGTCACGATAACTCATCATTTGAGTTTAAAAAAAAAATCAATTAAAATAAAGCCTCACGCAGCAAAGAATGGGCCCTCGAGCCCATTTTTGCAAGTAGAGGCCTTCAAAAAGGTGACTCATTCATCGGAAAAATGACAACAAGTAAGTGATTAGAATCGGTCGCTCACACCGACATAAACTGTCCCTAATTGCAATGCGCAAAGTCGATGATGTCTTGTTGACGGTGATCTTTGTTGAAGCATGACGTGTTGTTGTTTGATTGACCTC
Source organism: Hippocampus abdominalis (assembly GCA_018466805.1). Taxonomy (NCBI): domain Eukaryota; kingdom Metazoa; phylum Chordata; class Actinopteri; order Syngnathiformes; family Syngnathidae; genus Hippocampus; species Hippocampus abdominalis. Next base: position 7,257,064 of record CM031697.1, on the reverse strand, counting down.
AGGCTGATGTCGACGGTGGAAGTCCGTCCGCACCACACACGCTGACTTTGACTGCAACGTCTTCAACCAACGTCAACCCGGGAGTCAGCCGCATGATCAACACCAATGAGAGCGGTGAGACATGCCGCTGCTCCCGTTTGCGTCACGTGGACTTTCTATCGTACACTGTTAAAGATTGCGAGATGTGTCTGATTGCTTTCCCTCACAGTTGTGGTCAATCAATGATTGTATTTTCATGTGCAGAGGCAGGAAGTGTACATTGGTGTACAAATGGTAAAACCTTTTAAGGGTACCTCTGCTGGGAAAAGAAATTATGTTCCTCAATTATGTTTTGCTTTCAGTATTTTTCAAGAGTGTGTCATCATCACATTGAAAAGAAAAAAATGTGTCCGTATGAGTGAGTGTGACTGTTCAATTTCTCTCTGGTAACTTAAGTACGATGTGTTTGAACTACGGGATGAATGGCTCAGCACTGAGTATCTTAAATGTCACTTTTTTTTTTAAGCGAAGCCTCAGATCAGCGGAACGCGAACGCAGTGCCACACGCGCTCGCTCGCGTACTTCTTCAGTCGCTGTTCATAACGCTGTCCTTTGAGTTCTCAAGTGCTTCCTTTCAGTTATAAAATGGAAATTATTCACAGCTAGTGATGAAAAGGTATGGGGGGGAAAAAAGGATAGAAACTTCACATTAACAGTGATTAAAATACACCATCGGTAAAACAAATACAATTTTTAAAAATCCAATATACCTGTACTTCCAATTGATTGATTAATTGATTGAACATACAAACACATGACAAGATAAAAATCGATGTTGTAGTTCAATACAGCACTGATGACCTCATCAATGAACTACACTTATGTAACAGATTCACATATAGTAGTTAAACGTCTGTGTGTGCATTTATAAATGCACACACATATATATATAGGTATACATATATACAGTATATATATATATATATATATATATATATATATACCTGTATATATACATATATATATATATATATATATATATATATATATATATATATAGGTATACATATATATAGTAGGGCGGCCCGGTAGCCCAGTGGTTAGCACGTCGGCTTCACAGTGCAGAGGTACCGGGTTCGATCCCAGCTCCGGCCTCCCTGTGTGGAGTTTGCATGTTCTCCCCGGGCTTGCGTGGGTTTTCTCCGGGTGCTCCGGTTTCCTCCCACATTCCAAAAACATGCATGGCAGGCTGATTGATCACTCTAAATTGTCCCTAGGTGTGAGTGTGAGCGTGGATGGTTGTTCGTCTCTGTGTGCCCTGCGATTGGCTGGCAACCAATTCAGGGTGTCCCCCGCCTACTGCCCGAAGACGGCTGGGATAGGCTCCGGCACCCCCCGCGACCCTAGTGAGGATCAAGCGGTTCGGAAAATGAATGAATGAATGATATATATAGTATATATATACCTGTATATATACTGTATATATATATAGTATATATATATATATATATATACCTGTGTGTGTAAGCGGCTGGATATATATATAAATGCACACACATTTATACATATATATATATATATATATACCTGTATATATACTGTATATATATATATATATATATATATATATATATATATATATGATATAAATATAAATATAAAATGTATATATAATCAGGAACCCTACACTATAACCACTGGAATTTTATTTTTTTTAATCATGGTTTAATGTCAACCATTAATTGTTTCATCCCAAGTGACTGAATAGTAACCCGTTGCTCTGCAGTTCCTGGTCCACCCTCAAGCCTAAAAGGGCATCCTGTAGGCTCCAACGGGATTCTGCTCTCCTGGACCATGCCTCCTGATACCAGTGATGTTGACGGTTATGTCATCAGGTATGTCTATTTAGTGATGCATGTGGGATCAAAATGTATAAGTATGTTGTGAGTTGAGAAGTCGTCATACTTCTTAGGTACAAGGAAGTGTGTCCCTACCCGGATCCCGTCTTCACACAAGTAACCAAGTACCTGGATGTCCCGGAGACTCTGCTCACTGATTTCACCTCGGGTTCCACGTATCACATTCAGGTACTCGTGACAGAGGACACGGCCAACGTTAACGCTGCAATACATACAACTTGTTAGTTTCACTCCTTTATCGACACTTTGTATGAGCATTTCACAGAATATTACTTCCACTGCCCATCAGCGAATTACATCTGCGGTCACAATATGTTATAGAGTGACATTTTAGCCCTTTCAGGGACAGCGATTACTACAGTGGACAGCTTACCATGTTATACGATACAGAATTTTAATAATTAAACTGATGCCAGACAGTGCAGGGTTTCATTCAGTTTTCAGTTCCTTGCGCAAAGACAACATTTGTTCCTCAAGTGAATTTAAACCCTTCAGACTCAAGTTCTTTCATCGGCTACATTTGCGTTGTAGTCCTGAGTCATATATTTAAAGTGTTAAATATATAACGTTGCTGAAGTCTGTGGGGGCATGAGAAAAACATGTGGTGAGTTATTTGGAGAGATCTTAGTCATCTTCATGCTTCCTTTGAGCAAGAGACTAAATCCTGAAACTGTGAAACCAATTCCCTTATTGATTTCTGTGTCAATCGGCTGTTAGTGTGGTGCAATACGTGGAGTAAAGTGAATCGCCAGACAGTTTGGTTGTTTTTCAAGTCCACCTGGAATGTGTTCAACATCCATCTCGCACTCATCCCGCAAGCGGCCTCTCGTTCAGGCTCAATGTCGGTAATTGATCCCAATTGCATTATTAATCGGGTAAACAGAACTATGGATCAGCCGCCGCTCTTTTCACATGACCAAATGAATGTGACAGTGACAAAGTGACAATAGTTTGGAGAATTCATTAACCCACACTGACCCTTACACAAATGTCCTGTAAAAGCCTCGGTGGCACACTGTGATTATATGTGCACCGACTATTTGTGTGTGTGTGTGTCTCTGTGTGTCAGATAACAACAACAGAGCTGTTAAAGGATACCCGTTCTTCTTTTTCTTTTACACAATTTAACCCCCATGCAGTAATAATCCCAAAATTGGACATTTCGGACACTTGGATTTTGGACTGTTGGACAAATGGACACCACAGACAAAACAGTGATAAATAACTCCACGAAGCTGAAATTTTGCATAGGATGTATATCTATGTCTTGGCCAATTCCCACTGAACATTTTGAGGGGTTGAAAGTGAAAAAAAATTAAAAGTGAAAAAAGTTGTTGCACATTGGAAGAGGGACATTTTTGGGACGTAATACCCTTCATGCAGCCGCTTAAAAATACTGCATGAGGGTTAAAACAGTTCCTAAGTGAACATATCTATGACGTTTTCCTCAAAATATTCCAAAGATCAAGAATTGCAGCACACTTAAAACCCTTTTTTTGTTGTCTTGCTGAAATTACCCAGCTTTGGGAGAATGGTCCACACCCTGTTTTATACACCGCTAGGCCAATGGCTAGTAAATACTTCACCACCATGACAATAGGGGGTGGAGCTATGATTTTGAACAAGTTGAGCCCTAGTATTCGGGATGGGGGCAGGACGGGGGGGTTTCAGAAACACATTTTCACTCATCGAGGCAGCACTTCATACACTGCACTGTCTGGATGTGAACACATCACCAAATACAAATCCCCCACCACCACCGCCACCACCATCATCACATCAACAACTTCACCCAGCAATAAAGTGCCACTTATGCTGTTATCAAGTTTTCATCTGGGCATCCAATAAAATTCAGTGCAGCTCTGCTTACCTTTTGGCTTTGGACATGGTAAAAGGGGCATCAGAGATTCATGAGTGGTTGTTTCTATGCAGCTACATTATGGGGGACTCTGGCCTTTGCTTGAAAGTGGGTCTGGATCTTCACCTAGCATCACTACTAGGTCGTACGAGAATAAACTTGGTCTGGAGGCTGGTATTAAGCAAATTTATTATCAAACTGTTATGTAACAGTGGAAAAGATTCACTTTGATTGGAACTCCAGAGACCCAACTATTTGTATACAAGCTATTAAAAAGCCAACTTCAGATCATGTGTTCCCGTGACTCCAGAGACCCAACTAGGGTCGCGGGGGTGCTGTATCCCAGCTGTCTTCGGGCAAGGCGGGGGACACCCTGAATAGTTGCCAGCCAATCGCAGGGCACACAGAGACGAACAACCATCCACCCACACTCACACCTAGGGACAATTTAACTTCAGATGTTTTCGGAATGTGGGAGGAAACCGGAGCACCCGGAGAAAACCCACGCAGGCCCGGGGAGAACATGCAAACTCCACACAGGGAGGCCGGAGCTGGAATCGAACCCGGTACCTCTGCACTGTGAAGCCGACGTGCTAACCACTGGACTACCGGGCCGCCCCATTACTAGGTCACCAAACCAAATAAAAAGAAGCTTACGGTACACTTTATGGGATGTCATCACAATGTTAGCATTCATGTGATGCACTACCATCCAACTTTGCGCCTTTAGGTGGCAGCCTCTTCTCCCGCTGGCATGGGACCCTTCAGTAAACCCATCTACACAACGACCAATGAGGCCCGTGAGTATTCACACACACACATGATTCTCCGTTTAAGAAATGGCTCTATGGAAGTTCAGTGTCTGTACAATTGTGTGTGTGTGTGTGTGTGTTGACTGTAGCTCCAGGCCTGGTGACCAACCTGACCGCCTTTGCCCAGAATCACACCTCAGTGTCGGTCAAGTGGTTCCTCCCACACCGCATCAACGGTCTCATCACAAAGTTTGCCGTAAAGGCCAAGCTCGCTCGCACGGGCCAGACGGTGCGCAACCTGCTGGTCAACGCCGAGGACATCATGACGGGGACGCTGCCTCACTGCAATGTGCGGCCTTTAAAATGGACCTTTAAAATTCTAAAATTAATACCAGGACCATTTCTACCTGCGCGTGTGCTTATTTGTTTAGGATGCAGCAGATATTCTGTCTCAAGCGACCATCAGCCCCTTGGAAATGACGGCGGGGTCTCCAACTTACACTCTTACTGCCGTGCCCCCCGCAGCTGCCTGGAGCGTGCCCATCTCAGTAGGGGTCGATCAGCTTCGGCCCTACACTGCTTATCTTTTTGAAGTGTCTGCCTTCACGTCTGACGGGGAGGGACAGATCGCCTCCACCATGGTCCGCATGCCAGAGTCAGGTACGGGGGCGGGCAAAAAAAAAAAAGTATTTCGACTTTACAGGCCCCAGAGCCCAATATTGATTTAATGCTCTATCTCTGTTATTTTGTTTTCTTTAATATGTGAGGGAAAATATTTTGTCTGTGTCAATGTGCATTACAGCCCCAGAAGACCCTCCACAAAACTTCTCCTTATTGAACGTGACGTCTCGATCGGTATCCCTCGCCTGGAACTCTCCCACTATCATCACTGGGAAATTCACCTACGTGCTCTTCCTGTACGGGCCTACAGGTCAGTACTTATTGACTCTGCATGAAAAGAGAGCAGTGAAATAATTTGATTTACAGTCAAACCTCGGTTTTCGAACGTCTCAGTTCCTGACCAATTCGTTTTTCGACCAAAAATGTCTATTTTTTTTATGCCTCGGATGACGAACAAATTTGGGTTCTCGAACAAACTGAGCGCACTCGAATGCACCATTTGACTCCTCACGCCTTCCTTACACGAGGAAGTGACGCTTCCACGGGTAGACGAGGAAGCGTCGCTTCTACCTCGTTCCTGTTGCTTTCCATTGTGAGCAGACGTGTTCAATAAACATTTTTATTTTAAAAAGAGCGTGGTTTCGGTTTTCGAACAATTTTGGTTTTCGAACAGCCTTCTGGAACGGATTATGGATGAAAACCGAGGTTCGACTGTACTCATCTGCTCGTAGGATATTTGTACGAGAACAGCACAGCGGAGATGCGATTCTCATTAACCGGCCTGGTTCCGTACACCAAGTACACAGTGGAGCTGGGGGCCAAAGCGGCTGGAGAAGTGGGTCCGCTTGCTCAGAAGGATGTGAGGACGTCGGCTGAAGGTGACGACTGAGAATTGAGCAATAGAGACGACTGATAATAAGGCATTTGCTGAATTAGCTGACTAGAGACAATAAAATAAAATAAAATGGCCCCAGTTGACAGTCTGTCTCCATGGTGGTGTTAGCGCCCGGTGCTGTTCAAGACCTGGTGGCCATCGCAGAAGATGCCATTTCCGTTCGTGTGAACTGGAGAAGTCCGGCGCAGCCAAACGGTCCAATCACTCATTACAGACTGCAGGTCTTGCTGAACGACACTCTGTTACAGGATATCACCCTCGTCGGCGAGCTGGTAAACTGCCTCGTTTTTTGAATGATTGCGCTTCAAAACCAACAAAACTTTGGGGATATTCAGCGTTTGCGTGTGATTTCAGAATAAGACAAATAAGCACAATATTATTTACAGCTCATCTTAACTCATTCCGTACCTGCCAATTCTAGACCAAGTCTGAAAAGACGTTTAAAAACGTCTTTGGGAGTAAATGAGTTAATTTGAGCTTCTCAAAACGCTTAAAGGGTTTTTTGAAAGGACTCTTTGTGAGTGGTGTACAATTATCTGTAAACCTTTTATTTCTTCCCCCGCAGAATACCAACACAAATGGTGCTTACGACAGTGAGTCACTCAGCCCCGATCAGGATGTCAATCCAGAGCGGCGTAAGAGGAACGCTGAGCCTGGTCGGACCTCCACCGCCACTTATTTTGATCCCAAACAGTCAACCAGCGTCACTTCTTTCAACCCGGCCTTCACTCAACTCAGAAGCGTTGAACAAAGGACCGACGTTGAAACAATCCAGGATTTTAACCCCTCTGTTGCCCTCAAGGTCACAGAGACACCCAGCAATACCTACCGTTCATTTCAGCCTCCCACCACGGCGTTTTCTGCGACACCTGTGCCACCTATTACGCCTCCGCCCTGGCTGACAATGCCAGACGACGACCTGACAACTGAATCATCCTACCTCACTCACACCTCGGGCACCTTGCGCTTGTCCACTCGTCTCGCATCTAATACGGGACGTGCGGTGGCTTCTGGAAGTCCAGGTACAACCTCTACAACTACTCAACAGGACAGGCAGTAACACACAGAAATACCAAATGAAATCTCTCAATTATCTGGATTCAAAACAGCCAACAAGACCTGATTGCCGAAATTGTTTTTTATCCACCTGAACATGCTGCAGGTACAACAGTACGAGAGGAGGTGATGGACCTGTCGACGGACGAGCTCTATTACTTGGTGTCTGACCTTGAACCCTTCACTGAGTATACGTTTCGAGTCTCCGCCTCCACGATAGTGGGCGAAGGGCCCGCCGCCGACATCACAGAGAAGACCCGAGAGCAAGGTATATTGCCGTAACTGTTTACCAGCCTAAAAGTCCTGTCCTCTGTGGTATCACCACACTACTGTATTGTTTTACTGTCAGGCAAACATGTTTTCCTCATGCCGGAATTTCTGTCACCAAGAATCATGGGAAATGTAGTCCGACTCATGCAAACCAATTACGAATTGACATCTGTCTACAAATGATGACATATGAGCAAAAAATACTTACTTGATGCTACGGTCAGACTAAACGCGAGCTGAGCATGTTAAATTGTGGGACAATATTATTGCAGATTGTGGGACCGAGAGGTAAACGACACAGCCGGCTGCCAATAGCTGTTGCCCAAAATGGAACACGGTTAGAGATTGGGGAAGTAGAATTAGAATAAACTGTTTAACATTCAATGCTTCACAAATATAATGCGCTTTAATCTGGTGCGCCTCATAGCTCGAAAAATATAATACAGTACACCAGTCAAACCGCGGTTTTCGAACGTCTCTGTTCTCGACCAAATCGGTTTTCGACCAAAAATTTCGAGTTTTTTTATGCCTCGGATTACGACCGAAAATCGGTTTCTCGAAAATCTGAGCGCACTTGAATGCACCATTTGACTCCTCTCGCCTTCCTTACACGAGGAAGTGACGCTTCCTCGTGTCGCTTTCCATTGTGAGCAGACGATTCAATAAACATTTTTATTTTAAAAAACAGCGTAGTTTCGGTTTTGGTGGTTTCGGTTTTCGAACAATTCAGTTTTCGAACAGCTTTCTGGAATGGATTATGGACGAAAACCGAGGTTTGACTGTATTGTGGTTCACCTTTTCGGCCTTCCCCACTTTATCCCAGATTATTTTTCCAGCAATCATTTTATTGGTTCTGTGTCTTCATGTAGTCCCCAGTTCAGTCCTGGAACTTTCCTACCAAAACATCAGCTCCACCTCCATACTTGTGAGCTGGGCGGAGCCACTCAACCCCAACGGACGGATCACGCATTACACCGTCTACGGCCTCGCACTGCACAGCGGTCAGAGTCTGAAGTGGGTCACAAACTCTACCAGCATAATGATAACAGGTTGGTTGCTCATCCTACGAGAACACAGTGTTCTACACAGGTGTCAGATGTTGTACTTTGTAATCTGTCATTCACAGATTTGGAAAAGTATACTGGTTATTTTCTACATGTGGCGGCGTCTACAGCTGCGGGTCAGAGCTTAATATCCCAGGAAGATGGCATCTTGGTTTTCACATTAGAGGACGGTATGTGTCTGGAACATGAACTAGAATTACCCAAATAGATGAGCTGTGCAACACAATGGAGTTTGTTGTCATTTGTCTCGAGAGGGAGTCTGAGAAAATGTGGTTTTGACAGAAAGGAGAGAACATCAAGAGTAGTAAATGACAACAATAATATAATGAGTTGGACTTTATTTGTAATCTGGGACCTGACAAAACAACATGGGGGAAATGAGCCACTCAGTTTTACATGAGTCATCACACAAGTTTCGTTGTGTTCAAAGTTTACGGGAAGCAGGGTTAGAATACTTTGGGATTTTTCATTAGTGGATTTTGGATTTTCATGTTTTGAATTTTGTTTTGTGAATTAGCTTTACTATTAATTTTTCTTTTCTTTAACTCATTCACTCCCAAAGACGTTTTTAAACGTCTTTTCAGACTTGGTCTAGAATTGGGTGGTACTGAATGAGTTAAATACTTGGGAGTATTTGTCCACTGAAAAAAAGGGTCCGTAAATATTGTGTACTAAAGTAAAATAAACTACTGTTCTCAAACAACTTTGACCTTCCTCCCGTTGTACGGACATTCAGCAATACCGAAATAAATCTATTTAAAATTGAAATTGTCCCTCAGTGTGATCGTGGGCGCGAATGGATTGTTCCCGATGTGATGGCTGGCAATCAGTTCAGGGTGTCCCCCGCCTACTGGCCAAAGACAGCTGGGTTAGGCTCAGCCATGACCCTGATAAGCAAATTAGAAAATGGATGGATGGAAGTTTGTTATTTTCTTAGTTTTTATTAATTATTATAACCTTGGGAGCGGAGGGGTAAAACATAAAGTGATGAAAAATGTTGGTCACACTCTGGCATATTTCGTTCTATTGCAAAGAGTCTGACACATGAGCTGAGGTAACTGTCAATTATTTTTCCCTCAGAACCGGATTCCCCTCCACTAAACCTCACCGTGTTGGACATCAGCTCGTCAACTGCCACCCTGGCCTGGTCTGCGCCAGTAAAAGCTAACGGGGTGATCCAACAATACACGGTCCTCTATGAGAACCGGTCGTATTCCAATTCAGTGAACACCTCCATTAGCAGAGTCACTCTGAGCCACCTGAGGCCCTTCAGCTACTATAACGTCTCCGTGATGGCCTTCACACGTTTCGGCCACGGCAACCACACTTCGGACTATTTAAGCGTATTGTCTGGGGAGGATGGTGGGTTTACGGAAAATTCGAAAAAAAATCCGATGTCTCGTCAGAATCAGGGAAGTCGATAATCTTCTGTGTTGCTTCTAGTACCGGGCAGCCCTCCATACAGCCTCTCCTACGATTCGCTCAGTCCCAACGAGGTGAACGTGACCTGGCTGCCTCCATTGGTGCCCAATGGCATCATAACCCAGTACAGCTTGGAGTTGTGGAATTCCACCCACTACCTCAACCTCACCTCCCTGACCAACTTCCTGCACCTGACCCACTTGAGAAAGTATGCGCGCTATGGCGTCACGGTGCAGGCGCATACACGGGCCGGGCCGGGGAACTTCAGCACGGAGCCGCTCAACATCACCACGCTGGAGGACGGTGAGATGGACGGACGGAATAATGGGTAGCAGTCAGGGAGCCGGGGTCTTAATTCCTCTATTTCCTCTCTCCGTTTTTTTCCTTCCATATGCTTCTTCCTCCATCAGGTCGGGTGACAACTAACAATTTTTTTTTTCCAATTCTAGCAGCAAAAGATCCTCAAGGTTCAAGTGCCACAGGTTCTCCCTAGATTCTGTTGTTGTATTTGTTGTTACTTGACGGGGCAGTTTCTCTCCCACATCGCAGCTCCAGACACGCCTCCTCAATTCCTCCACGCCAGGAAGTTATCCGACTCTGAGGTAGAGTTGTCCTGGCAACCGCCGCTCGAAGCCAATTCGGACATACTCTACTACGTTGTCAGAGTATGGTGAGTTCCTATGCGGTGTCTGTATGCGCAAGCAAGAATGTTTACAATGTGTTTCGCGGACGTCTTTTGCCAGGAACGAGACAATGGATCTGCTGCACAATGTGACTGCGACGTCATTGGTTCTAAATATGGACTTTGAGGGTCTCTACAACGCGTCCGTCTCCAGCTGGACCAGGCTGGGAGACGGAGGGCTGCGGGCCTACATTTTCGCCGATGCAGGTGCCACGTGATCGAGAGTGCCGTCAACACATTTGCTTAACTTTGTATGAAACTGCCTCTGATCATCATTTGTCTCTCAGAGCCCCTTGAGGCACCCCAGAATGTGACTTTTACAAACGTGACGATCTCCACTGTAACCTTGCTGTGGTATCCACCGACTGAACCCAGTGGAATCCTTATTTTTCGCTATACAATTTACTACGCTGACAACGGCACTGTACACAAGCAGGTGAGACACACGAGCCCACGGAGAGAGCCGAAGATTTATGTTTCCAAGTGCCCGTCGAGAAACTTGACGGATTTTGAACGTATCACCTGGAGATGTGGAAAAAAAAACATCGCCACTCCTATCATTCTGTCCTGTTTCAGGAAGTTCTGGTTTCAGATGCGTCCGTCCCTGTATCAGCGGACACGCTCCTATCCTGGACTCTGACTGGTCTTATCGGGGGCACTAACTACACAGTGTGGATGACTTCGAGCAATGTACGTGGGGACGGAGGAGTCCGGAGCGAGCCGCTTAACTTGCTCTTACCTGACGATGGTCAGTCGGATACACACAAACACCGAGATATGAAACAAAAAACCAGAATTCCGCACCGGCCTTATCATTAGGTTCACCTACACAATCTTGTGAGAGCGGATTTTAGATAATGAAAATAATGTCGGTTTGTTTCGAGAACAATAAATAATGTAGGGAGTGGGAAAAAAATGATTTTCTGTTTTAGTTTAACCTCATGCAGTATTTTTAAGCAGCTGCATGAAGGGTATTACGTCCCAAAAATGTCCCTCTTCCAATGTGCAACAACTTTTTTCACTTTTAATTTTTTTTCACTTTCAAACCCTCAAAATGTTCAGTGGGAATTGGCCAAGACATCGATATACATCCTATGCAAAATTTCAGCTTCGTGGAGTTATTTTTCACTGTTTTGTCTGTGGTGTCCATTTGTCCAACAGTCCAAAATCGTCCAAAGTGTCCGAAATGTCCAATTTTGGGATAATTACTACATGGGGGTTAAAACTGTGGCCTCACTGCCCCCACAATAATCAGGTTTGAATCTCCTTTACAACCTCTCCGTGTTGAGTTTGCATGGATTTTCTCCAAGGACGAAATAGAGTCCAAATTGCCTCTCAGTGTCAATTTAAATTGTCGACAGTGTATGGCAACCAGTCCAGGATGCACTAATAAACGTAATAAATAATAAACGTAATTTGACAGCAGTGAAACATTTTCAATTTATTTATTTTTTTTCCCTGACCATCAAAAGAGAGCATCTTGGCAAAAGCAACATTTTTTTTCATCGAATTCAACTTTCGAATTTACTCTCATTCGATTGCCTAGGTGTTCCTAATAAAGTGCCTGGTGCGTATAAATGATCACATCCGGTCATAGTCTCACTGGAGGCCGCTCTGCACACCTTTTTCAACATTCTCCTTTCACTTCCCCCCCAAAAAAATGACATAAAAACTGTGCTTGGGCTGCTCAGTGAAAGGAGATAACTCTCCGTCTGGCAAACTGGCTCGATTCTTTTTCTTTTTTTTTTTTTTCGCCCCGAGGGACAACCAGTTTGTATTTCCTTTCACTTAGCAGGATGAAAGTTAAGTGAGATTAGAAGGGAAAAAGAACAAAGTGAGAGTGCAAAAAGCACTCGATGACAGAGGAATAACAAAGGCCGACAGGTCTCGTGAGCGGGAATTCGCACGCTACCCTCGTGCCGCCGAGGTTGCCTTGTTGCCATGGCTACGGGCATTCTCCCGCAGCCATGTGATTTTCACTTGAACCCCACTTTGATGGCGTGAACACGTTGACGTCAAAGGCTTTGTTTTTATGTGATTTTGTGGAAAAAGGTGCAGACAGCGTCCAGTGTTTTAGCCCCAACTCGACAAGCATGCACTGGCTAAGAATGGTCATGAAATGATGACGTCTGGTAACTGACTTTGTATCTCTGCCTGTGATCTAGCCGCTCCATTCTCGGCCAAGCAGCGGACCACCACGCCGCCTTGTCTCTGCCACTCAGCCAAGCCCAGCGGGGGGTTCGCTCCCCCCCCCGCCCCCCCATAGGCACTCGCTCCACACATACCTGGCCTCCCCCCCTAATTGAACTTAAATATTACATTTACCCTTCCCATGCTTCTCAGGTTAAACATGCAGGATGAGTATTGTCTTCCCAACCTTTCCTTTCCATTCCTAAAGGCAAATTTCCTTTTTTGTCTTCTATCACTGTCTATTTGATGTATGTTTCCACATTTCCACCGTTTTCTGTTGTCGCCTGTTCAACGCAAGACTGCTGCTATCATGACGATTGTGACAAATGATGACTGACTCGTCCACATTCACATTAAAGGAGACATATTAAGCGCTGCCAGGGGTCGTAATAAGATTGGCAGATCCTCACAGATGGATACACGACAATTATCTGTGCCAAATTGCTAAGACACAAAAATCAATGCAGCTCTGCTTACCTTTGTGCTTTGACATGACAAGTGTTTCAGACAGTGTAACCATGGCTGTCATATAAATTAGAATAGTCATATTTCACTAAAACTCACCGCACTCCAGAGACGTAATTATTTGAATACAAGCTATGAATAAGTCAATTTTCCATATGTCCCCTTTAATATATATATATATATAAATACAGTCAAACCACGGTTTTCGTCCATAATCCGTTCCAGAGGGCTGTTCGAAAACCGAAATTGTTCGAAAACCGAAACCACGCTCTTTTCAAAATAAAAATGTTTACTGAACACGTCTGCTCACAATAGAAAGCAACACGAGGAAGCGTCACTTCCTCGTCTACCCGAGGAAGCGCCACTTCCTCGTGTAAGGAAGGCGAGAGGAGTCAAATGGTGCATTCAAGTGCGCTCAGTTTGTTGGAGAACCGAAATTTGTTCGTCATCCGAGACATAAAAAAATCGAAATTTTTGGTTGAAAACCGAATTGTTCAAACCGAGGTTTGATGTATATATATATATATAGGCGGCCCGGTACCGAGCACGTCGGCTTCACAGTCGGAGGTACCGGGTTCGAACCTGTGTGGAGTTTGCATGTTCTCCCCGGGCCTGCGTGGGTTTTCTCCGGGTGCTCCGGTTTCCTCCCACATTCCAAAAACTTGCATCCGGCAGGCTGATTATATGATGATGTGCCCTGCGATTGTGTGATTCAGGGTGTCCCCCGCCTACTGCCCGAAAACGGCTGGGATAGGCTCCAGCACCCCCCGCGACCCTAGTGAGGATCAAGCGGTTCGGAAAATGGATGGATATATATATATACATATATATATATATTACACGCACACATAAAATAATAATGTTGTTCAGTCAGACTGTAATGTAATGCTATCCAATCCCGTCTTCCCTTCAGTGCCCTCCGACTCAGTCCACAACCTGACCGCTCAGATCTTCAGCTCCACCGCCATCATCGTGAGCTGGGACCCTCCCCTGGAGCCCAACGGCCGTCCCCACTACATCCTCACTTTGCAGGAGGCTGGCGTCATCCCACTTGGCCCCAACCAAGCCTCTCCTGTGGTCAACAAAACCATCAAGCGTACCACCACCGACACCGTCTTCCTCTTCACCAAACTTCGGAAGTATTTCCCTTATGTGTTGACCGTTACCCCGGCGACCGGGGCCGGCCCCGCCCATAACCACACCAGCACGCTGTACCTTAGGACGGATGATGATAGTGAGTTCAAAGACGCATACCATGGCCATTGTTCATAAATATGTGACGTCTATATACGTGTTTTCGCTCTCAGTCCCGAGTTCTGCCCCGTTGCTCGTATCGGCCGCGAACCTATCGTCATCCTCCATTGTCGTGGCGTGGCGGCGCCCCTTCGAGGCCAATGGGGAAATCACAGAGTACACCCTTACGCTGTTCGGCCCGGGGGGCTCCAACAATATGCAGACCCCCGAGAGCTCCTTCACGCTCACAAATCTGCTGCCCTACACAGCTTACAACCTGAGCGTCACTGCAGCGACTCGTAAAGGCTCAGGGCCAGCGCTCCTCCTGATGCTGCACACTGATGAGGGGGGTAAGTGTTCAGGTTGTGGCCCTCTGTGTGTGTGTGTGTGTGTGTGTGTGTGTCCGTGATCAGTCTTGTGGAATTTCTACAGACATTCATATTGTCTTTAGGTGAAATGGCAAGGCTATGTGTGCAGTTTATGAAAGACTTCACAATCCTTAAGAACATTCAATCATTTGTTCTATTTTAATCTGACACACACAAAAAACAAATCAGTTGCCTATTTTTCACTTTTCAATTGTACCCTCAGATCAAAAAATACCAACGGGAAAAATGCACCACAGGACGGATTGTTTAGCTGCCACACTCACTTCACTACGATCCATCAAATGATCCATCAGGATGTGGCAGACAAATTCCAGGATTGGTGTCACAAAATATATATTGGAAATAAAAAGTTGTAATAATCCCCTTGAGATTGGCAGAGAGGAAACATCTCATAGAGCCAGGTCAAGTCAGTAGGGAGGTTGCTCCAGCGCTGTGATTTTCCTCTAGGCCAGGAACTGTCAGATGCTCAGGGCATTGCAAGAAGGCCCGTGTCCTCATGGCGAGGCAGCCATGGGCCTGCCACAAATCTTGCTTGTACTGTAAAAAAAAATACAGACCATAATACTTAACAATATGATTGATAATACAATCCCCATTGCAGTATAACATTTTTATGTTCCAGGCCCCATGTCCCCTCCCCGCAACCTGACCATTTTCAACTACACGGCCGTGTCCGTGTGGCTGAGCTGGGAGCCCCCCCTGGAGCCCAACGGAGTGGTCCTGCAGTACGGCTTCCGGATCCGAGAACTCATCACACACACCGTCACACACCGGGTACAGTCAATTTCACACGCCGGAAGCCCAGTCCTTAACGAAAACATGAAAGTGCACTCGGGAGATCCGCTCGGCAAAAACACACCTGTCACACGGATTAGCGGCTCTAATTTCACACTCCAGATGCCTCTCCAAGTTAACATTGTATTCACCCGCACGTGCGCATACAATAAGATATCATCAGCAAGTAATCAGGATTGGGTGGCTAACGTACGTGTGTGTGTGTGTGTGTGTGTGTGTGTGTGGGTGTGTGTGTGTGTGTGTGCAACATTACAGAATTCGTCCGGTCCATCAACCGCCGGGTACATCTCCTGGCTTCAGGCCTCATCGTTCTTACGAGATCAGTGTTTACAGTTACACACGAGTAGGCCATGGCAACCAGTTTAGTAGCCCGGTGACCCTCACCACCAACGAGTCAGGTAAGAAAAGACAAGAAAATGTTCACATATACACTTTGGCGAATAATGATGCAGCAATGTCATGCTATATCCTTTTCCCCTCATGGAATAAGATCTTCCACCCCCCGGGCCCTGTAAAACAATTTTTAAACTGAATGAGTGTATCTATATATTACTGAGTTGAAAATGAACAAAATAAAACGGCTAATCAGAAATCAGTCATTGGTATTTTAGCCCTGATATACACGCTAGTGCTCTCGAACTTAGGGTGCATTTTCCCCAAATCAAACAACCCGTGTGACATGTACTTCTACGGCTAATGTTGAGTTTGAATTCATGAGCTAGTAGCCATAAAGCTATAGCATGCTAACACTAACAGCAAAGTAACAAAATATCTCACTTTGATGGCTTTTCTTTGTTTGGAGTAAATGTTGGAGATAATTAGGTTAAGAAATTGAGTGCAAATATATTTTTTTAAACTGGCTATTGATAAGGAATTTATTCCTTACTGTGATTTTATTTAGCCCCACTGTACTTGGCTCTGAAAGAAACAAAGAATGTAGAATGTTGTTGGAGGTTTTCCTGCTCACTGTGTTTACAATCACCTTTAGTGTCCCTCACCCCCACCACTTTTAGGGCCCCCCTCCATAGGACTTGTTTAACACCAAAAGAACAACTGTTGTCTCAAGTATCTGTGTTGCAACTATTAAGGGACTATGCCTTGTGTTGAGGAATTTCGCCTTACCATGAGAACTATTGATACTAATCTCTATAATGAACATCTGCTGAAGCACTGACTCCCCTCTTGTCCTTGGGCAACTTAACAGCCCCAAAGATCTTCCTCCCAGTACTCCCATCCTTTCACGTTTTTGAAGGCTGCCAAGTTGCCTGGGAAAGGAGCTCCAATCTCATAATTTGTGCACAGCAGATGTGGTCTGTACTTTGTCAAGATTGAACTGCATTGACCTTTCTTTGTCTCTGATGTAAGGGGAAGGACTGCCTGATGCCTATATAGACGTGTGACTGTATTTCTTCTGGGCGTCCTGATGAAATCTGAAACTCTCAGGAGCCCGAATCGATTCGTGTTGTGTTGTGATAAACTGAGAAAAAGACAACGTGGTGTTGGGTCTTCTTCCACCTTATAGAGAAATAAAAGGACTTGTGTCCAAGGAGGGCCGTAAAGAAACAGAATTCTCCCCTCCTCTACACTGTGTTAATACTACCTAATTATGTGAGGTTCAGTACGTGCTAAAAACTACAGTAGTCATTCTGCTGGATGCTAGTGCTAAAATAAATGTACTAAATGGGATTTCTTCATTGGTGAGCAAATTACAAGGATAATTAGACTTTCTTGTTCCTTAGCCTCTTGAGCTGAACAGGCATAAATAACTTTGAGTGCCCGCATTAAAGAACCGTCGCTTGGATTATTTTTTTTTCATTCTGTTCTACTTTTTGTTGTAAGATACACTTTCAGCAGGTTTAAGATAGGCCGCAAATAAAGCACTCTAATGCATGTGGGCGAGGAGTGCCACAGTCGCTGGTGCACTCTGTTATTTAATGAACCAAATGAAACACACACAGTATACAAAATGAGAACAATTGTGGGAAGATGCAAGACTCACGCCCAGACTCTCACTCTGAAATAACCAGCAAATCCAACTCCAGCTCCGTCACTCACTACCCAACTTCTCGCACTTCAGTACATAGAGTAGTTGCGCTGTATAAAAACAGTTTGTTTCTTTACATTCTCTTTTTTTTAAAAAATGTTTTTATACAATCAAGGGTGATTTTTCATGATTAATCATAATAATTGTGGGCCTGGAACAGATTCAAAATATTTAAATCCTGCAATGATATCATTTTAATTACATTGAATTTACACAAAAAGGAAGTTACAAGTCAATTTGCCACTGGTGTATTATTTTTTTTAACCCCCATGCAGTAATTATCCCAAAATTGGACATTTCGGACACTTTTGGACTGTTGGACAAATGGACACCACAGACAAAACAGTGAAAAATAACTCCACAAAGCTGAAATTTTGCATAGGATGTATATCTATGTCTTGGCCAATTCCCACTGAACATTTTGAGGGGTTGAAAGTGGAAAAAAAATTAAAAGTGAAAAAAGTTGTTGCACATTGGAAGAGGGACATTTTTGGGACGTAATACCCTTCATGCAGCCGTTTAAAAATACTGCATGAGGGTTAAACTCTCTTGTTATTTAACTGCCTGAGCTAATGCGACACTTATGTGAATGAGTACCGGTACTAAGAAGCTACGCTAGTCACTTTGCTGGACATGCTAAGCAAAGTTGCATATCTAACCCCTTTGTTAAGGTTTTCCAGTAATCCCTCGTTTATCGCAATTAGTGGGGACCAAAACCACCCGCGATAAACGAAAATCTGCGAAGTAGCGACAATAAACATACTGTATTAAAAAAAAAAATTGCCCCACGTGGGCATTCGCCCTTGTGCAGAGCCACTAACACACACACACACACACACATACACACAGATGCGCACACACACACTAGCACGCATCATATTCAACAATTAGACACAGATTTTTGCGGACTTAAAAAAATAAAAAATATATATATATATATATTTTTTTTTTTTAATGAATATGTTTGAAAAAATGCACCAAAGCCGCGATAAACGAACCGCGAAATAGCGAGGGATCACTGTACAGTTTATTTTCTCGACTCTTTTGAGATTAAGAATGAGTACATTTTTCGAGCGACATATTTTAAAACCAGCTCAACTAATGGTATAAAAACGTCATGGTTCAAAAGCTCAAAGCTCATTCGAAGGGCATTTGCTCATCTCGATATCTGTAATCTTCTGTGCCAATGCAACCGCTGCCTTGTCTTA
Source organism: Hippocampus abdominalis (assembly GCA_018466805.1). NCBI lineage: Eukaryota > Metazoa > Chordata > Actinopteri > Syngnathiformes > Syngnathidae > Hippocampus > Hippocampus abdominalis. The sequence goes on along the minus strand of CM031697.1, from coordinate 7,238,222 downwards.
GACTGAATTAAAAAAAAGTAGACGTCCCCCGCTTCTGGAAGACAGTGATAAATCATTTTGAGATCATTTTCAAGGATCGATATGTCTGCTTTTTTTCTGTCTGCAGTGTCAGAAGCTGTGGGGAACCTGTCATGTTCCGGAATCAGCTGGAATTCCATTCAGTTATCGTGGGACCCTCCGGTCAACCCAAACGGCCAGATCCTCTTTTATGAGATCGTAATGGAGGTGGACTCATACCGGGTCAACACAGCAGAATACACAGTGACTGGACTGCTGCCGGGCCAGGAGTATACACTCAGTGTAACCGCGATCAACTCCGCAGGACACGGAGAGCAAATCAATTGCACTGCTTCTACTCTTTCCGAGTCAGGTACATACACCATGAATGTAATCCTTTCAGAGAACCGAAAAACCAAAAGAGTTTAATGTTCAATGTAATCCTTAATCCTGATCTTTTTTGTTTAGCCCCATCTGCCCCTCGCTCCCTCGCCATCTCTCAGGTCACAGCCGACAACGTGACACTGGAATGGGCTCCCCCACTTTCCATCCCGGGGTTGCTAAAGGAGTACCGCCTGGTCACAGAGTTGCTCGACACTAAATGCGAACCCGACGTCCTAATCCTTGATGAAGAACCGCCCTCGGGTTGCGTGGAGTCAAGCGTCACCGTGTCGGTCAACGCTTCGGAAGAGGGCCCCCGTGTCACGGTCCATCCTCTGGCTAAGTACAGACACTACCGTTTCAAAGTGGCGGCGGTGACCAATGCAGGAGTTGGAGAATATACGGAGTGGAAGTACGCACGGACCCTCGCCGGCAGTAAGAATACAATATTAACAACATCTTATTTCCTTATGACAGTGGAGTCAGAGCCATACTCTCACTGGACATGTCATTAGGTACACCCAGCATGACAGCCCCGTCCAAAAAAAAAAAAAAAAAAAAAGTAGCAGCCATTAATCACTGCTAACATTTTTATATTGATGCAACATAACCGTAATCAGCTGTAATGCTTCTCCATAAGCTTTGAAATTTGAAATGTCCTGGGGCAATGGAATTAATGAGTGAAGCAGGAATGGAAAAAAAAAAAATGGATGTGTGTGTCTATCCGTCAGACCCAGATGCTGCTCCACGTGATATCAGGGTGCTGCCCAACTCCGGCAGCCTTCGTATAGACTGGGACCCTCCAGACATTATTTCTGGACCGACGTCTTATCTCGTGCAGGTCCTTTCTCTTACTCACAAAGTGTAAATGCTGATGAAGTTGGTATTTTTTTTCCATGTACCGTAATATTTACAACTCCTGCTCCACAAGGTGGACGGTCCCGGTTTGAATTACTCGTCCATCCGAGCGCCGGGAGAGTTGACCACGGTGGTTGTGACCAACTTGACGGCGTTCTCGCTCTATTCTGTGATGGTCACCGCCTTCACAGGCCCCTTGGAGAAGGCCGCCGAGGATGGGAAGGCCATCGGGCCCTTTGTGTTTCAAACACTAGAAGAAGGTGTGTGAGGGAAATGTTGAAGTTTTGTACCCTGCCACTCTCTGACATTCTACCTCACTGCACAGCAATTGATTGTTTGCATTTTGTGGGGTTTTTTTCTCCAATATATTCAGCACAAATACTGCATCTTGGTTCGTAAATGATAATTATATTTCATGGAAAGAAGAACAGCACATACCACCTCAGAGGAAAAAAAAAAATCCTTTTAATAGTTGTACAAGCTACAAGAAAAATAACATCATAATCCCATTGCCTCCAAATGATGTATTCCTTCGAAATATAATGAGATGATTATCATGATGGTGTTCACTATGATGATGATAATTATAAATGTTCAAATCTAATTACTAGAAGATCAGATGAAATATAGCTGAACATAGCAACATAGCCAAGAATAACTGAGTATGGAAAAAAAATTTACCAGTGATACTCCAGAAACATAATCACTAATGAATTATTCTGAAATAATTTATTTCCAAGAAAAACAGATGATGGAGAAAATATTACTTGTTCATTAAATATGTGTACGTATATACCAGGGGTCGGCAACCCAAAATGTTGAAAGAGCCACATAGGACCAAAAAAAACCCCAAAAACCAAATATGTCTGGAGCCGCAAAAAAAATAAAAAGCCTTCTATAAAACTTACAATGAAGGAAATACTGTACATGCTCTAAGTATGTAGGAGACTGGACTGTGTCAGAATTGTTTATGTTATTCATTCCTTCGTTGTGTGTTCACAAACGCCCCCATAGAATTTTGAGCTATATTAGCCTACTATCAAAATATTTTTCCATTTTCACACATTTTTTATAAAGCTCCAGGGAGCCACTAGATGTCGCTAAAGAGCCGCGTGCGGCTCTGGAGCCGCCTGTTTCCGACCCCCGGTATATACATTAGTATGCATGCATGGTATGTAAACGATGTACTACTTTGTATATGGATGTGTATGTTATTCAGTTAATATGAAATCATCAATGGAAGTAACCAACAATTTGGGCATAATAACTTGGTGGAGGACAAAATATTTTGCAATTATCTATTATGCAACAAACATAGCCCCAAATCATAAAAGTAATTATTTGACTTATTCCAGAATAACATCTAAATAATGGATATTGCGAAGGAGGTACATAGTTATCGTGCAGAGACAATGACGGATTTTTTTTTCTTTTCTGTGGCTTCTTGTGTGCTTGCAGAGCCCAAAGACCCGCCAAAGAACGTGGTAGTGACCGTCATCCCGAACGATGTGAACCGTGTCAAGGTGACCTTCACGCCACCGGCAGAGCCCAATGGACAAATCACGTCCTACTTTGTGTCCATCTATGAGAAAGAGCTCCTGGTGAGGAACGTCAGCTTGAATACCACCCAAAAAGACAACTACATGCTGAGCGCCGTCATCGATGGCCTCAAAGGTGGTCGCGACTACAGTATACAGGTAAGAGGGTGGGGGCTTTTATTCATTTTCGTATTAACTGTATTATCAAGGTCGGGAGGGTTCAGTTACTCTTTACGTGTTTAAAAAAAAATGTCATGACTAATGTAATCCAAATACAGTCAAACCTCGGTTTTTGTCCATAATCCGTTCCAGAAGGCTGTTCGAAAACCGAAATTGTTCGAAAACCGAAACCACGCTCTTTTTAAAATAAAAATGTTTACTGAACACGTCTGCTCACAATGGAAAGCAACACGAGGAAGCGTCACTTCCTCGTCTACCCGAGGAAGCGTCACTTCCTCGTGTAAGGAAGGCGAGAGGAGTCAAATGGTGCATTCAAGTGCGCTCAGTTTGTTCGAGAACCGAAATTTGTTCGTCATTCGAGGCATAAAAAACTCTACATTTTTGGTCGAAAACCGAATTGATCAAGAACCGAGACGTTCGAAAACCGAGGTTTGACTGTATTTTTGGATTATTCTAATATTAAATATGCTAATGAAGACAGTATACATTTGTAAACAGTGGACCCCCGCTATTTGCGGCGTATGGGATGGATGGACAGATAGATCGATAGATACTTAATGAATAAATAAAATAGATGATGTAGATCACCAGATGTGCAGTCTATGAAACATCTGTTGATATGCATAACGGCGTGCATAATATAGCTTTTTCTGCGCAACCATGGGAGAAAATAAAAACATTTGAATAATGAAATGGAAATATGCTAATCATACAATCACATATTCCACAGTCACATTTAAGCAATTATTAAAACTCATCATTTTGCATTGGAACAATTTCGACCTTGCCAATCTGTAGTTTGCCCAACCCTGTTCAATTTAAATGGTCTTCGTGCGTGTTGTTCTGATTCATTCAATGTGTTTGTTTGTAGATTTCAGCAAAGAACGGCGCCGGCCGGAGTCCACCCAGTCCGCACGTCCAGATAACAACAGGAATCAAGGGTACGGTAGTCCCACTTATTGCTCGCCCAAGCCTGTCTATTTCTGACACTTGTAAATTGAATTCACGTCTGCGTGCGCCTTGTGGCGGAGCAGTCTTGCCGTCACGGTTCAAAGCACATCTGCGTTTGTCATGTTTGGGCAAAAAAAGGCTCCATTTACAGAGATGATGGGACTGGGTTGTGATTGACACTGCTCGAGAGGTACAGTATTTTGTTTTACTTCGTGTATGTCGTTGTGGGTCACGCTGAGAAGCATTCGCCATCGTTTGACCGTCGTGGGATTATAGATGAGAAACCACAAGGCAGTAATTCCTCGTATATTTGTCATCCAGTATTCACAAATTCAACTACAGTCAAACCTCGGTTCTCATACAATTCGGTTTTCGAACTAAAATTTCGAGTTTTTTATGCCTCGGATGACGAACAAATTTCGGTTCTCGGACTAACTGAGCGCACTTGAATGCGTCACTTTATTCCTCTCGGCTTCGCTTCCTCGTCTAGCAACGCTACCTCGTGTAGCTTCGCGAGGTAGCGAAGCCGAGAGGAGGTATCAAAGCGGCGCTCCTTTGTGTCTCGTCGCGACACAGGAAGCGACCATTGTGAGCAGACGTTTTTGTATTGTTCAATAAAAAAAAGCAGACGTGTTTGGTGAGACGCTTCTGTTAAGACTAGTGAAATCCCCCTCGTTTCATAATGGTTTGCCCTGGCAGCACGGGGGAGGGGGGTGGGGGGGGCTGCGTTTGTTTGCATTTTTCAATGCAGCCGCACATAATGAACACTCTGGTGTCCGGTGTCTCATTATTATGCAATAATCGTACAGAAACAGCTTGTGAGCAGACGAGTTTGTATTGTTCGATTAAGAATGGTTTTTTTTAAAAAGCAGACGTGTTTGGTGAGAACTACGTTATATTGGACTGTTATTTTTGCATCGTGTATCAGCCCCTAATCATGGCACCAAAGAAAGCAAGTGGAAGTGGTGAACCTGGTTAAGAAAAGAGGAAAATAGTGTGCAAAACTATAGAATTTAAGAAAGATTTAATCGCAAAATATGAGTCAGGTGTGCGTGTGTCTGTGTTGGCGAAGGAGTTCGGGATGCCGAAATGCCCCGCCTACTGCCTGCTGACAGCTGGGAGAGGCGCAAGCCCCGCGACAGATAGAGAGAGAGAGAGAGATGTTCCTTCAATTTTTATGTTACTATGTTAATGTTAAAATTGGTCACCTCCCATTACATTTGTACAGTTTATGGTGTGAAATTGTAAAAATAAGTGGTTTTAAAAAAGTTGTTTTCTTGACTTGGAACTGATTAAAACATTTTACATTGATTTCAATGGGAAAAATGGTTTCGGTTTCCGAACAATTCGGTTTCCGAACAGTCTTCTGGAAAGGATTAAGTACGAAAACCGAGGTTTGACTGTATTTGCCTTTTGTGTGTGTGTGTGTGTGTGTTTGTGTGCGTGTGTGGAATCCTCAGCTGGCGGAAACGTGGTGTGATTACAATCATTCATCATGTCAACAGCATTTACTGCAGTGATTCCCAACCTGAGTGGAGTGTGAAACACTTATGTGCCTTGAGAAATTTGGCAGGGATCTCACAGGAAATGATCCAATTTCATTTTCATTTGTCTGAAAATTATTTATTAATTACAAATATAGCATTGTTCATCTATCTGTGCCATATACTGACAGGGAGAACAATGAAATGAAGGCTCAATGGACCTGGAGATGATCATTATTTCAGAATTTAGAATTTTCTTCACATTTTTGTTTTGTGATGTGCCATGAGATTTTTTTTTTCTCACCCTTTTAGGCACCTTGTAACTCGATAAACTGTCCTCTATAGTAACCGCTGTCCCTGAAAGGGTTAAATATAAAATGGGCACCTTGACTCGTTTAGCGTATGCACCCATGAGGTTGTGTGTGCGGGTGCGTGCGTGTGTTTGTATGTGGCTCAGTAATGCTGATTTTTAGTTGTTGTGCAGCGCCGGCCAAGCCCGCCCAAAGACCCCAGGCAGTGCTTGGCCACAGAGGGGTTACCATGGTTACCCACAAGAGTATCACCATCCGCATGCCGGCGTGTTTCTATAGCGATGACAACGGGCCAATCGCAAAAATCCAGGTCATCGTAGCTGAGTCAGGGGGTACGACTCGCCGCAAATGTCGCTTTGAGTCCGTCTGACTTTGACAAACGCATGGATTAAAAAACAAAACAAAAAAATACATTTCGGTTTCCCATTTCATCATGTCACAGTGAAAGATGTTGCAAACCTTACGACCTGGAGGGACGCCTTCTTCCACCGCCCCAGCCCGTACGTGACGGACCAGGGCTTCCCCAACCCTCCGTGTTCCATGGACACTCGCAAGGTGTCCCAAAGACGCAACCACACCACAGCGCAAACGTATGTGATAGGAGAGCAAGACGAGTGTATGGCGGAGAATCAAACGGACGTGCTGTGTAACGGACCTCTGAAGGCCAACACGGTTTATGTGTGAGTGGACCGATCAAATGTTTTTTTTTTTAATGAATGAAAACTGTTTTTATGAATATACTGTGTGTATTCAACAGGTTTAAGTTCCGAGCAACAAACATCATCGGCCAATACACTGACTCTGAGTACTCCGACCATATTAAAACTGCAGGTATACAATACTTACAGTGGGTGCTCTCAAGAAATTAGAATCTGATTGAAAAGTTTATTTATTTCAGTAGTTCAATTCAAAAAGTCAAACTCGGATCAATTAGCCCAACGGTGGGTCGTGAATTTAGTAGCTGGGTCTTCAGTGGAGACTTGCGCAGCTTAATCCGTCACGATCACGTTGTTATGATCGAAATCATCAATACTATTCAAAAATGCAATATAACAGCGGGAAGCGGTGCCATGAGCATCATCTAGAGCAGTTCAGAATCAATATCAATATATTAAGCCGACAAAAAATATAAAACTTTTACCGTACTCAATAGAGATTATTTAAAAGTATGAATCTCGCAGATTGCAAAACGTGTTTTGCTCCTCCGACTGGGTTGTAACAAGTTTCCTTCTAACCAACCAATCAGAGGACGGAAAAAGGCTGACATCATCGACGGCCGGCATACTGGAACTGAGACGATAATAATAATAATAATAATAATAATAAGAATAATACATTTTATTTATAAGCGCCTTTCAAGACACCCAAGGACACTTTACAATCAGGAACAAATATGAATTGGAAATGTGATCGGGTGAAGAAATAGTCCGATTGCCATTGCAGTTAAAGTTACACCAGCTAGCATGACTGATTCTGATAGCATTCTGATAGCAGTGGGCGGAGTTGATTGACATGGCAACACAGGTGCTGACGTCTGATTGGTCAATATGAATAACTTCCACATACATGCACTGAAGCAGTGCAAAATGAAGAGAAGACACTGTTGGGACGGGATAGGCACAATTTAATAAAAAAATGTTACACTGCAGGTTTGTAAGTTTGTGTTTTTGCTAGTTTTTAGGTCAGCAAAGGAATTGCTGGCTCTCACCACTGACTCATTCCACATCATCATCATTTTAATTTTTGCATCGAGACACACCTGTGTATTGTTTATTAATACATTTTAAAAAAATGATTATTCAACACTCATTTTTCTCTCCCTGCAGTTTACGGGCTGCTGAGCAGAGACGAGCAGATCATCTTGGGTGTACTCCTCTCTTTCTTCTTGGCAGTGCTGCTGATTGTCATCATCTGTGCGTCTGTCAAGTAAGGAAATAGAAACACTCATGGCCCTTATTTTTCTTCTTTTGAACAAATTCACGAAACACTCTGGAACTAATCAAAGCACTCAGGCAGGCAAGAAATACAAGGACCGCCGATGCATAACCAAGGTACAACGGCATGTACATTACATAGGCTCTCTGTGTATCATTCCCTTGAATATGTAACCAGAATACCAGGAGAAGAATATTGTGAACGAAAATAGCGATGTAATATTTGAAGGAAGGACAAATTGTATCGAAATAGGTTCTGAATGACAGATTGAGCATTCTTGTCACATTACAAGGTGGTGGTGGACCCCAAAAAGTAGGCAAGAGAGCGGAGCAGGGTGTACTTGACAAATTGTATTAAAACATAGAGTAAACTAAATCCAAAACAAAGTCCAAAGCATCAAACAAAAAACATGACTGAAGCTAAACCACAACAGTTACCAAAACATGACCGGAACAAACGTGACAGCAGCAACGAGCAGCAACAATGACGCGACACCGAGTAGTTGTGCCGGGAGTCCTTTTAAAGCACTAATTGCATAACGACCAACAGGTGTGCAGCTGCAGGGAGAGCCATACAGTGCCACCTGTTGGTCACAAACTGAAACATGACAATTCTAAAATGTATCTATTAAAGAGGATGAGCATATTCATGTAAATAAAACATTACAAATAATAGTAGACGTGCCGCTTGTCAGCAGTCTTAACGTACCAATAATATCGTCTTGAATATGTGTGAACGTAATAATGTAGTTCTGAGAAGGCAGATGTCAAGCGAATTCATTCTACTGTTTATATAAGAATGTCGGGGCATAACGTTGTGCGTTATTCACCCGTTTTGCCAGGGTCCACCAGCGCAAGAAAGAGGGCGAAACGTATTCCCCCCGAGAAGCGGAGATCATCGAGACCAAATGTAAACTGGATCAGCTGATTGCGGTGGCAGACCTGGAGCTGAAGCAAGAAAAAGTCAACCGGTGGGGGATATTAAACTATAACGACGTTGTACACGTGTTGGCAACGCTTGGTGTGACTTGGCGGCGGTCCAAATACACGACGCTAAATGTGAAACCAACAAGAGCAGAATGTCTCTGCCGCCGCCGACACGATGCGCTCCCGTCAGCGCTAAATCATCTGGTTGTCGCCGAGTTGGAGCAAAAATAGAAGCCGTGTCTTCGAAACGGCGCGGCGGCATTGTCGCTTTTCCAGTTGTTCCTTTCTTCTTTGCAGACATGCTGCCTTCGAGTCTCCAGCCATCTTCCATGACAAAATGTGCCTCGTTTATACATATTTATACATCACTCACTGAAACACACCTATAAATGTTCTTTCGACACTGAGCACTTTTCTGCCAGCAGGTATTCATCCTTCTTCTTCAGACGGAAAGAGATTTACGTCATCCAGTAAGTGCTGCGACTGTCTATGTAATTGGGCCCCCCATTAGCCCCGTTCACCACTCGCTCATACGTGCTGAAGGCATGCTTGGCCGACACTACAACACTGCAAGCCACATTTTGTGTGTGTGTGTTTGTGTGCTATTCATTTACCCTCACGCTACGGTCAACCTGCATTTGGGAGGTAGAATATTTTTAGAGGGCAAGCAGAGGTTAGCTACCTCTGCTTCATGGGTTCAGAATGACCTGAAACCTGATACAGTGAAACTCCTCTACAACGAAACCTACATGGGCGAAAACACCCCCTAGTGTGAAAAAATCTTCATGCATTAACACCATTCCCACTCTCCTGCCCCCCATACAACGAAAAAAAACCCCACCTGCTGCGTATAAAATCTTTTTCTCCGCTCTTGCCTCGCGACGAGATTCACTACAACGAAGTCTAATCCAACAGCGACCTCTACTGTTTCGTTCGGAAACGGCAAAAGCAACCACCACACTGGTTTACACATGCGCAGTAGTCCAGGAAGTACTTGTTATTGTTAGTTTCAGACGCAGCACGAACGTTGCATTGCTAAAATAGCTACAAAACGGACCTTTGGATGTCAAGCAGCTAATACACGAAGCTCTGACGCTGGAAGAGAGGGTAAAAGTGATCCAAATGAAAGACGGAGGAAGCAAAATAAGACATTATCCAATAAATTGATCTAAGTGAAAGTGAATGCTGATCGTAAACTTCGCAATTTCTTTCCCTTTTTTTTCTTTCTACACTGACTATATGAAGTGTCAAATAAGTGTATGCTCATACTTATGCACTATTGGAATAAAAATAAAGAAGACACACTTTTGTGTGTGTGTGTGTGTGTGTGTGTGTGTGTGTGTGTGTGTGTGTGTGTGTTTACATCTGAGATCAAATTTGCTACAGTGAAAAACCCCCTGTTGTGAAAAATTTCTTGCTGCAAACATGATTTCGTTGGAGAGGAGTTTTACTGTAACCTGATAATCTGTCCACTGTAGTAACCATTGTCCCCGAAAGGGTTAAGCAGATCAACAGCCTGGTTTTTCTTTTTGGATTTTCTGTGCACCGACTCAACTGCGATTAAACTTGTTCTTTTTTTCCAACCTCCCCTCCCCCTCTGCCCCCCCACACTTTATTTTCATCCAGACTCCTCAGCTACAGGAAATCGCTCAAGTAAGTCATCCTGCATAAATAATGTATAATTGTGTATAAATAATATGCTGACAGTGGCTGCAGCATCCCAACACAGTTTTTTACTTGGTGCCTGCTCGCCGTATGGAAGTGTTACTACTCTCACACACTCTGCGAATACTTGTCGCATCTCATCCACAGTTATATTTATGGTGGAGGCCATTTAGTACTTAAGTTGAAAAGTAATTCTATATTATTTTTTACTTTCAGTTATAGCAATCAAAATCTTGATTTAACCAGGAAAAAAAAAATTGACACTGAGTTATGGAGGAGAAATTACAGCTCTGTTTTCAAATACTGTACAGTGTACAGACACCTGAAAAATTTCAATGTTGTTTTTTTCCAAGGCCTATCAGCAAAAAGTCTTTCCTCCAGCATATTGAGGATCTCTGCAGCAACGACAATGCCAAATTCCAAGAAGAATTTTCCGTAAGTCAACATCCAATCTGAGTGAATTTGATTTGATTTTAATCAAGAAATCTTTGCTCTCTTTCTCCCCCCTTCAGGAGCTCCCCAAACTACTTCAAGACCTGGCCACCACGGACGCAGACCTGCCCTGGAACAAAACCAAGAACCGTTTCCCCAATATAAAGCCGTGTGAGTACGCGTGGCAGATCCGAAACCTGTTGCAGTTCCACGGTGTTTATTTGCGAGACACGAGGTAATTACAGCGCCATCTAGTGTCACAGCTTGTTTTGTTTTTCACGAAAGAAAGGCCACTCGAGAAGACCCTTTCCATGGTGGTCTTTTATTATATGAGGGGGAAAAAAATGCCCATTTGCATGCTCCTCTATACAAGATTTTCAGTGATGTAATAGCATTTGCATTCGATTTCCGGGGGAATAATCATTTGCAAGTTGAAAATGACATTGAAAATGACTGCGTTGTATCCAGATAATAACAATCGAGTGAAACTGCTGTTGGAACCGGGAGCTGCAGGCTCGGACTACATCAACGCCAGCTTTGTCTCAGTGAGTATCAACTGATGGAAAAATGAACAATGCATTCCTTTTTTTCTGTTCTAATTCTGTCCGTGTGAATTATTACCGTATTGGCCCGTATATAAGACAACCCTGATTATAAGACGACCCCCTCTTTTTCAAGACTCAAGTTTGAAAAAAGACTTTTTGAACACCAAATTAATTTTTATACAGAAAATAATTACAGTACATCTGAAACAAATGATTATAACAAGATATTTGAGAGAAAAAGCATGTTATTTTGCCTCATTCAAATCTTAATATCTGAACATTTAAATATGTCAACTAAAGTGTAATCACATCCGTAAATGAATGGCTTCTGGTTTTTGAAATGTAAATTGCATCATAACTTGTGCTGCCGGTTAACCTGGCCGATCTTCGACCCACTTTTCTCCAGATTGGCGCTACGTTTCTCCATTTTCTGTTATCTCTTCTATTATTTTCTTCTCTTTTCTTTCTTACCACAATTTTTTATTTTTCTTCTTCGTGCTACCGCTATTTTTATTTTTATTCTTCGTAACAGGGGTTCACTTTGGCCTGGGTAGTCAAGTTCAGCATTCGCTTCAATGATATCTGGCGCCATCTAGTGTCGTGAATGTGTCTAATGTCTAGACCCCGAATATAAGACAACCCCCACTTTTTCAGTCTTATTTCAATGCAAAAGACACTCTTATTGCAAAAGTCTTATATTCGGGCCAATACAGTATATCTAGATATATATATTTTTTAAAGCGTGTATATCTCGGTCCCAAAGGGCTATCTGTGTCCGAATGAGTTCATCGCCACGCAGGGTCCTCTACCCAACACGGTGGCTGACTTTTGGAAGATGATCTGGGAAACGGGCACCCGCACCATCGCCATGCTCACGCAGTGCCACGAAAACGGCAGAGTGAGTGGCAGTTAGGTTTCACTGACTTTGTCACATATCCCGCCTCCATTTTCACGCACTCGTACGTCCCGTTCTAGATTCGCTGTCACAAGTACTGGCCAGAGGACAACAACAAGCCCATGTCAGTGTTTGGTGACATTCTTATTTCAAAAGTGTCTGAAGAAATCCTTCCTGATTGGACCGTCAGAACGCTTAAAGTGGAAAAGGTAACGACCCAAAACAATTTCATGGGAGTCCCTGCTGACTTGAAATGTAAAAGAAGACAACTTTGGAAAATTGACTTTTAATTGGTTGCAGTGCTGCCTCAATGAGGGAAAATACGAGTAAATCTTTGCGGGTTTATAGGACATTTATTTAGTGTTGGCTGGTGGTGGCTTTGCACTAGCACCATTCATTTGCAGTTTGGATTTGGAGCAGTTGATTTGTTGCTGTTCATCTTTTGGAAAATGAGTCACTCCAGGGGTCGGAAAAGTCGTTAATATGCCAACACTGGTTAGCCCGAGCTCCCTTCTTGGGCACTCGGGTAAAGCCAGAAATTTGCAAAAGGGACAGAAATGCCCCGCCCGCACCCCAATATTGTCACACTATTTTTATTTCTTTATTTTTGGACTGTAATTTAGCCTTTATTTATCCAGATCACGCAATCGAAGCCAAGTACAAACAAGAACAGACAATCGTTAAAACATCATAAACCATCATTGAGAGGAAACCTTTCTTCTTGTTTCACCCTGCAGCATGGACACTACATTTTAGTCCACCACTTCAACTACACGTCGTGGCCCGAGCGCGGGGTCCCGGAATGCTGCGGCACCCTCATCAAATTTGTCCGGGCGGTCCGAGTGTACCGGCACCACAACACCACCATAGCGGTGCACTGCAGGTATTTGCGGGCGCATGGCGGAGAGCATTTTTATGTCTTCATGTTGTATACAAATTTATGCTTGCTTCATGACTCTGCACTCTTAAAACTGCTCAGTCAAAAGTAACCCAAAATGGGTGAAATACTGTCCTGAGCCCAGAAATGGGTCAAAAGTGGCTGAAACTATCTTATCGGTATAACTGTGGTTAAGAATAATACTAATTTTATTCCCATCCATTCCATCCATCCATTTTCTGATCCGCTTTATCCTCACAAGGGTGACAGAGGGCTGCTGGATCCTTTCCCAGCCATCTCCCAAGAAACCCAAATTGGGTGAAATACTGTACCTAACCCGGAACTGGGTCCAAAGGTTCTGGAACCAAATGACCGTATTGGCCCGAATATAAGACGGCCCCGATTATAAGACTACCCCCTCTTTTTCAAGACTCAAGTTTGAAAAAAGACTTTTTGAACACCAAATTAATTTTTATACAGAAAATAATTACAGTACTTCTGAAACAAATGATTTATAAGAATATATTTGAGAGAAAAAGCAGGTTATTTTGCCTCATTCAAATCTTAATATCTGAACATTTAAATATGTCAACTAAAGTGCAATCACATTCGTAAATGAATGGCTTCTGGTTTTTGAAATGTAAATTATACATCATAACTTCTCAGCTGCCGGTTAACCTGGCCGATCTTCGACCCACTTTTCTCCAGATTGTCGCTACGTTTCTCCATTTTCTGTATATCTGCTATTATTTTCTTCTCTTTTCCCTCTTACCATTATTTTTTATTTTTCTTCTTCGTGCTGCCGCTATTTTTATTTTTATTCTTCGTGACAGGGGTTCAATTTGGCCTGGGGAGTCAAGTTCAGCATTTGCTTCAACGGAATCTGGCGCCATCTAGCGTCGTAAATGGGTATAATGTCTAGACCCCGAATATAAGACGACCCCCACTTTTTCAGTCTTATTTCAATGCAACAAAACACCGTCTTATATTTGGGCCAATACGGTATCCGTATAACTGCGGTTAAGAATAATCCTAATTTTATCCCCAACATTTTCAAAAAGGAAGACACAATTTTTGCCTGTCGGGGGTCGCCCCTGCAAGACATGGTAAGGTTTCAGTCCATACAACCTGGCTAGTATTTGAATTCTGACGCATATTTCAAAATGAGCAACATGCAGTTATCATCCACAGTGTTTAAGAATGCCACATTAAATATACTTCAACTTCAGTACACACCTGTCCATATTGGCAAACCAGCTTCAGCTCTTCAGTCGGCCCAAATCGAATCTTCAATCCTTTATAATCTGTTTACCGTTTGTCTGTGGACTCAGCGCCGGTGTGGGCCGTACAGGCGTGTTCATCGCTCTGGACCATCTTATTCAGCACATCAGAGATCACGACTTTGTGGACGTTTACGGCCTGGTGGCTGAGCTGCGCAGCGAGAGGATGTGCATGGTGCAGAATCTGGTAAGGGAGAAGACTCTTTTTTTTTTTTTTTTGTCACCTTGCGATTGAAGTGAACAACCGTCAGGGAAGTGACACAAAATAATGCACTGTACAAAATAACCTCTTAAATTGTGTTCCGTCACTTTCAAGCATCAGCAAATGTGTGTGTAGTTGTCCTACTTTACTCTTCATTCCCCCCCCCCCCCCCCCCCCCACCCCACACCCCTGTGATCCCTTTTCCTGTCAGGCATTATTAGAAAATTCTCTTTATGGACTCAAATGGTCTGGCGGTGGATTAAACGTCTATTGTGAGCAGGATTCCCCCATCCTGACAAAGCACGGCGCTATCCTAAAATCACCCCTGCTCGCTCATTACTTATGGATCACTTGTGTGTCTCGGTGTGGGTGTGTATCTACAACCTTCTTCTTATCACGGCTCATTATTTGTTGGCTCGCTCGTTTTAAATGGTGGGATTCGCACTTTGTTGCTGAGTATCTCGTAGACTTTAATCTCTAAAACCGTTAAGCCTCCTGTTATGTTTATCTTAACCGTTGAGTACATTTTGAAATAAAACAACTTGACAGTGGCGCCTTGTCACGTCATCACTGAGATGAGCCTTTACTTGGCTACCTGTGAATCACTTTTAAGTCTTGCAAACTAGCGGCGCAATGCTAAGCATTTTCAATATCAAATTCATATCTCTGTAATACATCGATCAAAACAGAGCATAGCTTTGTTATCTTTTTTTTTAAGAGCTCTTTTATTGGCTCTCATGAGATTTTGCGAGAGCATCTAATCATGTGTTCGGCGAATATATGTGTTGTGCATGCTACATAGTGAGAAGATAAATTGGCTACACAGTACTTATTGTCACATTTGGTTGCATATATGTGGGCGGCATATTTTGCTTGTGTCACTTGCTATTTTCAGGAACGTGTGCATGTGTGTGTGTGCCTGTGTGTATATGTGTGTGTGTGTGTGTGTGTCAGGCCCAATACATTTTCTTGCACCAGAGCACGCTGGAACTGCTGAACAACAAAGGCAACAGTCAGTCCATCTGGTTTGTCAGCTACTCTGCTCTGGAGAAGACGGACTCGCTGGATGCAATGGAAGGTAATAAACAACACACACACAAAATCGTCAAATGTTTACTAACCTTTATTGAGCCCAGGCACATATTCTACATTTGAAAATCTCATGTTACATTGTTGCTATTCACAAATGTATTTACGGTGTTTTCCGCACTGCAGTGAAACTCCTCTACAACGAAATCATGTTTGCAGCAAGACATTTTTCACAACAGGGGGTTTTTCACTGTAGCAAATTTGATCTCAGATGTACACACACACACACACGCAAACATATGTGTCCTCTTTATTTTATTCCAATAGTGCATAAGTATGAGCATACACTTATTTGACAGTTCATATAGTCAGTGTAGAAAGAAAAAAGGGAAAGAAAATGCCAAATTTACGATCAGCATTCACTTTCACTTACATCAATTTCTTGGATAATGTCTTTTATTTTGTTTCCTCCGTCTTTTATTTTGATCACTTTTACCCTCTCTTCCAGCGTCAGAGCTCTTCTTGTCTTAGCTGCTTGACATCCAAAGGTCCGTTTTGTAGCCATATTAGCAATGCAACGTTCTTGCTGCGTCTGAAACGAACAATAACAAGTACTTCCTGGACTACTGCGCATGTGTAAACCAGTGTGGTGGTCGCTGTTGGCGTTTCCGAACGAAGCAGTAGAGGTCGCTGTTGGATTAGACTTCGTTGTAGTGAATCTCGTTGTGAGGCAAGAGCAGAGAAAAATATTTCGTATAACGCAGCAGGTGGTTTTTTTCGTTGTATGGGGGGCAGGAGAGTGGGAATGGTGTTAATGCATGAAGATTTTTTCACATTAGGGGGTATTTTCGCCCATGTAGTTTTCGTTGTAGAGGAATTTCACTGTATAAGGCACTTCGGAGTATAAGGCGCATTAAGACTTTATTGGTATGGTTTGAATCTTTATTCATTCATATCATTCACTCTGATAATAAAGGATACCAGCAAATCGGGTAAGCGTAATATCCATAAAATCAGAGGAAAGAAAAAAATAAAAGCTGTAGGAGGGCGATTTTGGGGTCGTGTAAAACACACGGGTGCGTGGTATTTAAAAAGTATCGTAATTCTCAACATTTTGGATTGGGCATCAAATGCTCCCATTTTTTTTAATTTTTATTTTGCGACAGTGTTCAGTCTTGTCACCTGGGAATAGCTACAATTTACTGCACGGTAGTACCATGACTTGAGAGTTCATTCATTCTGTACCGTTCGTATCTGGGCCTGCTTACTTGAACACAAAGTTGATATACTTGCAGGCAGCAGGAAATATTCTATCGTCGAGCGGCTAAAAGGATTAATCACATCTTCTGCTGTCTAGTGGAAAAGAGTTAAATTGTTCCGAATCACATGCACACACTTCTTCTATCACTGCGCATGTGTCGACAGGAGACGTTGAACTGGAATGGGAAGAGACCACAATGTAGACGGACCCCTTTGCCCAAAGGTGGCTGTGTTATTTTTGGGAGCATGAGAAGAAAGAGAAGACAAAGGATGAAATCGACGGGAATCAGTCTTTGGAACGTAGCTCCCTTCCAGGACCTTTCTCCTTTTCATGGTGAGGAAAAAAGTGGGAGCACTCAGAGCGCCCTATCACATTTTTGCACACACAGAGTCCATTGCTTATTGTCATGACTGTATCGTATTGAAAGCTGTTGTGTTTTTCTAAGATAATTTATTCGGCCATATTTCTTTTATTTCCGACATCTTTGTCAATTCTGCCGCCTGCGTTCAGGAGTTGACGGCAGTCCAATTTTTCGGGGGTTTGGATCCTTTTCTCAAGAGTGATTTGCACCAGTAAAGCCGCTTGAATTTTTATTCTTGTGTTTGATGTCTTTTACGGCCTTAATACACCCTTGGCGACTCTTAGATGGAATGAGGTCGTCGCCACGTTGTGCTGTCACATTACAAAATGAACACACTGTGAATGTGTTTGACTCTGAACACATATCCGGTTCGGGCAAGAAGAATGAAATTGTTTCTATGGTGTTGCCAATGTACACCACACCACAGTGGTTTTTAAATACCTCGGTTTTCGTGATTACCGGTAATCCGTTCCAGAAGGTCTGCCTCAAAGCAGTGTCTCCCATAGGAAATCATGGAAATCTCTTTAATCCATCCCAGGCATCAAAAAATATCTGAAAAAAAAAATCAGCAGAAAATGACTCAAGTTTTACACAAATCACAATTATCTTTGTCGAAAACTTGATGGCTAATGGGAGATAGGAGGAAACCTTTTTGTACTTTGCTAGAAGTTTTGGAATCCTATCGCGCTTCCCCACCCTCTTTGTCAAATGGCCGACACTCATCACATTCTGTCGCCATCGCCTGAAAATGATTCGACAGAAAGCAAGGCACGTACCACATTGCAAGCTTTGATTTAACAACTCAAGGTAACATGGGTCCCACTCTGATCGACAACACTTGGCATAACATCCTTAGTTACACCACCAAAATAAAAGCATGCCAGTATAAGAAGTCCCCAGACTTTTTTTAGGCTTATTAGTTGTCACATTCAAACTATTTGGTGTTTCTTTATTGAATGCAGCTGCTAAATGAGCCATCATGTGGTGGAACTGCATTATCGTATATACTTTGGGTCAGATGTAACACGTAGCCCAAATGTGTCATGCCTTGATGTCTGTTAAACTGTTTTCGCACAACTTAACAAATATTTGGGATGGATGCGCTTTTGGGAAAGGATTTTTTTTTGTGTACAGTAACTGAGCAGGTATATGGAAACTGGGATGAAATTCTGATGGGGAAAAAAAATAGTTGAAAACCCAAGACATATGAAAACCGAGGTTTCACAGTGTAGCAGCCAGAAAATTCGTTCATCATTTCGGAATGGCCGCCATTCTGTGTGGTCCATTAACATAATTGTAATGACTATGAATCACCAATCGCACCTCAGCTGTTTTCAGAGTTTGGTCATGTGACATTCGCCAGCTGAACCGTGATTGGTCATTACCTGGCCAACTGTGATGTCATTTTCAGGCGACAGAAAATGGCAAAATGGCCGCCCCTTACAGAGCTATGTGGATTAAACCTATATTCATACTCCACAAACACAATATTAATCACAATGCCGTGTTTAAAATATATTTTTGTCAAGAAAATCCCCTTTCAGGCCAAATCACAATCCAATTTCCTCACGTCCATTCCTCAAGTGCTGTCACGCCAATATTGCATCCCCGTGCCGTAATGAATGAGTTCGCCGCCTGTGTGATAAAGGCAGTGCTGATTTTCCCATAACCCCCCCCACCCACCCCCCCCGCCCCCTCTTTCATTCGACCAAGGCCACCACACTTCGGAGTCAATATTGACAACACACAAAGATGCACGGAGAGTAAAAACTACTTTATTCTTTCATTCTCCCCAAACGAACAAAGAAAAAAAAATAGAAATACGCTTTTTTTTTTTTAATAATAAACATGTTGATCTTTAAGAAATCTTCCATTTGATTTTTTTTTGTTTGTTTGTTTATAAATAGTGTGAGGGTGCAAATATTCATGACAGTGCTTATTGAGGGTGTATGAGGCTGTCATGACAACCGCGGAGAAGGATGGACAGAGGAAGGCTCAGGACAAGGAGAGAGATAATAAAAACTGTAAAATGCAATCGAACTTGCAGGTGAATGCTGAAGAGCTGAGGCGGAAGAGAAATGCTGAAGAAGTTATCAAAATGTAGGAAATGGGTTAAGACGTTGAGAAAATGGCGGCAGGGGGGTGGGGGGGGGCGCCAATTTTTATAACCACATCATAGGTTGGGTTTATGAATTTCGAGGACAAAGTGGGCATTTTTTGGAATATGACAAAGCCGTCCTGAACATTTTGACATTGGAGTCATTTGAATCCACCGAGAAACGTGCAGGAGTTGGAAAACGTGTCAACAAGTCTGGGGAATTTTTGCCATGAAAATGTTGTGGAATTCTGGAGGCTCTTCAGCATTCACGCCTTAAATTAAAAAAATCGTAGAAAATGACATCAGCGGACGCGACGTTTATGATACAAACACAGACGAGAGCCGCTTTTTGCGTCCGCTTTGGAAGCTTTACATGCTGAATGGCGCCTCTTCAAGTCAGTGGGAGAGTCGAGAGAAAGAAAAACGAAAAATTCAAACAACTAAGCAGAGAGAAGACAAGCATTTCCTTCAAATGGATTTTGTGTTGATTTGCCGACTGCGTTTGTGCATGTGTGTGTAATCACCCAAACAGCATAGCCCTTTGCACAGCTCCTCATAATGACACAATAATACCGTAATGACCATTGTAACAATAATAGTTATATCGGTGTTGCCGTGGTAACCGCTCTAAAACCTATAAAAGCTTTTGCCGTTTTTCCCCGCTTCGGCTGCAGGACTTCATAACGCCCGATATGAGACGTCAATAGTCATCCCTAATAATAATAAGAACGATAGCTCTGTGTTTGTCTCTCTCAGTTTTTTAAACTAGACTCTTCTCTGTACAAATTCAGCGGACGTAGACACACGCCCACACACGGATGCGAGATCACGTTCTCAGAATAGAATCTATGTATTTACAATATATATTTCATATATTCTGTGGTGCAAAAAAAAAAAAAAAAAGTAGAAGACGTGCTTCGGTGCGTCTCTGCTGTACAAAGCGTCCCAACCGAAATGCCATGATTTCAACTTCACAACAATCATCTTGCCGACGCTGCTTTTTCCTTCTTTCCTCTTTTGTTTTTTTGTTGTTGTTTTTTTTCCAATACAAATTCACTGTGGCAGACGGTAAAAAGTGCAAAAAGCATTTACGAGTGGACCTAAGTCGACCACCGCTATGTGTGTGTGTGGTGGCATTATTTTTCTTCCTCAAACTAAAGCTATAAGTGAGAGTTTCCCGTGTGATAAATGGCCTTCAACAACAATAATATTCACAGTGGAGAAAGCCAGTAAGAGTGAATGTACAAGAGGGGGGGGTTGGGGGGGGGGGGCAAGCATGATGAATGATCAGCCCCCGGTCGCAGTGTGAGCAGGGGGAATGGAAGTCAGGCAGGTGCGAGCCTTTCCTGCTACTTCATGTCAGTCAACTGTATAAAGGCCACACTGAAAAGACAAAAAAAATACAACAGTCATGTGAGGTATCATGTTGACATTAAACAAGATAAAGGTTGAACAAAAAAATGTAATGTGAGGAAAAGAGAAAAAAAAATGTCACATGAAGTCGTTTTCATTTGATGAAAATGAAGTTGTTATGTTACAGGAACACTGGTGGGGCGGGTGGGGGGGGGCATTTTTAAGGAACTAGGTCATCATTTTTTTTTCCACCGGCTAACTAATCATTATTTTTAAAAGTACAGTCAAACCTCGGTTTTCGAATGTCTCGATTCTCGTCCAATTCGGTTTTCGACCAAAAATTTCTAGTTTTTTTATGCCTCGGATGACGAACACATTTCGGTTCTCGAACAAACAGCGCACTTGAATGCACCATTTGACTACTCTCGCCTTCCTTACCCGAGGAAGTGACGCTTCCTCGGGTAGACGAGGAAAGTGACGTTATTGTGTTGCTTTCCATTGTGAGCAGACGTGTTCAGTGCACATTTTTATTTTAAAAAGAGCGTGGTTTCGGTTTTCAAACAATTTCGGTTTTCAGACAGCCTTCTGGAACGGATTATGGACGAAAACCGAGGTTTGACTGTATGCGTTAAGTGGCAAAATTACAAGAAAAAAACACACATTTGATCAAGTTGTATATGTATGACGGGAAAAAGTCCGTATTTTATGGAACGAAGGATTTATAAGATTGTGGTCATTTTATTGAGGGGGGGTTTCTGACAACATATGCTGAATGAATGATTTATTTTGACAAGGTGTGATAATGACATTAAAAAGGAACAACTAAAAAGACAAAAATTAATTAAACATGAAAAGTAACATTTTAAATTAAATTGGAAAAATGATGCTTCGCCATTGTGTCAAATGGCCGCAGTGTAGCACCGACGACAGGCAAGGGGGGGGGGGGCTTACTCGATGCAAAACCCCCCCCAAAAAACATGCTTTAGTATCGGTGGCTGGTATCTGCATTCTTTAGGAGAACCCGATACCTTGAAAAAGAGCGAGTCTCGACCCGATAATGATAATTGCTATTTGTACTTCCCATCAAATTAAAGTTTTGGGTTGGGTTTTTTTCCCCCCGAAACAAATGTCAGGATTTTACTCTTGATAATTGTGACATTAACTTTTTTCTTATAATTTGACTTTTTTGTTGTTTGTTTTTTATCTTTCCAGCATGGCCCGAACTTTGCTTGCTAACGCAATACTAAAACCGTACTTTGTTTTTGTGACAAGCCCACGCGTGTGACGTAAATGTAGGGGAGACATCTTTGTCACTCTCTCTCTCTCTCTCTCTCTCTCTCTCTCTCTCTCTCTCTCTCTCTCTCTCTCTCTCTCTGTGTGTGTTTTTCCTCCCTTGAAGCCGCAATCTGATCATTCAAGGAACAACTGCAGCCATAAGCAGCCTTCTTCTCTTTCCACAGTAGATAAGAACAAAATAATTGCAGCCCCGAGAAGTGAGACTTGTGCTGAGATCTGAGTCATCTTTTCTTTTCTTTTTTTTTAACGACCTGTTTTTTTAAATAATGTTTTCAGACAGGGGTGAGCAAAGTAAGGCCCGTGGGCCACGTGCGGCCCTTAAATCCGGCTCACCGAACATTTGCGGTATCAACGCTTCTCTAATTTTGATTTCAATTCATTTCACACTGTATTCATTAATTTTGTATAATTTTCAATTAATACATTTTTTTTTTGCATTAAATAAAAAAACGTATTTCTTGTGTATTAATTTATGTCATATGATTATTGAATTGATTTATTGAAAATAAAAAATAACTGTTTTGATGTTTTATTTAATTACATAATTGTGTAATAAAAAATTAAAATCTATGAATAATAAAATGTGTACAAGTAAAATGCATTTTATTTAATTAAATAATTGGTAAACAGATTTAAGTGAAATAGTTTTGAATAAAATATATAAATTACATTATTTTTTATTTAAAACCATTTAAAAACTATTACTAAATAACAAAAATATGACTCAAACATTCTTTTTATTCAATGAAATATTTTGCTAATTACTTCAAATTACATATAAAAATATATTGATATATTTTGTATTTAGTACTACTGTTTTTACATAAAACATATGTAAGTACAATTAAATCATTGAAGATAAATATTTATGTATTAAATAAATATGTAAATAATTTTACAGAAAATACCCTACAGAAAATCAGATTAAAAAGTTTAATTTAGTCATTCATAAATTAATTATCATTAAATAAATTATGTATAAAAAAAAAAAACTCAAATTATTATGCAGGTTATATACTTGGAATAAACATTTGAATGTATTTTTTGTAACAAGGGCAAATGAGCTGACTCATCTGTTCATTTTGAAAATCAAATGTGGCCCTTGAGCACATAAGTTTGCACACCCCTGCTGTTAAGCCGATTGCCGCCTGTGCACAAGCAGTCCAAATGTGTCTTGTAGATGGTGAAACATGGGAGAGGGATGCTCAATTGACGTTACAAAATGGCATCCCAACAAAGTCGTGGGCTACGGGGACAGGGGGCTCATAGTAGCCGTTTGGTTTGTGGGGGGGGGGGGGGGGCTCAGACGATGCTGCGGGAGCCGCTGGAGTTGCGCCTGCGAGTGAGCGGTATGGTGTGGTGGAGCGGCATGGGCGAGTCCGGCGGGCAGAACTGGTGCGGGTGGTTGTAAGGGGGCGGGGGCGGCGGCAGGGGGGGCTGAGGCCCGTCGCCCTGGACATGGACAGGCGTGGACATGGCCGAGCGCAGGAGCTGGTGGGCGGCCGGGCCCTGGCTGAGGAAGGCCTCCATGCGGCCCCGCCCGCTCTGGTCCACCACGATGACTTTGACGATCTGCTGGCACTGGATCAGCGTCTCCGGGCGCAGCTCCCCGGCCGGGACGGGGCCCAGCAAGGCGGGCGGGGCGGTCAGGGCCAGGGGGGTTGTCGGCTCAACGCTGGGCGGACTCAGTTGGTAGGTCTGCAGCCTGTTGTGAATTGACACCTAGTTTAGGAACAGCCAGAGAACGCACGGGGAGTTACCAGCCTGAACGCAGCCTTACGCAGCCCTCTGGTGTGACACGCACGGGGGGCATGCAGGCATGCATACAAGGTGGCGTGCACAGTCAGCGCGTGCGGCACACAGACACACACACACACGCACTGGCACACGCTTACCTCGCCTTTAGAATCATACAGTGTATATACTGTATGTATATTTCTTATATTATTAAGACTGACTCCAAAATATGGGGATGCTTTGTAAAATGTCCACCAAAACCAAAGAAATTTATGCCCAATGTTACTGACAAAAGAGCACAGGAAGAAAAGTTTGATGTTTTCGTATTTCATCACAAAAGTCATGAAATGGGATACATTGGTATTTCCGCATTTTACAGTCCAAAAAATTCAACAAATCATAATTAAGTTTTGAATGAGCTGTTTTTTTCATTCAGAGATAAAAATTGAAACATGTACCGTAATTTCCGGACTATAGAGTGCACCTGATTATAAGCCGCACCACTAAATTTTTAAAGGAAAAAATATGTTTGTACACATAAGCCGCACCTGTCTATAAGCCGCAGGTGCCCATATTGTAACATGAGATATTTACAAAGAAGGAGGGTGCACAGGCGCCCGTTAGAAAAGTCTTTATATAGGCCGCTTCATTAAATAAGCCGCAGAGTTGAAAGCGTGTGACAAAAGTCGCGGCTTATAGTCCGGAAATTACGGTAAAATAGTAAAACTTGTATTCAAATTACAATTTTATTTCAACGTTGTTACATCAAGAGAATTTTTTTTAACCCGATTCCTAAAAGTTGGGATGCTGTTTAAAATGCTCATCATAACGGTTTTAATACATAAATATATAGGCAGTTATTCAACGGAATTTTTATTTGCAGTCAGGCTCGGTCCGTATTCCCCTTGAAACAGCGGGGGATGACTGCATACAGTCAAAACAATTTACACCGCATACAAACTCTCACTACTGTCCTCGAAAACGTGGAGAGGCTGTGGGGGGGGGGGGAGTAGAGGTGGGAGGGGGTGGGTTGTTTTGTGGGAAGGTAGGGGGGGGGGGAGCAGGGGCGGGGGGGGGGGGGCTGGTAGAAGTTCGAGGGATAAAGTGACACCGAGGGCATGGTGCCTCCCTAACACACCGACTGACATGTCTCAAAAGGACTGGCCGAGGCGGGAGAAAGACAAGCGGTAAAAAGGACGACAAACAATCACGGTCGACACACACACACACACACACACACACAGGCTGTCTTATGTTTCCCTCGTCAAGGCTTAGCAGCAGCTGATGGAGAACGGATGTTTTCTCCGGAGCGGGAGTGGCGGCTGATCCACTCCAAGTCCTCTAGGCGGCCTTTCTATCCTTAGTGATGAGCCTCCGGCGGAGCTTTTATGCTTTTTTTATGGTCATTATTATTCTTATTATTATTATTGTTCAAGCCAAGCACGACTTTTCGTCTTTTTGAGTCTCACACACACACACACACACACACACACACACACGCACACACACACACACACACAACACGTTCAAAGAGAAGCAAAGTCACAGAGATGAACTAGCACACACTTACCTGAGGGAGACAAGAGTGGTTTTGGCACTCACCTCCACAGCGTTGTTGTTGCCGCTTTTATCGTACACGTCCTGCTGACCTGCCGGAGCACGCAAAACATCGATTAGACGCGATTCAGAATATCAAAAGCACGATTTGCAGATGTTGGAGACCCGTGAGTGAGTGAGAGAAAGAGAAACAGACACTGAGGAATACTGGTGAGGGGAAAAAAAAGTGTGTTTTAATAAGTTTCGGTGTGTTTGTAATTAGCTGAAATTGTATTTTAGGGCATGTGGGAGGGGAACAATTTTTATGGGTGTAAATTTTTTTTATTTGGTCTCTCACAATTGCGGGAGCGTCTGGAGCTTCTCTTCTGCCACGTAATGACAAACATGTTCCATGAAGTGTAACGGCTAACACTTCATCTTGTAGTTTGTAAAATTTTGTCATTTAAAAACACAGCATAACATGTGCTACCCGGTAGATCACATAAGATGACAGGACTGGACGGGTTTTCTTCCTGGATGGGGGGAATACTTCCATTGGTTGTCTTATTTTATTTGGGGGCGGGGCAAAAAATTAATAAATACACTTTTCAATATAGACCCTCAGTGAAAACATTGCGACGTTTAGTCGCTCACTCGCATTGGCCCAGCCCAAATTTTAAAAAAACATTTTTTTATAAGCAATCAACAGAATTTCAATAAACGGTCAATCAAGAATTGAGTCAGTCACATGACCTTTTCAAGTCAATCACTGGAGACTTGGCTAGAAACCCAACAAAGGAACCACTCCCAGGTCAAGTGGACTGAAGCTTGCTTGAAGGCGACATATTGGGTGTCTGCATGTCTTGCAACTGGCGACCAGTCCAGGGTGGACGCTGCCTCTCACCCACAATCAAGTGGGATGGGCTCCAGACCCTAATGAGGACGAGGGCTCTAGAAAATGGGATGAATGGATTTTATTCTGTACCTGAGGGGGATCCGTGCCCCGTGTGCGCGTCCACATGGCCGCCATTTGTGTGTATGCTGTGAGGCTGGATGCCCTGTTGCCTCTCCAGTTCCCCTTAAAAACACAAGACAACAAACACAACTGCGAGTTATATACGGAAGTGAAATTGTGGTATTATTTTCGTCCTAAATAAATGTACAAATAATTTATTATTGTATCTTTGCAAAATCTATTGCTAGTGTACATCCATATGACATCAAATTCAATCAATCAATTGATGTCATATGGACGTTGAAGTGACATCAGATGCCCAGCGGGTACGAAAATACAGCGTGTGTGTGTGTATGTTTTGCCACCTATACAAGCCTTACACTGGATGTGTATGTGCTCCATCTCATTGACTTCGGAAATGGCCTCTCGCAACTCCTCGGCAAATTTCCGCAGCTCCTCTCCGCTTGGCGAGCAAAAGCTGACCAGCTGCTTCTTCTCGGAGGTAAACGGGCTCAGCATGGTGATGCCATGGGCGTAGTCTGGTGCCAAACAAAAACACACGACATATTTATTCAATGCGAAGTACGTAGTTGGAAGTAGGGCCCTCCATTTGCCCCATTACATAAAACTGAATGGATCCTGAAATGATAGGTGGTACAATGAGCTACTAGAATGTTAGCTTAGTTTACTCTTATTTTTGGGGAAAATATTAGAAATAGGTACGAAGACTCGATGTGGCCATGTTTGATGGTCATGTCACCTTTGAGTCTCGCGCTGGGTTAGCTATTTCACCCAGTTTCGTTTACTTTTAATTCAGCAATTTTAAGAGTGCAAGTTAGGGTACCACTGTAGTTATGGTTTACATTATGCAGGTGTGTCTGATGTGCGAGTATTCATTGTACATTCATTGCTGAAGAGGTGAAACTGCATTCCCAGGAGACCCATCGCTTTGCAGAAGGTGTAAGAAGCTGAGCTTTTCTTCTTGGGGCACAGCTTCAGGATCTGGAGACGCGCCCAAACATGTTTGAAATGTCGGAAAGAAGCTCGGATGAATAAAACAACATGGAGCTGAAATGCTGATATGCATCACATGTTTTGGAGTGTGCTCACCAAGAGCAGGTCGTTGAAGAGGAAGACCTCTCTCTGGAGCTGTGACAGTTTCTGTTTATGAGGTTTATTGGCATCGGGAACCTCAAACAGACGACAGCAGCACACCAGACGTCTGTGAGGTACAGCCAAGATCTGCACAGGGGCAGTGGAAGAGAAAAGCGGGGATAAGTTAGGAAGAAGGTAGGCAAGTAGGTCATCATGTTCATAGGTCGGTCATCAGTGGGATGTGTAGGTAAGTGAGGAATTAATACGATTCAAGGAGGTTTTATTTGAAAATGGAACAACTCGGTTTGATTCAGTGGGAGAACGATTTGATTCGATACGATACGGCGGAGGTTGCAAGAGTATGATCAAATGAGTTTCTTGTTGTCCTTTTACAATATGAATACACGTGTCAGTAGGTTATCGTAAATGTGGCACTCCCTTCAATAAAACTCGATTCGATACGTATCTCAATATATTTTGAAGTCGAATGATTTGTTTTGATTCGATGTACTCATATCTTAAATCAGAACCAATTTTGCGATTCAAATCATTTTTGTTACACTCCTGGTAGGTAGATAGGTAAATAGGTAGGTCGGTCGATTGGGTGGTAAGTCAGTCCTTTGGTCAGATGTAGTAGATAGATGGGTCGAGAGCCAGTTAGCTAGCAAAGTAGCTAGCTAGCTAGCAAAGTAGCTAGCTAGCTAGCAAAGTAGGTAGCTAGCTGGATAGATAGATAGCTATGTAGCTAGATAGCTAGCTAGCTAGATAGATAGATAGATAGATAGATAGATAGATAGATAGATAGATAGATAGATAGAGTTTAGCAAGGCTTACAGTCTTCAGGCCAAGGATGGACTGCTCCACGCGGCTCACATAGGTAACATGATCCTCATTGGATCGCAACTCTCTTTGTTGGATCCTTTCATAAATGCCAGCCACCATCTCTCTGGGGATGTCAGCTCCATCGTCCACGCCTGAAAGAGCAGAGGTGCCCCCCCCCCCCAAAATAAATAAATAAAATTGCCTGACTCGTTTTGAACAATACCGTCTGCAAGGCCAGGTGAAGGACCATTTAAAAGCTTCTTATTTCCCATCGATTGGGATCTCATGAGATTGTGAGAGCTTGAACTATGAGAGGGAAAAAGTAAGTGTCTGACCAAATAGTTTTATTTGCCGGATGCTGCTTGCAAGGACATTTATAAATCGTGGACTGTCTCACAAAGAACATAGAGGTCGTTTGTTTTTCAAGGCTTGGGAATTAACTTTCCCTATCTTCCTTACACAAACCACCGTCAGACTATAATAGATGGCGATACATACATGGAAGGACAAGGAGACAGTGAGACAGACAGACAAATAGATCGTCAAATGAGTGCCCCTGCGGCGGTGCCCAAAATGCAGGCCATTCACAGCCGCACCCATGCGGGATGGCTGCACTTAATCGTTTTCTTCCCTGGTTTCCATGACAATGAACTGGCTATCTGGAGCCCACTGTTGACTGAAGAAAAAGTGTTGTTGAGCAAAGGTAAATAGAAGTCAAAGCGCTGCCAGGCGAGCGGAGGGGATGAGACGCATGTGGAAAATACCAGCTCGTATCGTTAAATCGCAATGAGGCGCAATTAATTGGCACGCTCTCTGGGGCAGAACCAGAGGAGCTGAAGAAATATCAGACATGGAACACCAGGAGAGCGAGGAGAGCCCGGAGACTTTCACTTCAGGTGAACAGGCAATGACTTACGGAGTATAGGACCATGTTTTGTTCTTAATTCGGGAACACAGCCACATTCCACTCATGAGGATGAGCATATGTGTGTGTCAAAATGTGCCACATTTTTTTTTCCAGTTGCTCTTTTAATCTTTCACGCAAAAAAAATAAAAATAATACACAAATTCAACTAAATTGTACAGTTTATAGGTCACATCAATGGCAGCAAAAAACCCTTGAGATTGTATTTTGTGGTTTCATTTTTCTACATCCCAAAACCCTGACATTTGACGCGCTGAATGTATGCGTACTGTACATGAGTTGCCACCTCTGAGGTTGCGTATGAAGTCGTCGAGGCCCATCTTGCGCTGCGGTTTGATGTTGGGCGAGTACATGTCGGTGTTGAGGAGGACCACAGCGAAGGCCAGGATGAAGATGGTGTCGGGGTTGTGGAATTGCTGCACCACATCAGGATTACACATGCAGTAGCGCTGGCTGGGGGGGGGGGATATGAAAAGACACAACATAAATAGATAGCAACACTTACACACGCGTGGGCTCAATGAATGAGGGTAATTATAAAAAAAGTCCTTACTCTCCTACATCACATTTGAATCAACATAAAAGCATCCAGCATCTACACAGTGACTCGACCCTCAATTTTGCAATAAAAATGGAGTCTGCCAAACTCAACTTTTCATTTATTTGGACAGCTTTGGTCAAAACTATTTCACTACTGCATTAAATAATTCTGGAAAATGCTTTAATATTCAGCCCAGCTCTCTTGAGTTGCACCTGCAGGCTTCTACTGAATATTAGAAACACATCTCCAAACTTTTTTTTGGTGGTTCCTGAAGCGCAATCTAACCTAATGAAGTGGCCCGCTGACTTCATGGCTCGTGGCTTTTATTATTGCTATCAAGCACAGTTTCTCTCTGGTTTAAGATATGGATTGTGAGCTGGTTAGGATATGAGGAAAGGCACAATACCAGCACATGGTAACGTGTGCTTTAGGCAAACCCTTGCAAAAAAAAAAAAAAAAAAAGGATCCTTTAAAATGGTAAAGGCAGAGGAGGAAGGTTGCGGTCAGTGGTGTCTGACAATCAGGAGCGGTCGGCCATTAACGGCGCTGACAGGACGTGTTTGACAGTGCAAAGCGGTTTGCGCCATCGGTGGTGAAGTCACACTCCTGCCGTCACGTTGGCTCGCACGAGCATGATGAGATGCTGCACTTTGTCTGCTCTGTCGCTGCCCGCAGTCTTCAAAACGTCTCGCTCGCACCTCCCTGACTCCTTGACTGTCACTTGCGTTTACACACTGGGAGTCAGTGGGGCTTTTTATCACGGTCGCCACGACGAGCGCCAGCGCGGCCGCTATAAACACGAGAGCACATTGCTTTTTTTAAATTTATTTTTTTTAAATCTTGTTTTTGACATGTATTTAGCACAGGATGGCACAACATGATGCTTAATAAAGTATCAGTAATGACATCCAGAATGGCACTCAGTAAGTTGAACCATTTTGTTTATCGTTGTTGATTTGTCCCTTCGTCTGTTTGTAGGCTACATTCCGGTTCATGAATGATCATATTGCTTTTGGTTAAGTGGTTAGAGGGCAAAAACATAAAATCAATTATTGAATGACAAAAATGGGGGCAAAAAGGTGAAGTGCTCTATTTGGAATATTTTTTTTAAATGTTTTTTGTCATCAGACTACAAAGTACTTCACGGTTTATGAGACAGTTTCTCATTAGAAACAGAAGGAAATATATTCCGCCACATCCCCGGGCTCGCTAACATTAGCTAATATTTGCTAATCAAATCTATCAACCATCAAAATCCGTAATGGGGTAGCTAATATTCCCCGTAACATGGCTAGCTAACATTAGCTAATATAAGCTAACGTTTGCAGACAACTTTCCTGTGGCTCTGTATTGTTATCAAGGTGTTGAGTTAGTCCACAAATCATCCAAAAACATGAATCAAACAATAATGAAACAATTGTGCTGGGCTTTATGTAAGTTAGTTTGCATTATTACGATACTTTTTGGTTCGAGGTGTAAATTGACAGGATCGTACCGTTTAGGATTCTGGGACACTGCATATTTACTTAAGTACCGTGTACCCTGGCAGAAAAACTGCATACCTGTATTAGGTTTTTCAGTCTACTATACTGTATCATTTTTATGGAACCATAAAAACATGGTGCGATTGTCAAAAAAAAGGCAGATGGGCACAAAGAAGAGGAACAGATGCCAATAAAGGAAAGAGTGTGGATATTTTGAGGACGTGATCAAATTCTCCATTTACTGACTGCAGCTCTTCGCGCCGCTTTAATTATTGACACATTTTTGTTTTGGATTTGAGCTTTTGTAGAATCCTGCAAACTCAACGTTTTCCTGCCAGTTTCACCCAGTGAGCAATTGCAGTGATATCGCAGCTGCCCGACTCATTTACTTGACGTTCTATGCAGCAAAATGTTGAGGCGAGGCGAGCTCCGCTACTGAACGCGTGACTCCACACGCACACACGCGCACACTTTGCGCATGTTTTATGCACCGCGGTGTGAATAAGCAGCAACGACGTGCGCGTGTGAACGTCACTCTTGGCTCCGCATCTTATGTCAGCAGTCTGTTTCAACAGTGGCCTGGCATCTTCATATCATGCCAGCTGGCACAAAGAAGCCTCCGCCACGATGACAGCGCAACACACACACACACACACACACACGCGCGCACAGATGACATAACAAGCGTTACGTAACACACACGCCACATCCGGATAAGGCCCGCTCACTTGTGACCTATCCTCACAGATGTGTAATGTGCACCACCCAAAGGGCCCCGGCTACCTATGACTCGGCGACATGTGATGAAGTGTTCTGATTGGCATTTAAGTGAGCGGAGAAGTGCGATGATTATTTGCTTCTCCCCTTCACCGCCTTTCTTCTCTAAAGATGATCTAATATACATTATAGGGGGGCGGGTGGGGGAAATCCTCATCTTACAAAGGAGTTTGGTGTTCATAAATTCCGGCTTAGCTTCTGCTGGTTCTTTTTCTTTAATGTTTTTTATATGAAAGACCAGAACGGAGGACGGCAAGTCAAAGTCCAACAGGTTTAAGACCAGAAAGATGGAGAAAGCGGTCTGCGTGACCGTCAACTACACATCCAGAAGAGAGTCGGCTGCCCCTTAGACTTATTCCTTACTTTTATCCCGTCTGGGTCGACGCCCTTGCAGTGGGGTGACACAGCCTAAATTAAGAGTGACCAACATGGGGCCCGCAGGTACCAGGTCGCTCCTGATGTTAATGCTCGGGAACTTTCAAAGATCGATCAAACAAAATGAAATCACTATCGCCGTATTGATGTATTTGTTGTTCTGATAAAAGAAAGACCCCATGTTCCCGCACAAAGGACACACACACACACAGTGTATTATATTGACTGTGGCACATCCACAACCTAAAATCACAGCCGCAATTTTTCTCATATTTTTCCCTTCGAGAAACATGTGGACACATCTTGGACGTTTCAAGGGCAGCGCTGCACAGAAAATGTGTTTGCTCACTTCCTTCTCTTTTTACCTTCAAACACGGGCGCAGCATAAAGGCACTGTGAATACTACACTTGGTCTCTTGAAAGGAAACTATTATCGAAAAGTGCCTTAAATTTGCCTAATATAGAAGGACATGGCATTTCCTGCCCACTCATCAAGTGTGAAATCATAAAACCAAGAAGAGCTTTTGTGAGCTACCCAATTCCCAAAATGTGTTTGTGAGAGAGCTTTTCAGAATTGTGATGTAACCGTGGCGATAATCTACATAATATTGCCCCCACGCAGAGTTTCTCCACTCATGACTCAGCAGCTAGGCCAGGCAAAAATCTGCTGTTTACGAGTGACGGCAGGACTGCAGTTTCATGCTGAGTCCAAAGCCATATCATAAAAATGTGTGTTCAGACACATTTTAACCCTTTCAGGGACAGCGGTTACTGCAGTGGTCATCTTATCGTGTGATCAGGTTACAGGGTGCATGAACGGGTTAAAGATGGACAGAGCCTAATGTTTTCTGGGAGGTCAGTCCAAAAAGAGGGACTGGCAATGGAGAAAGCTCGATCCCCTCTCAAATGTACAGGGAACCATGAGGGAGGCCAAAATCGGAGTTATGTGCTCCTTCCTATGAGCTCCATGGAGAGGCTTTACCTTAGCCATCTGCCTAAGGGGGAAAAAAAAATATGGCTTGAACAACAGCACCCATCTTGAGACTGTTGGCTTGAGATAAGGCACCAAGGAGCCAAAGTCAACAGGGTGGGATGAACAAAGGCGCCAATGAGACCAAACACCAATACACTGAAATTCAAGACGTTCACTGCCATCCAGGCCTTCATTCATTTCTTACCGCCACCTTTTTTTCCTCTGTGGGACATAGATCTGACACACATAAGTAAAAGTAAAAGGAAATACCGTGCTTTCATAAAACGGTCCCCAGGTGCAGTACATCCAATGAAAACAGCAGGGGACCCAAAATTGAACCCTGCGGAACACCATTTGACATTGGGGCAGAGTTGGACTCAAGAGAAACCAAGGCAAACAACAAAAGGTTTATCGTCCAAATTGACCGAACAATGATGGCTGAATCTGGTGAACCACATCTCTCTAAGATCCACAAGAAAACTGCGATTTAGCACCGTCAAATAAGGAACATGGACAGAGGAGTCAAAAGTAACATGAGAGATCAAACGAGTGATCTCGTAGCATATGATCTCTCTGCTCTGTGGGAACGACTCCAATCACGGGAGCTTAGTTGGGGACCTTCTCTGCCTCTTTTTGTTGCTCTTAATTATGCTGCATCTGTTCCAGTGGACCTCAGGAATGACTGGCATGTGGAGGCACAACGCGACACTACATAGAAGGCGTGCAACTCAAAATTCAGACCTGCCTGAATACTGTAAAAAGGATTGCTTAAAAATTCCACAATATATTGGATGAAGCACATCCTCATAACACACCCAAACCCTGCCAACAATGTGTTTGGAAAGTGTCGCCAGGAGGTTGTTGTGAAGTAGCGAGCATCTATTTTTGTACGCTCACTGATCTACATCATTTTTGTTTTTTTTTGGGGGGGGGGGCTTGATTTGGCAAGTTCACCCACGGTTGCAGGCAATCAGAATAATTAGTTAATGATACCAGAGCGAGGCTCTCATCACAACCTGTCACCATGACCTCTCACAAGCACTTACAGGCTATTAAAATGTCTCTCTGGATGTGGATGTCTAATAGCCCCAAGGCAGATACATGACATCAAAGATCCTTTTGCTTTTTCTATTTTTTATTTTTATTTATTTAATTTTTTTTTTTTTAGTCGCCGGCGGCACAGCAAAAAAGAAGGTGCCCTTTTGGTCGTGAGCGTGCGATGGATTTATATTGTTGTGTTTTCCAAGAGCAACACTGAACTCAAAAAATCCCGGAAGTAGAAAATTCTGTTAAAATCCCCAAAGTTTTACAATTCTGTGTCACATCAAGCAAAGAAGTACGAGAAAGCGAGTGAGAGAGGAAGAAGACTTTACATGGAATTCACTGACACTAAATAAGAGGAGTTGTATTCCAATACAACTAGCAAGACTGTCCCAAAATGTTTTTTTTTTTTTTTTTTTACAGTGGTGAACTTCTTTTTACACTAGTGTGACAATGGAGTACTCACTTCACGTCTCACTTTCGGTCTGAGCACTTTATAGTTTTTCCTGAATTCTCAACTCTTCAATGATGTATGAAAAGATTACAAAATTACAATTTTTTTTGGTTCAATGTTTATTTGTACGCGGACTAAAATATGAGATTCAAACAAATCCATTTTAAATTAACATTTCTGATTTTATTTATACTTGTAATGATATACATTCAATGGATCAATCTTACTGTATATTGTCTCTGTTTGTAATTTGTATTGTAGATGCACGTTGCAAATATCTTTTTTTCATATCACATAAAAATGTATTTCAATTCATATACATCTCCGTATTAACAGTGGTTCAATTATTTTGAGACTTGTATGACAGTTAAGAATCTTAAAATATTGCATGTTAGCTTACATTTTATGGCGGTGAAAATCTCTGCATGACCCTGGTGACATTTCCACGTTTGGCACCTGATATGAATGTTTATTTTTGTTGTTTCCTGAATAACACTTTTTTTCCGAATTTGTCTATAATAACTCGGGGATAAATAAAGTTTTCTGAATCTGACTGAATCTGAATCTGAATAAATATGTACAATTAAAATGTAGTATACATTCTATAACATGTAAAATGTTCATTTACATGAACATAGTGGAATATATGATCAAATATGTATACATTTAAATATGAACAGTGATTTTCTTAATTTTCTACAGTTACAATATCATCATCTTTATTTAGATTATGATAGTTAAAAAAGTGAAAATATGACTACAGATGTTTTTATGATTGTTTTTTTATAAAAACATATCTACCTATATCTATCTGTAATGAAGTGTATCAATATTTTTAAAAAGTAAAACAAAGAAATGTCTAATATTTGAAAAAAAATTGCATTACTTCATTCCCATCACTTCATTGCATCGCGTTTGGTCTCGGAGCCGATGATGTCAGCATTTTCTGTCATCTGATTGGTTGGTTAGAGTAAGCCAAATCCAACAAGCAAAACACGTCCGTTGCGACCGGCGCGATTTTAATAATCAATCTCTATTTGACAGCCTGGATACCAAATGCACGGAGCGCACCAGCTTCTCACCTGAAGGCCTCAATGAGTCGCTCCACCTTCTGCGCCTCGCCCTGCACGCGCACGTGAGCCTGAAACTTTCTCAGGGCCTCGTCCAGCTCCATGCACGAGAAATCCATCTCGTCCACCACGCAGCTGCCAGCAAACGCACGCACACACACACACACACACACACACACACACACACACACAGGGAGGGGAAAAAAAAAGAGAAGAAACAATTTAGCACATAGGAGGTGACATGGGCAGTTACGTCCGAGCCAATGCGTGCGTGCACACACACACACACACACACACACACTGATGACGAAACTTTCTTCTTACAGTCATATACTTCCATTACTGAGGCACTGACCTGGAAGACACACACATACACACACGCACACACACATACACACACACACATGCAGAAAGAGGAAAGTGATGACAGTGGGAGATACGAGACATGCGAGTCACATAATGACATTCAAAGAGGTACATGAAAGGCTTAGAATGTGCCAATGGCAGCAGCACATCCAGGAATATGTGTGTGAATGTGTGCATGCGTGCGTAAGTGTGTGTGTAAGTGTAGTGACCTATTTTGACCATTTCAGCAACAACTTCAGCAAAAAGCTTGCCCCTCCATCTTGGATGTGTCCTCACATGAAGACGGATATAAAAAACGTGAGCATTTTGAATGAAATTGTGTTGCATTTATGCATGCTCGCGTGTACGTGATGACTCATCGTGAGAGAAAAACTGTATTTCTTGAAGTATAATGTGACAAGAATAAAGCTACAATTTTATGAGAAAAAGTTATTTAATGAGGAAAAAAAAGGCCTGTTTTTTTTTTTTTTTTAATAATCCCATTGAATCATAATCCTTTTCATTTGTTAATTTCCATTAAATATATATTTATGATTGCTTTTGTCAAGTTCAAGTTGTTTCTGTGGGTTTTTGTTTCATTAACAGAGGCGTACCGACAATTTGGTGTGCAGTAGAATGTTGAAACTCTCTATGACACGGGTGTCAAAGTCAAGGCCCGGGGGCCAGATCTGGCCCGCCACCTCATTTTATGTGGCCCGCAAAAGCAAATCAAGCATGTCAAGTTCCATGATGCTTGCTAAAGTCTGAACTAAAATTTCAAGTTGTCATATGTAATCCACAATAACAGTTATTATTCTTGACTTCTGATTTTTTTTTAAACTAGTTATTCATCAATTGGTTGTGCGCTGTGTATGTAATATGTGCAAACGGGATGAAACATTTATATGGTTTCCCAAAATTCATAACGGCCCACCGAGGCAAACTGTAACGACAATGTGGCCTGCTACAAAAATGAGTTTGACACTGGAGCTCTTCTTTAACCCTTTGAGGAACAGCGGTCACTACAGCGGACAGCTTATCATGTTACAGGGTTACAATGTTTTATGGCTCTTCAAATATTCCTTCATCATAACATCGTAACACAATTAATATAAAGTTCTTTGGTACTTTATATTGACCGATGCAGTACAGGATGTAAATTATTCACTCTAGGATGATATACGAAGGGAAAATAATATATAGCTATCTCCTAGCTACTGTATAACAGCTTCCATTGTGGAGCCTGTGATATGATCTCTTCCCGTTTCTTTTTTTTTTTTAAAGAGTTTTGCAGTCATGCAGCAGACAAGCCACAGCTCATTCTTAACCTTGGAAAACATTTTTCAAAAAGCTCTTAAGATCCAAAGTAGCCCCCCCCGACCCCCCAGCCTTCTTTATTCCAATTTGATATGGCTCTCAGTAGCACGACAACTCCAAAGAGTCTCTTCATTATATGCTTTTATGTACTTTTTTTTTTTTTTTTTTGGTCACCCTTCTCCAACTTGAAAACATGACAATGAGTCCTGGAGGTCCTCGAAATGGAGGAAGGCTGATTGAAATCTGAAGATAAAAGTAGCGTAGCTGCACCTAATTCAACTCCAGGGTGTCGAGTAGCTCACGCTATGGCTATATCTCACTACAAATGCATGTGCGCCCGTGCTTATTACTTGCAGCTAGCCAGAATATCAGCATGGCTGTCGATGCACAAGTCAATAAAAGTGGGAAGTGCTAAACCTGTAAAAGGTCTTGTATAATTCATGGCTTTGGCCCCGGTATCCCAACATCAACTTGAATGATGTCGCTGATAAAATGTTGAAAGGAAAGGTCGTGGGAAAAACATCAGCAAAAAAAAAAAAGAAAAACAAAACTCTCCCTCCATTCTGGATGTGATAAGAATGGATGCAAAAATCGAAGCTTTTTGAAGAAAAGTGTGCATTTCAGAGCCGCGGTGAATTATGAAAAAAGACTCGAATAAAGAAATAGAAATTTCAGAGAAAAAGATAGACTGGACAAAACATTGTACATTTATGAGAATAAAAAGTATGATTTAAAAAAAAGTTGGATTTTTCCGACAAAAAAAATACGGTATTATGAATTCCCCCAAATAAAGTTGAAATATGATGAGAAGTAAATTTATGGGTCAACATACAATACATTTTTTTAATGAACATAAAGTTGTAACATTACCACAAAACTATATGTCTAGTGTTACAAGAATAAAATTATGTAAATAAAGTATTAATACTACAAACAATTTTAATTCTACTTTTAAGGAACTTAAGTTGTATTTCTTTCTTCAAGAAAAAGCCTGAAGGATACGAGGAAAATATTTGTCAAATTACAAAAATACATTCACATCAGTATGAGACTAGGGTTGTATTTTGTTCATAAAACAGAATGCCACAGGATGCATATTTGTTAAATTTACAAGAAGCAAAAAGCAGTAATAATAATAATAATAATAACAGCAGTGTCATAAAAATTAAATTGGACTTTTTAAAGATTAATTGTTTTATTTTTTTTCAAAAATCAAGTTTTACATTTCAGAAACATACACAATCTAGTCATAATTTACGGTAATAAAGGTATGAAAAAAGAAGTCTTGGTTTTTGTGCTCAAGTGAGGAGAACCGCACGTTATAATTGTACAAAAAGTACTGCAAGGAACAGAGAATGACTGGATAAAGGCAAATGAAGACTCTTTCCAACAGAATTCCTCACTTGTCATTCTTTAGCTGCCTTTGAACAGGCTTTTTTCTGTTGCTTTCCATTTTTTATTTATTTTTTTGCTTCTGACCCTTTTTTCAATCCCCACTGAAACATTTGAAAGATGGCAAAGGTTCAATTGCTTGAAAGATAAAAACTGGTAATGGCTTACAAAGACTCTAGAACGCAGCGGTGAATTATTTCGATTGAATCAAAAGTTGTCTCCACTGGGGAAACCAAACAAACGCTAGCGACTAGGAGATTCTATTTGAAGCTGAATGTCCGAAAATTGGAATATTGTCACAAAGAATGAATAAATACCGACACCGAATTATAGCAAATTAGTCTGCGTGGCAGGGGCGGTCCTGTCGCATGCAAATAAGCCACTGCTCACCTCGCCCCCCTCAATGTTGAGCTTTTGTTACAAGGAGGCAGGAGTGCAGTGTGAGAAGAAAAAAAAAAAAGCAAGCGGCCGTGCAAGCATGCCTCATGTATTTTCACTAAAGGAGGCAGCACTTCATCACCAACTTGCCGCACTGCACTTGCTGATTAGTGCATTGCACATAGTTTTCGCTACCCGGGCAACAAAAGGTAAATTGCAAACTGCAGAGTAAAGATTGTATTTTCACTTGTGCGGGCAGTACTTCATCACAAATTCCAATTGTCAATGAATACTGGTCAAAGGCAACATTTTCATCAGAGATGGCTTTTTGTGTCCCGAAACATATTTTTGATGCCGATTTAAAAAAACAAAACAATTAAACATTTTCATTTTTTTGGTTTGTTTTTAAGTTTGACCTGTAAAAGATTGCGCCATATGGATTTGTGTTGTAATTTAGAGTTACGATGTTTCAGAAAAATAATCCACCTGATTCTGAACCTAACCTTTAATTCATAAATATTACGAAATATTACGATTACGGTTTTTATTATTATTATTATTATTTGTGGGCGGCCCGGTAGTCCAGTGGTTAGCACGTCGGCTTCACAGTGCAGAGGTTCAATTCCAGCTCCGGCCTCCCTGTGTGGAGTTTGCATGTTCTCCCCGGGCCTGCGTGGGTTTTCTCCGGGTGCTCCGGTTTCCTCCCACGTTCCAAA
The DNA here is from genome assembly GCA_018466805.1 of Hippocampus abdominalis. Classification (NCBI taxonomy): domain Eukaryota; kingdom Metazoa; phylum Chordata; class Actinopteri; order Syngnathiformes; family Syngnathidae; genus Hippocampus; species Hippocampus abdominalis. Next base: position 7,198,434 of record CM031697.1, on the reverse strand, counting down.
AATATGCATGGCAGGCTGATTGTGCACTCTAAATTGGCCCTAGGTATGAGTGTGGGCGTGGATGGTTGTTCGTCTCTGTGTGCCATGCGATTGGCTGGCAACCAATTCAGGGTGTCCCCTGCCTACTGCCCGAAGACAGCTGGGATAGGCTCCGGCGCCCCCCGCGACCCTAGTGAGGATAAAGCGGTTCAGAAAATGGATGGATGGATGGATTACGATATTACATGTCGTCGTCGTAGTAGTAGTATCGCTGTTTTTATTATTATTATTATTTGTTGTCGGAGTAGAAGTAGTATGAAAACCTGTGATGTGTTTGAGAAAAGCCAAGGTAGAGTCGAAATGAGCGCAAAAAATAATGACAAAAAGATTCCATGCATCTCTGATCGTAAAAAAAAAATGTGAAAACATTTGATCCAAAACATGTTCCCTTTGATAGGATATAACGAGAGTGAAATGTATCGCCCACCATGTTCGACAAACAACGATGGTGTCAGAACAAATTTAACAAGACATTTTTCATTTCGGAAGAAAAGCGCGCCGACTCACTCAAGAACGTCTCTGTTGAACTGCAGTTTGCTGTTGCCAAGGAACTCTCCGATCATCTGCCTGCTCAGGCCTTTCCTCTGCAGCAGGAAGTGAGAAGTGAGCCACCCCAGGAATGATGCCTTTCTCCGGGTTGCTGTCACCACAAGGGGCAAACGGTTAAGAAAAAAAAAAATCCATCAATTAAAAACACAGGGCGGCCCGGTAGTCCAGTGGTTAGCGTGATCAGGAAGTGGAGTTTGCATGTTCTCCCCGGGCCCTTTCTCCGGGTTGCTCCGGTTTCCTCACGTTCCAAAAACACATGGCAGGCTGATTGAACACTCTAAACTAGGTGTGAGGTTGGATGGTTGTTCGTCTTTGTGTGCCCTGCGAGCAACCAATTCAGGGTGTCCCCTGCCTACTGCCCGAAGATGGCTGGGATAGGCTCCAGCACCCCCCGCGACCCTAGTGAGGATTAAGCGGTTCAGAAAATGGATGGATGGATGGATAAAAACACAGGTTCACGATAACATAAATATCGGTCAGATTGACCAACAAGGAGGGCGGGGCTTGCTCTGTGGTGAGTGACAGTTGCGTAATAATTTTCTTGTCGTCAGAAAAGTACGTTTAAAAGTACAAAGATATGCTAATTCCATATTTGAGAGGTGAAAATAAAACATCGAATCTAAAGAAAAATAAGAAAATGAATGAAAAAAAAGAAAAAAACTTTTTAAAAAGTACTACATTTAATAATAATAACAATTACAAATTAAAATACCAATATTCATGTCATAATGATTAAGCACATTTTATGGACTTAACATTTGGATTATTTTAGTAATAATAAAGAGTTTTGCGCAATGGGAAACTGTCGAAATATCAGATGACCCTGTGTACGTAAACATAATGACAACCTTTCGACATTTTCAAATGTGTTTGAAAATGTTTGCTTTTGTATTTAATGTAATATCCAAACTACGAAAATGTATTTTTCAGTCTTGCTGATCTTCATTAACCTTTATAAAGTATAACCCATTTATAAACCATTTGTGAACACTTCATCGGCGTAGCATTGGAACGTTGGTGCTTTTTTTTTTATATGGGAGCTTGCAACTGCTCGATCATTCAAAAGGATACTTAACGTTGCGTGCGTGTGCGTGACAGAAAGAAGAAATTGCTTTGGAAATAAAGGAAAACCTGAGTGCATTCATGCTCCGAGCGTCCAAGAGTTTGAGGACGCGTCCAGGTCAGAGCGGCTGTCAGCGATGCGTGCTGCTTAATCAAGTTTAATTCGCAATAACTAATAGTAATGATGAGAAGGAAAGGCCAGTCGTGCTCTCCCTCTATTTATGGCTCCTTTCACATTGTGCATGCCCTCCGCCTCTTCTCTTTTATATCTCCTCCATCGCCTCGATGCCTTTGCCTTTATTTTCTTGTCTGTAGTGAGCCTCTCCCACAAAGAGAAACTCCCAGGGCAAAAAGTGTACTTTGAAAAAGACTAGTGCATTTCTGTGTGTGTGTGTGTGTGTGTGTGTGTAGGGGTGGGGGGGTGGGGGATGGGGTGTACTGTAGTTCCACTCACACATTGAAGAGGTTTAATCCAATGCGATAGAGCCGTTTACGATGTGTGTCAGTGGAGAGGGTGGGCGAGCGACAGGACGCTGGATCCTGGCATCGATCCCTGGGCAGGGAGACCACCAGAGCCTGGAGGGCATCTGGGCCGGTGCCCGCCGCCAGCTGCTGAGGGTGGGTGTAGTGGTACTGCTGGTACTGGGTGTAAATCTGGGCGGGCTGCTGGTCGGACTGGGCCGAGGTGACGATGGCGGTGGAGGTGGAGCCGGCTATGTCCGACATGCCGTCCACCGGTAGGCCGCCCAGCGGGACGGGCACGGCCGAGCCCCTCCGCGACCCCGGATCCAAATTCTCCAGCTCCTCGCTGGGAGGAGGCGCGGGGAACTCGGGCTCCTCGGCGGACTCTCCTCCGGCGAGGCCCATCCCGCTGAGCGAGGTCTTCCTGCTGCCCGCCTCGCCGCCAGAGTTACCCAGGGAGGTGGTGGTGGTGGTGGTGGTTGCCGAGGAGATGGTGTAGGAACTATTGCTGTCGATGTGGACGGTGACGTCCCGGAAGGCCATGAGCAGGGAGCTGGCGCTGCGGGGGAGGCAGGCGCTCTCGGCGGCGGCGCGGAGGGCTCCGGGGTCCATGAGGAGGCCCTGGCCTTCCGAACTTTCAGATACGCTCCAACCACGGAGGGCCTCATCTATCGACTGGGCCAGCGAGTGAAGCTGAAAGTACAAAAAAAAAAAAAAACAAAAAAAGGATAATTTGTACTTAAGCCACATAAGGGTTTGTCATGGTGGCGTAGTGGTGAGCCTTTGTGCCTCCCCGTGAGGAAATCTGTGTTTGAATCTCAGGTGGAACGTTCCAAAAAGCATCAAAGTCAATTGCGTTCTTTCATTTTTTTTACATTTTAGATGACATTGTGCAACCCGGTGGAATAGTGGTTAGCATAATTGCCTCAGAGTCAGGAGATCCTCATTAAAATCAATGTGGTAGTTGGAAGACTCTGAAACAATAGATGTCAATGTTAGTGTGAGCCTCATGAGAAAAAGAGCTATTAAAAAAAATGGATGGATTTTTTTTTTTTTTGGTCACCTTGACACATTAAGATACACACACCTGCACATTTTAAATAGAACAGTGTTTCATCATGATGAAGTACTTTGGTGCAGAATAAAGGACAAAACTGGACTCCTACTCCGAGCAGAGTCGCTAATTATCTGCCCTTTGTAAGACCAATAGGTCCAAACGAATAGCGACAGTGTCTTAGTAATTAGATCATGTGGTAAAACTGCTGAAACAAGCAATTTTTTTTATTGCTGTGGTTAACATCGGATTTAAAAATCATGTGAGAGGAAGCATGTCAGTGCTCTGCATACTGTTACCAGGACATATATACACACAGAGTGTGTGTGTGTGTGTGTGTCTGTGTGTGTGTATGTATACAGTGATCCCTCGCTCTAACGCGGCTCACTTTCCGCGGCTTCACTGTTTCACGGATTTCTTGGTGCAGTTTTTCAATGCTTTTAACCCTTCAAACCAGAACGCGTCGGCCGGGCCGCGTGTCAACAGAACAGTATTTCCAAAAACTAGTATAGTTATTTATTGAAAACGTTTTTTTTTTTTTTTGTAATTGGGCCTGAAAACAGGGTTTGGTCTTTGATTTCATTGTATATATAGTTAATTATTGTGTAATAACTGTAAAAAAATAAAGTTCACTTCTTCACGGATTTCACTTATCACTGGTTGCTTTTGGAACGTAACCCCCGCGATAAACGAGGAATTACTATGTATATACTGTATATATATATATATATATATATATATATATATATATATATATATATATTCGCATTTGTGGTGTAGAAACCGAGTAACTCCAGCTTACTTGTTCGGAGAAGCAGTCCTCCAGCTGTGAGAGCGACGGTCCGGGGCTTTGAGAGGGCGTCGGTCCCACGGTCGGAGCGGCAGCCGCTGCCGGTCCGGACGCGGGAGACGGGGGCAGAGAGGTGGAGCGACAAGGCGGCGGTGGCGGCGTCTTGGAACGAAGCGGGATCTGCCCGCCTCCCGGATGGAGGGAATAACTATGTCTCTGTGTGCTATTGCGATTCCGTCCCGAGGGGCTGGGTTGGCGCAGGGAGATCCTGCGGGGTAGCTTGCTTTCCGAGAGTGAGTTGCGAATCTTTTGGAAGTTTTTGCTGAGCTGGTACTGACGGAAGGCGGTCTGGATGCGGCGGGCGGCCCGTCTTGCAATAAGATGGCCTCCGTATTTCTGCTCCAGGTCTTCTATCTGGACAGAGGAAGGTGGAGAGAGGAGATGTGATGCGCTTACCGTACTGTATCTTAACATACGAGTTTCGTTCATTCCAGGCTCGTAACTTATTTCGATCATATATCAAATCAGTCTTTGACATTGAAATCAATTGAAATGCCATTAATCTGTTCCGGCCCCCTCCCAAAAAAATGTTTGGACCATTGGACCAGACACGGTGGCCTACAATTCGTGCAGTGGCCGCTGTATCAGGCATGCTAGCATGTTTGTCGCATTTCACCTACGATATGTGACCACTGACAACTTGGCAAGAATGTTGGATATTCATCTCAAGGCATCTCAGGGCATAAGTAAGCCTCACCAAAAATGATGCGCGCACACAGCGAGCGATAAAATGTCTGGAGTGACTTTTCGCGCCAGACTGAATGACTGATACAAGCCATAACAACAACATTTTTAACCCTCATGCAGTATTTTTAAGCGGCTGCATGAAGGGTATTACGTCCCAAAAATGTACCTCTTCCAATGTGACCCCTCAAAATGTTCAGATTGGCCAAGACATAGATATACATCCTATGCAAAATTTCAGCTTCGTGGAGTTATTTTTCACTGTTTTGTCTGTGGTGTCCATTTGTCCAACAGTCCAAAATCGTCCAAAGTGTCCGAAATGTCCAATTTTGGGATTATTACTGCATGGGGGTTAAATGATCGTCAACCTTTGACGCAATGCTCTGCCCACATTCAATGGATTTGGCAAATTTTCCGGAAATGGTGGTACTCCCTTCCTTTTCAATTCTGCGCATGGGTCTTTGAGACTTTTTTTGTGTGTCTTGTTATGACATATCCATCCAAATTGATGTTAATCGATAAAATCGGTATCGGTAATTTATTTCAAATTTCCAGTGAGTGAGTGAGTTTTTGGGGAGTGGTGTGGTGTACATTTTCTTGATACACACGTTTGCAAACATCGGTGAGCAAATCTATATCAGGTGAACAAAACTGATCATTTTTATCTTAGCGCTTGGCTGGATGTCATTACCAGGCAATTGTTTAAAAAAGTTCCACTGCCAAACTTTCCAGCAAAGAAGAAAAATCAGACCGATAGGGAAAAGGAGGACAGCCGCATATCATGAGAACCCCCCACAAAAATGTACACGCACACACACACACACACACACACACACACACACACACACACACACACGGAAGCAGTTATTAGCTGCTGCCATGGCAACCTAGCATCTTTCATGCTCTCGTCACTGTGGATGTTGAGACACTGGTGTTCGCTTTTTTTTTCTCTCTTTCATGTCAACAGAGACAGAAATAGATCTGAATGGGCTTCTTCTTTTGCAGCACGCAATGTCATCCTCGCACCCCCCTACCCTCACCACCAGTCCCCCTCGCGCTCAAATATAAACGTCGCTCCGTCTCTCTCCTGCCCAGGGCGAAAAACACACCCCGATATGAGGGACATCATTCAGGATTGAAGTGGAACCCCGCGTTTCGCGGTGGCATCGAGACCAGGCAAAAATCTGTGTCTAACTGACATCCATTATTTATTTATTTTAATCCAGGAATGTCTTTAAAAAAAAAATGGGGTGAGCATTTTTCAAAAAAACAGGAGTTGTTGTGCAAATAATTGTGTAAAATATTTTGGAAAAATATTGACAAAATCAAATCCACAAAAAAAAGACGACTCACAGAGCACACTGAAATGCATGCGTATAAAATACTAAAATGCTTTCCACACATCAAACTGAAAAGATCAATCATTCACTAATGATATGCAAAGGTCTGTATGCTACATTATATGAAAACATTTCAGTATGATGCATGACAGTATTTCAATATTTTACACGAAAGCCTTTTAGTATATTATATGAGAGCCTCTGTGTACAAGACATGAGGATATTTCAGTATATTTTATAGGAGAGTGCCAGGAAAATGTGCAGGAACATTTCAGTGTAGTATATGAAAGTGCAAAAGCCTTTCGTATTATGTGTGAGAGCATCTCAATATATCATATTAGGGCATTTTAGTGTGATGTGCCAAAGCTGTTCAGTGTATAATTCGAGAGTGGTTTGGTATGACATGCGAGAGCATTTCGGTGTAATGTGTGAGAGAATGTCAGCATATTCAAAGACAACATTTAAATAGATTATATGAGACCACTTGAGTTTGGTGTGTGAAAGCATTCTGTGTTTCAGTCAGGCATTAAAGCAGTTCATTATATTATATGAGAGTGTGTCAGTATGATGTGTGAGAGTGTTTCAGTATGAGGTGTGAGAGAATTTCAGTGTGCGATTTTAGTGAAACACACACAATTTCAGTCAATCGTTTCACAACAATGCGAGAGAGCATTTTGCCTATGTGAGAGGGTTTCATTTGTGTGTGTGAGAGGAATTGCACGGCGCCCGTCGCGGGCCGAGAAGGACGTACCTGTTTGTTTTTGTTCTCCAGGGAGATCTCATAGTCGCTGGGCCCCTCCCGCTTGACTGCGCTGCCCTCCGCGTCGCGTCCTCCCGAGGACGAGCCGTCCTCCAGGCTCAGCAAACGGCCGCTGTCGTGGGAATAAAAGGCGGATAGCCATCAGCGGTCGCCTCCATCCATGACCTTCACAACACGTCTGCGGAGTGTGTGTGTGTGTGTGTGTGTGTGTGTGTGTGTGTGTGTGTGTGTGTGTGTGTGTGAGGAGCAGCAGGTGGGAAATGATTGCAGTTGCCGGAGGCCATAGCAGGACACAATCCCATCCCAGTTTGCAGCATTTAAATCATTTCAATCTTCTCTCAAGCCTTTGTAGTATAATCATATAATTTTGTTTTATAATGTACGGCCTTCTGATGTATTATGATCTATTCGATCTATATTTCGGCAGGAGAGAAATGGTTACGATCCCATCTGGGCTGACGATTCTGATCTTTCGCGAAGGACATCATACCGCCGGATCGCCCTAGTGGTTGGCGCGCCTGCCTCACAATCGAAGGGTCGGTGTTCGATTCTCTTGCCGTGTGGAGTTTGCAAGTTTTCTTCTTTGCACATTCCACGTATGTTCAATTTGAAGAAAGGTTTTGCCGGATATGAGAGATTTAAACATACAGTAAAACCTCGGTTTTCGAACGTCTCTTTTCTCGACCAAATCAGTTTTTGACCAAAAATTTTGAGTTTTTTATGCCTCGGATTACGACCGAAAATCGGTTCTCGACAAACTGAGCGCACTTGAATGCGCCACTTGACTCCTCTTGCCTTCCTTTCACGAGGAAGTGACGCTTCCTCGTGTGGAGTTCCATTGTGAACAGACGTTTTCAATAAAGATTTTAATTTTTTTTTTAAAGAGCGTGGTTTCGGTTTTCGAACAGCCTTCTGGAACAGATTATGGACGAAAACCGAGGTTTGACTGTATTTGGGTAAATTTACCCAAAAAATAAGCGTAAAATAAGCTAACATCCTAGTAGCTCATTGTACCACCTATCATTTCAGGATCCATTCAGTTTTATGTAAGGGGGCTAATGGAGGGCACTACTTCCAACTACGTACGATTGTTTTTTTCTTATACAGTCAAACCCCGGTTTTCGAATGTCTCTGTTCTCGACAAAATCGGTTTTCGACCAAATATTTTGAGTTTTTTATGCCTCGGATGACGACCGAATTTCGGTTCTCGACCAAACTGAGCGCACCTGAATGTGACGCTTCCTCGTGTAGCATTCCATTGTGAGCAAACGTGTTCAATAAAAAAATATTTTTTTTCAAGAGCTTGGTTTAGATTTCGGTTCGGTTTTCGAACAGCCTTCTGGAACGGATTATGGTCGAAAACCAAGGTATGACTGTATATTAACCCTCATGCAGTATTTTTAAGCGGCTGCATGAAGGGTATTACGTCCCAAAAATGTACCTCTTCCAATGTGCAACAACTTTTAATTTTTTTTCACTTTCAACCCCTCAAAATGTTCAGTGGGAATTGGCCAAGACATAGATATACATCCTATGCAGTTATTTTTCACTGTTTTGTCTGTGGTGTCCATTTGTCCAACAGTCCAAAATCGTCCAAAGTGTCTGAAATGTCCAATTTTGGGATAATTACTGCATAGGGGTTAATCAGGCTAGCAAGAGGAGTTTTGAGGAGGAGCTGCGTGCAAAGTTGCAAGCAAGCAATTTTGCATGTCACCAAAGACTCAAACTCCAACGTAGCAACCGTAGCCGGGTAGTCCCCAAACACAGCACATATACCAGCAAAAATTATTGCTCCTCGTCGTGTCATATTTGTTGCTAGGCAGGATTGGTCATGTTCCCTTCAACGGCCAATGAGCGAATCACCAATTAGCTTACTTCACTTTAAAAACTGCACACGACTCTGTATTCACTGTAAACTTCACATTGGAAGCAATGTCCCTCTCACAGAATCGCAACCGGTACTGCTATGTGCAAACGCTCAGTGTTCTTAGCATGAATTAGAGCAAGAGAATGAGAAAGTCTGCATGCACTTGCGAGACACAGTGGGACAATCTCTTCAAAGTCAAACATGACTTGCATAAAAAGCAGCGAGATAACGTAATCAGCCTCTGCAGATATTTCACAAACAATCGTCTGCAATATAGCTGAAGCTGGAGGGTATGGGGAAATAAAAAAATATATAGACAGGCTATTATTAATAATGTCTATTTTAATGCGGCTTTCACTGGGTTTATTGAGGCTGTGTTTAATAATTCCCCGTTCTCCGTTTTATTTAATCCAAAAGACAAATATTGCTCTTTTACGCGACATCAGCACTGAAAATCTGCCAAATGATAAATGAGGCCGTTGAATTGTTGATGCGTTATAAGAGACATGTTATGGATTTCCAACTTTCCATCACATGTCCCCCTGCGAGCTCTGATCATCCTTTGACAAATGTATGGTGTCATGATTCTGTTTTTGTTGAGATTACATTTGGTTTTGTTTGATAGTTTTGTTTCTTTGTTTGGTTTTGTTGCCATCTGTTCTTGTCATCCGGGTCCCTTGTGTCAACCAATCAGCTTCCTCAACGCTTTTGTGTATTGTCCAGCTGTTCCATTGTCTCGTCAGTTTGCTTGGATTTAGTTCCCTTGCGTTCTTTCAGTCTTTTGTCGGATTGCTCTCGCTGTCATTTGTCATTTTTGGTCATAGGTTTTTGTTAGTTTGTTACTTTTTTTCCAGTGTTCCCCTGTAAGTGTTTTTTGTGAATTCATTTGGTTCGGCGTACCCTGCTTCTCCTGCCTTCCTGCTTTTTAGGTCCTGCATCCTTGACCTGAAAACGCTTCATTCAGTGTATTCACTTGTAGCCTGAATCCATCCATCCATCCATTTTCCGAACCGCTTTATCCTCACTAGGGTCGCGGGGGGTGCCGGAGCCTATCCCAGCTGTCTTCGGGCAGTAGGCGGGGGACACCCTGAATTGGTTGCCAGCCAATCGCAGTGTAGCCTGAATGAATTACTGCAATACTTTGGATGTCAGCCAATCCTCCATAAAGCATCTCCAGTTGGTCCAGAATGCTGCTGCTCGCCTCTTGACTGGTACTCGTAAGAGGGAGCACGTCACTCCTACTCTGGTATCCCTTCACTGGCTCCCTCTACATTTTAGAGTTCTTTTTAAGATCCTATTACAGTGAAACTCCTCTACAACGAAATCATGTTTGTAGCAAGAAATTTTTCACAACACGGGTTTTTTCACTGTAGAAAATTTGATCTCAGATGTAAACACACATACACACACACACAACAAACGTAGGTGTACATGCACACACACAAACCTATGTGCACTCTATTTTTATTCCAATAGTGCATAAGTATGAGCATACACTTATTTGACACTTCATATAGTCAGTGTAGAAAGAAAAAAAGGGAAAGAAATTGCGAAATGTACGATCAGCATTCACTTTCACTTACATCAATTTCTTGGATAATCTCTTTTATTTTGCTTCCTCCGTCTTTCATTTTGATCACTTTTACCCTCTCTTCCAGCGTCAGAGCTCTTCTTGTCTTAGCTGCTTGACATTCAAAGGTCTGTTTTGTTACCATTTTAGCAATGCAATGCAATGATCTTGCTGCGTCCGAAACGAACAATAACAAATACTGCCTGGACTACTGCGCATGTGTAAACCAGTGTGGTGGTTGTTGCTGCCGTTTCCGAACGAAGCAGTAGAGGTCGCTGTTGGATTATACATCATTGAAGTGAATGTCGCGATGCAAGAGCAGAGAAAAATATTTCGCAACATATAACGCAACAGGGTTTTTTTGGTTGTATGGGGGGTAGGAAAGTGGGAATGGTGTTAATGTATGAAGATTTTTTTCACACTAGGGGGTATTTTCACCCATGTAGGTTTCGTTGTAGAGGGGTTTCACTGTATTTGTTTTCAAATCTTTCATAATTTTGCTGCTGGGAATGGTGTTAATGTACGAAGATTTTTTTCACACTAGGGGGTATTTTCGCCCATGTAGGTTTCGTTGTAGAGGGGTTTCACTGTATTTGTTTTCAAATCTTTCATAATTTTGCTGCTGTAAATTGGGATTTTCTCCGTTGTGAGACAAATAAAGGTTTTCTTATCTTATCTTGAAATGGCCTCGCTCCACCTTACCTCTCTGAGCTCCTCCGCCTCGACACACCTGCCTCGGGTCTGCGGACCAGACATTATTAGAGTTACCAAGAACTAAGGCTCAGAGAGGACCGAGCCTTTTCCGTTGCTTGTCCCTCTCTTTGGAATGACCTCCCTCAGAGCATTCGGCAAGCCCCCTCGCTGCCCATCTTTAAAAACGAGTCTCAAAACTCATTTGCATTTTTTGGCTTTTCACTCGGCCTGACTCAGACTTGATTTTAGTTTGACTGTTTTTGTGCTTTCCACCGTCTTTGTTATTAATGTATTGTTTTATAGTTTATTTATGTATGTATGGTATTTGCTCCATGTATAGCACCTTGTATACAGCAGTGGTTGTTTTAAAGTGCTCGATAAATACAGTTGAGTTGAGTTGAGGTAGAATTTACAAAATGACGATCATTTTCACACACCGATTGCCGAACAACAGCAGGAAGATTAAAAACCCTCCACTAAGCTCCAAGTTCCTCTTGTTATTGTGCCATTGTTCTCGTTATCTAGCCAATATCCCACTCACCAAATAAGGCGACGGGAGAAGCTTTGTGTCTCTCAAATGAAGTGGAGCAAGTCGGGTTCAGTCGCAAATAGAACGGAAACGCGGCGGAAACCAGAGGAGGACGCGCACGGGGAAAGTCGGTGGCGAATCAGAATACATTAGAGTACATTAAAATACATTAGAGGGTTTAAAACGCAAGAGTTGAGCAATTTATGCATCTGGCTTGCAAAAAGCTTCCGTAATGCTGCGTGAGACATCCCCCGCAACCTACTCACACACCGCACGTGGGACATGAGGCACAATCATACAGCTGTCAAAAGATTTGAGTCAAAGAAACGCATTCATATATACACTTATACAAAAAAAACAATACATTATTTATTTGAACTCTTTCATCAAAAAGTTGGCTAGTTCTAATTAAATTCATTCCAAATAGTAAAAATTTAAAATGAACATAACTGATTATTTTATTTGTAAAAAAAACAACATTTTTTTTGTGGCATCATTCAATATTCCGGAAAATATAAGATTCAAACTTTAACATAAATGTTAAACGATGTTTGATTTATTTTGTGAAACAATCTGTTAATTAACTTCTGAATAATGCTTTAAAAAAAAAAAAGACATTTGTCATTTCTTCTTTTATGTGCACAATTTACAGATTTTTATTCATCACATGAAATACTTATTTAACTGTTTGTAATTACAGAATACAAGTAGTATTTGTAAACTACACTTGTTTACACAGACATTAAATATTTGATTTATTTCATGAAATATTGGTTCATTAATTCATGATATTCATGATAAGATTTTCTGACAGAAATTAGACACATCATTAAAATTACTGTTTTAAATCATACGCATTGTACTTATTTAATTCACTTTATTAATGATGCAGTTAATTATTTGATCATACTCACACAATAAACAACTTTAATTATAAATTCATCAACAGTTTATGTGTTGTATTAATTCGGCAAAAATGTTAGTCGGCTATCAGTAATTGTATGAATTACCATTCTAAAAATGAGAAATATTTATGATGTTTGTCGGGTTAAATACCTGGCCAACTTTTGCAAAGAAAATTTTTATGGGATTCAAAGAGTAAAAGAAATATATAATAATAATTAATTCATTATGTGGTGACATAAATGATAAATAATGAAAGATCTACTCAGGTTGATTATTATTAAGCATGTAACAGTGCGGTCACAACAACAGAGGAAGGAAAGCAACACCGCACAATATCACCAAATCATAAACGTTTTTCATGAGATCGATATCATTGTGGATGGAATTATCACACCAACAAAAAAACAAAAAAACGGTGCCGAATTCCTCACGTAAGACAGCAGGATGTCATCAGATGTCCCATAAGCTCCACAAATTGCAATCGGATCTGACGAGATTGAATGATGATACAATATAAGCCTCTGAACACATTGGATGGGAGATTCAATGTTCATTTTAAATTGCTGCTAAATCTGGAATCTGGAAGAAATGTGCCTTCTGATCCTGTACACCGACGATTCGCAACCATTGTGCCTTTGTGCATAAGAATGAAATGGAGGGGCATAAATTTCTTTTTTTTTTTAAGATTTCAGTCAGAAAATCGGCTTTGATTTAAAAGATGTGAGCGCATTAACTCGAACGGGATCAAATGGCTCCACTTTAAAATGTACTGTCCTTGAATCATATCGCTACGTACATGCTAAAAAAGGAACATAAGTTAGAACAATATAAATCGTTGATATTTATGGCAACAATATAAGTTAGCACAACACAGCAAGTTATTTGCTCCAAAACAATTAACAGCAAAAATGAAAACACTTTGTTGAACTGAACCACTCAAGATTTGATCCAAAATTTGTTGCCCCTGAAATTGTGAGGGTTTTTTTTTTGTGTGTGTCTATATATCGCGAGCACAACATGTATCAAATCATCTTTTATGTGTAACATGCACATCCCAAGTGAAATGATCCGAATTCATTTCAACTTTTAAACTCATTGGAAGCGGGGATCCTAGATGGATGGTCGATGGCAAATTGCGGTGCTTTTTCTGCCTCCGCGCCGTCTTAATGATATCAAATATTAATGATCGTTCTGAGGATTTGCCATGAAAAAGTGGGCGCTAGCGCTCACTCGTTGCAGCCCGGATTATGATTCATATTTCCTCATCCCCACTTTGATATGTTGTTGCATATTTTGACTGCCGCCTGTAAATCCAATTTGCCCTCTGAAGATAATGAAAATAAAAGGAAAAGACACGCCCGCGCACACGCACATGAGCTCATCGCTGTACTACAAAAACCCGCAACTTCCCACCTGCCAAGCAGAAGGCGACATCGCTCGTTTTTTCCGTCCCCTCGTTACTATGGCAGTGACGGCCATTGCGTCATCGCCGTGTTGCTAGGCACGTTTGGGTATTGACCGTATCGGCTCTCGTTTCTCTCACTAAGGCTCGATAACCTCGAGGCCCTGACGGCTATTTGTTATAAAGCGTTTAATGCGGCTCCATCGGTGACCACAAGTGCGCACACACAAACACAAAGACACACACAGACACACACACACCGCCATGCGTGCGGTCAGCTGCACGCAGACCAAAACGTCATTCGGTATAATCATAATAATAATAACCTTTCATGTAATGGCCATGTTGGAGACCTACAATGACGATGACGGTTGCCCGTTACAAATCAGGAGACAATAGGTGAGATCATTCCATTGATAGAGATTGATGACGGTAAACCCCAAATTGACCCAGCGGATGCTGATAACTAAGTGAATAATGCTGGGGAAAACAATTTAGCAATAAATCCAACAAAGGAGAGGAATAAAGGAGCGTAAATAAAGCATGACAATGGATGAGCTTCATCCATTAGTGTTCCGGTCCAGGCCTTTCTTACCCTCCAGGCTACCGTAGCTCCCGCGCTTATCTGGGTAATGCAGAAGTGAGTCAAATAGTCATTGTGGTTTTGTGCACCGCTGCCTTCAATACCAATGTCAGACCTCATGGTGACTCCGTGGAGTCATGGCTGACAGGGACTCTTAAATTGGGAGTGGGGAGTGCAGGGACGTGATTGGCGCGAGTAGAGGACAGAGGTTCCAAATCCGAGTCCAGAAAGTAAAAAGGGCTTCTACTGAGCCGTCAGGTAAACTCTGCAACAATTCACCATGTTGTCTACATTTTTCATTCATTCATTTTCCGATCCGCTTATCCTCACGAGGCAGGGGACACCCTGAACCGGTTGCCAGCCAATCGCAGGGCACACAGAGACGAACAACCATCGTGCTGACACTCACACCTAGGGACAATTTTGAGTATTCAATCTGTCTACCATGCTTGTTTTTTAGAATGTGGGAGGAAACCGGAGTACCCGGAGAAAACCCACGCAGGTACGGGGAGAACATGAAAACTCCACACAGCTGGAATTGAACCCGGTGCCTCTGCGTTGTGAGGTCAACGCGCTAACCACTGGACTACCGGGCAGCCTTGTCTAAATTGAAAGAATTTAAAATTCCCCAAAACGCACACAATCAAAAACAAAAACAAACAAAAAAATGTCAGTAGCTCACAAACAGTGCATCCGTCTTACCTGGACGTCCCGCTCGCGTCGGCCTCAGGATGCTCAGGGGCGGGGCAGCAGAACTGATGCAGCACCGTCTCATTTCTGCAAACCACAGAGGACACTGATTGGTCTGTTTGTTTTGTCAGCGTCCCTCCGACCAGCTCACACCAAAAGATCCGGAAAAAAAGAGACTTTCATTAAACTCCTCAGGATTATTTGGCACTGATCCCTTGGTAAATACCCTATGTGGGTCAATTCCGGGCTGAGAATGCTTATAGTGCGTTGATACCAGTGTCCAGATGTTGACACTCACGATGCATCACTCAGGGATGTGATTTAGCCGTTGTCCCCGAATCAGTTTGACAGATGGTCACTTTCAGCTATTTCCCTTCCCATACAAGTTTACAACCGTTTTATTCATATTCGAGCAGACAACCTCCAAAATACTTTGGAAGGATTGCTTCAGTTTAGTAATCCAGTAGGTTTGCCAGCATTAGCTGTACAGTCAAACCTCGGTTTTCGAACATCTCGGTTCTCGACCAAATATTTCAAGTTTTTTATGCCTCGGATGACGAACAAATTTCGGTTCTCGAACAAACTGAGCGCACTTGAATGCACCATTTGACTCCTCTCGCCTTCCTTACATGAGGAAGTGACGCTTCCTCGGGTAGACGAGGAAGTGATGCTTCCTCGTGTTGCCTTCCATTGTGAGCAGACGTGTTCAATAAACATTTTTATTTTAAAAAGAGTGTGGTTTCGGTTTTCGAACAATTCGGTTCGTCAAACCGAGGTTTGACTTTCGTCCATAATCCGTTCCAGAAGGCTGTTCGAAAACCGAAATTGATCTACCCGAGGAAGCGTCACTTCCTCGTGTAAGGAAGGTGAGAGGAGTCAAATGGTGCATTTAAGTGCGCTCAGTTTGTTCGAGAACCGAAATTTGCTCGTCATCCGATGCATAAAAAACTCAAAATTTTTGGTCGAAAACCAAATTGGTCGAGCACCGAGACGTTCGAAAACCGAGGTTTGACTGTACTTGTAAACAGAGGGGGCAAAGGTACTCGCACGGAAGTATCTGTACTTCTACTGAAGTGTAAGAATGCTATCAAAGTAGAAACCGGGGTGTAAGCGGATACTTTTGCATATTCATGAAGAAGTAACAAGCAGGAAAGGTTTGGGCGAAGCATCAATGTATACTTTTGATGGTGCACGTCTCCCACCAAAAAGATGCACTTTTCAGAGACGGGGGCTCTTTCCGCCGTACATGTATTTTTGTTTGACTGCACCACCAAAGCATCTCACGACCTGCATTCAGCATATTGTAGGTGACGCAAAGTCACAGTGACAGGCAGTTAGAGTCAACGCCAGGACTCACAGTGACAGTCGGAGCTATAAAAAGATTCTTTTTCTCCGCAACTTCCACATCCAGAAGGAAACTACACAGATATCCGCCCATTTTCAAGAGTGCGTGTCCCGTTCGGGGTGTTGCGTACGTTGAAAGGCGGGGGACTGGTCACTGCAGTCGATTGCAGTGTACATACATTTGACGAACAACCATACACACGTTCATACTTTTGGACCATTTTGAGAATAGGATGAACCTAAACGTGCAAGTTTTTTGGAATGTGGGAGGAAGTCAGCATAGCTGTAGAAAACCCACACGAGCACAGGGAGAACATGAACACCCCACACAGGCTGAACCAAGAATCGAAAATTGGGAGCTCAGAACTGTGAGTCGGACATGCTAACTACGACTCCAGCATTACCGTATTGGCCCAAATATAAGACGGTGTTTTTTGCATTGAAATAAGACTGAAAAAGTGGGGGTCGACTTATATTCGGGGTCTAGACATTATACCCATTCACGACGCTAGATGGCGCCAGATATCATTGAAGTGAATGCTGAACTTGACTCCCCAGGCCAAAGCGAATCCCTGCCACGAAGAATAAAAAATAAAAATAGCGGTAGCACGAAGAAGAAAAATAAAAAATAGTGGTAAGAAAGAAAAGAGAAGAAAATAATAGAAGAGATAACAGAAAATGGAGAAACGTAGTGACAATCTGAGAAAAGTGGGTCGAAGATCGGCCAGGTTAACCGGCAGCTGAGAAGTTATGATGTAATTTACATTTCAAAAACCAAAAGCCATTCATTTACGAATGTGATTGCGCTTTAGATTTGAATGAGGCAAAATAACATGCTTTTTCTCTCAAATATATTGTTATAATCATTTATTTCAGATGTACTGTACCGTCATTATTTTCTGTATAAAAATTAATTTGGTGTTCAAAAAGTCTTTTTTCAAACTTGAGTCTTGAAAAAGAGCGGGTCGTCTTATAATCAGGGCCGTCTTATATTCGGGCCAATATGGTATTTGCAGCGGCTCCTCTTGTTGTCTTGTTGTCTGGTTGAGAAGGAAGAAATTTCATTTTGACTATAAAGTTGTACTTGACTTGACTTGATTTATCCCCGTTCTCAATCCAACTCAAGCATTTCACTTGTGAGGATCGAGACCATAAATGTCCAAAGAATGACTAAATGTTCATTCTTTTTTTTCTTTTTTTTTGCCTTTGATTAAACCGCCAACCTCAAGTGGAAAAACACGAGTGTGGGTAATACTTACGAGGTAACGAGTAGTTTAATGACTAGCCCTATTCCACTTATCTGATTATTGGTAGCACGCGGGTTCATCTGCCTGACTGACTGACGTTAATTAGCTTGCTTGATTAAGATAACTCGACAGTGCACTTAACTCACCTTTTTTTTTTTTAAATTAGCATGTCTCTCGGTGTAGCACCAGAAAGCAAGCCAGAGATTTAGAAAAATCAATTTTGAGATGAAACCACTGTTTTCAGAGGTTTATAAAGCCCCTTGGGGAGGTCGTTCACGGAGCGTAAATGACTCGTCTAATCAAGAGGAGACAGCTACAGAAGAGGGAGGGATCTTAAACGTACTCATATCGGAAATGTCAGCTCATGCTGCTGAGGCAGTCAACGTGAGACATCGGGCTCCATTTTAGTAGACAGCGTAAAAACTGCCACATCTTCATTTTCATGCCTGAGCAAGTCGAGTTTACCAGGTTTGGGAATTTGGCAGATCGCGCTACGGCTCGCTGAGCTTCCCGACGGACCGAGGGTGACAATTTGGTGACAGAAAGTCGACTAGACTTCAGACCAGGTGAAACCAGGTCTAAATTGTGTAACAGGTGGTGTAACATGGTTTGGGTGGATTTGATCCAAGAGGTTAGCATTGTTGCTTCGATTGGCCACGTATCGATTTGTGTTCACCCCCACAACGGCGCAAATGATCCTGTCGGCGGTTAGTTGCTGGGCACATATCAATGACAACTGACACTAACAGTCACACCAATAGACAATTTTGAGCCTAGAATGAAATGCAAATTACATGCTCATGTCTTGGCATGGAGCTCCTCCTCCAAGCTCCTCTTGCTAGCACAATGAATGTACGTTTGAGTTACTCAACTGTGCGATGTGATCAAATAAGAAATCCTTCTTCAAAGACTCCAAACTTAACATGTGGAATGTGAGGTAAAGACTACCTGGGGAGAACCAAATAATAGGAGAGCAAAATCATGCAAACTCCGAACGAGATTAGAGCACAGAACCTCGGAACTGCGAGGCAGACCTGATGGATTTCGTGCGGCCATTTGTTTTCGACAGTCCTTCATTTCTCTTGAGCCTGTTTCATCTGATTTGGAGCTTGAGGCAGAGTACAACATGGATTGGTCACTACCCAATCTCAGAGGACATATCGACAAACAAGCATTCCCACTCATATTTACACCTAAGAACAATTCATTCAAACTACAGAGTGGAAGCTAGTATTCAAACGTCCAATCTCAGAACTGTGAAGTAGACGTGCTAACTCGCGGTTCACTGTTCTGCCCATTTCAGCGATTTCCCATGAGAGAAATTTAGCCGGCATCCCTTGACAGATCTACCACCGTAATTGGAAAAGCAAACGTTGATCATTAGTGAAGGAATCGTCATATAAGATCTCAATTCCCGCTCATTTTTTTGTTGTTTTATTTGTGGTCGTGGTGGCTGTCTGACACAGACACACTTTCCCATCCATTTGTTTATGAAAAACCTAACACATAATGGCCTTCCGCAGCCAAGGCGGCGTACAAATAGAGCAGGTGAATATTTTAAGAGTACACGCCTTCCGCTGTCGGCCAGTGTTGCCGTCATGCCTACACGGCCTTGCTCTTTTATACCGCTACTTCCAGTGCAGTATGTTCAGTCATCAGTCGCTTGCCAAGAGGCTCTCTTGCAACTCAGGCTCAGGATGACGCCAGTACATTTTGTGCACCTTCCCTAACACCACGGGATGTCCCTCAGTCCCTTGGCGTGGACTGTTTGTTCAGTAAAGATAAAGCGAGCCGACAGCTCGCCCAAAATGTAGCCCACGCTTCATTTTCTTCCCTTTCCTGCATGGTCCTCTCCCTGCACCTGAGCTGGTCCACTCCAAAGTCAGCCTCAAGCTCCTTCCGCAAACCTCCTCCGAGGGGGCTTCCATCAAAGAGCGTTACTGAGCATGCATCTTCTATTTCTCGCTCCCCACCCACCTCCCCCCAAGAATGGCTGATTACCGTTCGCTCCACGGGCTAAGTGGGCCAGATAGGGAAGGCTCAGCTGGAAAGAGAGGGGAGAGAATCCTTTCTCTGAACCTCTTCCTTCCCTGCAAGCCCCCCAGGGTGCATACACGTGCACCGGCAACACTGGCAACAATGCAAGATACACAAACACGCTGCCAAAAAAAAAGATTACACACCAGTCCACGTGTCATATCGATGGAGACACACTGATAGGCGCATGCGGTGTGTGAGGCCAACAGGCCGCTTCATTAGAAACACTTCGCCACATCATCTAACCCAGAGATCGTCATAAGAAATATCATTGCCATATGTTCCTTGACAGAGAGGTTTTCACGCGTCAACATGTGCTGTACATGTATTGTCGAGGTTGCCGTTTGCAGTGGGATAGAAGAACATCACGCCGGCGGATGTTTCTAATATTTTGGCTACATTTTGTCACTACAAGAGTGATTTTTGAGTCCTGTGAAAGGCATTATTTATTCAACATAATCGTAGTTCATGAAGTCCTTTATATCCGTGACATTGTTGCAGTACTAGAAGCAAAGTAACGAAATAGTCGTGGTATTAGTAGCAGTAGTAGACAAATAGTAGCAGTAGTAGCCTACTGGTAGAAATGGAAGTACAGTCTAGCAGTAGCAGGAGAGTGAAAGTAGTAGTAGCAGGAGCAGACTACAATAGGAGAAGTGTATTATCAATATTGTGATTAGTAGACTAGTAGTAATATTTGTAGTGTCGTAAAAGATGAGGACAGGTCTGAGTCGTAGACTAAAAGCAGTGGCAATAACAGTCATAGTAGTTGGTTGTTTGTAGTAGTAGTAGTAGTAGTAGTAGTAGTAGTAGTAGTAGTAGTAGTACTACAGTAGTAGTAGTGTGGTAATAATAGAAGAGTGTCGTAGGATTAGTATATTACCAGAAGTAGTAATGTCGTCAAAGTCGAGGAGTGGTAGTGTCATGATCCTGTTTCTGTTTGTCTCCAGTAGGTGGCGTAGGAGGGCTTTCCGTCATGAGGCACACCTGTCTGTAATCATGCCTCGTTTACCAGCTGCCTTTAAAGACTCTGCCACGCCGACAACTGGCTGTATGATTATTACGCTTTTTGTTCACGACTCTGTTTGGTTTGTTCCGCGTTTTCCTGGTAATTGTTTTTCTTTTTTTTTTTTACCAGTTTACGTTTGTGGGTTCCACTCGGAACATACCAGGTAGGAATCGGTGTTTGACTCCAACAGAGAAGGACTCTTTTAACACTATGTAAAGTAAAAGCCCAAACACGACTCAAACTATCTTTTTCAAGTGGTGTGTGAGTGAGTGTGAGGGTCTACTTGACTTTTCTTTATTGATAGGTAGTCATTGAAGAAGTGAGTGGCGGAAGCCTGTGAGCTTCAAGCATGATATATAACAAATGGTGGGATTCAAAGGCATTTTGCCATGCTATCATCTTTCATCCAGAAAATGTTAAAACAAACATTTTCAACTCCCTTCCATTCCCAAGAAACACTTTGAGGGTACACAAGCTTCCATGAGCTGTGGATCAACAATGCCTAATTGCACTACCATTTGGAATCCTACCAGTATTTTTTTTCCCCCTTTGGCTTGTTTTCATTCATGACATTATCTATATAGCTAGCTAGCTAGCTATAGTTATTTTAGTTTTTTGCCTCTTTGCATATATAGAAACAAGTTCCAAAAAAAACAACAAACCAAAAAAAACAAAACTGTGTCAAGTGACTCAAACCACACTTTTGTAAAGCAGCTGTCAAAGTCTGTTAGTTCTACAATTGGCCGCAATTCACCACAGCACCAGTACACAGCACTGAGGTTCATCCGACAAAACAGGTAGACGCATTGTCACGGATATACAGTAGACTGGAGGTGGCTAATACATATGCTTACAAATGGCAACCGTGTTCGCATGGGCGGCTTTCCCATCAAAGGCCATGCATGGATATACTGTATGTGGTGGCCATATTACTTGGGGCAACGGTCATATAAAAGTCACTGGAAAGCATGGACATGAGCTGAGCATCGTGGCAGGCCAGAGGTAGGAAACTCCGGTTCCTCGAGAGCCATATCCTGCCTGTTTTAGATCTCACACCCTCACTTTTCTGATACCCACATTTTTTATGCTCTTCCCCCACACTACCATTTTTTTTTAATAGTGTGGTTTTGCCATGAGAGTTATTATTTTTAGTATTCTCATACCTCAAAAATCATCACTTTTCAGAAGATCGCCAAAACGTCAAACAGCGCAAGTATTTTTCAACATTTTAGATTGGTGAATAATATATAAAATATAACACCCACACATGTGGAATGACCCATGTAATGAAAAAAATGATATACCAAATTGTGACGCCAGCGATTTGCAGCATGGTGCTAATACTGTATATGGATGGCGTGCTGCAAATGGCCCAAGACTTTTGACAAATGTGTTATAGAAGGTAAAAAAAAAAAAAAGGGTGCCTTCCTCTCATTAGATGATGTAGTGGTGTACATTGATGCCAAGGGAGGTGGTGTGATGGGGGTGCTCACGTTCACGTGGTGCACGTGGGTCTCATCTAACAGGAAAACATCAGAGGCCCGTCAGTTGCCCCATGAGACGTGAACAAGCCGCACATTCATTAACGGCAAGCAGCAATGTGGACGCAACGCATCACATCACTCGCCAGGCTGCCCACACATACACACACACACACACACACACACACACACACACACACACACGCACACACACGGAAGCATACGTCACACACACATATAGTACCCACATTCACTCATGCATGTACAACACATGCACGAATGCATGCATCACACATACGCCAGCCTGCTACCACACACACACACACACACACACACACACATAAATACACACACACACACACACACACATAAATACACACACACACGCACACACTCACACACAAACTTTAATGCATTACAAATGCAGACACATAGCCAAGCATTAAACATCCTATATAGATAGATAGATAGATAGATAGATAGATAGATAGATAGATAGATAGATAGATAGATAGAGAGAGAGAGAGAGAGAGAGAGAGAGAGATTCTCACACACACACAAACACACACACACACACGCGCACACACACGCACACTAGTGGACTACACACATTTTAACAACATACATGCACGGCATACAAACAAATGCTTCACACAATCACATACATCACAAGCTTATGCATAGCAAACACATAAGCAGGCCCACAGCTGTTTGTTACGTAATGATCCAGTTTTGCTTTTAAATAATCCACCTCTCTCTCTTTCTCCCTCTCTCTCTCTTTCTCACACACACACACACACACACTCGCACACGCACAAAATGTTTAAACGTCTTTTTTTTTTTCAAAGAGCACCGCTCAATGTGCGTGTAGGCTAATCATGATAATCATAGTAAAAAATGTTTTGGTCAACTACAAAATAAAAGGGGATAATCATGTTGGGGTGTGAAGCAGATACAGCCAATTTGTATTTTTAATGCATTCATTGTATGCGTATGAACTCACTCGGATGTCTTGGCGAGGGCCAGCGACCGACACAGTGTAGTCGGGGTCATCGGAACCAAGGAGCGGCAGCCGCTGCAACTCCCGCCGTTCTCCGGCTCGCTTTCGACCGGCGAATTAGTGGCCGGCTCGGCCGGAACCAGCTGCATTTCCCCCGGGTCCAGAGGCTCCGCGGAAGGAGGCTGGACCATCGCGGCCCCGTCGACTTGTTGTGCCGGTGCAGCCGCTTGCTCCGGCGCGGATCTTGCCGCGGAGCTCGTCGCGGAGCTATTGGTCTGAGGGTCCTGAGCGAGGTGGAGGTGATGGAGGCAGCCCACGTCGGGGTGAAGCTGGTGGTGATGATGGAGGAGGTGGTGAGCGTAAGCGGGGTAAGGATGCTGATGTTGCTGCACGCGGACATCTCGCAGGTGCCTGTTCTCCCCGATGAGCTCATCCACCCGCCGGTCCAGCTCCTCGATGCGGGAGCGCTGCGTCTGGATGAGACTTTGCTGGTTCTGCACAATTGTGGTGAGCTCCCGCAGGTACAAGATCGCTTGCACCGGATTTTCCAGCAGGCTGGAGCTCATCCTACACGCGAGGCTCGGACAATGGCCAGAAAGAGAGAGGCGAAAAGGACGCGGAGGAGAGGGAGGATGTACAGAGACGAGCTCTCCTTGCGTTGTTGTTGTTGTTTTTTCGTCTCTTTGAAGGATGTAGCGACAGTGCTCGCCTCTTGCTCCCTCCCTCCTGTCTCCCTCTCTCACTGCGCTGAGAGGTGCTGAAGAGAGGAACTAGATCCAGCTGTGATGGAAGGGAGGGGGGAGAGGAAAGAGGAGGAGAAGGAGGCACTGATGCGCCATTACGCCGAGGCACGCTCAAACTTCAGGACAAACACGAACCCTACAGGCGGTGCGACATCAAAGCAGCACCTGGAGGTTACACATTGGCCACAAAACGTGCTTACGCATGTTCGAAGGTGACTAAAAAGTACTCATATGGTTAAGTAGACGTGCAGAGTAAAAATAAATCGACTCTGCAGTAGAAGTGTATACTAATTCTACTCCTTTAAACATATAAATGCTGAAGTGTGGTTCAAGTCGTGACTTTCGGTTTGTCCCAGGGGTCGCCACAGCTAGTAACGAACATTTTTGTTTGTTCGTTGTTGTTTTTTTGCTGGATGCCCTTGATGCATTCTACCCATTTTTATATGGCCTTGACACCAGCAGTGGCTTGGTTTTAGGACATTGACCTGTAAGGCAGCAACATGTCTGCGCTGAAATACAATTAAGGACTAAAGTAATAAGTAAAAATATGTTGTGTCTAATATACACATATATGTTTTGTTTTTTGGTGGAAAGAGAAGCAAAAAAAAATTTTGAACAAAAAAACGACACTTATATGTTTGGTTTTTTAAAGATATTAGACTGTTTCAATGGCGCTGGTGGTTTTTGGGCGAACAACATAAAACACATTCACCACAAATCATCCTTAGTGTCGACAACATCCAACAGTTGTTTTAAATAAGGCCATAGATAGGGAGATATCTTGCTTCTCAAAATCCCTTGTACCATCGTGAATGCTCCCAGCCTTACTGTCCACTGATGCCCCTGTTTTTGTGTTGCTGTTGTTTATTGTTTTAATAAACAGTATTGTAATTGTGCACGCATGCCCAATATTCTAGCATTTAGGATTTTCTCAGACATTCATACAACTAATCGCGCAAAAACATGAATTGGTATTCGGTTTCGAGCTTCTGTGAACACCGTATTGTCAGAATCGTGAAAGCGGTGGGGTGGAACAAAGTAAAAATGTATTCTTTCAATATAATATAACAAACAATAAAGTACCACAACTACAGTAATGTGGTTGCTTTGTCCGTTTAAAAAGCAGAAAGCGTATTACATTTCCTGTGTAATTAAACGCCACGAAGATTCTAACAATTAAATCACGTGACACGTAGACGCTCACGTGAAGTGAGAATTGTTTTGCTCGCGTTAACCGAGTTTTGACCCTCCGCATACATGCCCTGGAAATTGGAACAACGTGGATTTTTTTTTTAATCTCCTTTCCAGTGTATCTATTATGTCGCCTTTACCTCACGCATCTTGATTCAACTGTCAAAAAACATTTCCGAAGGTAACTGAACGCATCATGAAGAATCGCGGGTCACATGGCACGTCGACGCGGAAGTAAACCGACCGTTGTTTTGCTAGTGGTGTTAGCCTAGCGTTTTTCCATATACAAATGTGTTAGCAATTACACAAAATCAATGGTCAGGTAAGAATTTTGTTTTTCGTATGGCGCAGTTTTCTAATTGTTTTTGCAATGTGACTGTTACGGTGTTTCTTTCCACTTACTGTAAAGTGCATACGTTTTTGATCGTCACGATAGTGTAAAAAGAGTATCATATGAACGTTATCTTGTGTTTTTAATTCGTTCATTATGAGTGTGTATTACCCGTTTAAACGTTTGATTATGCATTTAAAGGGTTGACATGCCTAAATACTCTTACGGGATCATGTGTTGTTGCTGCTACAGTCATGTGAGAGTCAGTTGAGTGCGAATACTTATGAAATGAGCTGAACTGATGTGCATTTCCTGAAAAGACTCTCATACATGCGACTGTCGCACGTACGCTCTGTCGCACCTAAAAAACTCACACATAAGCACTTCGTAGGGTTTCATTAGGTCACGCGAATTTAACAAATTGGAGGGCCGCTGTCCTGCATGTTTTCACGTCTCTCTGTTGGGGATCAAGCAAGCTCTCCCGAATTGCACATTTGAATCAGGTGTGTTGCAACCTTGGAAAACATGCACAGCGGCCCACCCCGTAATGCGGCGTAAACAAACATAAAGCAGTTCCGTTTTTGGCAAGACTCAAAAACATTTTCACACGAACGTGAAAATATGTGCAAAACAAGGGGAAAGCGGAGTACCAGCCCAACTTTCTGTGGCATGGGAACAAGCTCCCTCAGGCTCTTTAGACAGAGCACAAACAGTAGCAAAATTCATTACTTGTGTTGTTCCTGTAATAATTAATGCCGTTGTGTCACTGCCACGCAGTGTCTGCACCCTTCATTATCGAACGAAAAAGTGTTAATGTTGCACTTTCCTTCAAAGAAAAGATTTAGCCTGCTATTTCTTTGTTGATGTCTTGTTGTTGTTGACACAAAAGATAAGAACGTTTTGTGTGTGCGTGTACACATGCATGCGAGCATTGTGGTCCCGTACTATAGACATTGTACCTTGAGCGTAATACACAGTATCTCATAAAAGTGAGTATTTGTATGTATTATGTATTTTTATGGGGGCAACACTGAATTAATGACACTTTGCAACACCATTAAGTAGTGAGTCAATTCAATGTCCCCTTAAAATAATTCAATACACACCAATTCATGTCTTAAACACCTGGCAGCAAAAGTGAGTACACCAATATGCGAAGATGTCCATTTGGGCCAAAGTGTCAATATTTAATGTGGTCATCATCATATTCTAGGATTAAGTTAGGCGGGGATATAGCCAGAGCTTTTACATAGAAAATACATACAAATATAGTATATGAGAGATGTACTCCCATTTTCTGAGATACTTTATGCATCTAACCATGATTTTGGGCACACCCACACACACAAGCTGGTATGCATGTGTGTTGTTTCACTGTCATAACCAGGTAAAATGAAGATGATGTGACCCATGTTGACTTCACCTCTGGTTTGTTTTACCCTTTGTAATGCAGGATGACCCAGAAGCTCTGCCTGGAGGGTCAGGTGTACTCAGTGCCTCTCATCCAGCCAGACTTAAGGAGAGAGGAGGCTGTTCACCAGATAGTAGATGCATTGTTCCTCCTGGAAACCATCTCTACTGACATTTTTAGGAGGTACGCTCCACGCAATTTTGCAAACAATGCTCACCATTCAAGTTTTAGGAACTCAGTTTCTAAAAGGAAATTGAGATTTTTTTTTTTTGGGCCTCGTGTGGTGTTTATAGAGTGTCCGAAAGTGTCGAGAAAAATCGCTGCCGCCTGCAGAGCGTCAACGACCGAATCCGACTGGTTCAGGCTCGTGTTGACCGGATCAAAGGCAGTAAAAAAGCCACCAAGGTAAAGTCGAAACAAATGGGAAAAAAACCACACTCTTGAGTTGGGCAGACGTGACTGTAAAGCTGACTTCTTCAGTGGCGTTGGAAGAGAAACATCCGACGCCATAGTATTGAAATCTGCTCAACCTTTAGTTAACGAGCAATTCATTTTTGATTGGATTTATTACTTGCAGGACAAACACTTTTTTTTCTCTTAACATTCTGAGCTGCTATGCCACATGGAGCCGCTATCCTCATCGCACCCCCCTATCTTTTTCCCTGGTTGTCATAGAAACAATGAAAATAGACACCTGCAAAATGTTTCAAGGAGTGGGGGAGAACAGATTAAATGTCTCCTTTAAAATGTTCTCTCTTTCTAGGTTTTCTCCAGTGCCAAGTACCCGGCCCCAGACCGACTCCAGGACTACTTGTCTATCTACACCGGAGCCACCGACCCCTCATCACAAGCCCGCCCTCGACAAAGAATACAGAACAAACTTCGACCCTTCGATGAGAAGACTTTACAGGTCATCTCCCCATTTCCCCCAAATGTGAATGTGACTGAGTCTGCGATGAATTCTATTAGATGATGATGTGACACAGCAGTTAATTTCCAAAATACAACTGCCACACCGAGTTTCTCTGCCCATGATTTTGAAATTAGGCTGGGTGAGGCTTTCTCATTTTCAAGCGATAGATGGACTACACAATGACGTCTATCATGTCAAAGCCAAAATAAGTAAAGCTGTAGTGTTGTTTGGATGTGCAGATTGGTGTTAATTCCTGAGTAGCGGCATAGACCAATGTTTCGTGAAGTTGTGAACATGGTGGTTGGGAATTGTTTGGGAATGTGTCCGCTGCATCTAGACGCTCAAAATGACAAGTATAAATTGGTGGCTTGGGAATTAAGTGCAGCCTTTACGAGTGAAAAACCAATCCATGTTTGTTTATGGGGGCTCACATGAGCACAGCATACTCGGGGTCTGAGCAGTGGCTTTTTTGAACTCCCTCTAAACAGGCCGATTTCAGCAAGGCTCTAAAAAGAGTGAAAAGTACTGTAATTCCTGATGTTGAGACACGCGGGAACTCTTTTAAATTGGGAGCAAAAATGAACAATATGTATCCCTAGATAAAGCGCGATATCAGTGAACTCCATTTGCCTTTGAAGAAAAAGAAACACATAGTGTTTCCATCGGTAGCACTGCTTTGTTTTGTAATAAGATTTTTCCAAGTGTCTTGTCTCGAGACAGAAGAAAACACATTGTGCAATTTCCTTTGGTGCACACATGCATTATTCAGTTTCCCACATGGAGAAACATCTGTTTCAGTTCTGCCTGCATTTACCTGGACTTTTCCAGTGAACCTTCACAATTTACAGAGGTTTGGAACCAAGCTCTGACCAAAATGGCAACAATTTTGCGATTCCTTGCCTCCTAAAAAATTTTCAAATTGCGAATATTAATAGTTTCAACCCGAGATATACTTCAAACTATGGTCATAAAACAGTTTAATATAATTCGAACTAATTTTACATTAACTTTAAAAATAAAGAGTGTGAGGACGTTGGGGTCTGTTGCCGCTTTACGCTTAAAAGTACTATTCCTCCTTTCCTATTTCCTATTTTGTTACATTTTTGACTTTGTGACAAATATCATTTTAGATACCTATTTTGCAAACAACTTTTTATCTTTAAATTCCAAAATTAGTTTCCATGACCTTTAGAAATACCTCACAACGTTTGCTGAAGCATTACTTTTAATGTGGGCATCTTAAGTTAGCTTCCAATGTCCCCATCAGTGTTAGAGCTAAGGAAGGTCAACATTAGCTTCCAATGTTAGCATCAACGTAAGCTTTCAAAGAACGCTCCAATGTTAGCTCTCAACATTAACTTCAACAAAAGCTTCCACCATTAGAGTCCCAAGTTAGCTTCCGTTGTTACCTCTAATGTTAGCTTTCCATGTTAGCTTTCAGCATTGAAAGCTAGAGTTAGCTTCTCCAGTTAGCTTCTAGGTTACTTTTAACAGATCTTCCAATGTTCAGTTCAACATTAGCTTCTGCAATTAGCTTCTATTTTGGCTTTCAATGTTGAAGATTATTATTTAAATAATAAATAGCATTGAAAGAGCAAAGGAAGCCTAACTTTGGCCCCACACATTAGATTTCAACGTTACTTCCACCATTAGCTTTCAAATTGTATGATTAAAAAGAAAAAGGCACTTGTTAAACTTTTACTTTCGTGCTATGACATTTTCTGGAATAAAACATGGCAAAGAAATATGGCTAACGCGAGCTACTTCAACACTGACGTGACACTTGAAAAGTTGCAGGGTAATTGGGTGTTGCAGAGAGGGCACAAAAAATTGCAATAATATTTGTTTTTCATCAAATACTTCAATAGGTTCCACAGAAACATTTGCTAGCGGAATTAATAAAAGTCACCTCATCTCCCATTGTTTGTCTCCCTGGCAGGAGAAGCTGGTCTACTTCCCTGTGTGTGCCGGCAACAAGAAGAAGTCAGAGGATGAGACGGAAGAAGGGCTGGGTAGCCTGCCACGTAACATCTCCTCCGTCAGCTCGTTGTTGCTCTTCAACACCACCGAAAACCTGTGAGTCCACGTGCACGCACACACGAACAGTCGTGAAGTACCGTCAAAATACAGCATACTGAAAAATCTACTTCAGTACAGAAACAAAATATTTGTTCCTAATTTGCATGACGTACGCACATAAAATACAAAAGACATTGTTTAATTCCCTCCTTCCATTATGTGTTAAAGCTACAAGAAGTACGTCTTCCTCGATCCTCTGGCGGGAGCTGTGATCAAGACGCACACGACCATCGAGACAGAAAAAGAGGAGAAACCTTTTGACGCTCCGTTGTCCATCACTAAGAGAGAGCAGCTTGAGAGACTGGTAACTTAGAACGGCCCTTTTCCCAGAGTATTGGAACGCCCTAACCATCAACTCGGATGACTTTTTTTTTTACTCATGCTCATCCAAGCATGCCTTAATGGACCTTGGTGAAGCAGCAGTGTGTCCCTGAAATTTTGTCTATTGTAAAAAATGTAGTCTTGGGATGGATTTACGCTGGAGGTGGAAGCACCCATTTCAAATTTAATGCAAAGTAGATCCATGTTTTTATTAATGTTCGATTTCCGTGAGCATTTCTCGTGACGCCTATCCCATATGGCTGTGTTAACACTGAAACACATAAACAAGCTCCACATGCCTACTTTAATTTTATAAATATTCAATGATACATAGCATCTATGCGGACTGGGCAGAAACTCATTTATGTATAAAATCAACTTTCCCCATTGATAGAAACAGAATTGAAATATTCGGTGGATGCCATTAATCTTGTAACCTGACCAACTGTGAGTAAAAAATCTTCCCGTAATTGTGTCACTTCAACCATGTAGTATAAATCCAGGATGATATTTCAAAGCTGTGCTTTGAAGATGGTCGACAATGTTTTGACAGACAGCAGAGAACTACTTCTACGTGCCAGACTTGGGTCAGGTGCCAGAGATCGACGTGCCGTCATACCTGCCAGACCTACCAGGCATCGCCGACGACTTGTCCTACAGCGCCGACCTGGGTCCCGGCTTTGCCCCGTCGGGACCCACGCACATCATTCCTGAGCTTCCGGCCTTCTCGGAGGACAGCGCAAGTATTGAAATTGTCGGAGAAAGTGTGAAACCAGCCAAAGTGTCCCTTGACTGACCACATCCTGTTTTAGGTGAGCGTCATCCTAGCGTTCTCCCTCCTCCTGCGCCGCCGCCGCCGCCGCCTCCTCCTCCTCCTCCTGCGCCTGCCACTGCTGCAGGTCCACC
Organism: Hippocampus abdominalis; assembly: GCA_018466805.1. NCBI lineage: Eukaryota > Metazoa > Chordata > Actinopteri > Syngnathiformes > Syngnathidae > Hippocampus > Hippocampus abdominalis. Next base: position 7,167,384 of record CM031697.1, on the reverse strand, counting down.
TCCTCCGCCACCCCCTCCGCCGCTTCCTGCAGAAACCACTTCAGACGGAGTCGAAGTTCCAAGTTCAGGTTTGCCAATCATAAAAGAAAAAAAACTCTACATCAAGCGTCGGGCTGGGTGACAATCGATTGCATTTTGTTTTTTTTAAGGACCCCCCCAATCGATTATTTTTCTTCCAGTGTGTTAGTTTAAAGTACCACCAGGTTGATGAGCGCAGCTCCAGCAACACCTTTTGTTTGAATCCACTGGCTTATGTTTAAGCAGTCAATCTAAAAGGCACCACCTGAGCAACAAGAAACACCTACTAGTCACATGCTCCAATATTTTCCGCTTATTTGAAAAGTGGGTGCTTTCAAACAAAAACACATCGAGCTGCAAGTACCATGTATTAAAATCTGAAATTCCGAACCTTTGTATATCATAATAATAATAATGTAATATTCTTGATCTGACGCGCTCAAATGTCTTTAGTATACAACAAATTCAAAGGAATTGACCTGCGTGTTCCAAAACGTTTAGAGGGGACTGTACCTGTCTTGACAAAAGGATTCATTTTTTATTTTTTGCAAGAGGAAGCTCATGTTCACTTATCTTAAAATAAAAAAATATACATAGATTTCTATTCTGTGTCCAGGTAAGTTGATGAAAGATATTGCTCAAGCAGAAAAAGCGTTTTTTATTGCCAGAATGTGGGGAACCCCCCCCCCCCCAAAAAGAAAGCGTGATTCTTCTTTTGTCTTTTTTTTTTTTTAAAGTCAAGATCACCCAGCCCTAATCAAGCTTCATGGGATTCATTTAATCATTCCAAACACTTCCTCACCTTTTTTTTTCTCCCCCTGACTCCATAGGCCCAGTTTCTGGGGCACCGAGCGAGGTGGCCCAGCCCTCAGATGGCCGAGCCAGCCTCCTGGAGTCCATCCGCAATGCCGGCGGGATCGGCAAAGCCAAGTTGCGCAACGTCAAGGAGCGCAAGATGGAGAAGAAGAAACAGAAGGAGCAGGAACAAGGTGGGAAGGGGTGGGGGGGCGCTGTTTTATTCACGGCGACACCAAAGGCAGCTTTTAGCGTCGCCGATGTGCAATTGAGAGTGAGGTGTAACTGGCGAGCAAACTCGGGTTAGTGACGTGAGTCGCTCTCGTTGTTCCCCATTTGTGGTTATTACAATAATATTTCAATGAGAAGTGTAGCCAAAAGTTTGCGAAAATAATTACCACAATGTCTCATTGTAAAACGAAGATCAAACACCTTTTTACCATGATGTCACACACACCACTGGCAAACGACGTTTGTTATCAGAGTCAGACAATCGCTTAACAAACGCTTGTTATTTGTCATCTCTGAGCAGTCGTAGCAGGAACTAGCGGCGGGGACTTCATGTCCGATCTCTTCAACAAACTCGCCATGCGCAGGAAAGGTACACAGAAAAACGCAAGCGTCATGGCTATTTGCCGGAGATGAAAATGACCCATTCTCTTTTTCTTCAGGTATTTCTGGGAAAGGCCCAGTTGGCGGGGATTCAACCGACCCCCCAGCCAGCACCGGAGGAGCATTTGCGAGAATGTCGGACGTCATCCCACCGCTTCCCGCCCCGCAAACGACAACAGACGATGACGACTGGGAGGTCTGAAGAAACGGACAGTGAAGATTGAATGCAGATAATTAGGGTTGGGTTTTCTGAAAGTTTCCGATAAATTTCCGTGGAAGTTAAGCAGGGCAATCTCGGAAAGGTATCATGACCACACTTTTTGTCATAAGCAGACATCCGTGTAAAAATAATCCAAATTAAAATGCTTGACATTTCAACAGATGTATTTGTCAGTAGAACTTTAAAAAAGATGACCCTTGTGAGGATAAGCTGATCGGAAAATGGACAGATGGATGTATTTTCACGATCTATACTTATGTTCCCTAATTAGAGCCATCCTTCAAGTTTATGAATTTCTGGGCTATTCCTCTTTATTGTCATGGAACATTTCCAACTTTGAAAATTGTATGCAATTTTGCAACTCTATGAACAATACAAAAGCACTTAATAGGTTTATTACAGCAAGAATGTACCAAACTAGAAGTATTATATAACATTTGACTGTAAAATGGTGTCAGTCGTGTACAAGTTTCTGAATTTCACCACGGGTAGCGATGCTCGTGAGCCGTCGACGCATTTCGCTCACACGTTTTTCTCTTCAATAAACCAATGTTTGCATTACGTAACAATGCACCTTCAATATTTAATGTGGCAAATGAAAGCCGTGCAGCATTGTCGCCCGCTTCAATAATTCAGTTGGATACGCAGCAACTAGTAATGTTCCAACAATGTTGCAGACTCACAGTGGGTAGAAAAAGTCTTCACACCCTCGTTCATATGCTCTTTTTTTTTTTTTGTGTGTGTGTGAGAGACCAAGATAAATCATTTAAAACCTTTTACGCTACAACTCATGCGACCTGTACACCTCAACCGAAAAACATGTGGAAGCTTTTATGGTGGCCAAGTAAAAATAAAGAAATGAGATAATGTGGTTGAACAGGTGTGTGCGCGCTTTTATAACTGAGGGGCTTTGTTCAGACAATTCACATTCATTCAAATTCATGAGTCAGCACACACCTGCCAGCATTTCAAGTGTCTCTGATAAACCACAAACACATTGCAGTGGGCTTTTCCTGACATGTTTGTTGTCAGATCTTCCAGCACAATGCATCAGAGGGATCTTGTTTTACAAAAGTTTAAGTCAGGAAAAGGGTACAATTCTTTTAAATATACGAATAAGACAGATGAAGACATTAAGTGGAGAAAATAAGGCACCCAGAACTGGATGTCGTACCAAAATCATCCAAAGACGAGAAGAACACTGGTCAAGGAACCCGAAGGCAAATAGTGGCTGTGAAGGACAACACCAGAATCGCAGTCTTCCGAATCTAGTGCGGGTTTAAACTAGTCGACATTTTGCTTCTTCTCCACGAAGAACTGAAAAGGAAGAACATTGGACAATGAGAATGAGTTGATTGTAAATCGAATTAAGTCCCGCTACCTTGACTTTCAAGTTCATTTGATCAGTAATTCAATGTTCCCCAATGAAATAAACGGAAATAGCATGCATTGTGTCAAAATGTTGTTCAACAAAAATAAATACAGTCAAACCTCGGTTTTCGGACATCTCGGTTCTCGTCCAATTCGGGTTTCGACCAAAGATGTAGATTTTTTTTATGCCTCAGATGACGAACAAATTTCGGTTCTCGAACAAACTGAGCGCACTTGAATACACCATTTGACTCCTCTCGCCTTCCTTACACGAGGAAGTGACGCTTCCTCGTGTTGCTTTCCATTGTGAGCAGACGTGTTCAGTCCATCCATCCATTTTCCGAACCGCTTGATCCTCACTAGGGTCGCGGGGGGTGCTGGAGCCTATCCCAGTCTTCGGGCGTTCAGTAAACATTTTTATCTTTAAAAGAGCGTGGTTTCGGTTTTCGAACATTTTCGGTTTTCGAACAGCCTTCTGGAACGGATTATTACCGAAAACCGAGGTTTGACTGTAAATAAAAATAGGGATTGCGGTGTGGAGTGAGTGACTGTAGGATCTGGTGTCGGATTGGCCAGTGATTCTGCGTGTTGGTGTCTGAGCGTAAGTAGTGGCCTGCAGCAGCTCCTCACTTTATATTTCCCCCATTCAATAAATGGATGAATATGCACTGGCGGCTGTGGCTCTCCTTGACCACATGTAGAGGCATTACTCTATGTGACATTAAAAAAAAATAAAAAATGTTTGGGGCCCCCCTAGAGTAAGTCAAGTGTGTATCTCTGCCTGCTCCTCACCTTCCGCAAGGCAGCAAATGCGGGGCCGAAGCTTTGGTGCGTGCTGGTGCGACTCCGGATCCACGCAGGAAGTTTTGCGAGGGTGGCGGGACGGGAGTAGCGTCGGTCGCACAGCACAATGGAAGAGTAGTCACCACGGTGACGGATAGCTCTGCCTTTTCAGATGAGGAAAGGAAAAACTCTTGTTCTTAATGACATTCACAAGTTGAATGACCAGTAGAGCCATCACAGGATTGACCATACCTATTGATTGATTGACAGCCTTCATGCAGAGATTTTCTATGAGTGCTTGGCCTGGGCTCTTCCCCCTGCTGTGAGTCTGGAATATTCCAAGGACACATACATTTTTGTCCCAATTCCAAAAGCCATTTCGAGTTTTTTTTTTTTAAAAAAAGCCATGAAAAAATGTCATGTTCAAAAAAATACATGGAAATGGAAAGCAGGATGGTGTCTTACCAGGTGTTTGTCCAGGTACGACATTTTTTCCTGCAGTTCCGGTGATTTGATATTTGGATAAGGCATTCCCACCAACACCACACACCTGGAAGTCATAAGTACATGAGACAAAAGTCATCTACATAGGGCTGAACGACATAGCTTGAACAAAATCTCAATCTTATTTAGAATTTTAACTGATTTAGGTGGCTTAGAAATATCTATCTATGGAGAGAGAGAAAGAGAGAGAGAGAGAGATCGAGATCCTTTTACAGATAATGTGAAAATAAGCATATTCGGAAAAAGGCCCCTTTGGCATGTATGTAAACACGATCCTTGATTGATAGATATTTCATGGAAAAAAACTTGTTGACCTTTATTTAACCAGGTCAAAAACTCATTGAGATTGACTCTTTTGCAAGAGTGACCGGGCCAAAACTGTCTTCCCAAAGCACATACCTGCCGAGATCATCAGAGAAATTGATGCCCTCGCTCATCTTTCCGCCCACCACAGAGAAAAGCAGTGCCCCAGTTAGGCTGCCGCCTCCTTGCTGAGTGCATCTCTGTTAAGAGACATGACATTTATGGACATAGTGTACAGTGATGCCAGTTTAACCCGTTCAGGGACCATGCTTGTTACTCAAATCACTTGTAACTCAAATCAGCTTTCCCCTTTGAAATGATTTGAAATCCACAACGCCAATCCCAAATTGAATGAATTGAGGGATTCTCCAGGGGTCAATCCTGACCCCTCTACATTAGACTAGAGAGTATGCAGCTATAAAGTGTTCTACCCCTTCTCCGAAAAATTCAAGCTTGAATTCAATTGATGTTGTTAGCTGCTTCTTCTGGACACTCACGTTTCTTCGGAACTACCGATTAAAAAAAAAGAAAAAAAAACAAGAATTTGTCACAACAGCTGCACAAAACTCAGCTGCAGCTGTACTTTCAATGCTAAACCACATGAACTTAGAGTGGCTAAATGGTTTAAAATTTGCTGCCCCATCGAGCGGCAAGATAGCTGAAGTATACTCAAAGTCAAACTTTTGCTTACAACACAAAGCAAAAACAGACCAAAAAAATGGCTGTCATACAGCTCATAAGTCCATCTGGGTACCATTGTTCATATTCAGCAGTATTCCACATGTAAGTATGGCAAATGACTGGTCTTCACCTGGATACAACGTGAGAACTCGCCCAGCACTTGCTCCACCTGGTTGGCCTTCTTGGGCTCCTGGAATATCTGAAGAAATCAAATTTGGCTTTAAGATGAGAATTTTATAGGCAACCTCAAGCGGATTGTTTTAACTTTTTTTCCCTGATGCAGTGGACGCCCCCAGAAGTCCTACAATTTGGAGTTCAACCAAAAGCAAACGAAAAGCTAGAGCATAATTTATTTTGATAGAATGTAAAAATGTGAAACAAAATCAACACCTTTTAATGAAGATTTATGAAGGCAGCTTGACTCTTGAACGAAGCCTACCTTCTTCTTGTTGGCGAGTCGGGTCAGAACGCCAGCAGACTCCCAGTGGGCCACAACGCGCCTCGAGTACTCGTATGAGGGGAAGAAACACACCACACCGCCTGGCACCACGTTGCAGATGTTTGAGAGGATGCGGCCCGTCTCGTCCATCTGTCATGAAGTACATGTTTCATAAAAATTACACATACTGCAGCCTTGATTTAAACAGCAGGGCCAAGTGCCTAATTCCTAATTAATGTTTGTATCTGATCGTCTCCTCTATTTCATATACATTTCAAGAGACATATGTCCCATATCCAATACCTACTGGATTTTAATAATTTAGAAGAGCTCTGATCCCAATCTGAAGATATCAAATTCCATTTCTGTTCTCCTTTTGCCATGACACATAACTGTGCCACTTGAGAGGAAAAAAATGTAGTGTGTGTGCATGTTTGAGTGTTACCATGCGAGGAGAGTCTCTGTTCTGGTATGTGAAATCTAGCTCCTGACCGGATGGACCGCTGCACAGGACAATGGGTAGGAGGTTCTCAGGTGGAATGACATGGCCTGCAAAGACAAAAGACTGGAACATGAAATAACAACAACAAATAATAATAATAATAAATACTGTAATAATAAAAATAATACAATTAAAATGGTGACCTGAATTTACTACAGTGAAACTCCTCTACAACGAAACCTACATGGGCGAAAATACCCCCTACTGTGAAAAAATTCTTCATGCATTAACACCATTCCCACTCTCCTGCACCCCATACAACGAAAGAAACCCCTTTTGCGTTATACGAAATCTTTTTCTCTGCTCTTGCCGCAAGACGAGATTCACTACAACAAAGTCTAATCCAACAGCGATCTCTACTGCTTCGTTCGGAAACGGCAACAGCAACCACCACACTGGTTTACACAGGCGCAGTAGTCCAGGAAGTATTTGTTATTGTTAGTTTCAGACGCAGCAAGAATGTTGTATTGCTAAAATGGCTACAAAACGGACCTTTGGATGTCAAGCAGCTAAGACAAGAAGAGCTCTGACGCTGGAAGAGAGGGTAAAAGTGATCAAAATGAAAGATGGAGGAAGCAAAATAAAAGACATTATCCAAGAAAATGATGTAAGTGAAAGTGAATGCTGATTGTAAATTTCGCAATTTCTTTCCCTTTTTTTTCTTTCTACACCAACTATATGAAGTGTCAAATAAGTGCGTGCTCATACTTATGCACTATTGGAATAAAAATACATGCGTTTGTGCGCGTGCGTGTGTGTTTGTTTACATCTGAGATCAAATTTGCTACAGTGAAAATCCCCCTGTTGTGAAAAAATTCTTGCTGCAAACATGATTTCGTTGTAGAGGAGTTTCACTGTATCATTTGAAACCATTTTCAATCAGTTTCGACACAATAGTGTCAGGTCTCGTGCTTGAATAAAATTACTGTATCTGCTCCAACAGTGGCTTCTATGCTTTTATTAGTCCCACGCAGTGTCAATTTCTATTCATCTTTTGCAACAAAATAGCTTATTTCCATGCAGTTTTACTGAGATATCATGACATGATCTATTCATCAGGGTGCAACCAAGAGTTTTACTATGCCTGGCGTAAAAACATGCAATAAAACAACCCTCTTTCATAAAAAATTGAATGGGATGAGCCAAATGTTTATTGCCCTAAATGAGTTCACCTCTCAAACAAGGGCTCAATATTGAGCGATGTTGCCCTCAAAGCTCTTAAAAAGTATTGATTTGATGCTCGTGAGGACAAAGGAGAATCCCTCCGCATACTAAACGCGCTTTTACTGTCCTTTGCTACAAAAGCAGAATTAACGGCAAAGCCGTTACGGATATTTGGCAGAATGGCCGTGATGCTAAATGGGGTCCCACTTACCACAGGAAAACTCGGTGATGCGCTCTTCTCGCACTCCGGCGGAAAACAGCAGCTCTTGTTTGAAGTCTGACACCTGCACAACGCAGCTTTCAGTGTCAGGAAGAGACTTAGCATTGTGTTAGTGTTTTTATAGTGCTGACTGTTTTTGTGTTTACTGACTTGTTGTTGTTTGAACGGTCCTTGTTATTGTACTACTCATTTTTGCACCATGTACAGCACTTTGTACACAACAACGGTTGTTTAAAAATGCTTTATAAATAAAGTTATGGCGAGTATTGTAAAATCCTGTGAATTACACAGAGCCGTGTATTTTTTAAATAGTCCATATTATTTAGGTCTTTCAAAATATTTTAAAAATAATGTTTTCCAAAATCTTGTTCTGGCACTGTATTCTCTTTTAGTAATTTACTTTCCATTTCTTTTAAATCTCTAACATCTTTTAAATGTACTTTTAATTACAATATGTTAAGCATATTGAGTTACTTTGTGAATGAAATGCACGACAAATCAGTGATTCTATTTTTTTTTTTTACAACCTATAGGTCGTGCCTAGGTAGTGGTAAACATCTAAACAATGTGAATTTTTGTTTCTTATTAAGCCTCCCGTAAAATTCCCTTTGCCGTGAATAAAAAAAAAAAAAAATCATTATATATATTTTTTGCTCAAGAGGAACTCACAGGCTGCATGGTTCCCCCCGCGATGATGACGGCCCTGCACTCATCCAACACCTGGGCAAAGTGGACGGCCGGGTTCAAGAGAAGGAACTTGACGCTGCTCTCTGACAGATTTCCTGCACATTTGCATACCGGTACTTGAATTTACTATTGGTGCATTTACTGACCTCATTTATAGTGCTGTGAGTTTAAGACAGTACCTTGTCTGTGTATAACCACCCGGCCGTCAGTGTTGCTGTTGGTGAGAGCCATGAAGAAGCCCTCTACTTGCATCATGGGGGAAGCGGCCAGTGCCTCTGAGGACCCCTGTTGGTCATTTGGCGGAGCTGCAGACAAAAGGAGCTGAATTACCGGTACAAACTTGAGAAGGGGAGTTCTATTTATCAGATAATGTAATGCTTGTCCTTATTATGTCTGTAAATTAGGTGGAGTCTATCCTAGCAATTTTCCATACTAAGCCCCGTTTTGACCCTTAATTTAACAATATTGCGATCATATTTGTTGTCGAACTGCATCAAATACAAAAACAGCACATTTGAATATGATCCTGTGTAGTTCTACACCAACGGGGATATTCAAGCAATATTACATCGTTCTATTTGACAAGCGTCTTATTTAAAACCTGGTGCCGTGCTCTGGTTGCAGTGCAGAGACTGAAGGTAGCGGTTCAAGCCCTCCGTGCGCCGGTTCTCCTTATTGGAGCCAATGGGAGTGTGCGGAGTCACGCCCGAACCCACATATTTCTCTACAAAACCACCCAGCTGTGGAAAACAAAGGAGAGACCAATGTGAGGTTGTTTTTTTTTTGGGCAATTGCAGCACACAGAACATCACTCCCTGCTGTCTTACTTTTCTGCTGATCATGCTCTTCTCAAAATATCTGTGCAGCTAGCGAAACAAAGAGAAAGACAAGTTTTACGTTAGATTATAGCAAAATGGATCAATTACGCAACGTGATGTACTGACTCATACTCAAACTCATCATTCTTAGTTTGAGTTATGTTGAAACGCATTCACCGGCCTCAACAGCTGTATGCAAATTTGGATTTTAAAAATATATCACTGTGGTGTCTTAACGACAAACCTTAAACTGGCTTTCTCCATTGAAATGAATGGACAGGCTTTTAATTTGTTCCCTTTTAATATGAAAAATAACACTCTGCAGTGCTCCAAATCTGAAACCATGGTCCTCAGTCGGAAAAGGGTGGAGTGCCCACTCCGGGTCGGGGAGGAGATCTTGCCCCAAGTGGAGGAGTTTAAGTATCTTGGGGTCTTGTTCACGAATGAGGGCAGGAGGGAGCGAGAGATCGACAGGCGGATCGGTGCAGCGTCTGCTGTGATGCGGACGTTGCATCGGTCTGTCGTGGTAAAGAAGGAGCTGAGCCAAAGGGCGAAGCTCTCAATTTACCGGTCGATCTACGTTCCAACCCTCATCTATGGTCACGAGCTATGGGTCGTGACCGAAAGAACGAGATCCCGGATACAAGCGGCCGAAATGACGCAGGGTGTCCGGGCTCTCCCTTAGAGATAAGGTGAGAAGCTCGGTCATCCGGGAGGGGCTCAGAGTCGACCCGCTTCTCCTCCACATCGAGAGGAGCCAGATGAGGTGGCTTGGGCATCTGATTCGGATGCCTCCTGAACGCCTCCCTGGTGAGGTGTTCCGGGCATGTCCCACCGGGAGGAGACCCCGAGGACGACCCAGGACACGCTGGAGAGACTATGTCACCCAGCTGGCCTGGGAACGCCTCGGTATCCCCCGGGGAGAGCTGGAAGAAGTAGCTAGGGAGAGGGAAGTCTGGGCTTCCCTGCTAAAGCTGCTGCCCCCGCGACCCGGCCCCGGATAAGCGGTAGAAGATGGATGGATGGATGGAACACTCTGCAGTGCTGTACTTCATAAAAACATACAGCAATAACATTAAATAGAATCTAAAGAAAGAAAAAGAATATTCCTGTGTGTATAGTACCTGTCTACATGTGTTTTTGCACCATTTGTGGTTAAATATCTGTTGCCTTCAGGGTTATAACATGACAACATCGATGCTAATTTCGTTATCTCCTTCATAGCATTCTGCAAATAGTGTGAAGATTTCATCAGAATTTTTTTTTTTTGGGGGGGGGGTTATCCCCAAAACTGTTGTGTCTTAGATTCTGCACGTCTACATAATGAAGCAGCTGGAGATAAACAAATGAGAATACATTAAAAATATATTTTTGAAAACAATATTCACTATATTCAAGTTTCAATGCTTTAACGATTACCTTAAACAAGTTGATGTTGTCAATTTGAGCTCTAAATAGAAAGTTGTTGATGGTGAACATCTCTGTTGCTGAAAAAAAAAATAAGAATTCTTGATCAAGTTTCCTTCAGTGTGTGTGTGTGTGTGTGTGTGTGTGTGTGTGTGTGTGTGTTGTCTGACCTGCTTGCGTGGTTTGGCTCTGTGGATTCTGACCCACCTTGCCTGAGAGGATAGGATTTACATCATTATGTGTGATAGCAATGTTCGCCAAAGGAAAAAAAAAAAACCATTTCACTCACCTCCCAGCACTCGCACCAGCCCCTCAATCACAAAGAGAACTTGTTTGATGTACATGACATTCTTCGCCTTCAGCCGGCTCCTGATGAAGAAGAAAAGGAGACATATTGTGGATTAATTGTGGATAAGCTCACATAGTTGATGTAGAGCGATTTGATTTTCGATAATATATTTTGAATGTTCATCTCTAAATAACAGCGGCAGGATAGCAATATTTCGCCCAGCCCTAATCTTTGCCTCAACTAGCATCAAAATTGTGGGTAGAGAAACTCTGTGTGGGGGCGGGATGGTGTCAATAAACACGCTTGTTGACATCACAATGCAGGAAAAATTAATCATTTTAATTTTCCATCAAAAGTCTCCTTGCGTTATTAACAAGTACAGATGTCAAAAGTTACTCACCTGAAGCGCTCAGCATATTGGCTGAGCTGCGAGTGAGCCCGGCAAAGCTGCAAATGACAATATTAGGACTTCTCAGGTCGCATACAGTACATTCACACATCACAAAAAAAAAAAAAATGTTAGTTACACACTGTGTGCAAGTCGTGCGTTTACCTGCGCACCGCTGAGCTCTGCGCTGTGTATGCAGGAGAGTGTGTCACTCAGGTTGTGAGCTTCGTCTATGATCAACACCTGTTCACAAACACATTCTACTGTCGCCAATGCACCACTTCATTATTGCTGTGTGTGTGTGTGTGTGTGTGTGTGTGTGTGTGTGTGTGTGTGTTACATACACACACACACACTTTTTTTTCCAAAACACACCCCTTTTCAAATAAAATAAAAAAAGGGCGTGTACACATTTTAAATCCAACATGGAATCATCACATTGGCGTTTTAATGTTAGGTATTGTAAAACGGACATACTGTATTCTTGATAATCTTGTTGACTACCTGGTCCTTCAGCTGAATCCCCGCCGCCCGCCTTGTGGCTTCATGCAGCACCATCTGATAAGGCAACACCACCAACTGCACAAACAAAAGTAACACAAGCAATTCAGCTTCTGGAAAATAAGATGGGGGTCCCTGAATGAGCAAAGAGAGGAGGAAGAGGATGAGAATGTTGAGTACAAACTTGTGCCGGTGGGATAGCAAGGCGTGTGGCGTAGTAGGGACACGAATGGCTGTCCTTGCCCAGCTTCAGAAGTTGCTCGATGTCATGGACGCTGCCCAGGAGCTCATCCCTCATCTGTTGCAGCGCTGAGATCTTGTTGTACGGACAACCACTCTTCGCCGAGCCTCGTTTCCTTTTAGCGCCGTCGTCATGATGTGGCCTCTCTACAAATGACATACCATTCTTGAAAGCAGTGGTACGAATTAACCAAGTTTTGTTTTCTCACCATCGTGCCAAGTTATCAAAACATGTATTGTCAATGATTGACAGTGAAAAATCATTTGTACTCGGAATGTCACCCAAGTCCAAGTCACTTTGTTTTGGATATCTGTTGATACCGAGCTCCGATCTGACACTGTACTTCAGCAATGCATTTAAAACGTTAATAAATAAATGGTATATCTTCTCCGGCTTGGGAAAAGTGTATTTTCTTACCGTGTTTGTTTTTCTGCATCTCCATGCAGCGATCATTGATGCGCTGAAGACTGCCAAGGCGTCGCACCTCCTCATTGACGCAAAGATTCTGGAACGCGAGATCACATTGTGTTTAGCGGCAGGTTTCAACATTTTCCATTCTCATTTTCTTCAGGTTTGCTGTTGAGGTTCCATTGCATCATGTTTCCGTTCGACAATTAATATTCGTGTTGAATGCAGCACCAAGGATGGGCGTGGTTGCTAGTTAGCACGATGATACCTTGAAAAGTACTCATTGTGCGCAAGACTATTTAAAAAGTTTTGGCTAAAAAAAGGAATCAATAAATACATTTAACAAAGGGAAGAAAAATGATCACGTTTTTACCTTTAAAGACCCAGAGAGCCAGTTATGCAAAGATTTTATGTAAAATCGGAAAACAAACACATAACTCTTCAAGTTATGAATGTGAAATTGAAATTAAAGACGACAAAGAAAAGCTGACATCCTGTTTTCGCCCTTGATTAGGAACAAGTGTGGAATCACTCCTGCTTCTTACATCAATCTTGACAAGTGTAGCTAGGTAGGTATATTAAAATGGTATGTTGGTTGTGTTGCTTTCATCGGTTAGTTTCATACTGTAGGTTGATAAGTTTTTTAAAATCTCTTATCGAGGAATTCCTTACAGTAGGGTGATTTGGCAGCTTTGTTTAGGAGGTGAGTAGGCTTGTTTGACAGGTAGGCAGACAGGCAGGTAGGGAGGAGGGTAGCTAGCTAGCTAGCTATATGGCTAGCTAGGATAGGTAGGGAGCTAGTTTAGCATAGGTTGGGAGGTCGGATAATTAGATAGTTGCGCTGTGCAATAGATTGAAAAAATATCGTCGTTGTGATGGTGGCCAATGCAATTTGAAGATACATGTAACAAATATGTGCAATGAGTTCAATATGCAATTTTATTCTTTTATCTGAATTTGACCAGTCATATGCACCACCATCCAACAAGTGAACACAGTATGTAGGGACATTAAAATTAATTACACACGAATACATTGAACTTGATTATTTGTCTACATGAAAAAAAAGTATTTCTTTCATTAGATAAGGCTGGTATTTATCTTGCGTAGACAAATTAGGTATGTGGCCGGTGGTAAGTGTGTGAGTTTCACCTGCCGGGAGCCCAGCGTGACCAGACTGATGTCCTTGCTGAAGGGGCTCTTCTGAACTTCGTGGACAAACTGAGCAAGCTGTGAGTGTGTGCGACTGCAGTAGTAAATCTGTTTACACACACACACACACACACACACACACACACACACACACACACACACACACACACACACACACACACACACACACACACACACACATCATGCATCTGTTCAGTATTCACATGACGGGACACTACATAATGCTACACATCACACGACCTTTGTGACATGCTCTTCGACTAGCTCGTCAACCTCTTCATCCTCACCCACGCAGAATCTGAGGACATGTACACATCGTGCCGTTATGGTGTGTGACGACATCACAAAGGTTCCAAGTTGAATGGACGTTCACACCTGCTCTTTGACTTGGAATCGTCGTCGCTTTCATACTCTGCGATAATAAGATCCTCGTCATCTTGATTTGCCGCTACGTCGGTTTGATCCTCTTTAGTGCGCTGCAACAGCTTGAATGCTTCATCCTCATCACACCTCTGCGGACAGACAAAAGAAAGAAATACACTTGAAGTAGTCCAATTGTTTGAAGGACAAACCAACATATATATAAACAAAAAGAATGACTTCACCAGTGCAAGATTAAAGTTTTAGAAGGATGCCCGACCGAGCCAACTTAAAACGTGTGTGAGGGTGACCTGAAGAGAGCAGAGGGCAGTTCCTTTATTTCTGAAGACTAAAAAAAAATCTAGTTTCCACATCCAATGATGAATGTAACATAATCAACAATCAAACTTCTATTTCCAGGTATTTAAATCACGATCAGAAACAGTCTCCTTGTCAGCAGGTAAAATGCATTCTCTATGGGGTTGAAGTCATACCCCAGATGAACTCCTTTAGCGTTTTGTACCATTAGCTTGCTACCTTAAGAAGGACCTCAAAGTCAGTTTTTCTTTAAATTATCAGGCAAAATGTTTCGGTAGATTTCTAAGTCTGACGTTATGTGTTACATGAGTGAAGATTAATGAGCCCGTCCTAGAAGACGTGACAGACTAAGCCACATTACCTCCAATGAGTTTCACAAATGAGCTTGTTAATAAGCTAAACCTTTGACTCATCAGTCCGTGGGTCCGGTTTATTTTCCAGCTTTACTCAGCTTCACAGTCACTTTTCTTTCACCTTGAAGTCATCTCAGTCTATTCCGTTGGTTACACCTCAGGGGCAGATGTTGCTCTTTTGTCTCAGTGAGTACTTTGGATCCACTTGCAAAAGTTATGCACGGAGTTTTCAAATGATTTTATTCCATACCCACTGTACACAACATACAACACAAACCAATTCCTCGCAGACAACCAAACCAATCATCTTAAGCAAGATACTGGAGCTTACCTTTCTTTTCATTGCATACTTGAGTTGAACATTCGTTCTAATCAGTTCTAAGCGTTCCTCTCGCTTCTGCCTTTTCATTTCATCCTCCTGAAACGGAACAAAAACAGACCAATGTGAGCATTCTGATTTCTATCATTCTTAACTCCAGCCAGACAGTTGCACGCCGATACGCCCTCACCTTCAACTTTGACACTAAATCCCGTTCAGCCTTTTTCTGTACAAAACTAGTGATCCAGTCTGGCTCTGTGGACAAACTTTGGACGGAGGCCTCCGGGTCGGATGGAGAGAGTGACGTCTGGCCCTTCTCCATCAGAGCGGCCGCTTCTTGCTTTCTTTTGGTTTCAAAGTCTGTAAGCCAGCTCAGTGCGCCGCATATCAGACTGAGAGATTTGCCCTGGATCAGTGGAAAAACATATTTCATTTGGAATCATCTTGAATGTATCATGCTCTGAAATACACTAACGTACCGTCCCTGTAGGGCTTTCAAAGATGCCAACTTTGCCCTGGTCCAGTGCACTGTACAAGGAGCGCATGAACTCCTCTTGGATGGTGTAAGGCTGGTAAGGAAATGGAAATTGGGATCTCTCGTTCGCCATGATGACAAACCTGAGGACCAAACAGGACACATTACACTTAAAGGCAGCCACATATGGTATTACATCACTAGAATTGACTTTTCATGATTGTTTACAAATATTTGGGCCTCTGGAGTGGCTGTCTGTCCATAATGTGTCAACTTAAAAAAACCAGGAAATCTTTAGTTATCTTCTTATTGCTAAAAATGTGTTTGAATGTTATGAAACAATGGAGATAGTTAGCATCATAACCACCCTCACACATGGTCTCTCGGGGAATATGCTGTAAAAATCCTTGTTGGAATATTTTGACAAAATCATGCCGCTGACCTGTTATTAGGACCGCTGGGTACTGTTTTGAATTATAAAACAAAACACAATGACAGTACACTTATGACAATAACATTCATTAAACAGAGTTCGCCCGCCTTCAAAACTGTAAGACCTATCAAAGTTTTCCGGGTTCATTTCAATAAAATCGACAGTGCAAACACTTTTAAGTTGTACAGTAGTAGTAAGCGGTTACTTTTTAAAAATAGGGTTTCAAGGCAAGTGTTAGGGCTTCAAAGTAAGGCTTCAAGACAAGATTCGGGTTTGGAAATCGAGTTTCTAGCCAGTGTCATAGTTTGTAGTTAGCGTTTCAAAGTATGGTTTAAAGCCAGGGATGGGGTTTTAAGGAAGGCCTAAGGTTTCAAATTAGGGTGTCAAGGTGCGTCTTGTGGTTTCAAACCCGGATGTGAGATCGTATGAAAGAAACGGGGAGGTAGAAGGACGAAAGAAGGGGCTAACCTTCACTTTTAGCCTCTCCACCAAGGTCAAAACACACACGCACGCACCCACACGCCTTTTTGTTTCGTTCCTTATACGGTAAAACTAACTAAGTGAATAACTCTAAAAAATAAATGTTTAGTGCACGTTTGGCGACCTAGAATAGATCTGGTTGATTGCACACTTTGCAGTCACAATGAACAAGTTTAGCAAGATCCACAACCATGATCGTCTCGTGATTGAATGCTAAAAACGCTTCATTTAGGATTACTTACAGTCCCTTTTACGATCCCGTCAGGTGAACTAGTGGTACTTCGGGTAACACAAATGATCATTTCGGAGTAAAGGGCATAGTTATGTTACAAAGATATGGAAAAAATGGTCCGAGTTAGGCTGTTTTGAGTAGTTTCAACTCTCGCGCCAAGAAAGCGCAAAGGACATCGAAGCGGGCCAATAAGGAACAAGTTCATATAACGTGTGCGCGTTTATGGTACAAGGGCAGCACTCGAGGGCGGGTTTATTATATAAATGCAATTTCCCAGTTTTGTCTGGCTTTGATATAATGTTTAAAGATATTGTACTGTGAGTAGTTAAAACTGAGACGGATTGTGCTGATGGAAGAATCAGTTGTTGTGCTATTATTGGTTGTTTAAGACCGCCATTTCGGGAGATTCCGGTTTATTTATTTAACACCCCAAGCGCTTGGTTCTTCTCTATGGTTCCTTCCAGAATGTCTGGAAAGTTCTTTGCTTGAGGTGCTAGACAGGATCTCTTGCACGCGTGAGCTTTGCACGCTTTACGGACGGACATTCAATCGTAAGCGCTTTGCTGGGCGACCGGTTAACGCGTCGTTTGTACTAGCGGTTTGGTTAAAACAAGAGGTAGCAGTAGTATTAGCTAAGCGTTAACACACCAGGTCGGTGTTATTGCTTTTGAGTACTGTACTAGTTAAAGTCAAGCTTAGGTTTCGCGTAGCCTCATTTTTGCAACGACCGCCGAGGAGCAAACGGCCGAAGGACACCACGCCATCCCCATGGAAGGAGACGACATCACTCCCAAGAAAGATGGAGGTGTTTTGAAGGTATTTATCCACGTTGAGAGCCATTCTCTTTTTTTTGCTACCCTTAAGCGCTTGGGCTAATAGGGTTAGCTGTCGTCAGCTAACGCACCGCGGGCAGGTTGCTAACCGTTTATTGTCTTTAGTAACTAATCGTGCTCGATGTAACGACGGCTATTAGAACCTTCTAGAATCATCAACGTTGGCGACCAAATAAGATGTTGAGACGTGTCATAAATAAATAACCTTTTGGTCCTGTGTGTTTTTGAGCACGTGAGAACAATGTTATGTATTTCAACAACAAAACATTTGAAACGTTGCTTATTGTTGTAGCGTTTCCCAAGTTTTAATGGGCAAAACCACATACAAATCTGTTCGAAATAAATCACATGGCGCATCATCAGAGACCATTAATTTAATCGCTGGTTTAGATCAAAGGTAATATTATTTTTAGCAAAGAAATCCTGTCGGGCCAATTAAGTAAAATAGGGTAATTACACTCTGAGACAGTTTTAAACTCTCATGTAAAAAAAAAAAAAGAAAAGCTTAACGTGCAAGCAAACTACAGCCAATTGTTACCAAAATTCACATGCACTTCTCTCTTTGTGCCCACTTCAACCTCTGAAAATTGCCACAGTATTTTGGATAACATGGGCCTCAAGCTTTTTCTTCCCCGTCGAGATTCACTGTTGGTACAAAAATTAACTAGGCTTAAGGTTAGCAAACGACCAATTGCCACCCAAATTCATGTGTCAGAAAATATCGAAACGAAGGAAAAAGCTTAATGTCCATAAAATCCCAAATATTATGGTGATTGCTTTGACATTTTCAGAGGTTGAAGTGGGCGTTGGTGGTGTTGTGCATGTGAATCTTGGTGGTGATTGGTTTAGTACTTTGCAAGTCTATCTCACAGTTCTGAGGTTTGAAATTTGAATCTCAGCTCGGATGTTTAAACCAGGTGGGCCTGGATTTTCTCTTGTACTGTCTTTCTCCCGCATTCCCAAAACTTCTATGTTTTGTTCAAGAAAGACATACGTAGGTGAGTATGAATTGGCTGCCAATCAGTCTCTAGAGAGCAACCCACTGGGAAGTCCTCCAACTCACCTGAGACCCAAATGAGGCTAAAGAAAATGCATGGATGTCTTGTTTGCAAATATTTCTCTGGAGTGCCTGCCCAGCCATCAAGTGTAAAATTAAACAACCATGTAAATCATTTAGTTGGCTGCCATTTTCTGAAACTTGCCCTGAGTGAACAGTTCAGCACTCACTGTTACCAAACAACAAGGTTAATTAATATAACCACCGCTACGCAGTCTTTCTCAGACAGTTGCTTGACCAGCTAAATTGCACAAAGTTCTTTGATGGTTTAGAATTCACTCAAAGGCGGGCTGAGCCTGCTGTGATTTCCTGAAAAACAGCATTGTTGATCAAGCCCTCCAGTTTTGCGCCAGGTCACACGAAAGGGGAAACCAATCTGTGTGCTACCAGAGCAGGCTGCCAACCACTGGTCCGGAGTTGCAGTTGTCAAAGATGTCCAACTGTCATGGGTTGGGCGATGTTCCAAAGAACCACTCTGAAGCATCGGAAACAGCACGTGTCATGTCAAAGCCAAAGGAGGCTGCAACGTTGGAACGGATTTGCATTGGCTTACATTGTCAGCGGCCTTTTAAGTTCAGATAATGTTATGATAATGTTCTGAAGTTGTTGACATGCGAGTGGTCAGAATTTCTAATTGGTGGTGTCCATGCAGCACATTACTACACTAATTGATTTTATTTTGGCAATGGGGTAAAACGCTACATGAGTTATTCAATGCAACGGGCATGTACAGTAATGAAAAACCTGTTGGTGGTGTTCGTTATTGAGCATCTGCCAAGAATGCTCGGAGCTTTCTGAAACACGCCTGTGATGCAAATTCAACAAAATGCAAAAATATGAGCATGTCGATGCCAGACTTTTGCCAAACTGTGTTCTTTGTGTCCTCACTCCTATTTTTGGTTGTAGAGTGGAACCTTGACGAACAAGAGTGCCAACTTGACTTTTTCCCATTCCAGAATGCCGCTGGGAGGATTTTTATTTACTTAGTGTTGCCAATCCCGAATTTAAGTTCTGAGAGAGCTTCACATTTGCCGCCACCAGAGTGAAGTGTAAAAAAAAAAATTTTTTAAAAAGGTTTAATTTAGGTTTTGTAATGCATGTGGGCAAGTAGAGCCACAGGTGCCGATACTCTTTTGGTTGTTTATTGAATAGGACAAACAGTCACACACGCATACAAAATGAGAACATTCAGAAACTGAGAACATTCACGCACAGACGGTCGTACACAGATTAGTTGGCCAATCCGACTCCAGGTGCTTTTGTTACCGACAAGGCCATGCCCTTAAAGACAGACAGCCAACAAATAGATGCTACTGTACATACAGTAATTAATGGGGCCTGACTTATTAATCGGCTGGTCAAAATTAGCTTTTGAAAAATCGGTGCCCCCCCCCCCCCCCCCCGATAAATGAATGAATAAATCAACAAAGAATTGTCCAATTAAAATGACAATTTTTGCCTGTAATTTACATGTTTATTGTTTTAAGTGTTAGGTGCCAAAAGTACATTATTTCATTCACTATACATTTTAAAATTAATCTAACGATTATTTGGTTATTGGGATTTTATTCTGGTGAATATTAGAACTGGCACCGGTCTTAAAAAAAAAAAAAAAAAAAGAAATCCCTATCGGTCAGCCCCTAGCAATTACATTTTCTAAAACCTTTTTTTTTTTAAACATTCTCATATGTTGTCCGGAACACATAAGTGGCATTTCATTAAGGAATAATTATGTGATATAAATCTAAATGGAGTTGCAAGCTTGATTCACGGAACAAATTTAACCATGTTCTACCGTATGTCCTCTCTGTCTTCTGTTTTCAGCTGGTGAAAAGGGAAGGCACTGGCACAGAGCTGCCAATGACCGGGGACAAAGTTTTTGTCCACTACGTGGGCACCCTCCTGGATGGCTCCACCTTTGACTCCAGCAGAGACCGAGGAGAGAAGTTCTCTTTTGAGCTGGGCAAAGGTTAGTTTCCCCATCATTTGGGAGAAGACATGACCCCCGTCACGCCGACGACAACGTTTTCATCCGTCTTCCCCGTGTGCGTGTGCAGGCCAAGTCATAAAGGCGTGGGACATCGGCGTGGCTACTATGAAAGAGGGGGAGCTCTGCCAGCTCATCTGTAAACCTGAGTATGCGTATGGGTCTGCCGGCAGCCCACCCAAAATTCCCCCTGATTCCACACTTATTTTTGAGGTAAGCCTTGACATGCATCCAAGTTGGCCTGGTACATTATCGGTGTGGTTGCCCAGAGGATTTGGGACATACGATCGACTCAACTTCCCATGTTATCTTCCTCTTAAGGCAGTAAACTAATTGAGAGAGAATTAACAGGGTATTTGCGCAGTCCATTTTGCCTCTGTTTAGTCGAGCGAGATGCACACCAATTTTTAACATGTTAGCTGATTTTTTCTTTTTTTTTTTCTTCCACACACCATGACAAAACATTGACTTGCGTTGCGGGCCCTTGCCTCTAAAGCAGGGGCGTCAAACTCATTTCACATTGTGGGCCACATACGGCCTCGGTAGATGTCAAGTGGGCCGGACCATTAAAAATTATACCATACTCTGCTATAAATAACCAAAATAAATGTCTTTCCTTTGTTTTGCTCTAAAGATGCACAAGAACACGGGGAAAATGTTGAAATTTAATGAACATATCTTTTACAAAACATTTCATGCAGCTCCTTAGATTTCCTTAGACAAATGTGCAATTTACTTTTATCATTCACATATATGCAGTGCAACTGATCCCACTGACAAAACCTTAACAAGTAATTGGTCTTGAAAAATATAGTAATGCACTTTTAAGACTGGACGAGATTTATAAAGAAAGGAATTTTCAAACCATTTACACGAGCATATAAAATCTAAATGTAATCCCTGCATACTCCTTACAAACTAAGGAGAGTGCCATAATATATGTTAAGAATAAAGTATTCACATGTAGCGTCTGCTGTGTTGGATCTGTCTCAGTGACAGGCTGATACTGCTGTTGTCTTCTTCTCTGATCAAAACAATGTTGTCTTTTCCTCTGATCAAAACAGTGTGTCCCCTAGCGGATATTCCATGAATTGCACCATATTACATATATTCATTCCGTGTCTTTTATGCATTTTTTTCACTTTTAAATTATCCTGCGGGCCTGATCAAACCTCCTTGCAGGCCGGATCCGGCCCGCGGGCCGTATGTTTGACACCCCTGCTCTAAAGGGTCTTTTATACCCAAATGGCATGGATTGGCCGAACTCTGATTTGCATTTGTAAATACTGAACAAGTGTATCTTTAGCACGTGGCTAATCACTGCAGGAGGAAATGCTCATATTCGATCCCAGCTCCGGCCTCCCTGTGTGGAGTTTCTGTCCCCGGGCTTGCGAGGGTTTTGCTCCGTTTCCTCCCACAGTAAAAAAAAAAAGAAAAGGACAATACGGCAGGCTCGTGCATGGGAAAAATTGTCCCTATATGTGTGTATAGCGTGGATGGTTGTTCGCCAATTCATCTGTGTGCCCTATCAGATTTTTATATTGCAAAATTGGTGTCGCCTTGCCCGAAGATGGGGATAGGTCCAGCCGACCCTAGTGAGTGAAGTTCGGTTCGGATGGAAATGGATGGAATACTTAGCCGCCCGAACCTCAAGTGTAAAGCATATAAAATGGTAGCTGATTTTCATGCCCTGCAAAGGAGGGAAATGCTCATATTCAAGCAGCCCCTCACCACCTCAATATTTCTAAAAATCATAATTGCACTGGAAAATATTTAGAGGGGCCATGCACGACTGAACTGAACAATCGCAAACCCCCAAATTCTTAACAATCTGTGCCCATTGATGACCATCCCTGCTGTCTTCACCTCTAGGTGGAACTTTTTGGATTCCGCGGGGAGGATTTAACCGAAGATGAGGATGGAGGGATTATCCGTCGCATTATCACTAAAGGGCAGCCATATGCCAAGCCGAATGAAGGATCCTCTGTTGAAGGTAACGCATTTCTCATCCTACCTTGACAAGAAACGTATT
Source organism: Hippocampus abdominalis (assembly GCA_018466805.1). NCBI lineage: Eukaryota > Metazoa > Chordata > Actinopteri > Syngnathiformes > Syngnathidae > Hippocampus > Hippocampus abdominalis. The sequence goes on along the minus strand of CM031697.1, from coordinate 7,144,981 downwards.
TATTACGATTTCCAGACACAATTTATTCGCTTCTGATAAAACCTTGTGAATTGGCCAATATTGATCCAATACGATTATTCTAAGTGGCATTTTGGATCGTCTCCTCTTCAGTGACGGTGGAGGGCAGCTGCGATGGGCGCGTGTTTGACGAGAGGGAACTCAAATTCGTGATTGGAGAAGGAGAGTGTCTTGGCTTGCCGGCTGGAGCGGAGAAAGCCATCATGGCCATGGAGGAGGGAGAGGAAGCTCTGTTCCGCATCAAACCTAAGTACGATTGATGATTAGCGAGCAGCCACAATTGTAGAGATAAAAGGAACATCTGATGTAAAAAGGAATTTTAGTTGCTGGAAATAAAGTGAGCCCTCTATGAGGCGTCACCATACCGTGGTGGTGGGGTTCATGCACCCCGATGATCTTAAGAGCGGAGTTGTTTGGGGCTTTATCAAGGGGCACTGGAGGGTGTTGTTCCAACTCCAGAGGAATCGCACACCACAGCCTCCCTGGTCAAATTTATTCAGGGGGTGATGGAGAGGGAGGGTCTGTCGGGAAGTCCCATCTCTGATTCAGAAGCAGTGGACCATCGCTAACACCCTCGGGAGGGTCAACATGTGCTTTGTAGACTGGTGTTCAACCATGTCCCCCTGGGGCGTTCTGTGGGGGATCCTTCGGGAGTATGGGGAATGGAACCCCCTGATAAAAGGGATCTCACCGATATTTCAAGACACCTGGGAAATGTCAACTTGAAACCGTAAGAGGTCAGAAATGCACCCAATAACAAAGTTTTGTTTTCTTGGAGGTATGGCTTTGGGAGCGAGGGAAACGCCAAATATGGCATCCCCGGCGGGGCACTTTTGCAATACAAGATCAAGCTCACAGCCTTGGAAAAGGCCAAAGAGTCGTGGGAGATGAATTCGTCGGAGAAGTTGGAACAGAGTGTCGTCATCAAAGAGAAGGGCACACAGTATTTTAAGGTATGTATGGGTGGCTAAACCTTTGACAAAGGAAAGGAACTCCTGTCGGGTTTTGGCACCAACATTTTTATCCAAGGCATATCGATCACGTCTATCGCGATACATTTTGATATTGAATGATAGCCCAGCCCCAATACAGGATGTTATCTAACGGCCACTGCTTGTGTTGCCTTTCAGAAGGGTATGTTCAAGCAAGCATCTATGCAGTACAAGAGGATCGTGTCGTGGCTTGAGAATGAGTCTGGATTATCCGAGGAGGAGGAGGAAAAAGCCAAAGCGCTTCGACTGGCTGCGCATCTCAACCTGGCCATGTGCTACCTGAAGCTCAAAGAGGCCAACCAAGCACTGGAAAACTGCAACAAGGCAAGATATCACACAACGGGGCACGATCCAATTTCACTTCATCTAATTACAAAATGATGTTATCATAGGTTCATAAAGGATGCTAGTGACCGGTAGAACAATAACATGCTTTTCCACTAGGTGGCATAACGTACACAGTGAACCTGTTGCCCTGAACATAATAGAATGTGATGGCATGCCTACCTTGGACAAGTAAAATCAGATGAAATCATCATTTCACTTTATTTTTGGGTGTGATTTTACACTCCGATTTAAAAATATGTTTTTCGACTCACTAAAGGATGGCAAACTTTGCACTTGACTACAACGGCGCCTCCAACGTGTTTCATTGTTGAATAAAGCCTGTTTTGGTGTGGTGTGGTCACAGGCCCTGGAGTTGGACGAGTCCAGTGAGAAGGCACTATTCCGAAGGGGAGAGGCACTGTTGGGCATGAAAGAGTTTGACAAAGCCAGGGATGACTTTCAGCGCGTTGTTCAACTTTATCCCGCTAACAAAGCTGCGAAGAGTCAGGTATGATGGCACCCAGGGAAAAAGTCAAACATGTTTTCCCAATGTTGTGACTATTGTTTGGCTTGGCTGAATATCGTGAACCTGGGAGTCAGAAATGGGGGGTGTTTTTCACAAATACAGTCAAACCTCGGTTTTTGAACGTCTCTGTTCTCGACCAATTCGTTTTTCGACCAAACATTTTTTTTTTTATGCCTCGGATGACAAACAAGTTTCGGTTCTCGAACAAACTGAGCGCACTTGAATGCACCATTTGACTCCTCTCGCCTTCCTTACACGACGAGGAAGTGACGCTTCCCTGTGTTGCTTTCCGTTGTGAGCAGACGTGTTCAGTAAACATTTTTATTTGAAAGAGAGCGTGGTTTTGGTTTTCGAACAATTTCGGTTTTCGAACAGCCTTCTGGAACGCATTATGGACGAAAACTAAGGTTTGACTGTAATGAAAAACTCAGGTGACATCGCCGCTGTAGGATCAGAACTCTGTCCGTCCCTGTAGTTGTTTTACTGTGGAGTGTAAAAACACTGCTAATAGTAGTGCTACTTGTGCTTTAATTATTTATGATACTAATTTGAGTTCATGCCATGAGCGCTCCCAACATTCCCCCTGCGAGCTACTGGTACTTCACAATCTACTTAATGGGCACACCTGGTCAAGAGTAACACCACCTGCCCCAATGAAAAGAGTAGGAAAACTTAAATTTCTAAAATGATACACCATTACCACCTGCTGATCTTTTGCCTTATTCGCTTAGAGCAGGGATGGGCAAATGGCTGCTCATAATTTTTTTTTTTTTTTTTTTAAACAAACCTTTGTCACAAGTACTTTGCACGTCTCACCAAATTGTCAATATTATGACAATTGTCATTTTCCAATCTGTGGGTGCTGTTTAAAAGCCACCAGGTGAGGCTATCGCATTATTTGCTCGCCTTGATGTCTCCTCCTTTGTTTTCTCCACCCAGATGGTTCTTTGTCAGAAGCACATGAAGGAGCAGCACGAGAAGGACAAACGCACCTACGCCAACATGTTCCAAAAGTTTGCCGAGAGGGATTCCAAGGTAATGGATCTTGCCACCCTCAAACGGGGAGACTGCTGCTAAATGTGAAGCAATCTTGGAACAGCTCAACCAACCTGGCGGCGTTTTGGTTCTTTTGCAGAAAGCGTCCGAGAAGGTGAAGAGCAAGGAGAACGGGGACAGCGAAGATATGGAGATCGACAGTGCTAACAAGGAAGCAGAGGGCGACGCGGAAGTCTAACACGCCGTAAATTCTGACGGTTCACATGTTCTTCTGACTTTTTGTTACTTCGGCCGTTTTTGTGTTTTAAGTGTGTTAACGGTATGCGTGGGTGCATGAAGCAAATGTCAACAAGAGCCCTGACTTTGCTGGCTTTCTTCATCCTGGCCTCTTGCCATTGTCGTTAATTGTGGTGGCGATCTGAGCAGGCGTGATGTGGTTTTAATATTGCTGTGCTCATGTCCCCTTCAACTCTCAACCCGCAGCTTTAAAAGTGTGTTTCACAGCTGAATTACGTGAATGTGAGTGTGCGCGCGCGCCGTAAAGGGCTATTCACCTTGCACTATATTAGTTCTCTCAAGCCTCCGCTTTTATGGGCCTAGCGATCAATTCCAGGATTGGCGACGGCTGAACTCTCTGATACAAGGTGCTGGAATGCTCCAAAAGTTTATTCAGTGTTCCCTCACTACTTCGCTGTTCCGTTATTGTCCTTTGTGACCATAACTTCATCCATTGCAGTTTTACCTCACTATTTTACTGGTTTTCTCAATAATTTTTTCATCCTTCCAAGTCGGACCGGTCAAGAAATATCTTTTTATTTTTTTTTACAAAGACCAAGAACATTAATTTGGAAATTACCGCTTCTCATGCACTACTCGGAGCGTGTGTTCACAGAGGCAGAGCGTGGTGTGCCCCTCTTATTCGGTCAATGTTCCCCAAACCCCGTTCTCTCATCATAGGTGCGTTGGGAAATAAGTTCTCAGTGCGCTGCGTTACTCAGACCCTTCAGAAACTTGGAATGCTGTTCAAATCTGCTGTACAGTTATTAAAGGGGTGGCAAAAAATAAAAACGGAGTTCAAGCCGAATAGTAAATATCTGCCTTCAGAAATTAAGTGGAGCACGCTCGCTCTGCCTCCAGCAGCAAACGAGGACGATAAAATGGCTCAAAACTATGTTTGTTTGCTTTGAATTGGCTTACCTAACTAGAATCCCTCCCGCGAAAAGTGAGGGAACACCGCATGCATGTAGCAAGAGGGGATAACGATTTTGGGGGTTAGCCATTGGACTCAAAAGTTGTCTGGTTGAATTCTCCAGAAGTGCTGTTTTACGTTTGGGTCGAACCAGCAGTGCTTTCGGGACTAATGACTGTGTACTTTCAATCCTTTTCACTCCCCGAAAGTATTGTGCTTGTGATTTCTGAATAGTGAATACGACAAAGTAATCAACTGGAATATCCGGACACGTAAACAAGCATCAAAGCAGCTGTACAGGACCCATGTACTCGTTCGACTGTCTTAATTTTCTGCTTTATGTATGAAGTTTTGCTGTTTTCAGACTGCTGAAAACGTTGCCGTGGAAAAGCCACTGAGGGTCTACTTGGTCTGTTGGAAGGGTGTGGTTTGTTGTGGTGTGGCCTGGCGGAAGGATTAAATAAACATTCAAAACCTTGCTTTGCGTGTCTGTGTGTGATATTCTCAACTGCGTTTTTGCCCTTTTTTATCTGCAGAGCCGCATTATAAATCGTTACCTTCCTCAAAAGAATGGGCCATGTAATTTTTTTTTTCTCAGAATACACAAAAAAATAAACAAAATAATATCTATTAATATCCTTTCAGAGGTAGTATTGAACCATCTGTTTAACAATTTAGCTGACTTTAGCAGAGATGGCCAGCATCCTGATATGTTTGAAACTTTTTTTTTCCCCTGACACACAGTTTTGCTGTATATTCTCCCTTTTACTCAGATGAAAGACTTAACAAAAACTGCAGGCTTTCAGAGCTCAGTACAAGTGCCTTATTTTTAAACAATGAGCAACAACTGAATGCACTAGCCGTGAGATCTTATCCAGCAGCTACCTTGGAGACCCTGGAGTCGGTTTACAGGTGGGATCAACACACTATTGTGCCTCACAGATAAACACTAAGACAAAATGAACACACTTGTGACAAGTTGGCTGTAAAACTGGAAACAACACAGCTAGTATTTACTAGGTTCTATTATAGAACCATTAACATCAGGGGATGAGCCAAAAGATATAAACATGATTAATACATAGGAGGGTTATAGATTGTCCTATACAGTGATCCCTCGCTTTGCGACTCACTTTTTGTGGTTTCAGTGCATCGCGGATTTTTCAAAAGCATTCACCAAAAAAAAAACTAAAATGCCGCAATAGGTCCGCGGGAGGCAGCAAAACAAGTCACATAGAGCAACATATACAGGACTACATGTATGTTTCATGTTTATGTTTACTGCATTTAGTTATTTATACACTAACCTAACTTATACATATTTTACATCTTTATATAAATGAGTATATAGCATTACGTAATGTTAATTGCTACAAACATTTACTTCTACATGCATGTATACCATTAAATTTGGCCTTATAAATATAATAGATACTCATACACATGTACATATACCTGTACGGGGGTGTTACCTACTTCGCGGAATCTAGAGGACTGTCCCCCCCCCCCCCCCCCCCCCCCCGTGTAGCGCCCTCCCTGGTCTATGCCAATGAAACACAAAGCATTATCTTTCTATTCATACATCATAATGTACACTGATGTCTCCTCACACCCTACGACGTATACAAGGTTGTAAAATGCGTGTTTTTAAAAGGATGAAACTGTTTGCTAACCTATCACTTCAACCTGCTTCAGGTATCCAGCCCAAAGAAACAGAGGCGTGTCTAACTGATAGGTAAGGTCATTAAACAGAAATCTATCCTAAAATAACAGTGTGTTGGGGAGGCTCTTTCAAAATAAATGTACTCTTATTACAACACGACCAAAATAAACAGTTCCAGTGATAGTTTCACAACGGGTGGACAACGCGTTATTTAAGATACAGTTATATTAGTAATTTAGTGTCATTATGCTTTGGCTCTGGAACAGTTTGTTCGTTCGATTGCTTGTTTTGTTTTTTAAAGAGTAAATCGATTTCCGTTTTCTTCTGTCTGACAAATTGAAAGGCGGTGTGGGTACTCTTCCATCGTCCGTTGTGTTTGTTGAGTTGGAAATGGCAAGAAAATGTTCGGCATCAAACGAGCCACTCCAACATTTTATAAGTCTCTAAGCCGTTTATTTGCAATTTAATAACTTCTTTTGCCGCCTTGTTTCTGTTCGCCGCTGGAATGGAAGCGACCGAGTCACTAGCGCACCGGGGACAGATTGGTGGCCGGTAGTAGCGCGCACATTCGCCGGGGACAGAAGCACCGGCGACAAACTGGGACCAAGAGACGGTCCCTTTCCAAAAGCGACCACAGCAAAGCTGATGAATAACCCCGGTTGAGCTGTCAGCTGAGTGTCGGGATGATAACCACGTTTTTCCCAGTGAAGAAACTGCGGAGGAAGGGCAAATGTGTGCTGTTCGGGGCCATTCTGGTCATCGCGGCGGTAACCGTTGTGTCCAAAGCGCGGTGGGGAGAAGGCACCGGTAAGTTTGGCAACTTCGAAAAAGGTTTTTACTATTGTTGACATTCAATTTTACTTTTAAGGACAGTCTACTAATGACCCAAACACGCATATTTACTATGATAACTACCTTGTACTCATTACATTAAGAAAATACTTGGTCACTTTAACTTTTCAGTTTTATTTGATTGATTTTTTTGTATCACCTGATGAATATTGCTCCGCTTTTGACTTAAAATATGATGGAAAATAGACACGTGTTTTGTTCATCAGTCCCTATTTAAGTTCACTGAAAGTCACCATTTCTCAAGTGTAGTTTATTGAGTTATAGTCCCTTTAAATCTCATAAAACTAATTAAAAATATTCGTTATTTACAATTCCCTCCGAAAGTATTAGAACGGCAAGGTCAATTTCTTTGTTTTTGTTGCATACCGAAGAAATTTGGGTTTCACAGCAAGAGATTGATATGAGACAGAAATTCACAAGTCCACCTTTTCTTTCATATTGTTGACATCTAGATGTGGTGAACAACTCACAGCGGAAAGCAAAATAACAATATGCACCTGTTGAAACTGTTGAAACTCCTGCAAAGCGTGTCGTCCTGTTTGGATTTATATAAGGGATCATCTCCTAAAATGGTCATATCTTGTTGTGCGGTCAGATGTACTAAGAGACAAGGGTGTAAGAAACCAAACTCAGCTTTTTATCACATACCCGCTGATGAAGATAAAAGACAGCGATGGGTAGCAGCAACCAACTGAAATGACTGGCAGCCCACAAAGTATTTGAAGATTTGCAGCGATCCTTTTTCACAGGGTTAGTAGATCATATTTCCTATATTTTACTCATAATCGTTAAATTACTGTGTGATGCTGAGCGCAAACATGGGATGGAATGTGTAAAAATACTAAAATAAAATAAAAATGCGTCAATTAGCATCACAAGCAAGTTTTACCTTCGCCATTACAAATTAACCGGGTGGAATGTGTAAAAATAATCAAATCAAATAAAAATACGTCAGTTCGCATCATAAGCAAGTTTTACCTTCGCCATTACAAGCCTGGTGTGAGCGTAGCAAATCATTCTAGGTCATGCTCTGTGAATTCCGGTAAAGTGATGGCTATCATGGCTAGACGGGCAAAAATAACTTCAATACTGTTGCTAAATCGCTCGGTTTTCCATCCACTTTTATTCGGCAGACATTAACTTTTGACATCCTTCATGGGGCCCTCATGTGGCCATGTGTCGAAGCTTCACCGGGTCAATAACTGCATCAAGCATTCGTCACCAGACTGTTGCATTCTTCATTTGAAATGATTATCCAGGCAGTTACTGCAGTCCTCTTTAGTTCTTGTTTGTTTCTGGGGGTTTCTCCCTTCAGTCTCCTCCTCAGGAGGTGAAATGCATCCTCTATTGGGTTAAGGTCTAGTGATTGACTTGGCCAGTCTGAAGAGCTTACACTGCCGACACACCAAGTCCTTTTTTTGTGTTCGCAACGCAAGGCCAAGCCACGACGTTACTTCCACCATGGGAATTGAGCTTGTGTGTTTTGGATCCTTTCTTAATCCATACTTGAGCCTTTCCATCACTTTGTTCGACATTAATTTTGGTCTCATCAGTCAAAACCGTGTTCCCAAACTTTCGTAGCTCATCTCTGTACTTCTTTGCGAAATTAGATTTGGCCTTCCGATTCTTTAGCTGATGAGTTGAAGGGGCTCATTTTATCATTTCACATCACCAGAGGGGGGAAGTGGGAGGAGGTACAAATAATTTGGGGATATGAAACGGCGCTTCTTGAGCTCCTCATTCTATGGAGATGTCTATTCAAGAAAGAATAAACCATTAAAAAAAAAAACTTCTAACTAAATCATGTCCTTATCATTTACTTCTCCTATAAATAAAATTACTTCTCCAATGAGGGGGAAAGATGAATTAAAATTGGAAATTAGATTTTTTTTTTTGGGGTCGGGTGGGGGGATATTTCGCTCCACTCATAACTTTGGCATAAATCTGATCACTGTTGTGCATAATCCGATGCAATGAAATGCATTTTAAGATGAACTGAATCGTTAAGGACCATAGACGAACTCATGGAGCCTTTGATTTGATTTGATTTTTTCACACTTAATGTGTTTTGATGAGTGCAGCCTCACGCAGGTGAAACAAGAAAACAGGTTCCTTTGAAAAGAGACACGCCAGCCGTGAGAAAGTTGTCTGTGGGGTCTGTTGTTGGGGGGGCTGCGGCAGGTCAGTAGTTCACGTCACAGTTTTACTCTCCACATCGGAGGGAAATGCCGTCTCACGTCGGCTAACCGCACTTCCTGTCGTTGTCTTTACCTTTGTTTGCACCGCGTGAGTCTTAACAGAAGGGTGTCAGGGATGCAGATGAAAACAGAGTGGAAACGACAACACGACTCATACACTCCACCGGTTGCCCCCTTTGAACAAAGCCTGACGTGTAAACACATGCTGAGCGCTGTCATGCGAGGCGGGGGGGGGGTGGGGGGTGGGGGGCTGGGTCGCCTCGCTTTACATTCCTCACCTTTACATTGGAGTGACGATCGCGCTTGACGGTCGTCACAACGGAGAGGAAAATGCAAAAATGTCACGTTGTGGAATTCAAAGGACTTGAATGCTTTCATGCTCATTTTTATGTTTTGAAAGATTTTTCGATTGAATTGAATTTGGAACCCAGTATATTCGAGGTCAGCGATGGACATTGTTGGAGATTCTGAACTCCGAAGGTTTTATATGTGCATTCACCAAACTCGGGCTGTCATTTACAAATCTTTTTAGATTCGATTATCCGATCAATTATTTCATAGATTACTGTACTCTGTACTGATGTAAAAGTGATGGGAAGTACAGTACTGTGACGAGGCTTCAGCTTGTTCAGTACCTGAAACAGCACCAAAGATCTTATTGCCTCAATAGTAGGCGTCTGCCGACCGTCCGGCCAGTTTGTCGTCACACTTACACTTTCCCATGTCCTTTTTTTAACCTTGAGAATCTTTTTCATTTTTAAGTATTGCTCTCGAGAAGTCTGTACGGCCTGTGAGCAGCAAATGTTGGTGCGGTAAACACGTAAGTGGCCCAACATCGGCTACAGTTGGTGCAAATGCGATTAAAAAATATATATATCATAAAATGTTGACCAATTCTGTGGTCAATTGAACCACCATTATATGGTGACAAATACAACGTATTACGGCATATCCTTGTCATTTATTTTTATAAAATGACTTCGCAAATTAGCGGGAAAAATGAATTGAAATTGGAAATCTAGAGAGAGAGAGAGAGAGAGAGAGAGAGAGAGAGAGAGAGAGGACAAATTATTTTATGTAGGTCATTTGGCTCCGGATGTAACTCTGGAGATAGATATTTAATAAATTGCATTTTAACACTCTTTTTGGTAAGACTGTTTTATCATTGGCCAGTTTTGTGGGAACAGTCTTGCCATGCAAATGAGATCATTTTAACCCACGTCATCAACAAAGCCAACACAAAGTGTGCACATATCTCCCGGAGCAAACAAGTGTAGCTGATCCTTGCATGTGGCGCATGCAGCGGATACACCATCCGAATACTGTCGAGTCAGTTTTCCGTCCTCTGTCGTCATTAATGCAAACACTCGCTGTTGTGGTTTCTCTCGACGCTGCAATCAGGACCGGAACATGTTCGCTATATCTCGGCGGCTGAGAGGAAGCTAGCACGCGCCGCTTACCACAGTCGTGTCTCTCTGTACACACGCTTCGTCTTTGACCGATACGTTTTTTTTCCCTTTTTTAAAATCTTTTGCAGGTTACATGAACACACGGGGGTGGGGGGGTGAGGGGGGGGGGGGGGTTAGTTAATAAATGTCCCACGAGGTGGAATGGCTGTGAGTGGTTGAAGGTGGTGATGCTCTGAACCGTGGAAGAAAAGAAAACACAAATCTACCGAGCAATCTTATTTTAATGCCCTTTTTCCTGAGAGGAGCGGAACATTGGCTGCCTTCGCAAACATTTGCAATTGTTTGCCACTCAGTGGGATGGGGGCTTTTTAAGTTCGGGTCACTTCAGATACAGTAAAGGGTTTAGGGTAGGGTTGGACTAGGATAGGAAAGTAGTACAGTTGATGCATTATTTGGAGCGTTCTTTAAAAAAAGATAATAGCTGTAACAAATGAAAAATATAAGGCAAAAATATCAAAACATTGGTTACTGTTTTTAAAAAAAAAAGGGGGGCTGTCACTGTATCATATGCTTCTGTCTTCATGCTTTTCTTTGCCGTTTTCTACATTTTCCTTGACGTAATTAGCAACGTACAATCTCTGCTGGGCCTTGTGCTGCCGAAGACGACGCCAGATGGAGATAAAAATACTCTGAACCACCACCCTAGCATTACGCGTTTCACCAAAGGTGGCCCTGTGCTCCCAACCCCCGTGGGAATGGGTGTCTCCGCCTCTGCTATAATAACAGCCTTCATTTTACGAAGCCATGAAAGCGCTGTTTCCATCGTCGTGTCTCAGCTACACCAAAATTGTGTCAATTGAAAGATGATAGAAGTGTGATTTTTTTTTTTGTGTCTAGAATTCACCCAAAATGATTGTGTCCCAAAAAAAACCCATAGCCGATTTCCTTCCTTTCACTTTTTTATGCGAACTGAAATGATATCCATGTCCATGCAATTTTCTGTCAAGCAATTCATCGAAAGCAAAGTGCAATCTATTTTTAGACACCCTTTTTGAACTTCTTTCACTGGTTCCTGCTTGTTCCATTGCAGATGACCACGGGGACTGGGGGAGCGGCACGTTTGACCAGAGGGTAAGCCCGGAAAATGTGGTGGTCATTGAAAGTGTGCGTGCGTGCGTGCGTGCCACGCGTGTGCGCCTGTGTGCATATGCACATGTGTGTCTGCGTTTCAGCGTGCCTGTGTTGGAAATAAGGTGATGGAAACTAAAATGCATCAAGCTATGAAGGCAGTGACATTAATGAAGCATGTGTTCCAGGTTGGAGTGGGCCATCCACTGGAGGATTCTGGATTTATGCCACAAGACTGGAAACCAGAGGTGTGTGTGTGTGTGTGTGTGTGTGTGTGTGTGTGTGTGTGTGTGTGTGTGTGTGTGTGTGTGTGTGTGTGTGTGACAATGACGTGTGTTTGTGTAGGTCAGGGGTCGGCAACCCTAAATGTTGAAAGAGCCATATAGGACAAAAAAAACAAATATGTCTAGAGCCGCAAAAAATAAAAGCCTTCTATAAAACGTACAAAGAAGGAAACACATGCTGTATGTATGTAGGAGACTGGACTCAACTCAACTTTATTTATAGAGCACTGTCAAACAGCCATCGCTGCATACAAAGTTCTGTACATGGAGGTCATTTAGAGGACTGTCTCAGAATTGTTTGTTATTCATTCCTTTGTTGTGTGTTCACAAACGCCCATATAGAATTTATTTTGTAATTTCCTGCTTAATTTTTTGTTTTGGGAGCATAAATAAAGTGTACGTTTAAAAAAAAAACAACAACACCACAGCTCTCCTTTTCACATGTATCTATATCTATTTGAGCTATATTAGCCTACTATCAAAATCTTTTTCCATTTTCCAATCTTTTTTATAAAGTTCTAGGGAGCCACTAGATGTCGCTAAAGAGCCGCATGCGACTCTGGAGCCGCGTGTTGCCGACCCCCGGTGTATGTGTTGTGTGTGGGGGTGTAGATTTCCTCTTTAATTTCGTCTGTTGTACTCATGAGAATTAGTGAACTCTAAAAGTAAACTGGCGGCCCGGTAGTCCAGTGGTTAGCACGTCGGCTTCACAGTGCAGAGGTACCGGGTTCGATCCCAGCTCCGGCCTCCCTGTGTGGAGTTTGCATGTTCTCCCCGGGCTTGCGTGGGTTTTCTCCGGGTGCTCCGGTTTCCTCCCACATTCCAAAAACATGCATGGCAGGCTCGTTGGGCACTCTAAATTGTCCCTAGGTATGAGTGTGAGCGTGGATGGTTGTTCGTCTCTGTGTGCCCTGCGATTGGCTGGCGACCAATTCAGGGTGTCCCCCGCCTACTGCCCGAAGACTGCTGGGATAGGCTCCAGCACCCCCCGCGACCCTAGTGAGGATGAAGCGGTTCGGAAAATGGATGGATGGATGGATAAAAGTAAACTACCTGAACATGTCCAGGTCCCATTTATTCCTTTAGCATGCTAAGTTAGCGTCATCGTTGTTCACGTAAAGAAATAAATACAATTTGGGGTGAGGAATGAACTAAATTTAGTTAAATGAGGTGACTAGAATGCCACAAGTGCTATTCAACAGATTGTCTGTATGCATCTGTGTTTCTGTTGAACATGTCTGCCAGTCATTCCCTCTAGTTAGCTTATATTTCTGTTTTGATCTTTGAAGTTAGCTAAGTAGACACAGCAAGTGTCTGTCTGTCCATCCATCTGCCAAGTTATCTTGCTAGTTGTATTTATTTGTCAGTCTACTAGTCAAGTTAGCTTGCTATGCATGTGTCTGTATGTTTGTCTGTCCACCCATCCGGTTAGTCTGCTGGCATCCGTCTGTCTTTTTCGAAACCAAGTCCAAAACTTTGGGGTGTTAATCAACTTATTTTCATATCAAATTAGTCGGTCAAACGGCCCTTGACCAGCTGGAAAATATATCCGGACTTAAGGGTTGCATTCTCCCAACGGACCAGCAGGAACTTATCTATTCTTTTATCTCCAGTAGACTTTATTATTGTAACAGTCTTCTTCCTGGACTCCCGCTAAAGAGTATCAAGCAGCTGCAGCTTCTGCAGAATTCTGGAGCTCAGGGTCTGACCAGAACCAAGAAATCAGAATATATTACTCCCATCCTAAAGGCTCTACACTGACTCCCAAACAGTTGTGGAATAGATTGTCAAATTCTGTTCGTTGTCTATAAATCACCGAATGGTTTAGGTCTTGAATATGAAATGAAATGCTAATCGAATGTAAATCCAGTCGGCCTCTTGAGATCTGCTGAATTCAAAGTAAACATGGACGCAAATAGAATACAGTCAAACCTTGGTTTTCGAACGTCTCGGTTCTCGACCAAAAATTTCGTTTTTTTTTATGCCTCGGATGACGAACAAATTTCGGTTCTCGAACAAACTGAGCGCACTTGAATGCGTCACTTGACTCCTCTCGCCTTCCTTACACGAGGAAGTGACGCTTCCTCGGATAGACGAGGAAGTGACGCTTCCTCGTGTTGCTTTCCATTGTGAACGGACGTGTTCAGTAAACATTTTTATTTTCAAAAGAGCGTGGTTTCGGTTTTCGAACAATTTCGGTTTTCGAACAGCCTTCTGGAACGGATTATGGACGAAAACCGAGGTTTGACTGTAAATTGCAAACAGAAGTGAAGTCAGTGAGAATGTCACACACCCCCTCCCCGACCCCCAGAAAAACCTTTGATGAAGGTCTTCTCTTTTATTTTCCTTCTAGTAATTTTTAGAAAACCTTTTTAATTCTTCTACTTTTAAAATGTTACATATGTTTTTTTCCCCCAAGTTTTATGTTAATGTGTTTCAACGCTATCAATGTACGTTCTTTTAGTCATTTTGGTATGCTACGTTGCTTCTGAATGTCGTTAACTGTACTGTCTGTAAATGCTTTTCGGTGTTTGTGCCTGAAATGTGCTATATAAATAAAGCCGCCTTGCCTTTAACACACAAAAGTGTGGATTGGCAGGAATTCCAGCCTTTTGAACATAAACAAATATTGGATTGAGCCGAAGGAACATCCTTGTGCGGCAACCTACCACTGTGCCTGTGAAGTCGTAATTATAATGACTGATGAAACTTTACGTTCACGACCTGATAGGAGGCTGTCTTCATGCTGCTTTGTTCTCATCCGCTTATAGTGTATGCACAGACATAGAACATGCAGGATACACGCCGAACTCTAATAACGTGGCGTCTTTAGCAGATGGCGCGAAGGTTTTCTGTTTACCTTCTGTTTTTTCATTTTGCTATTCGTACATTATAAATGTATACAATCAGTATTTTTTCGTGTTGAAAAAAATGCTGAAAAAATGACAAAACCCGTACAACAATCATGCTTTATCAATCCGACCGTACGCAGTGATGAAAAAAAATATACGATTGAGGATTACTTTTGCTGGTTTGCCATGACAATAGGAGCGATCCACGACGGCATTGTCCTTGGCTACCAGCAGGTGAGACGATCTGGATTTGACCCAAAATGGTCTTTGTGAGATCGGTTCACAATTGTTTTTTTTTTTCCTCCGTATAAAAGTTGTAATACGCCGTACATGATTTTCAAATGATAAAAAAACGTATAAAATACGAGGAAAACATACAAGTTGATAGGTATGCTAAAGTCACCCTCTGGTTTAAACCAAAATAAAGCTTCACGAAGTTTCTGCAGATTGTGCAGATAGGCTAGAATGGAGTTTGTGTGTGGGTCCTTGACAGTACAGAGACAACAACAAAAAAATACAGCTGCGGCACCGTTAACTTGCGGGCGCAAGTGTGCGTTTGTGTGCTTCTGTTTTGCTGAAGTAGGTCAGACGTTTGCTTGATGAGTGACTGATAACGCTCTCCTCTCTCAGTTTAAAGGCCGGGCCAATTTGCATGTGTTTGAGGACTGGTGCGGCAGCTCCACAGACAGGCTACGTCGCAGCCTGCACTACCCGCTGTACCCTCACGTGAGTGCCAGCCTGCAACTCCTACACTCTCACTCGTTGGCTGTGCGGAGTCATTTCCCACTCTGTTGAATTATTGTCAGTGCTTCACAACACGCTTACTGTTCAATATTGAGTGACTTCTGCCAAACCCATGCTCATAGTTGTTTACTGACTGGGTACATTCCACATCCACATGCTAGATCCTCATTTCCCATGACCTGAGATCCTGACCGCCTTTCCTCTTGCAGACAAGGACCACAGTGCACAAGCTAGCCGTCTCTCCGCAGTGGACCAACTACGGGCTCCGGCTCTTCGGTTATCTCCATCCTTACACCGACGGTACAACAGCTTTGCTTTTTTTGCCGTCGTGAATCGGACTTCATGGCGGCGTCTCGATTTCTTTGCTATCCTCAGGAGAGTTTGTGTTCGCCCTGAGCTCTGACGATAACTCCGAATTCTGGCTCAGCACGGATGAGTCTCCCTACAATCTGCGGTTACTCGCATGGGTTGGAAAGGTACAAACGTTTGCTGTCGTCATTGAAAAGAAAGAAAAAGAGGGCTTCTCTATTATTTCCTGTCTTTTCAGACCGGGTCTGAGTGGACAGCCCCAGGCGAGTTTGAGAAGTATGCCAGTCAGATCTCCAAAGCAACTCAGTGAGTCCATTTTGTCAGCTACCTGTTTACCAAAATTATTATGAGGCCCTGGACTGAATTTTGCTGGATTGCGGCGCAACAGTGACGCTAATTTGCATCGAACCATTCCCGCACCAAGTTTCGCCTCCTTGGACTTGGCAGCAAGGCTGAGTGAAGGGCTCAATTTTTTGCCTGTATCATGTGAAAGCCAAAAGCTAAGGAGAGCTGCAGTATTGTTGTATTCACAGAATTGGGTTTGATGAATTGGGAAGTGAGGATTTGTTGTTGGCCCAGGTTGTCATGGTAACAAAGGGCCGAATGTGCATCGTCACTGGGGAGGCTTGAGTACTGTATCATTTAAAGGAGACAGGACCACTCCTAAACAGGCAAAGTTTAACAAAATAACTAATTCATAAATAAATCAATCAATCAATCAATCAATCAATCAATCAATCAATCAATCCAAGGGTTATTTTGATGAATCTCACAGACGTAGGACACCTGAAATTGTGACTCTCAACCAGTTTTCTGTGGCACATCAGTGAGAGATCATCAGATATGCCATGGGAAATGATGTTAATCATGTTTCTTTTGACAAAGCAGTGAATAATTTTCTCATACAAACTGCTTTCGTTCATTTGTCTGTGACAACCATGTTAGAGGTAAGATGGGGCCAAAAAAATCCAGCCGACCCGACGCGGCCCACGGGTATTAAAGCCCGACCCGAGCCCGACCAATGAACTTGCTTTGCAGGCCCGAGCCCGAAGCAAATCCGAAATTTCTTACAGTCAAACCTCGGTTTTAGAACGTCTCGGTTCTAAACCAAATCGGTTTTTGAATAAAATTTCTAGGTTTTTATGCCTCGGATTACGACCGAAAATCGGTTCTTGAACAAACTGAGTGCACTTAAATGCGTCACTTGACTCCTTTTGCCTAGTGTTCAATAAAGATTTTTTTTTTAAAGCGCTGGTTTCGGTTTTCGAACAAATCGTTTTTCGAGCAGCCTTCTGGAACGGATTATGGTCGAAAACCGAGGTATGACTATTTTATTTGTGAGGACTCAGGAGTAGGAGGGGTGATTTATGATCACAAATTAAAGCCTGTCTTTTGTAATGGAATCTACGTTAAACAAGACTGTAGAAACATTTACATCTTTTATATTTCTGTTTCTGCAGAGGGTACATTAGCCGACAATTTAAGAGTTGACGGGAAAAATTTAAGGCCGTCCGTCATTTTGACGGGTTGAAAATTGGGCCATACATCACAGCAGCAGTACGTCCTTAAGAATCTAGCGCGGCACTTTAAGGGAGAGAAGCAGCGAGACAAAGAACAACAATGACAGGTGGATAATAGACAGAGACATGAAGGAATTCTTTGAATTGTTATTGCAAGAGTTTAGTACAGTACGTGTTGTGATGAGGCGACGTCTGTTTTTTTGCGAACCACGGTCTCTCGTGGCCAAAACTATTCATGGCCTCGAAACGCCTCCGCGCACTGTGACGTTTAGGTAGCAACGTCACAGTGCGTTGTTAGATATTTCTTTTTAAAAAGTCAGCGAGAGAGAAGCCCGGTCCGAACCAACCCGAAGCAATGATTGACATGTTAGGCCCGATCCGAATTTCGGGTCGGGCTCGGGCTTCAGATCTTACCTCTAAACTATAGTAACAGGCTAAAGCTAAACAAACAAATGTTCTTCCACTTTTTAATTCACTCATACATTCACTTTTTGACACTGACATGCATAAAGCATCTAAATATTTCATCAATAAATAATACCAAGAAAAATAAAAAAGGGAATGCAATGCAGTGTATACTGTAGTGGTGCTTGTTAAAGTGCTGCAATAAGTTAAAAAAAAAAAACAGCCTCAAATTTCATATACAGTATCTGTGGTAGAATCGAGAGATGATGGAAACAGTCATTATCAGTCAACTTTTGGATGCCCTTGTTGCTCATGTCACGGAATGTTTAGTCATCATGTGGTTGGCTGAAACCTGCTGGAAGATTTTGTTGGTTACACATATCAAGATGCTTGGTTTGCAATGTTTGCAAGTTGCAGCTGTCTCATAGTCGCGACGGTGGCCACCTTTGCTCGGTGTATTCTTTTCAGCTATGAAGACGTGATATGATGAGTCTTGGCACAAACATGGGAAATTATGAGTCATTGTGATACATGTATGGTAGGGGAAATTATGACCGGATCCCCTGCTGAGTTTGTAAGTTTGCTCACTTTCAAAGTAATGAACCGTCTCTCATGTATATGCGCGTGTTTGTTAATTCTCAAAGGTCATAGGTTGTGTGCAGGTCAAAAATGGATAAAAACACAATTGCCAAGTATCCGTTTTTGGAGTGAAATGCGTACTTGATACCCCAGCAAAATCAGTGAGTGCTTAGTGGAGAAATGCTGGTTGGTAAGCACGGCAATGAGACTATTCTCGTCGTCTGGTACCCGGATTGCATGCAGCTCAGAAGCGATTGTCGCTCATTTATCTTTTGGGAACATGAGTTTTCTGCTCCCTCCACAGTTTTTTTTTTTTAATTTTGGTTTGCCGTCTGGCTATTTGAATGATGCCATTTGACATTTGCTCTTGGCGAACGGTGTTCTGCCTTTTACTATGATCAATAAAAATCGAGTTTGAGACTTCTCATTTCTTTCAGCAAACCTAAAAAAATTCAACAGGAAATAAAATAATGACTTTCCCTCCACTCTCTGTGTAAACATACGCAGCACAGCAACTCAAACACACAATCAAATTGTAAACCTGAAGGATGAACAATTGCATGTTCCTGCTAAAATAAACTACCGGTACTTCTGCTTTACAGGCTTTCTGCTCATAGGAGGTACTTTTTCGAAGTGATCCACAAGCAGAACGACAGAGGCACTGACCATGTGGAAGTGGCTGTAAGTACCTCAAATAGTTCCTCAAATTATTTATAGCACCCCAAAAAATCCCAACTTGTTTTTTTTTAATGTGAGCATTCAAGTGGATGCTATAATAATAATAATAATAATAATAAAAATAATAATCATAATAACACTATAACCAAACTCTCTGTGTTTCTTTTGCCACAGTGGAAGCTGTTGGATGAGGATTTCAGGTTCATGGTCATCGAGTCCAAGTACATCTCTCTCTATGTCAGTAAGTATCATGTGCATTGAGGTCATAATACACAGCGACGTGCAAAAGCCCACCATCAGATTCCTTTGAGCAAGTCGATTCCATTTTCAAAAGAGTTTGTCTTCATGAGGGTCACAGATGAGCTGGAGCCGATCCCAACCATTGTGCGGCTCATCAACTTCCCACAATTCTGCGCAATTAGCCTTGTTCTTGAAAGGGGGCGCACGCTTATCCTCCATTCCCAGGCATTGTCTCACCCTGTAGAATTCTAGTAAACGACCTGGTCAAAAATTCCACAGCCAACTCTCTCCGACATGCTTCCATACCTGCAAAGGTATGTCTTGTCATTTTTCATCCTTTTTTTAGCGCCGTCTTACCTTCTTCCTTCCCAATCATTGTTATTTACTGGTCCCAAACAACTCCCCTCTACTTTTCCTTCTGTCTCCTTTTCACCAATCATCAACTGCTCAAAGTATTATTTCCGTCCGTCTAGCACACGACTTGCATCGGGCAACAAAATTCCATTTCTATCAACCTAACCTGCTGTACATCTGTTCATTCTCATGTCTGGCCAGCCGGTACAGGTATTTCTCATCTTTGCTGTCAAACCTGGCATACACGTTATCGTATGCTTCTGAGTGTCCCACCTTTTTTTCACCAACTCTTTTCCATGTATGCTTTCCTGCACATTCTGCTTTCACCACCAAAATCTCCTTTTCCCCTTTTCCTACCAGAAGATATTCCAAGCACTCTCCTGCCAGTCTCTTGGATCACCTTGGCTGTAGAGGTCCAGTCTTCTGGAAGCTCCTCCTGCCCACTGACAATCCTGTCTCACCTCTTCTTGAAAGCACAACACTCTTCCTTTCTCAGGTGTCCAATACAGATTTACACTCTCCCCAGGTACAGTGAAACTCCTCTACAACAAAATCATGTTTTTAGCAAGAAATTTTTCACAACAGGGGTTTTTTCACTGTAGCAAATTTGATCATAGATGTAACACACACACACACACACACACACACATACACGTTCGTGCTGCATCTGAAACTAACAATAACAAATACTTCCTGGACTATACTGCGCATGTGTAAACCAGTGTGGTGGTTGCTGTTGCCGTTTCCGAACGAAGCAGTAGAGGTCGCTGTTGGATGAGACTTCATTGTAGTAAATCTCATCGCGAGGCAAGAAAAGAGAAAAATATTTCGTATAACGCAACGGGGGTTTCTTTCGTTGTATGGGGGGCAGGAGAGTGGGAATGGTGTTAATGCATGAAGAATTCTTTCACAGTAGGGGGTATTTTCACCCATGTAGGTTTCGTTGTAGAGGGGTTTCACTGTACCACCTTGCAGTAAGAAGCTTCCTTTAAGTGACATTGAAGTCTTCTGTCAGTCACCCTATTTTCTGGCCTCTTCTGGAAGAATGTGTTCACGACAGCCATGTTCATCCTTTTGGCAAAGTCCGCCACCATCTGCCATCACATTACAATCTGCACCAATCCAGAGTCTCTCCCCGCCTGTGGGACCCTCAGAACTACTTTGTTTCCTTTGTTACATAATTTCTGTGATGTAACAATCCTACCTACCTTTCACATCCTACCTACAAAAATGTGAATTTGTGAATCGCAAAAAAACAAATGTTTGAGGGTTCACTGAACAACAATAATCCTGTCACACACTGGCTCATGATCCAGAAAAAAAATTCACCTCTAAGCTTCTGCTTATTTTTTTACCACCCTGCGCCTTCTTCCCGCAGATGAATCGGCACTGCTCATGAACGACGTTGCGCACATCCCACAGACGTCCGCGAGCCACCGACGTCGCGCTTCACGGAAGCACGACGCTGCCACGATAGACCTGCTGTGGGAAGACCCCCGAGACGCTCTCCACCAAGGTGCGAGACTGTTTCACAGACTCCAAAGTTTCTTCCTTCTCTGATATTCGTGGGCCATGTTTGTCGCCAGTGCCTTTGATGGACGACGGTTTCCTGCGAGGCATTCTGCCCAGTTGCGAATACAAGCCCAGCTACACTATTAAAGACTTCCCCCTCACTCGATACCAAGGACTCCAGTTTGTATGTATTGCGCCCGTATTTACACGAAGCTACTTTTGCACACCCAGACTACATTTGAATTTGAATGGGCCAGGGCAGAGGTCCCCAACCTTTTTTGCCCCACGGACCGGTTTCATGTCAGACAATATTTTCAGGGACCGGCCTTTAAGGCTGGATAGACACAACAATATAATGTGATATGACCTGCATGAAAAGTGTGGTATTTTTGAAACAATCATAATAAATACGAATCATGACACGGGGAACGTTCTATCTGGCCGCAACATTCTCTGGTCGCTATGGTAGCGTGCCTTCAAAATAAGATAGGCCGCAAATAAAGAGTGCATGAAAAATACGACTCACCATCGCAGCTTATTCACAGTTGGCTTGGTGCGTGTCAATCTCCCGTTGAGATAATGCCACATTTGAAATAGGACTCCTGATACTGTCCATTAAATGTTGCCTTCTCTTTTTTGAAAGTCGGAGGCTCCGCTTCTGTCTCCTGGCTGGACCTTTTCCCCTTCCCGAAAAAACTTTTCAAAGACATTTGTTTTTTATACGGTAACCTATCACGTGACCGAAAAGCGGGCATTCACCTGCGTCAAGAGTGACATAGTGCAGACGGATATAACAGAGAATCCGGTAATTTTTCAAAATAAATCTTTCAGATTCCAAAATGAATAAAACGGAAGGAATGAAAGTTCTTTATTCTTTCTGTGCGGCCCGGCAGCAAAAGACCCACGGACCGGTACCGGTCCGCGGCCCGGCGGTTGGGGACCCCTGCGCTAGGCGGTGAACACTGTTATTAATGCCTCTTCATCACTCAACATTGTTATTGTAGTAAAGATAATTTGTTTTCATATGGCTCTTCGATAGCGTTTCATTCACTTCTTGCATCTGCACCCAATGTTGTGGCCACTGACAGTATGACTCCCCAGGTCCACATGTCCTACATATATCCCAACGACTACACTCGACTGACACACATGGAGGGGGCGGACAGCTGCTTCTACCCCGAGAACCCCAACCACATGAAGATGTGAGTAAATGTCTGTCACAGTAAATGTCTACTTTTCTTTGGAGACTGAAATCATTTGACATTTTAGCTTTAATTCCCTGAGCAGAAGTATTGGAACAGAGAAACCAATTTCATACATTGGCGCGAGACTTCAGATTGAATCTGTTTGTTCCAATACCTGCATCAAGGCTGCAACCCATCGCTATCAGCGAACTTTTTCCCAACATGTTCCAATTCTCTTGCTCCTTTGAAAAATAGGCGGGTCACAAAAATTGCGAGCTACTCAATTGTGCATCGGATCTAAATACGAAAGAGAAATGTTGAGCTCTTGCTTCATCTTATGATGTTAAACCTAAATGTTTTGAAGTTAAAAAAAAAAGGATTATGACAGAGAATTTCACTTGAGAGATGGAAAGGGATACGTACTGCATACTGTACATTTAAACATGCAACTTCTTCTAGGTTTGGATTTTCTCGATATATGAGACTAGATCCACCTGATGAGCTGGAAAAGAAAAACACAGCCAGTGGTATTTTTTCTTCTTTCAAAAAAAACAAGCAATTATTTCTATTTAACTTTTTTTCTCCTTTTAATGACTATACATTTTCTTCTTTTAATCAAATGGGTTTTCTTTAAAATAATGTTTTTAATTCATTTTCTTTTTCCTGTCTGTCTAAATTACATTAGAATACCAGTTCACACCTTCTCTCTGTCTTCTTATGTCAGACTACGGCTTCAAGAAGAGAAAGTCAGTTCTGGAGGAGGACTACGAG
This sequence comes from Hippocampus abdominalis, assembly GCA_018466805.1. Lineage (NCBI taxonomy): Eukaryota > Metazoa > Chordata > Actinopteri > Syngnathiformes > Syngnathidae > Hippocampus > Hippocampus abdominalis. Next base: position 7,122,251 of record CM031697.1, on the reverse strand, counting down.
TTTGGCCAGGACACGTATCTCGGCCAGATGGAGGCCAAAGCAGCCAAACATAGGCATCATCCTTCCGACTATGGGGACGATTACGATTATTACTCTCTGAAACGTCGGCGTAAACTCTTCTTGCTTATAAATGACTCTAACCACACCTTGAAGAAGTCACCTTACGGCAGTCGTGATAAAGCTGAGATGGATAGAAGCGTTGTACGTCAACAGAGGAAAGTATCTGAGATGACTCATTTGGCGGCGACGCAAAGCTCCCAGCGGCAGAAGCGACCAGCGGTGAAACCAGAGGGGCCTGTGAAAATGGCACCAAACGTAAAACCAAAACAAAAATCTACAAAGGGGCCAAACCTTAAAACAGTGGAAAAACCACAACAGCTCCAGCCCCTCTTAACCAGAAAGAAGCTTGCTCCAAAGCACATCCACTCCAAACGGGGGGATATTAAAACGAAGAAACCCCAGACAAATAAAAAGTCTCTTCAGCCTACCGGCACTCCAAAGCCGGCTCCCATTCAGGTTCCCAACAAGGAGGAGAGTAGGAGAGATAGCAGATGGAGCGACACTGACACCTTATGGGGACCAGGAGAAGACGAGGACCTCACCCCGGCACCTGTGTTGGACGCAGACGTGGACTGGAGTCAGACTTTCCAGGTCCTTCACGTGGACCTGCAGGCCATGCGCCCCGACTGGATTAACTTGCGCTGCAACATCTCGGGAAACCTGCTGCTGCACTCCAGTGACGCGCTGCCCGTTGTCACCGCTTTTATAGCTCAACTCAACAAGAACCACGGAGAGTGAGTGTCTCCTTGCTTACATGTATAATGTCGTCATTTTCTGTCTGATTTGTGTTTGTTTGTGTGTGCGTGCAGCCTCTTCAAACTGGTGCGTGTGGTTAATGTGGAAAAGCATTTAGATGGCGCCCGGGGCAGCCGCTACCTCCTGGAACTGGAGCTGAAGGACGCCCAGGGCCAACCGCTGCGCCTGTCGCACTACATCTACACCCTGATACGCCGTCACCCGCGCAGCCAGGACCTGGACTCCCAGCGGCCTAAACCTCAGCTGGTGCTGTGCAACCCAAGCGGCTTCCGCTGGAACCCCGTGGCCATGATCCATCTCATCGTGCCGGGTATGGTACGCTTAATTTGAGGTGACCTCAAATTCTGGTTGTTGCATGAACACAAATCGGTGGGAATTCCGTGCAAAACTGCAGGTTTGTCTATTATGAGGAACTTGTCTTTGTATCTGGAAGAAAAACTTCTGCTCTGAATGACCTGGCCCATCAATCAGAATCAAAATTATCTTTATTGGCCAAGTATGTAGAACACACAAGGAATTTGTCTCCGGTATAACACGCTGCATTAGTATCATCATAAACAAGGACATGACAAATAAGTATGGACAGATAAGTCTGGAAGGACATTTTGTAATGTAAGTGAACCGTAGTGCGGTGGTAACACCCAGTGACAACTGGGAGACAATGTGCAAAGTATCAAGCAGAGCTAAAGTGATCAGTGGTAGAATACAATACTATAACAGTTCTACAGTTGGTGCAGAAAATCATTGAACCATTTTCAAGTGACCAGTAGCAGTATTTGTTGTACAAGAAGTGTGCAATTATGCAGATGTCCTTGAGCGCTTTGAAGTGTCTGGTGCGGTGGAGTATACGTCAGTGACTGTTTAGGGAGTTAATGGCTAGAGGGAAGAAGCTGTTTAAGTGGCTGCTGGATTTGGTGCACATGGATCGGTAGCGCCTGCCTGAGGGGAGTAGCTGGAAAAGGTGGTGTGCAGGGTGCGGGGGATCCAGTAGGATTTTCCGTGCCCTTGTTTTGATTCTTGCAGTGTGCAAGTCCTCAAGAGTGGGTAGGGCGGTGCCAATGATTTTTTCCGCCGTCCTGACTGTCCGTTGAAGTCGGATTTTGTCCTTTTTTGTGGCGGCCCCAAACCAAACCGTGATGGAAGAACACAGGATTGATTCGATGACTGCCGTGTAGAACTGTCGTAGCACCTCCTGTGGCAGGCCATGCTTCCTCAGCAGCTTCAGGAAGTACATCCTCTGCTGGGCCCTTTTCAGGATGGAGTTGGTGTTGACCTCCCACTTCATGTCCTGGGAGACTGTGATTCCCAGGAACTTGAAGGTCTCGACGGTTGACACAGGGCAGTTGGATAGTGTGAGGGGCAGCTGTGGTGAAGGATGTTTTCTGAAGTCCACGATCATCTCTACAGTCTTGAGCGTGTTCAGCCCTCTGTTGTGTCGGCTGCACCAGAGCTCCAGCTGCTCCACTTGTTGTCGGTACGCAGACTCGTCGCCGTCTTTGATGAGACCGATGACCGTGGTGTCGTCTGCGAACTTTATGAGTTTGACAGCTGGGCTTGTTGAGGTGCAATCGTTCGCGTAGAGGGAGAAGGGCAGTGGAGAGAGGACGCATCCCTGTGGGGCTCCAGTGCTAGTGGTGCGTGTTGATGATGCTGTTCTTCCCAGTCTCACCTGTTGTGTCCGTCCCGTCAGGAAGCTGAGGATCCACTAGCAGATCGTAGGGGACACACCGAGCTGGAGAAGTTTGGGGGTGAGGACTTCCGGGATGATGGTGTTGAACGCAGAGCTGAAGTCCACAAACAGGATCCTTGCGTAGGTCCCTGTGCTGTCGAGGTGCTCGAGGATGTAGTGCAGGCCTATGTTTACTGCGTCTTCCACACACCTGTTTGCCCGGTAGGCAAACTGGAGCGGGTCCAGCAGGGGTCCGGTGACGTTCTTTAGGTGGTTCAGCACAAGGCGTTCAAAGGACTTCATGACCACAGACGTCAGAGCGACAGGCCTATAGTCGTTCAGTTCCGATGTTGCCGGTTTCTTGGGAACTGGGATGATGGTAGACTGTTTGAAGCAGGATGGGACCTCACACAGCTCCAGGGATCTGTTGAAGATTTGTGTGAAGACCGGAGCCAGCTGGTCAGCGCAGACTTTCAGGCAGGAGGGGGACACTTTGTTGGGCCCCGCAGCTTTCTTGATCTTCTGCTGCTTGAAGAGCCGTCTCACGTCCTGTTCGTGGATCTGTAGGGGAGAGAATGAGGGTGGGGGCGTAGATAGAGTAGTTTCTGGTAGAGGTGGGTTGATCTGGGAAATGGGGGTGTCCTTTTCAAATCGGCAGAAAAACATGTTTAGTTCATCAGCCAGGCCCTTATTGTTCACTGTTTGGGGGGATTCAAGTTCCTTGAATCGTCGATGTCGAAATAAGGTGTATGTAGGCACTAAATGTCTCCGTGATGCTTGTATGCCTTCCTCAGTGAGAAACCAGGCTCGCTGGGTGCAGATGCTGATCGACGACATGGCGGGCTTGTTCAAGGCGACGGGTGACACCAACTTTAACCTCATCATCGTTGACTATAGCAGCACCGATATGGATGTGAGAGCTGCCCTCAAGAAGTCCTCCCTGCCCAGGCAAAGTCATCTCATTTCAAAGTTCTGCCTGAGAGTGTTAATGCTCCGCAGCTCTATGTCGCTGCAAACTATTGCTGCAATAGCCATATTGATCATGTAAAAGCCCTCTTGACATTGTTTGTATTTTAACGGTGGTTAGATAGCATTCTGTCAGGATTTTTCCAGGGAGTACTTTGTCTGGAAATCCTTTAGTACCACCGCTTTAGATCATGCAAACAATGTGTCCGCTGAGCGTATCCTCACACCATGACAGTATGTGTTTTTTTTTTTCAGGTACCAGTATGTGAAGCTGAGTGGCAACTTTGAGCGCTCCGCTGGTCTCCAAGCAGGCGTCAACCTGATAGATGTGAGCGGCCGTGCCCGAGCTCTTGAACCAAAGAATCATTTCTGTTTGAACATTTTTGTTCTTTTTGCCTTTTCCCCTGCCTTCAGGACGACCACAGCATTGTGTTTCTTTGCGACCTCCACATCCATTTCCCTCCCTCCATCATGGAGAGCATTCGGAAACACTGTGTCGAGGGATTCATGGCTTTTGCGCCCGTGCTTATGAGGCTGGACTGCGGGGCGACACCATTGGAAGGCAGAGGTATGAGAGGAGCAAGAAAAAAGAAAAAAAAAGCCCCAGATGTACTGTGAGTGCAGTATGACACTGTGCTCTGTGTGACAGGTTATTGGGAGGTTCACGGCTTTGGCTTACTGGGCATCTATAAGTCTGATCTGGACGCGGTGGGAGGAATGAACACCAAAGAGTTCAAAGACCGCTGGGGAGGGGAAGACTGGGAGCTCCTCGACCGGTTTGTTCAAGTTTACTCAACTCAACTGTATTTATAGAGCACTTTCAAACAGCCATCGCTGCATACAAAGTGCTGTACATGTACTGTCATATATATCCACTAGGGTTGCCGTGACACCAACATGTTGACTTTGAGATTATATCTGACCAGAGTGCTGAAACGATACCGTGGCCAAATGTTAAAAGCATCAGAACGAAGCAGCCAAATAATAGTCGACAGTTCAACAATTCAAATTCTTTGCATCTGTATTCATTTAAAAAATGACCAAGGATTAGAGCTAAGATCGGTCCTAAAAAATCGAGCCCGACCCGACCGGGCCCGAGGGCATTTAAGCCTGACCCGGCCCGAGCCCGATCACTTAACTTGATATGCAGGCCCGAGCCCGAAGCAAACCCGAGATTTCATATTTTATTTGTGAGGACTCGGGAGGAGGAGGGGTGATTTCTGATAACAAAGCCTGTCTTTTGTAACGAAATCGAAGTTCAACAAGACCGTATAAACATTTACATCTTTTATATTTCTGTTTCTGAAGAGGTTACGCTAACCGACAATTTCCCATCATTGACGGATTTTTTTTAAGAGTGGACGAGGAAAATTTAAGGCCGTCCGTCATTTTGAAGGGTTGAAAATTGGGCCGTAAACCAGAGCAGCAGTACGTCCTTAAGAATCTAGCGCGGCACTTTGAGAGAAGCAGAGAGACAAAGACGAACACTGACGGGTGGATACTCGACACGGACTGGAAGGCCCGATCTTACCTCTACTAAGGATACTAATTAGAATACATATGGTGTAATTCAAAAATCTATATACATTTTGAAACACTTTTTGAATAATTGAAGAGTGAACATTTTTAAACACTTAACGAGAATTTTCCGTACATCCAGTGGTGGACAAAAGCCTCAGGCCATGAAAAAATGTGCTGTTTCTTATTTCAGCTGTCAGGCAGTATAATATGTAATTGAAGAAATATTCAAAGTATTTATAATTCTACATTTACCGATGGATAAAATGGATTTAGAGAAGGTCAAAATAAATTCAAATTGTAAAGGGCATAATGCATTTTAGGTTCGGTGAATAGACCCAAATTTTGTAAGTCGTGTCATTTAAAAAAAAAAAAAAGTACCACCCCACCCCCTCACACACACACTCACTCTCTTTCTCCCCGTTTTGGTCTCCTTGCTGCAGGATCCTCAAGGCCGGACTAGAGGTGGAGCGCATCCACCTGCGCAACTTCTTCCACCACTTCCACTCCAAGCGCGGCATGTGGAACCATCGCATGTCATCCGGTTCAAGCTAACCTGGTCAAAACCTATACGAGGACCGCCCAGCGCACTTTAACAGCTGGAGCTTGCTGCTTTCCAATTTTTGTGACTACTGATCACATCAGAGTTGTTTTCACTCGATGTACGAAACAGGAAGGTACGAGCCAACTTAGGTTCGACTCAGTATGCAAGCGCGTAAATGCCGGTGTAGTGTATGTCGCTGTCGGCAATATACTCTCCCGGACGCAACACTCCATGGACAATAGACATCAATGTCTCAAATCTTTCACGTTAGTCTCAACTGGAAAAGTTGGGGGGGGGGGGGGGGGTTCTGTGAAATGTTTTGTCAGCAGATGGTGTACGTGATGATTTAAAGTATGAAAAACTTAACTTATTGTTGCCTTTTTTAAAAATTGCATACCTCGATGTATCTGTTTGAAGTTTGCTTTATTCATAACAGTAGTATAATAGTAATATTGTGTCGTGCTAGCCAAAGATGATCTGGACGTTAAATAGTAGGGGTTTCTGTTTAAAAATGGCAAAAAAACTCAGTACCGGTAATTTTATTTCTTTTGGGGAATGTAGCAAGCATAAATCACACTTCATCAATTTTCATTTCCAGTGGAGGAACAAGTGGTAATTGCTCCTTACCGATATGAGCTGAGCCGTGTGTTTTCATGTGTCTGCGTTTTATGATTGTACAGATTTTTTTCTGAATAAACTTGCTTGGGGTACATTGGAATTATTTCAACCGAGTGCAGCACAGTCATGCTCCATGGTGGGATTGACTCAGTACTGCATTCATTGTGTAAAATCCATTATTTGACGCATTTATTTTGCATTGAAGGATTCATTGCAGAATGTTATTTTATTTTAATTTACTTTGTTATTGTCATTATTATTTCCAAAGGATATATGTTACTTGCAATGTTCCTCTCGACTTTTGTACAATGTGAGAGGCTTTTCTCAGGGTCTGTTTTCATTCACACTGTCTTGACACATTTCACAATTAAATTGATCAAAAAGAATGTCCTGGTTGCGTTCGTTTGATTTCATTTTCAGTGATTTCGCGTAATTTGCCCTTTTGATAAGATAAGAAACACTTTATTAGTCTCGCAATGGAGAAATTGCCAATTCACAGCAGCAAAGTTATGAAAGGAAGAAGTAGTAGAACAACAAAATATAGGAGCTGCTGGAAAGGCAACTTGATTGACATAGAGGACAACCAATCAGATGACTGCATCATCCCTCACGCGCAAACGGCGCTACGCGCTAAATTAGTCATCCTATCATCAATCCTGTTTTTTGATTGACATAGAGAGCAACCAATCAGATGACTGCATCACCGCTCATGCGCAAACAACGGCGCTAAGCACAAAACTTGTCGGCGAATTACCTTTGATTTTAAGGCAGCGGTGCCCAATACGTCGATCAGAATCGACCGGGAGCCAGCGAACTGGTTCCAAGTCGACCGCAAGGGGTGGGAGGAGGAAATGAATCCGTGCACGGATTGAAATGGGTGGGGGGGAAAAAAAAGATTTGTTTGTTTGTATCTTTAGCTTTCGTTCATTTTCGGCACGTTCAGACTGTTGCTCATCGTAGTGTACGTGAATATGTGCGCGAGTGCACTGGTGGGCACCCGCGTGAGTGCGTGCGCGTGCGTGTGCGTGTGTGTGTTTACTGTATACTGTATGCTTGCACGTGCGCGATCGGGTCGTTCGTGAGAGGTTGATAGCTTCAAAAGTCGATCTTTGGCCAAAAAAAGTGTGTGTGCACGAGATTGATGTGGCTCTTTGCAGTAACACAGTAAAAAAAAGTTGGCTTTTCGTCTCTGACTGGTTGGCCACCCCTGGATTAGGCCATTATTTTAGGAAGCTAAGCATGTACAGCAGCGATGTGCAGGGGAGATGGGGAGATTTTTTTACTATTTGTATGGATGGATCAGATCTCAAAGCATTTCTTGGACTTCAGCTTGCACTGACTTTTCTTTCTCTCCCCAGCTCCTGAGGACAGGCTAACTTTATTAGCATTCACAATTATGCGTTAATGGTGCGATGACCTTAGCTCCTTCCCGTCTTGACGATGGCCGCGTGTAATTTGTTTGCATATGTGTGTGTCGGCTCGCATGTCATGAACGACATGTGTAGTTAATTTGTGTGGCCCCTAGATGGTGCCATTACCCTGCCTTTGTTATGTGATTCCTTGGTTGCATCCAGGAATATTCTCAATGTTGTAACATTGGAGTTGAAGTTAATTCTAGTTTCTCATGTTTGTAGACTCGACTCATCCCTTCATCTCATCATTCCTATTCATCCCTCGTCATCATTCCTCATCGTCCCTCTTCAGTCCTCCTAAGTGTCCCTCCTCAGCCCTCCTTATCATCTCTCACAATCATCTCAATGAACATCGCCCCCAATTGTTTGCATTTACCTGCGGTTCACTGCGACACCTTCAGTAAAGATGTTCTGAGAGCACTTATTCTTCCTAGGTGAATTTATCGTTGCCCGACAGCCAAGATATTGCTTTTTTATACCTAAATATATATACAGTATTGTTAGCAGAGTTACTTCACATCGCGTGCAGATTGGCATCCTTCTGCCTAACATCGAAGAATGACACGTTGAGTGAGGTGTTTCCTTCAGCCACGTATCGACGTGTTTTATTGAACAGGTGGAGAGAAGAGAGGAGAAGACAAAATGCGTGTCCCTTTTTACAGGGCCGACCGCGTCACTCACCACGAACAACAGTAGTTATATTGCCCTCTACTGGCTGAGTCGGGGACAGAAGCACCGGCGACAAACTGGGATCCAGGGACGGCGGTCCCTTTACACCAGCGACGCCGTCCAGCAGCAAAGCTGGTGAATAACCGCGGTTGAGCTGTCAACCGAGCCCCGAGATGACAACCACGTTTTACCCAGTGAAGAAACTGCAGAGGAATGGCAAATGTGTGCTGTTCGGGGCCATTCTGGTCGTGATGGTGGTAGCCGTTATGACCCAAGCGTGGTGGGCAGAAGGCGCCGGTAAGTTTGGCAACTTGGGAAAAGGTTTGAACTATTATTGACATTCAATTTGACTTTAAATAGTAAAATAAAGACCCAAACACGCATATTTGAACTCATTACATTAAAAAAAAAAAAAACACTTGGTCACTTTAACTTTTCATTTCTTTGATCGACTTTGTTGTATCACCTGATGAATATTGCATGAGTTGTAACCTCAAATATGATGACGTGTTTTGTTCGTCAGTCCCTATTTACGTTCACTGAAAGTCACCATTTCTCAAGCGTATTTTAGTGAGTTATAGTGTTGTGTTTAATAAAACGCGTGGAGTCGGGCTTTGTGCTCACTGTCGTTTATTGTCAGTAGCCACCTTTTATAGCAATACTTTGGCAACCGCCCACTTTACGGCCGTGACGTCACGCCGTCGTAACATGACCCTGTGGCTGTGGTTATATGCCACATATAGTTCCTTTAAATATCCATCCATCCATCCATTTTCTGAACCGCTTAATCCTCACTAGGGTCGCGGGGGGTGCTGGAGCCTATCCCAGCCATCTTCGGGCAGTAGGCGGGGGACACCCTGAATTGGTTGCCAGCCAATCGCAGGGCACACAAAGACGAACAACCATCCACGCTCACACTCACACCTAGGGACAATTTAGAGTGTTCAATCAGCCTGCCATGCATGTTTTTGGAACGTGGGAGGAAACCGGAGCACCCGGAGAAAACCCACGCAGGCCCGGGGAGAACATGCAAACTCCACACAGGGAGGCCGGAGCTGGATTCGAACCCGGTACCTCTGCACTGTGAAGCCGACGTGCTAACCACTGGACTACCGGGCCGCCCTCCTTTAAATATCCTAAAATTAATTTTAAAAAAACATTCGATTTTTACAATTCCCTCCAAAAGTATTAGCTGTGAGCTGCAATGCGAGGCAAGGGGGTCGCCTCGCTTTACATTCCTCACCTTTACATTGGAGTGTTTGACGGTAGTCACAACAGGAAAATTCAAAAGTGCCACTTTGTGTCATTCATAGGACACGAATGCTTTCATGCTCATTTGGATATTTTGAAAGATTTCTCTTATTTAATTGAATTTGGAACCCCAGGAAATTCGAGGTCAGCGGTGAACATTGTTGGATATTCGGAACTCTGCAAGTTTTATATGCGCATTCGCCAAATGAGGTCTGTCATTGACAAATCTAATCAAATAAAATGTCGACCAATTTTTGTGGTCAATCTAACCACATTTAATCCGATGGCACAATTCAAGGAAATGTCCAAAAAGGTCCAAAGTGGTCATTTACAAGGAAAATCAATAATTCTGTTCATTTAACCCTCATGCAGTATTTTTAAGCGGCTGCACGAAGGGTATTACGTCCCAAAAATGTCCCTCTTCCAATGTGCAACAACTTTTTTCACTTTAAATTTTTTTTCACTTTCAACCCCTCAAAATGTTCAGTGGGAATTGGCCAAGACATAGATATACATCCTATGCAAAATTTCAGCTTCGTGGAGTTATTTTTCACGGTTTGTCTGTGGTGTCCATTTGTCCAACAGTCCAAAATCGTCCAAAGTGTCCGAAATGTCCAATTTTGGGATAATTACTGCATGGGGGTTAAATTTGAGAGGATGAATCAATCAAAATAGCATCTGAAATAGTGGGCCGCGTAGAGCATAAAGAACATTGTTGCCTTGACTTTGAGCTATCAAAGTTTGCATAATGCAGATTTTACAATGAGAGATGGAGGGTACAGGGAGAGAGAACTGACAAGTTATCTTATGTAGGTCAGTGTCGGCAAAGGTATTTGGCTCTGGAGTCAGATATGGAATCAAATTTATTTGAAATTGTGACGATTCATTTTAACACCCTTTTTGGTGAGACTGTTTTAACAATGGCCAGTTTTGTGGGCACCGTCGGGGTCACTTCAGATACAGTAAGAGGTTTAGGGTAGGGTTGGACTAGGATGGGAAAGTAGTACAGTTGATGCATTGTTTGGAGCATTCTTTAAAAAAAAAAAAAAAAAAAGAAAAGATGACAACAAATACTAAGATATTGAACAAAATATTTGCAAAAAATGACAAATATAAGGCAAAAATATCAAAACATTGGTCGCTGTTAATAATTTTTTTTAAAAAGGGGCGGGGGCTGTCACTGTATCATATGCTTCTGTCTTCATGCTCTTCTTTGCCGTCTTCTACATTTTGCTTGACGTAATTAGCAACGTACAATCTCTGCTGGGCCTTGTGCTGCCGAAGACGACGCCAGATGGAGATAAAAATACTCTGAACCACCACGCTTGCATTACGCGTTACACCAAAGGGTGGCCCTGTGCTCCAAACCCCCGTGAGTATGAATGTGTCTGCCTCTGCGAGAATAACAGCCTTCATTTTACGAAGCCATGAAAGCGCTGTTTCCTTGGTCGTGTCTCAGCGACACCAAAATGGTGTCAATTGAACCCGGCCCGGGCCTGCGTGGGTTTTCTCCGGGTACTCCGGTTTCCTCACACATTCCAAAAACATGCGTGGCAGGCTGATTGGCCACTCTAAATTGTCCCTAGGTGTGAGTGTGGGCGTGGATGGTTGCTCCAGCACCCCCCGCGACCCTAGTGAGGACAAAGTGGTTCGGAAGATGAATGAATGAATGAATGAATGAAAGATTTTTTTTACATGACATAATGTATTTATTATATACCTTAGTGTCCGACTGACGAGGGTAAGCGCTTGAGAAAATGAGTGCATGGCTGGACTTCATCAAAGTACCAGTCTGGAATTCACCCAAAATGATTGTGTCCCCCAAAAAACAGCCGATTTCCTTCCTTTCACTTTTTTATGCGAACTGAAATGATATCCCATGTCCACGCAATTTTATGTCAAGCAATTCATCGAAAGCAAAGTGCAATCTTTTTTTAGACGCCCTTTGTGAACTTCTTTATTACTGGTTCCTTCTTGTTCCATTGCAGATGACCACGGGGACTGGGGGAGCGGCACGTTTGACCAGAGGGTAAGCCCGGAAAATGTGGTGGTCATCAAAAGTGTGCGTGCGCGCCCACGTGTGTGTGCGCCTGTGTGCATGTGCACATGTGTGTCTGCGTTTCAGCGTGCCTGTGTTGGAAATAAGGTGATGTAAACTAAAATGTATCAAGCTGTGAAGGCAGTGACATTAATGAAGCATGTGTTCCAGGTTGGAGTGGGCCATCCACTGGAGGATTCTGGATTTATGCCACAAGCCTGGAAACCAGAGGTGTGTGTGTGTGTGTGTGTGTGTCAATGACGTGGTTTGTGTAGGTGTTTTGTGTGTGTGAGGTGTAGATTTCCTCTTTAATTCCGTCTGTTGTACCCATGACAATTAGCCAACTCTGAAAGTAAAATGCCTGGACATGTCCAGGTCCCATTTAATTTTCTTTAGGATGCTTAATTAGCGTCATCGTTGTTCACCTGAAGAAATCAATTCAATCGGAATATCTATTTTGCTGAAGTACGTCAGACGTTTGCTTGATGAGTGACTGATAACGCTCTCCTCTCTCAGTTTAAAGGCCGGGCCAATTTGCATGTGTTTGAGGACTGGTGCGGCAGCTCCACGGACAGGCTACGTCGCAACCTGCACTACCCGCTGTACCCTCACGTGAGTGCCAGCCTGCAACTCCTACACCAGGGCTCGGGAACCTTTTTGACTAAGAGAGCCATAAATGCAAAATATTTGGAAATGTATTTCAGTGAGAGCCACATAGAGTAGGGCTATAGAATTAGCACTTGAGGTCTTGAGGTAGTGGTTCCAGCAACAAAACAGAATTGCACATCGAGCAGTATTGCACATTTTATGTATATATATTATATATATATATATATAGTCAAACCTCGGTTTTCCAACGTCTCGGTTCTCGTCGAAAGTCAAACCTCGGTTTCCGAACGTCTCGGTTCTCGTCCAATTCGGTTTTCGAACAAAAATTGTGAGTTTTTCATGCCTCGGATGACGAAAACAATTTCAGTTCTCGAACAAACTGAGCGCACTTGAAGGCACCATTTGACTCCTCTCGCCTTCCTTACACGAGGAAGTGACGCTGTTGAATTATTGTCAGTGCTCCACAACACACTTGCTGTTCAATATTGTTTGACTTCTGCCAAACCCATGCTCACAGTTGCTTGCAGACTGGGAACATTCCACATCCATATGCTATTAGATCCTCATTTCCCATGACCTGAGATCCTGACCGCTTTTCCCTTTGTAGACAAGGACCACAGTGCACAAGCTAGCCGTCTCTCCGCAGTGGACCAACTACGGGCTCCGGATCTTCGGTTATTTACATCCTTACACCGACGGTACAACAACTTTGCTTTTTTTTTTTTTTTTTGCCGGCTTCGGCCGCCGTTTTGCGCTATTCTTATCGGCCACTAGGGGGCTTCATAGACCATTTTAACGTGCCAGTACAATTGAGTGTGTTTGCGTAAGTGTATTTGGCCAACCAAGCCGTTGAAATACTGTTTACGTTGGCAGCGTTTCCGCCACCTTTATTGTATTTCCTTTATAGAGTTTGTACAACACTTCTATAGTTTAAGAATTATTCTGCGTGTCTGTTTAAGATGTCTATTATCTAGTTGAATGTCATTTGACATTCCAGACTCTGCACCTTCTGTACCTCTGCCCTTGCCATCTGCCTTCCGAGAATCTAAAAATCAAGTTAACTACAATCTACATATGGCTTCTGCACTTGCCTTTGCCCCCCTGCCTTCCACCTCTGACCATCACCTACAATCTGTCTCCCATCTCCCAAACCTGCCGTCTCACACTTATTAAAGAGCCTTACCTCAAGATACCTACCTCCTGTATTCTGACCGGTACACCATCCTGTACCCTATATACCCCAAACTGATGCAGCCTGATTATCCTCCCCAAACAGTCGTGAAGCTTACTTCATGGCAGCATCTCGATTTCTTTGCTATCCTCAGGGGAGTTTGTGTTCGCCCTGAGCTCTGACGATAACTCTGAATTCTGGCTCAGCACGGATGAGTCTCCCTACAATCTGCGGTTACTCGCATGGGTTGGAAAGGTACAAACGTTTGCTGTCGTCATTGAAAAGAAAGAAAAAGAGGGCTTCTCTATTATTTCCTGTCTTTTCAGACCGGGACTGAGTGGACAGCCCCAGGCGAGTTTGAGAAGTATGCCAGTCAGATCTCCAAAGCAACTCAGTGAGTCCATTTTGTCAGCTACCTGTTTACCAAAATAATTATGAGGCCCTGTACTGAATTTTGCTGGATTGCGGCGCAACAGTGACGCTAATTTGCATCGAACCATTCCCGCACCAAGTTTCGCCTCCTTGGACTTGGCAGCAAGGCTGAGTGAAGGGCTCAATTTTTTGCCTGTATCATGTGAAAGCCAGAAGCTAAGGAGAGCTGCAGTATTGTTGTATTCACAGATTTGGGTTGGAGGAATTGGGAAGTGAGGATTTGTTGTTGGCCCAGGTTGTCATGGTAACAAAGGGCCGAATGTGCATCGTCACTGGGGAGGCTTGAGTACTGTATCATTTAAAGGAGACAGGACCACTCCTAAACAGGCAGAGTTCAACAAAATAACTAATTCATAAATCAATCAATCAATCAATCAATCAATCAATCAATCAATCAATCAATCAATCAATCAATCCATGGGTTATTTTGATGAATCTCACAGACGTAAGACACCTGAAATTGTGACTCTCAACCAGTGTGCTGTGGCACATCAGTGAGAGATCATCAGATGTGCCATGGGAAATGATGTTAACCCCCATGCAGTAATTATCCCAAAATTGGACATTTCGGACACTTTGGACGATTTTGGACTGTTGGACAAATGGACACCACAGACAAAACCGTGAAAAATAACTCCACGAAGCTGAAATTTTGCATAGGATGTATATCTATGTCTTGGCCAATTCCCACTGAACATTTTGAGGGGTTGAAAGAGAAAAAAAATTAAAAGTGAAAAAAGTTGTTGCACATTGGAAGAGGGACATTTTTGGGACGTAATGCCCTTCATACAGCCGCTTAAAAGTACTGCATGAGGGTTAATCATGTTTATTATTTTGACAAAGCAGTGAGTCATTTTCTCAGACAAACTGCTTTCGTTCATTTGTCTGTGACAAGCATGTATTGTCACAGGCTAAAGCTAAACAAACAAATGCTCTTCCACTTGATGAAAGGAGGTTTTTAATTCACTCATACGTCCACTTTGTACGAATTGTTTTGCGAAGTGGTGTGCCCTGAAATATTTTTTTACGATGTACAGTATGTGCCTTGACTCAATGAAGGGACACTGATTCACATAAAGCATCTAAATATTTCATCAATAAATAATACCAAGAAACACCAAAAAAATGGAATGCAAAGCAGTGTATACTGTGGTGGTACTTGTTCAAGTGCTGTAACAAGTTTTTAAAAAAAACAGCATCAAATTCACCTTGTTGATCGTGTCACGGAATGCTTCGTCATCGTGTGGTTGGCTGAAACCTGCTGGAAGATGTTGTCGGTTACACATATCAAGATGCTTGGGTTGAACCGTTTGCAACATTGTGTTAGCATACAATGTTGCAGCTGTCTCATAGATGTGAAGGTGGCCACCTTTGTTTGGTGTATTCTTTTCAGCTATGAAGACGTGATATGATGAGTCATGGCACAAATACGGGAAATTATGAGCCATTGTGATACATTTACGGTGAGGGAAATTATGATCGGAACCCCTGCTGAGTTTGTAAGTTTGCTCACTTTCAAAGTAATGAACCGTCTCTCATGTATATGCGCTTGTTTGTTAATTCTCAAAGGTCATAGGTTGTGTGCAGGTCAAAAATGGATATAAACACAATTGCCAAGTATCCGTTTTTGGAGTGAAAAGCGTACTTGATACCCCAGCAAAATCAGTGAGTACTTAGTGGAGAAATGCTGGTTGGTAAGCACGGCAATGAGACTATTCTCGTCGTCTGGTACCCGGATTGCATGCAGCTCAGAAGCGATTGTCGCTCATTTGTCTTTTGGGAACATGAGTTTTCTGCTCCCTCCACAGTTTTTTTTTTTTTAATTTTGGTTTGCCGTCTGGCTATTTGAATGATGCCATTTGACATTTGCTCTTGGCGAACGGTGTTCTGCCTTTTACTATGATCAATAAAAATCGAGTTTGAGACTTCTCATTTCTTTCAGCAAACCTAAAAAAATTCAACAGGAAATAAAATAATGACTTCCCCTCCACTCTCTGTGTAAACATACGCAGCACAGCAACTCAAACACACAATCAAATTGTAAACCTGAAGGATGAACAATTGCATGTTCCTGCTAAAATAAACTACCGGTACTTCTGCTTTACAGGCTTTCTGCTCATAGGAGGTACTTTTTCGAAGTGATCCACAAGCAGAACGACAGAGGCACTGACCATGTGGAAGTGGCTGTAAGTACCTCAAATAGTACCTCAAATTATTTATAGCACCCCAAAAAATCCCAACTTGTTTTTTTTTAATGTGAGCATTCAAGTGGACGCTATAATAATAATAATAATAAAAATAATAATCATAATAACACTATAACCAAACTCTCTGTGTTTCTTTTGCCACAGTGGAAGCTGTTGGATGAGCATTTCAGGTTCATGGTCATCGAGTCCAAGTACATCTCTCTCTATGTCAGTAAGTATCATGTGCATTGAGGTCATAATACACAGCGACGTGCAAAAGCCCACCATCCGATTCCTTTGAGCAAGTCGATTCCATTTTCAAAAGAGTTTGTCTTCATGAGGGTCACAGATGAGCTGGAGCCGATCCCAACCATTGTGCGGCTCATCAACTTCCCACAATTCTGCGCAATTAGCCTTGTTCTTGAAAGGGGGCGCACGCTTATCCTCCATTCCCAGGCATTGTCTCACCCTGTAGAATTACACAGCCAACTTTCCTACATGCTTCCAGACCTTCAAAGGTATGTCTTGTCATTTTTCATCCTTTTTTAGCGCCCATCTTTTTTCTTCCTTCCCAATCATTGTTATTTACTGGTCCCAAACAACTCCCCTCTACTTTTCCTTCTGTCTCATTTTCACCAATCATCAACTGCTCAAAGTATTATTTCCGTCTGTCTAGCACACGACTTGCATCGGGCAACAAAATTCCATTTCTACCAACCTAACCCCGGGTTAGGTTGGATGGTAGCAGCTCCAGAGCCGCATGCGGCTCTTTTCCGCCATCTAGTGGCTCCCCGGAGCTTTATAAAAATGTTTCAAAATGGAAAAAGATGTGGGAGCGAAATGTATTTTTTGTTTTAAATATGGTTTCTGTAGGAGTAAAAACATGACACAAACATTCTTAATGTTTCCCAATGCTGTAAAAAATTTGTCGAATAAATATTACATGTCAACGTTTCTGTCAACGAAGATTTGCGTCATAGCTTGCGACACATGTTTCTATTAGCAAGGCGGGATGCAAGGCAGGTGGCTGTCGCAAAAAAACCTCAAAATAAAATGTAAAAAAAAAAAACGGCGTTTCATTTACAATTCACCGAGGGTACTGGCAAAGAGTAGATCTTCGGTCAAAAAAAGGTTTGGCACCACTGCTCTACAGTAGGCACTGCATGGAAAAAAAACATTTAATCATGAAGGCTTATGTGTAATTGTGGCAAACTTTTGATCGTAGGCTAATATAGCTCATATAGATATAGATCATACATGTTGCAGCTCCGAAAAAAGGAGAGCTGTGGTGTTGTTTTTTAAAAAACGTACACTTCATTGATGCTTTGAACAGTCTCGACAAACGCAGACACGTCTGCCTCTGACTCCGTGCCTTCTGTCCTCTCGTTTGACTCGAGAGGGGTTCAAAACCGGCCTCCGAAAAACGGAAATTAATGATCACTTCAATGACACTATGAACATCGAAAACAATACACCAAAACAAAAAATCAAGCGAGGAAATCGCAAAAATAAATTAAATGGGGGTGTTTATGAACACACAACAAAGGAATAAATAACATATACAATTCGGAGACAGTCCAGTCTCCTACATACATTCAGCATGTGTTTCCTTCATTGTAAGTTTGATAGAAGGCTTTAATTTTTTTGCGGCTCCAGACATATTTGTTTTTTTTGGTCCTATTTGGCTCTTCCAACATTTTGGGTTGCCGACCCCTGACCTAACCTACTGGCATACACATTATCGTATGCTTCTGAGTGTCCCACCTTTTTTTCACCAACTCTTTTCCATGTATGCTTTCCTGCACGTTCTGCTTTCACCACCAAAATCTCCTTTTCCCCTTTTCCTACCAGAAGACATTCCAAGCACTCTCCTGCCAGTCTCTCGGATCACCTTGGCTGTAGAGGTCCAGTCTTCTGGAAGCTCTTCCTGCCCACGACAATCCAATAATAATCCTGTCACACACTGGCTCGTGATCCAGAAAAAAAAATCACCTCTAAGCTTCTGCTTATTTTTTTTTTACCACCCTGCGCCTTCTTCCCGCAGATGAATCTGCACTGCTCATGAACGACGTTGCGCACATCCCACAGACGGCCGCCAGCTACCAACGTCGCGCTTCACGGAAGCACGACGCCGCCACGATAGACCTGCTGTGGGAAGACCCCCGAGATGCTCTCTACCAAGGTGCGGGACTGTTTCACAGACTCGAAGGTTTCTTCCTTCTCTGACATTCGTGGGCCATGTTTGTCGCCAGTGCCTTTGATGGACGTCGGTTTCCTGCGAGGCATTCTGCCCAGTTGCGAATACAAGCCCAGCTACACTATCAAAGACTTCCCCCTCACTCGATACCAAGGACTCCAGTTTGTATGTATTGCGCCCGTATTTACACTCTGTTACATTTGCACACCCGGACTACATTTGAATTTGAATGCGCTAGGGTAGAGGTCCCCAACCTTTTTTGACCCAGATGCACAGCCAATCAACATGGCTTTGCATCTTCTCAGCCCCCCCCTCACCCCACATGTACTGTACTGTATATGTTGCTCTATGTCAGTGTTTTTCAAACTTTTTTGAGCCAAGGCACACTTCCTTCACTGAAAAAATCTCGCGGCACACCACTAGCTGAAAATGTAAAAAAAAAAAACAACCAAAAAACGCTTATTTTAACAATTAACGTGTTATATTGTTACTATAACCGTTTTTAACATTGAAGAATGACGCTATAACAGCTTGAATTGGAATCAAATGAGCACAAAGAAAAAGTATTTTATAATCTTTCATGTTTATTTGTTCACTGTCGTCCTGCATTCATGCGGCACAAATTTGCTTGTCTCTCGTGGTCGAAACACAAGGCAATTGACTAGCTGTTGCTGCTCCCAAGCGGTATGGGAGGGTACTACGTTTACTTTCTGGGCCATAGACTGCACAGGCCTACAAATTGGATATTTTACCGCGGCACACCTGACAATGTCTCGCGGCCCAGCAGGGGTTAAAAAACACTGCTCTATGTGACTCACTGTTGTTTTGCTGACTTTCGCTGCTTCTCGCGGACCGTTTGCGGACTTTTTGCGGACTTCAAAAGCAAATATATATATATATTTTATGAATATGAAAAAATCTGCGATGCACTGACGCCGCGATAAACGAACCGCAAAATAGCGAGGGATCACTGTAATATGATATGACCTGCATGAAAAGTGTGGTATTTTCGAAACAATCATAATAAATACGAATCATGACACGAGGAACGTCATTCTCTGGTCATATGTTAACGTTTAAACGCGCCTTCAAAATAAGATACACCGCAAATAAAAAGTGCATGAAAAATACGACTCACCATCGCCGCTTATTATGCACAGTGAAAGTGATTTATTCTTTCTGTGCGGCCCGGCACCAAATGACCCACGGACCGGTACCGGTCCGCGGCCCGGAGGTTGGGGACCTCTGCGCTAGGCGGTGAACACTGTGGGTATTAATATTATTAATGCCTCTTTCACTCAACATTCTTATTGTAGTACAGTCAAGATCTTTTTTTTTCATATGGCTCTTCGATAGCGTTTCATTCACTTCTTGCATCTGCACCCAATGTTGTGGCCACTGACAGTATGACTCCCCAGGTCCACATGTCCTACGTATATCCCAACGACTACACTCGACTGACACACATGGAGGGGGCGGACAGCTGCTTCTACCCCGAGAACCCCAACCACATGAAGAAGTGAGTAAATGTCTGTCACAGTAAATGTCTACTTTTCTTTGGAGACTGAAATCATTTGACATTTTAGCTTTAATTCCCTAAGCAGAAGTATTGGAACAGATAAACCGATTTCATCGATTGACGTGAGACTTCAGATTGAATCTGTTTGTTCCAATACCTGCATTAAGGCTGCAACCCATCGCTATCAGCGAACTTTTTTCCCCGACATGTTCCAATTCTCTTGCTCCTTTGAAAAATAGGCGGGTCACAAAAATTGTGAGCTACTCAATTGTAGTGATGTGCCCAACTGTGCCGAGGCTCCGATGCGTGTGCCGAGTAAACCGGAAAAAAAAAATGTGGCCACGCCCGAAGCCTCGGAACGCTCGTTGCTACGTCCGAGGCCTCGGGAGACGGGATTCCTACGTCACCGCCAACAAATAGTTTCGCGGGTGATTCGAAATAAAACGGCGCACCGGGACGACAATGACGGACGGCAGCCATCTCGTCACCTCTGTTCCAAATAATGTGCGTTTTTGGGACGCAAGGAAAATTCTCAGTCGGAAAAAAACCCCCAAAAAACTAAGGCAGGCTTGAGGATTTCACGGTTACGATCGTTCCCGGTAGCGTGTCGTTTCCGGGGCGTCATTTTGACGGCACCGAAAAATCGTTTCCCTTAAAAGTCACCGCACACGAGATGACTGTACGCGATCGAATCTCTCCTGTGTGATCAACGCGATTTTACTGTGCTTGTATGTGTGTTTGTGGTGTGTCGTGTGAGTGTGTTTCTTCTAATTTACTTTCGTTTTGTTTTGTTTTCAGTGGGGAGGGGCGGGGGGTGACGGACGGCCTTAAATTTTCCTCGTCCACTCTTAAAAAAAAATCCGTCAATGATGGGAAATTGTCGGTTAGCGTAACCTCTTCAGAAACAGAAATATAAGAGATGTAAATGTTTATACAGTCTTGTTTAACTTCGATTTCGTTACAAAAGACAGGCTTAGTTATCAGAAATCACCCCTCCTCCTCCCGAGTCCTCACAAATAAAATATGAAATCTCGGGTTTGCTTCGGGCTCGGGCCTGCATATCAAGTTAAGTGATCGGGCTCGGGCCGGGTGGGGCTTAAATACCAGCGGGCCGGGTCGGGGCTGGATTTTTTTGGCCCGATCTTACCTCTACATCAAATCCATTGTATCATTTTAATCACTGTCTGTCATGACATTTATTTTCCACAAGATGGCGCAATAGTACAAATAAAGCCTCATGATGCCTCGGCCCAGGAACGAACCATTTGGATGGAAAGCCTCATTGCTTCATGAGGCTTCATTTTTCCCATCACGACTCAATTGTGCATCGGATCTAAATACGAAACAGAAATGTTGAGCTCTTGCTTCATCTTATGATGTTAAACCTAAATGTTTTGAAGTCAAGAAAAAGGATTATGACAGAGAATTTCACTTGAGAGGTGGAAAGGGATACGTACTGCATACTGTACATTTAAACGTGCAACTTCTTCTAGGTCTGGAGTTTCCCGATATATGAGACTAGATCCACCTGATGAACTGGAAAAGAAAAACACAGCCAGTGGTATTTTTTTTTCTGATAAAAATTCTGTCGATTTCTTTATTTTTTATTTTCTCCTTTTACTGATGGTACACTTTCTTTTTTTTCCAAATGTTTTTCTAAACTAACGTTTTTGATTCCTTTTCTTTTTCCTGTCTGCCTTTAGGGGAACCAGGAAGAGACAAGGCCCTCACCCCGGCACACGTGTTAGACAAAAAGGTGGACTGGAGTCAGACTTTCCAGGTCCTTCACGTGGACCTGCATGCGAAGCTCTCCGACCGGATTAACTTGCGCTGCAACATCTCGGGAAACCTGCTGCTGCACTCCAGTGACGCGCTGCCCGTTGTCACCGCTTTTATGGCTCAACTCAACAAGAACCACGGAGAGTGAGTGTCTCCTTGCTTACATGTATAATGTTCGTCATTTTCTGTCTGATTTGTGTTTGTTTGTGTGTGCGTGCAGCCTCTTCAAACTGGCGCGTGTGGTTAATGTGGAAAAGCATTTAGATGGCGCCCAGGGCAGCCGCTACCTCCTGGAACTGGAGCTGAAGGACGCCCAGGGCCAACCGCTGCGCCTGTCGCACTACATCTACACCCTGATACGCCGTCACCCGCGCAGCCAGGACCTGGACTCCCAGCGACCTAAACCTCAGCTGGTGCTGTGCAACCCAAGCGGCTTCCGCTGGAACCCCGTGGCCATGATCCATTTCATCGTGCCGGGTATGGTACCCCTTAGTCAGGGATGAGATTTTTTTAGCTTTTTTGGCGGAATTCCGCTTTTTTTCCCAGTCAAAATGGACTTTTTTTTAAAATATTGTTCCAAATCCGTTGAGAAAATTTAAAGGGGGGAGGCGGGGTGGTAGGGTCTGGTGTGACTTGTGGGCTGCCCAAATTACTTGTCTTCGGCAGACTCGGGACTCGTAATGTTTACAAATGCATCCATTTTGAAGACCGTTTTTTTTTTTTCTCGAGAAGCGTTAGTTTCTCGTTACTGAGTATATGGGCTCAAAGCAATGTCTTACTTGTTGTGATTGGTCGCTATATTGTCAAATGCAGAATCCCAACCAATCCGTGTTCGCCTTCCTCAACACCTTTCCCGCAAATTCTGAATGGTTTTGTCGTACAGTCAAACCTCGGTTTTTTTCATCACTCGCCACTCTCATCCCTGCTTAGTATGAGGTGGCCTTCAATTCTGGTTGTTGCATGAACGCAAATTCATGGGAATATGGTGGGAGTTCCATGCAAAACTGCAGGTTTGTCTATTATGAGGAACTTGTGTTTGTATCTGGCAGAAAAACCTCTGCTGTGAATGACCTGGCCCATCAAGTTCCTTGATGATCGAAATAAGGTGTATGTAGGCACTAAATGTCTCCGTGATGCTTGTATGCCTTCCTCAGTGAGAAACCAGGCTCGCTGGGTGCAGATGCTGATCGACAACATGGCGGGCTTGTTCAAGGCGACGGGTGACACCAACTTTAACCTCATCATCGTTGACTATAGCAGCACCGATTTGGATGTGAGAGCTGCCCTCAAGAAGTCCTCCCTGCCCAGGCAAAGTCATCTCATTTCAAAGTTCTGCCTGAGAGTGTTAATGCTCCGCAGCTCTATGTCGCTGCAAACTATTGCTGCAATAGCCATATTGATCATGTAAAAGCCCTCTTGACATTGTTTGTATTTTAACGGTGGTTAGATAGCATTCTGTCAGGATTTTTCCAGGGAGTACTTTGTCTGGAAATCCTTTAGTACCACCGCTTTAGATCATGCAAACAATGTGTCCGCTGAGCGTATCCTCACACCATGACAGTCTGTGTTTCTTTTTTTTTCAGGTACCAGTATGTGAAGCTGAGTGGCAACTTTGAGCGCTCCGCTGGTCTCCAAGCAGGCGTCAACCTGATAGATGTGAGCGGCCGTGCCCGAGCTCTTGAACCAAAGAATCATCTCTGTTTGAACATTTTTGTTCTTTTTGCCTTTTCCCCTGCCTTCAGGACGACCACAGCATTGTGTTTCTTTGCGACCTCCACATCCATTTCCCTCCCTCCATCATGGAGAGCATTCGGAAACACTGTGTCGAGGGATTCATGGCTTTTGCGCCCGTGCTTATGAGGCTGGACTGCGGGGCGACACCATTGGAAGGCAGAGGTATGAGAGGAGCAAGAAAAAAAAAAAAAGCCCCAGATGTACTGTGAGTGCAGTATGACACTGTGCTCTGTGTGACAGGTTATTGGGAGGTTCACGGCTTTGGCTTACTGGGCATCTATAAGTCTGATCTGGACGCGGTGGGAGGAATGAACACCAAAGAGTTCACAGACCGCTGGGGAGGGGAAGACTGGGAGCTCCTCGACCGGTTTGTTCAAGTTTACTCAACTCAACTGTATTTGTAGAGCACTTTCAAACAGCCATCGCTGCATACAAAGTGCTGTACATGTACTGTCATATATATCCACTAGGGTTGCCGTGACACCAACATGTTGACTTTGATATTATATCTGACCAGAGTGCTGAAACGATACCGTGGCCAAATGTTTAAAGCATCAGTACGAAGCAGCCAAATAATAGTTGACAGTTCAACAATTCAAATTATTTGCATCTGTATTCGTTTAACCCTGCAGAACCCAAGAACCCTTTTCCTCTTTGGAAAATTATAAATTATACATTAAATGACTGCTATATGTTCACTGAACACCAAAATATATGTTTTTTCAAAAATGTAATGCTTTAATCCTAATTTACGGTTTGGGACAAATTTGACCCTTTGGGATTTAAGGGTAGTATTTGTGTAGCAGAATTTATAGGGGCCACATTTGACCCCGTGGGTTCTCCAGAGTTAAAAAATGACCAAGGATACAAATTAGAATTCAAAAATCTATATACATTTTGAAACACTTTTTGAATAATTGAAGAGTAAACATTTTTAAACACTTAACGAGAATTTTCCGTACATCCAGTGGTGGACAAAAGTCTCAGGCCATGAAAAGATTTGTTGTTTCTTATTTCAACTGTCAGGCAGTATAAAATCTCTTTTGAAGAAATATTCAACGTACAGTCAAACCTCGGTTTTCGTCCATAATCCGTTCCAGAAGGCTGTTTGAAAACCGAATTGTTCGAAAACCGAAACCACGCTCTTTTTAAAATAAAAATGTTTCTTGAACACGTCTGCTCACAATGGAAAGCAACATGAGGAAGCGTCACTTCCTCGTCTACCCGAGTGATGGAGAAAGACAAACTTAATATTATCATGTTTCAAAGTTTCATTTTAGTATGTGCTTGGTTGACCTCGAATGCTATATTCTCACAACTTGTACACAGAGGAGCACACAGAAAAAAGGGCCAGCTTGAGCTGAAGGAAGCCAAGGCCTCATTAACTGATAAGACAGGCAGGAAGGTCCAACTTAGGGAGGGCAGCATGACCAGGTGTCCTCCTGTTTTGTTAGAATGTTACTTTCATGTAAAATCTTCCCATCCTATTAACAAAGTATCCATAATTTGTACTGGAAGATGTTTTGGCCTCCAGGTGTCCACTGAGGGGCATGTCGGTGGGTTGGACTGGGAAGCGCGACATGCAAATGAGGAGGAATGTTTTTCTGATATGATACTTGTATTTTGCATATCTTGTGAATAAAAGGTGGTCAGCGGGGGTGCGAAGGTGGGGTTTCGATCTGAGAGGAAACACGACTTGTGTTGCCTTCGAGGAACTTCTCCCCCTTTGCTGATCAGCAAAAAGACAATCTGTTCCTGAGTTGAGTCGAGTCCTTTCATTCAAAGTTCGAGATGTTCGGGTGAATTCCCTGACACCGAGGAAGCGCCACTTCCTCGTGTAAGGAAGGCGAGAGGAGTCAAATGGTGCATTCAGGTGTGCTCAGTTTGTTCGAGAACCGAAATTTGTTCGTCATCCGAGGCATAAAAAAAATCAAAATTTTGGGTCGAAAACCGAATTGGTTGAGAACCGAGACGTTCGAAAACCGAGGTTTGACTGTGTTTATAATTCAACATTTACCGATGGATAAAATGGATTTAGAGAAGGTCAAATTAAATTCAAATTGTAAAGGGCATAATGCATTTTAGATTAGGTGAATAGACCCAAATTTTGTAAGTCGTGTAATTAAAAAAAAAAAAAAAAAGTGCCCCCACACACACAATCACTCTCTTTCTCCCGTTTTGGTCTCCTTGCTGCAGGATCCTCAAGGCCGGACTAGAGGTGGAGCGCATCCACCTGCGCAACTTCTTCCACCACTACCACTCCAAGCGCGGCATGTGGAAACATCGCATGTCATCCGGTTCAAGCTAACCCGGTCAAAACCTATACGAGGACCGCCCAGCGCACTTTAACAGCTGGAGCTTGCTGCTTTCCAATTTTTGTGACTACTGATCACATCAGAGTTGTTTTCACGAGATGTACGACAGAGGAAGGTACGAGCCAACTTAGGTTCGACTCAGTATGCAAGCGCGTAAATGCCGGTGTAGTGTACGTCGCAACACTCCATGTATAAATACGCATAAATGTCTTAAATCTCAAATTCATGTTCGTCGCAACTGGAAAAGTTGTGTGTGTGTGTGTGTGTGTGGGGGGGGGGGGGGGTCTGTGAAATTTTCAATTTTTGTCAGCAGATAGTGTACGTGATCATTTAAATTATGGAAAACCCACACAGGCCCGAGGAGAACATGCAAACTCCACACAGGGAGGCCGGAGCTGGTATTGAACCCGGTACCTCTGCACTGTGAGGTCGACGCGCTAACCACTGAACCTCCAGGCCGCCTTGTGTGTCTCATGTCACCCTGAAAAAAAATCTGCCATTCAAGCATATTCAATCTAATGTGAAAAGGACATACACATAGAATACATGAATTGAGTATTCTTAGTAGGTCTCATTAGCTAAGTTCACATTTGTTCTGTTAGTCAATTTACAATGTTATAATATCAAGGCAGATTTTTTTTTTGTTTTCTCCCCATTGTGCCAAGTTATCAAAACGTGTATTGTAAATGATTGACAGTAAAAAACATTTTGTACTCTGAATGTCACTCAAGTCCAAGTCACTTTGTTTTGGATATCTGTTGACACCAAGCTCCGATCTGACATTGTACCTCAGCAATGTTACACATACATAACAGCACATTTGACAATTAAGTTGTATTCAATTCAATTCAATGCATTTAAAACATCAATAAATAAATGGTATTTCTTCTCCGGCTTGTCAAAAGTGTATTTTCTTACTCTGTTTGTTTTTCTGCACCTCCATGCAGCAAACATTGATGGCTTAACACTTTGCTGTTCGTCGCAATTGGAAAAGTTGCGACGAACTAAAATGCGTTTGCTGTTGAGGTTCCATTGCATCATGTTTCCTCATTTAGTAAGACAATTCTATTTTTGTTGAATGCAACACCGATGGTGATACCTTGAAAAGTACTTATTGTGCCCAAGACTATTTAGAAAATTTTGGGGGGAAAAAACATTTAAAAAAAGGAAGAAAAATGCTCAAATGTTTTCAGCTCAAAAGACCCAAAGAATCATTTATGCAAATATTTGATGTAAAATTGGAGCACAAACGCATTACTCTTCATGTTATGAATGTGATATTGAAATCAAAGATAGCAAAGAAAAGCTGATATCCTGTTTTCGCCCCATGATTATGAACAAGTGTGGAATTACTCCAAGTACGTTAACACAGTAATATGTTTCTTACGTCAATCTTCACAACTGTAGCGAGGTCGGTAGATTCCAATGAAAGGTTGGCTGTGTTGGTTTTGTAAGTTAGTTAGTTAGTTAGTTTCATACTGTATTGATATCGGAATACGAATGAATTCCTTCCAGTGGGGTGATTTGGCAGCTTTGTTTAGGAGGAAAGTAGGCTTGATTGGCAGGTCGGTAGGAGGGTAGCTAGCTAGCTAGCTAGCTAGCTGTGAGTGTGTGCGACTGCAGTGGTAAATCTGTTTACACACACACGCACGTTGAATTCTTAGTTCCTGTATTCAGGTGAAATTAAAACATTGTTTCAAAATGATGCCTCAAGGTTTATCGGAGACAATTTGTCATCTTAAGCCTATGCAAACTTTAAGGCATATACCAATGAACAAATATTTCACTTATTAAAAAAAAGTGATCAAGTTGGCTCACAAATTTGCATGCGCAGCTGTGGTGTAATGCATCCCTGTACTGTACAACATTCCTATTGGTCTTTCAAGCACTTGCCCCGAAAAGATGACGACATAATTGTCACTCCTGACTTTCGTCAGTAGGTGGTGTCTTGTGTTTACGAAAAAAAAAAAAAAAAAAACAACCCAAAACGAACTGTGTTAGAATGATTTGGAACTAATTTTATTAACATTCACAAATTCTTACAAACATCAATCACAAACAGCCTTTACATGCAGATGGAATATAAACTAGAAAAAAAAAACCACTTTATTTTTCTTCCAACGGTGTAAATATGTTTAATATTTACTGTACAACCTCAACTTCAAACCTTTTGGGGCAAACTGAAAGAAATGAAAGTGGTACATATTTTCAATGAACTGCACATGTCCACATGGGTGGTGGCACAGAGCAGTCACAATTACCGTATTTGTATTCAATATTAAACATTAGGAAGTGGCAGCTCATTTACTAACTGATGTAGT
The DNA here is from genome assembly GCA_018466805.1 of Hippocampus abdominalis. Taxonomy (NCBI): domain Eukaryota; kingdom Metazoa; phylum Chordata; class Actinopteri; order Syngnathiformes; family Syngnathidae; genus Hippocampus; species Hippocampus abdominalis. The sequence continues at coordinate 7,094,487 of CM031697.1, read as the reverse complement.
TTTTAAATTGTGTTGCATATCGTTATTATTATAAGAGCATTAACAGTACAGGTAGAGTAGATAGAAATTGTAGCTTCACTTTCCCTGCCAAGTTAGTCCCTCACTGCATTTGGATGCCTGTGTGACTAATTCCTAAAACAACAACAAATAATTGTGTCCTTGAGTGTTTTGAAAGGCGCTTTTAAATGAAATGCATTATTATTATTATAATAATTATACTAATAATAATCCTTTATATAATGATTTTCTTCCCACTCGAAAAAGGTAAACGGTTTGCACTACAGTGGCCTATTTACAAAACAGAAAATTAACAGTCGGGAAAGTGAGTGCGTTGCTGTTGTTACGCTTTTTATGTTGGAGTCTGTGGCTGTTGACGCTTGTCATGCGAATAATGTCCACGTGAGGGACATCTCGACCGCAAGAAGTGTTCTAAGTCCTCCATGAGTCTCTCCTTCCCCGAAGTCGTGTCGTCTCCCAATCAGACGCGCACGACAGTCGACGTCAGGCAAGCTCATCAACGCGCATTAAAAAATAAATTGCGATATCTCGCAATCTTTGCGAGGGATCTCTCCGTTATTTTCCCTTCCATGTTCCTTTAGGGGCTCCGTAAAATTCCCTTTGTTTACAAATAACAAAACAAAGCATTTTTAATCTCGAAATGCACAGTTGAGACACGCGCGCGCGCGCGCGCACACACACACCCACACCCACACCCACACACATATCCACGTAAATCAATTGATCAACTCAATTGATCTTCAACATCACTTAATGTGGTCCCTTTCAATGGTGGATAGATATGCTGCATTCTAATGAGAGATGTCGACGTTGCAAGGTGATGTCACAGCATAAACATGAATAGATGAAACCTCAACCAACCTCCAAGCAACCCAGAAGGAGTCACTGATGCAATCTGTTCGCTTTTTAATAAACAAAAAGGCAGCAATACACATTCACAGGAGCTGCTATTGGCAACAACACACGCCCATGCACTGCACACTCAGACTGCCTCCTCAACCTGGCTCGTCCTCTCTTGATGACGTCATCATACTAAACTCACCCAGCCCTCAAATACACAAATAACAAGAAACAGATATTATAGTATATCGATTTTAAACTATACCAGTTGTATTCTAATTTATATCCTGAGTCATTTTTAAAATGAATACGAGTGATGGGACGAGCGACACTGGTGCATCAGCACACTACCGAGAGCTCAAGTGTGAAATCCCATATCGATCACGTGACCTATACAGGAACAGCACCGTTTGGATGTACCGCGCCAAAGTGTGTTTATCAGGAAACAAACTGTATCAACGTGTCGTGGGTTTGTTGGATGGAGTTTTGCGTCATTATGGATCGTTCTAAAAAGTTTTCCCCAGTGTGGAATAATTTTGATCATGTGACGACAAACTTGGTAAATCTTTTTCTCCTTTGACCAATGTCTATTTTTTAACAAGTGAATGCAATGCTCCATCTTAGTTTTTGCTCTATTCTGGGAAGAGATTTGAATTGTTTTCAGATAAATTAACTTTTTATGTTATTGTAGGTGAAGTGTTGGCTCTGCTCCACACAGCTGTCTTACATCAATTTGAGCAATTCATCAATGCTGAGGCATTATACAGCTCGTAAAGAATTGGCAGATACTTGTGAGAGTACCCCAGGTATGTTGAAATTTTCTCTCAAAATTGTGCTTAAATAAAAAAAAACCCAACACATTCAGGGAAACAGACAGGCCCCAGGGCTGGTATCGAACCTCCAGCCCTCTTGCTGTGATGCAACAGTGCTAACCACTGCAACACCGTGTCGTCTGATGTCTACTTGATATGTATTTTTTGTACTTGTAAAAATTACAGTCATTTTAAGATTTTGACAAGATATTTCCTTTTGACTTGCAGTTCCTAACACCCAAGCAGGGGATGAGGCAGTGGTCAACATGATCATCAAAGACTGTCAGAATACAGTTCAGGTATGAAAACACATTTCTCTGTGTTTATTCGCATATTTCTGTGGCACTGTGTCATGTGATATTAAACAAATGATGAACTATTTTTTTAGGGCACAATCTCCGGAAAACAATTGATATGGAGGTTGCAGAGACCCAGAAGACGTCGAACGCAACAGCTGACTCCATAATTGAAGTCCAACGCTACCTGGCAGAAGCAAACACACCCAGAAACTCAGACCCTTTATAATATTGGAAATGCAACCAGAAAACATATCCACATCTGCATCAACTTGCACTTAAAACGCTCTGCTCACCATTGTCATCTGTACCATGTGAAAGAGTATTTTTCGAAGGTTTGGGAGCTGGTGTCTAAGAGGAGAAATCAATCGCCTTGGAGCAAAGACACTCCAAAAACTTTTGTTCCTCAAAAAATTCCTAAACTAATCACTTTTTAGTCTATTATTTCATATGATTTAACAGTGAACAAAAATTTTCTACATAAATTAAAAATTGTAACTATGAATTGTAACTCAAAGTTGCTATAGTGTATTTTACATACCAACTCACTTTGGTATTTATACAAGCAAGGAATTTCCTTACCTGCAATGATTTTATAACAACTGCATGGGTCACTATTGGGTGACCAACACAGTATCAATACAGTGCCGACACAGTTTGTGTAGTGTGTCAATACACTCCTTGAGGTATCATCGTCCCATCATTAGTTGTACTTACGTTTTGTCATAAACTCGGGGGCTTAAGGAATCACTGATGAAGTAAGGGGTACAAAGGAGTTTACGGGACACAAGGTTGAGATCGAACAGAATGGAATGACCTTGAGCAGGACGCAAACCCGGAAACTGGCAAGGTGATGTAATAACGCGATTCCTAATGCGTGAACGTCTCGCGGTAACGAAATTAAAGAGTGGGCTGAGCCTGTGCAACACTTTTATTTTGAAGGTGGCCAACGTGCTCGCTGGCGGCAGATTACCGCAATGAAATTCAGTTAATGTTGTTTCGTTTTGTAACAGTTTTTAATGATTTGCTTTAGTTTAAGTCGTGCAACTTAAGTGTGAATAATACAGCTCCATGGATAGATGAATGATTGCTGGATGGAGAAGAGGGATGGATAGATAGATGCTAAAGGATTCTGAGTGATCAGATGTCCGATATTTATTGAACGCACCGCAGCATCTGCCAGATTCTCTCCTTCAGGCAGGGCGATTCTCAAGAGCGGACACGCCCCTCCCGGTGCACTTGTCAAAGGGTGAGTGAAGGAGGGTGACGTCACACTTGCGTGCACGGAGACCCGGAGAAAACAGCTCTCGGACACCGAAAGATTTTGGGGTTTGCCAACCATTGTTGATGCCACAATGCTGCCTTCAAGAAGAACTTTTGAGGCGGACAAGCAGCAGCTGCAGCAGCTCAACGGCCGGCTGGCTCAGTACCTCACCAGGACGCAGCAATTGGAGCGGGAGAACGCGCGTCTTCTGGCGGAGATTAACCAGCTCAGACAGGCCCAGGTGGCGGAGCGGGAGCCACGCTACAAGGCCGAAGTGCGTGAGCTGAGGCGGGCGATGGAGCGGGTCGCGCTGGAGAAGTCTCGCGCCGAGATGGAGCGCGAGAGGCTGTGCAGGGAGTTGGAGACCGTTCGCTCCCTCTGCAGCCAGCAGAGCGACGCCTGCCGGGACATCGGCGGGGAGCTGCACGGCCGCGAAGAAGAGCTCCGGGCGGCTCACCAGAACAACGCGTTGCTCCAGCAGCGTTTGCTGGAGCTTCAGAGAGAGTACGTCTTCTTGGAGGAGAAGCACCAGCAGCAGATGGGCCAGCTCAGACGACAAATGAACTCCCAGGTCAGTGGTAGGAAATACTTTGTACTTGAGTACATTTGGAGTTGTCTGTACTTTGCATGGGGATAACGTGGGTGGAATCAGACGGGAAGGACATCCGCTGGGGGAAAAAAAAAAAATATGCCGAACAAATAAATCATACTCGCTGTCCCGACCTCTGATGGGGTAAGCTGAAAGTCACAACAACTTATGCATTTATTCGTCTGACAACTTTTTATTTGTACTCCCAATGTTTGACCACAGATCTCTGAAGACAAGCGGTACATTGACTTAGAAATGTGGTTGGTAATTGAAGACTAGTCTAAATTGTCTGTTGGTGTGAATGTGGGGCGGAGCTACAGGGTGGCCATGGATGGGCTTGGCCACCCATGGCTCACAGTGACCATTTTGTGTCATTGTGCTTTTTAGAAATCTAAATGAGTGAGCCATTGATCGCAGTATGCAAAATGGCATCGGTCATCTGTTACGATTATTCTGATTGGCTGCTTGACACACTTTTGACTTCCACTTTTGTATATTCGTATGTTGATGTGTGCTTAAGGGGTGTGGCCGAGTGATTGACATCAGGAGCTGCAGTAGTTCCTGTCGGTCGCTTACTCCACGTTTAGTCCAGATATGTATGCAGCGTCAATGCTCTTTGTGAGTGTTTTCATTTTGTAATTGTCTGAACAGCTGTTTTTCCCGCACAACTTTTTTTTTCTCTCTCCTCAAGCAGTGAGGTATCTAAAGCCCACTAGCAATGAGCTCAAGTCAGCCATTTTTTTTTTTTTTTTTTTTTTTTACACAAGTACACCTTTATTCAAGTACAGAGTGTGAGTACTGTTGCCGCCTTTGCTGTAGGTGAACTCCAGGGTGGTCACGCAGACTTACCATGGGCCTCCTGCAGCCTCCATGGAGGAGGTGCAAGAGTACGCCCGCGGGATGTCCGAGGGCTGGATGCAGACCTCAGAGATGTACCAACAGAAAGTGGAGGAGATGGAAGGGGCCATCCGGGAGGATCAAGCCATGTTAGGTGACCTGCAGAGGGAGAAAATGCTGCACACCTCCGAGCTGGACAAATTACGCTTGGATGCGGAGAAACAAGGGCAGCTGCAAATGCATCTGGAGGAGCAACTGCTGCACATGCAGGAGAAATTCTGTCAGGACGAGGGCGAGTATCAGGTGAGGTCACTACATTAGGTACACATTTTCGGTCCGTTACCAAAGCCAAAGTAACTGAACTGAAAACTCAGAAAATATCCGAATTCTTGGGCCAATGATTTCTCCGAGAGTTAATCAGGAGTCAGCCAAAGAAAAAAAAACCCGAACACAGTAGCTCGGAGTTTGCTACTTTCAAAAAGCATTGCTCAAAGTGAGCCATAACAGCTCTCAGAATACCTACACTTAAGATTTGCTAACTTGTAGTACTTGAAGTATCTTGTCAGCGATCTAGCTTGCTGTCTACTTAGTTACCTAGATATCTATATTATATATTATTATAATATTAGATTGGATCTCAAAAGATTGTGCAGGTATACTCTCATTTTCTTCATTTTTTTTTAAGAAAGCATTTGAAATGTGCAAAAAAAAAGCCCCTTGTGGCCCAGCCACTGCCTTTTAATGCTGTCATGTGAAGCTTCTGTTTATCCTCACAGTTGCCAAAAGCACGTTGCTTCCATCATGCCTTGCAATCCTTAAGCCTCGGCCATCTCGAGGGCATGGCCGCTCGCTAGCCGCTTAAGCCAATTAGCTCGCAGACTGAAAAATCCCTATTAGGCAGGCTCTTAAAGATTAAGCTCCGCAAGCAGGACAATCGAAAGACAAGCGACAAGATGAGTTAATAGTTTACAGTAAAACTGTTACGTTTTGATCATTGCCATCTCGTATGCCGTCTCAAGGCTTGGTAGCGACATCCGAATAAGTTCAATTCTGTTTGTTCGTGGCTGATGTGTTTCTCTTTCTAGTGGCAAGAAAAATCACAAGTATAGTCACAAAAAAAAGCAACCCAGCATTTAATATAGTCTCCTTGTTGTTCTCCCCAGATGATTATCGACCAGCTGGCACGAGAAAGGAACGCCATGGCGGAGTCCATCACGCAGAGGATGCAGGACCATCAGCATCTGCTGCGGGTCAAGATGGATCTCGGCATGGAGGTTGCAGCCTACAGAAGCCCTCATTCTTACCTCGTCAGTTTCCATGTGCATTTCAAGTGGCACATATCCCACATGGGATGCGTGTACACCAGGGGTGTCAAACTCATTTCACATTGTGGGCCACATACGGCCCATCAAACGCAGACCATAGGTATGGTCTAAAGGACATAATAAACATAAACAGAGACAAAATATTCATGAAGCTCTGCTTAGACAAATGTGGTGCAACGGATCCCACTGATTGTGGCACACAACTTTAACAACTCGGCATTGGACGTGGTAATCCCTGCTAAGGAGAGTGCCATGTAAAGAATAAAGTATTCACATGTCCTTGATAGCGTATCTCAGTGACATACCGAGGCTGCGGTTGTCTTCTTCTCTGATCAAAACAATGTTGATTTTCACTCTGATCAAAACAGTATGTCCCCCTAGCGGGGCACCTCATTAAAAATATTCATTCCCGTACCCTGTGGGCCTAATCAAACCTCCTTGCGGGCCGGTTCCGGCCCACAGGCCGGCTGGTTTACACTGACGGGACAACACGCATGCCCAGACGCACAAATGTAAGCGTGAAGGACGTGCAGTACATAATCCAAATATTTGCAACGCTTAGGCTTTTTAAATGAAGGTGAGGCCGCATTATATATTTATAATTTGGCATAATGAAATCAAATAGACCATATTGGTTTGATGTTGTTGAACACGACTTTTTTCATGCATTTATTTGTGGTGTTTGGACAAAAGTGAGTGCCGCCTGTCGTCGTACTTTGATGATTTCAAGCTAGCAGTGACAATGTATGCCTGACCTTGGCGTTTATGCCGCATTCGCATCAGCAGATACGTATCAACATTTTTCTCCATTTAGAAGAGGCCTGATTCCAATCTGAAGATATCCGATCCCATGTGTGTTTTTTTTTTTTTCTTCTTAATGCTGCCATGACACGTCTCGCAATTGTGTTACATGAACCAGGCAACGTAAATCCAGTCCTGGTCAGTCAGAAGGTGGCACAGGCTAAATGTTTTTGTGGTGGCGTTGTCACAAGTAGAATTTGCATTGGAATTTAAAGGGAAGCATTGACAGCCCCGCTTTGTTGCTGTTATTTTTATCTCAGTCTGTTGGGAGGCACGCTCCGCGAGAGCTTCTTTCTCTCATTTGCTATGGTTTGCTCCTTGAAACATGCCCCAGGAGTGAAGACTAAGAAGCTTACAAAGTGGTATTAATTAGATTACGATAGTTTCGTTTTATTTTTTTATGAGCATAACTATATGTAGCCAGGGTTCGTAAGTGTCTCTTCCAAGGCTTTTTAGCTTTAGAAAGTTGGAGATGGAAGAGCGAGAAGATATCCAGTGCCTTGCACGGTAATTATTTTCGGTCTCATATTTGCCGACAAGAGAAATGATCATCTATAGAACTGTATTGATCTGCAATGTTTGGATGCCTATGCCTGTTGTTATTCCGAATGACCTCATTGGGGGCCATTAACATGCTAGAAAACCCAACCATTTTTGCAAGCGCGCTTATCCTCGTGTAAATATATGCGTTTTAAGAGGTCCTGAACACAAGAAAAAAAAAAATTGCCCCTGAACCGATTAACACATATAGATGGACAAAAAAGTCTCAAGGACCCATGTCTGAAATTGAACAATAAGTCAACCCTTTTAGTTTTGGTAGAATTTCAGGGCTCGTACATCAACGAAGTTGCCCAAATGAACTCCAGTCACATGCAGGTATCCCATATCAATCGGTGGCGTACACCATAGCAAAGTTTTTTAAATTTTTTAATTCATTCACTCCCAAAGACGTTTTTAAACGTCTTTTCAGACTTGGTCCAGAATTGTCTGGTACTGAATGAGTTTTAATTGTATTTATTTATTTAAGTATTTATTTTAATTTCACATGTGCGCATTTGAAATATTTTGCCAGATAAAAGGAGTGTGCAGTGCAAGCGCTTGCTCATTGCTACCTGTAGATTTAGCTTTGCTTATGTTTCTCTAGAGCGCTCTTGGAGGGTGAGAGAGTTGGGCTTCAAGATGCTCACCGAAGAATAAGCGAACACCAGAGGGAGAGGATCATAGGTAAAAGTCTGAACGTATTGACCTTATTTTAAAATGAAATACATTAGGAATAAATGTCACTCATTAATTGCCACAGATATCAAGATGCCTGCCCAACCCTACGCTCCAAGAACCCTCACCCCAACCAGACAGCCTGTGGACGTCAGATTCACGGCGTCGTCTATTTTGAGAAGATCTCCCGTAGCTCCCTCAAAGTCTCGAAGTCCTTCCAGCGTTATTCCAATTTCACTTGCAACCAGAGCTCAGCATCAGAGTCCAGCCTCCAGAAGGGACATGATCTCATTCACCAAAGCCCGGGCTTCCACTTCTTCCACTGTTCCCAAAGATCAAGAAATTATCCAGACCGAGCGACAAAGTTCACTATCAGCAGAGAATATAAAGAATACCGAACATGTCTCGAAGGTACGGAGCCAAACCACTTCCACAAAGTCCTCTGCAGACACTCCCTCAGGTAGGGCGCTGTCACCACCGAGGAGGAGGAGCCTCAACATAAAACCAGAGACAGATACGGCCATTGAGGGCGCAGATGAACCGGATGAAGGAAATCTATGTGTAAGCGAGTCGAAGGATGAAGACAAAATCAAGCCCGCGATTGAGTCGAGTGAGAGAAAGGCTTTAGATGGTGTGTCTTTGGAAGAGATCATTGAGACGGTGATCAAACCAGCTGGTTTGGAAGCCAAAGTTTGCTCCTCCGGAGAATCAAAGATAACCTATCAGGTGGAAAAAATCGAACAGGGGGACGGCTCGATGAAGACTCAGATTGTGTTACAGTCGAAGGTGGAGGAGGAAGTGGACCTTTCAGAGGAATCGGCCCTGGAGCAGCTTTTAAGCCAAGGGGTGAAGAAGGTTTCCTTGGAGGACATCGAGGACACAGCAACAGGAAGCATGATCAGGAACCTGCTCAGTGGCCTACAGGGAGAAGCGAGCCTACTAAATAAATCTGTCAATGTCGAAATTATTGAGCAACCGGTGGAGTCTTACGATGAAGACGTTACTGAGAGGTCCAGATCTTGTTTTTATGAGCCCTCTGCATATTTCCAAATTGAGGAGATGGAAGAAGACCAAGACGCGCAAGTCGAGAGGAGTCGTTTTGACCCTGTGAAAAGGTCCAAAGTGAACCTGTCCAGGGTCAGGAGGAGAGTGAGTCTTTATATTTCACCCATGATCAAGAGCCCGCTGAGTATTTTGTCTCCACGCCAGACGATAATCTCTCTGAACCCGAGGAGGGTTGCAGCATTACCTCATACGGTCATTATGGAATGGTGGATGACTTGTCCGATGAAAGGTATTACCGAGATGACAGACCTCCACAAACCAGAACCATCCTTGAAGAAAACGACGAGGACAGGTTGATGTCAGATCCGCCTTTTCTCAAAGAGAGCATTCCCGAGTGCATTATTGAAGAGGAGATTCGTGTTTCCCCCATAGTGCAGGAGTCAATGCTTGAGTTCCTGCGAGAGGACTCCTTGGAGCCCAAAGAGCAACTGAGAGGAGCTTTGGAGAAGTTACAGGGCTCCGTGTCGGGCCCACTGAGGGAGGAGTTAGCTTTCCTCACCAAAGTAAGCAGTGAAAGTCCCCAGAACGTCGCCGTTGACATCAAGAAAGTGCAGCAGTCAAGTGAAGGCGGCACCACAACCATCGTTGCGGAGCTGAACGTCTCGCAAACGCTGGAGGACTCCGGGCTGCTGGACGATTCCGGGCTGCTGGACGATGACAGTTTATCGGAAGAGCAGATCATGGCCGCACTGAGGTCTTCCAACTTTGGGAGCGCTTTGGAGGGAGGAGATGGAGGAGGATACAGCATAAGGATCTCCAAAGAACAGCATGTCGAACTCGCCGATGATTTTGACATCGCGGGGGAAGGCGAATCTTCGTCCCCTGTCGCAGAGAGACAAATCAGACCGAGTCCGTCTGAGATGGAGGGACACAGCAGCCCTGCTGACGCTAGCTCCGATCACGAGTGAATGAAACGCGATTGTTGGACATTTAGAGGCCCTAGAGATGGTCAAGATGATTGTATTTTATCAATGAATGCGTTGATTCCAAAAGCAAGAGTAGATTCGCCGAATCGCGTCTGTGTTCATAGCAGACACTGCAGCTCTTGAATTGTAGTACCCTTGAGGGGGTTTGACATCCATCCATAGCTGTCATGTGGAGGTATTTTATCAGTGGCCACCATTTTCGGATGATCTCCCTCACGGTCTTTCGGGGAATAGTTCTCAAGTTTCCAAATTAAGATCCACTATTCACCACAACATTACCCGAAAGGTAGCTGAGCTCAAAACGTCAGATTGGTTAGCTGTCTGGTCAGCTCTCTTCAGAGCGTAACTTTGATCTGCGGCTGATTTAGAAAAGATCCCTGTTGATGTTGAATGGCGTTCGACATGACATGAGTGTTCAGTGTTTACTCTTCTGTTGTGTCCTTACTGTTCTGGTTTTTCTCAACACTATTGATTTTCAGTTGTGTCCCATTCTCAATATACTGTCGCTGGGATCCAAACAGTAAATTTAATCTATAAATGGAAAGTGATAAAATTTCTTACCTTTCTGCTGATCGCTGATTTGTGAGGACTATCAGGTACTGTCTCTCAAAACACGTTAAGGGACATATTAGGGAAAATTGACTACTTGCATGCAAATAATTTGGACTCTGGAGTGAGTGAATCTTTTTCTGGGCTACCTGTTTGTTAGCGAGCGGTTCTGTTACCTGTTTTTAAGTCTGTGTCAGCTGCATGCGCCACATGCATGGATCAGCTCTCTAATTGCCAGGTTTAATTCGGCGGTTTTGTGATAATGTGCTGGCTCCACGAGTGAAAATCTAATCTATGCTTTGACAATCTTTCTTTTTACACTCTGGGCTCAACAAGTTACCACTCGCTCGCTCTACAAAAGCCATCCACTTGGTGACAGACCCCGCTGTTGAGGGGTGGGGGATGGGGTGAGTATTGGCAAGATGACTTCAGAAAAGTTAGTGAGGAAGGGTTTAAAGGGACAGTGTGTACAACATTTTTGATACTTCAATATTACATTCATTAAAAAAAGAAAAAAAAATCAATAATCTGCCAAAAATAGTTGTTGCATTCGATTAGTTCGCCACTAGATGGCAAGTACATTTTACGCACTGTACCTTTAAAGTGTGTTGTACAGTAGTTCTTGATTGAGGTGTTTTGATGAAAGCATGTCACAAACGTGTTAAGAAGGCCTCTGTCCACTGGATGCTATTTTAAATTTACAAAAAAAAGAAGTAATTATGAATATTTCTTAACCCTAAATACATGTGTTGTATATCACTGCACTTGCAGCTGAACTAATTGCTCAACCAACAGCATATTTGAAATATACCAACTAATATTAATGTTTTCACTGATTGATGTTTACTGTTTTATCATTTTCCATAGTCGTTTAAAGTAATGGAGTAAAGTTCTGGTGATGGGGAAAAAAAATACAAAAACACATAACAGCTGATGTGTGTCTGTATGCTTTTAGTTATTACTATTTTTTCCTTACCTTTTAGCGTAGAGGTGTAATATGTTGGTTGTGCCATTCACAGCATCCGGTCACTCAGCTTTCACTACTTTGTGTGCAGTTGGGAGATCTGCAAGGTGCAGTATGCAGTGTTTGCAGGTTGACGGCTTTACATGCTTCTATTTAGTGTGACTCGGAAGGCAAAAGAAAGCCATAGTCACGAAGAGGAAATGGCGGCGGCGTCTGGATACTGTTCACTTGACACTTTGTGCTATCTGTGCTGGCTGGAAGGATCCTTACATAAGAGAGTGTGTTCATTACAGCTGACTATTTTTGTATCGACTTAGCGGCACTGACCGGTCACAAGGTTTTGTTGTGTTGTTGTACACCTTCAAAGGTCAGGTAATGTCCCCCACTCCCAGTTGAAATGTCATGTGTTTATTTCCTGTTTTAAGTTGACACACACAACATAATTAAACATGATTTGAATCAATGCATTAAAACAGTTTGTTGATGCTTTTCAGTAGCCTCTGTCAATCAAATCAAAACTTGTATGACAGATTCTCACATAAGAAAATGGCTTAAGGTGGGGGTCGGCAACCCACGGCTCTTCAGCGCCGCCCTAGTGGCTCCAGCTTTTTCAAAAATGTTTGAAAATGGAAAAAGGGGGTGGGGGGAGAAATATATAGAGTATTTTTCTTTTAAAATGATTTCTGTCGAAGACAACAGTGACACAAACATTCTAAACGTTTTCCAATGCGAGAAAAATGTCGAATAAATGTCGAATAAATATAATATAATAAAAGTTCAATATATCTGTCAACGAAGAATGCGTCATAGCCCGCGACCCACGTTTCAATTAGCAGGGCGGGATGCCAGGCAGATAAAACCGGCGTTTCAGGTACAATTCACCGAGGATACTGGCAAAGAATGGGAATCTGATGGGCCGAGAGAAGCATTTGAAAACGGTACGCGTGAGCTATGATGGTTAGCACGCCGCTAAAGCGCGTCCCATCTCTCCGCGACAAGTCTCGACGAAGGTATGCAGTGAATTCAACTCTTGTGTCCACTTCCTGTTTTGTTCATCTTCGGGGCCGCGTGGCTGTTGCTCACTATGGCAGGCGTGTGGAATCGATCGCGGGGGTGTCGGTTGATCGAAAAGTAGATTTTCAGTCAAAAAAGGTCGGCCTCCCCTGCTCTAAAAATAGGGTGACTGCAGGGGAAAAAAACATTGAATCGTGAAGGCTCATTGTGTAATCATTTGTAGCCAACGTAGTCGTTTTGAGAGTAGGCTAATATTGCTAATATAGATACATACAGCGTCTGTTGCTTTTAATTTTTTGCGGCTCCAGACATATTTGTTTTTTTTTGTCCAATATATAGCTCTTTCAACATTTTGGGTTGCCGACACCTGGTTTCAGGGCTCTTTATTTATCCCATCAGTATGTCTCATCATGACGCATAGAAAACATGTTACAGTACTTTTATTGGTTAAAATCTCATTTTACTCACGACACATTTCCGCTTAATAAAAGCACAGTGGTATGTTTTCAGAGTTTTTTTTCCCCTTTCCTACACTTTTAAGACCCCCCCCCCCCATATCATTAAAAATGATGAATCACAGAACTCAAAATACCCTTGTATCTGTTGCAAAATATAGATACAAATACTGTGGGTTTGACATCACCTAAATTCATTTTTTACCTTCTTGCTCTGTGTCCTGAACAACAACAACCTTGGTCTCCAGGGCACTCAAATTAAAAATAAAACAGGTTAATGGCTACAGAGTGAAATATGAGTCGTATTCAGAAGGGAATAAACAGTTACAAAGAATACGGGAATGCACTAAACGTCCCATAAATAACCACTGTAGCACTTCAGATAACACTCGCCACGCTTTGGTCAACAAGAGGAGCTCCGTGGGATCATAAAAACACTCACTTTAAACCGTCAGATTATTTTGAGTGGAAACATGTATTGAGGCAGGAAAAGACACGGAGCTAACTTTTCCTGCAGAGTGGGCAAACATTGTGTAATCGGGATTGGCTCCATCTGGCCTCTTGGATGTTTTCACCGTTGCTAGGGTTGATGTAATGGAAGGCCCTTTTTCGGCTGCACAACACGGGAAGGGGAGGGAAATGTCAGCATGTGTGTGTATGTATGTAGACTAGTATCATTGTTCGGGTTTTTTTTTTTGGAGGGGGGGGATCTTATGGAAAGAAACTGCTGAGAGCAGGAGTGAAAGAAAGTTCAAGCATATTTCCTCGATGTCAGTGTTCAAAAATGTCCCATCAAACATAGTGATGAGAGAATGTACTGCCTGTCAGACTCTACTAGGATTCAATAACAAACCACCATAGCAACGGGGCAGAATTTACTCACTTACTCATCCACGCCTTCCGTTATTTGAGGGAAGTTTATTTTGGAGAATTTCTCAACCCTTTATAAGAAACAGAGATGGAGAAAACAATGATAAAATTCTCAATGTGAAAAAGAAAATGGTGACTGAATCTAGCTTTTTGTCATCCAGGTAAAGACACCAGACACCTCTTGCCAAGGACAGGAGTCGAGGACCGTCATGGCATTCCACACTAAATTGGGGTCAGTGTCTCTTTAATGCACACTTTACACAGTGGTTAGCCTTTCACTTTCTAAAAGGGTGTTGGACCATCTGTTTGGCTTCGTCCAGGTTGAGGAAAACGCAAAGTCACCCTGTGTGATATTTTACACTCTGGAGGACTACGTTGCTGACCGCCAGCTTCCGAGATTAGCTTGTGACTGATCGCAGCCCTTTAGAGAGGTTGGCCGAAATAGCTGATCTCCAGATCGCCATTTGACCATGTATTTTAAAATAGGGGGAGTTGCCCGGCCAAGCGAGGCCTACTATGGTGCCTCAAAGAACACCTTTTGACATCATATGCTTAAATATAGGTTAGCATATGAGTCATTCCAGAATTGGCGGACATTTTGCCTTCCAAATTCTTTTTTTGTTTTTTGCTGACCAAGTGGACACCTTTTATTTATGTTAATAAGGGAAGGACAATTTAAACATGAACTCCTTATTCCTATTTTATGCATTAGCGGGTTGCATGAGGTAGAGTGAGACATTCAATCAAGGAACAATGTTATGAACATATGAAAAATAGAAGAGAGGACATATCTGTGCTGCACCCATTCTTTTGGAAAACTGTTTGATGACGTCAAGTTCGGAGGATCATGTGAGTCACTGCTTTCCCCTTCTTCTGCCATGCTGAAAAGGTGATGGGAACAGGACACAAGTTCCCCCGAATAATAATTATTAAAATATTATCCATCCATCCATTCATCCATCCATTTTCTAATCTGCCTCTCCACACAAGGGTCGCGGGAATGCTGGAGCCTATCCCAGGTGTCTTCGGGCAGTCGACGGGCTACACCCTGAACTGGTTGCCAGCCAATTATTATTATTATTATTATTATTATTATCCATCCATTTTCCGATCTGCTTTGTCCTCACAAGTGTCGCGGGGGGTGCTGGAGCCTATCCCAGCTGTCCTTGGGCAGTAGGCGGGGGACACCCTGAACCGGTTGCCAACCAATCGCAGTATTTTTATTATTATTATTATTATTTTTATTATTAATATTATTGCCCTGCGACTGCCTGGTGACCAGTTGAGGGTATCATGCCTTTTGGCCAAAGTCAGCTGGGACAGGCTCCAGCACACTCCTGCAACGTTGTCCAGGGTAAGCAGTGTTGAAAAATGGATGAATGAATGGACGATGATGATGATGATGCTTATTATTTTTACTATTATGTTACAATAGAAATATATAGCCAGCCTATGTAATTTTGTGAGTCGCTCTCAAGAATTGGAGTTTCCACACTTTGTCTGGAAAAATACGAGGCCTCCGGTCTGTTCTCCACTAAAGCAAGAAACTCTGCCAAAAAAAACCCCACTGCTTTTATGAATAATGAATAACGGACCTCCAGTGAAGCTCAGCCAATACAGCCACACCGTCCCTTTTGTGTTGCAGCTTGGCCCAAACACACCGGTGAGCTTATGAGCAGTGGACTTCCACAGAGTACATCTTATTTTGTGTCTTGTGATTTCATTCAGATTTTTCGTAACAACAAAAGACTTTTTTAATAGAGTCTAGAGATGTTACTCTTGAGAACAGATCATAGGTTTGACACTGCATTATATAACATCCAGCTGGTTTGTTTGGTTCCCATAACAACCTGTTACTCAATCAAGCATATAGGAAGGCAGCAGAAAACTCCTAATTAAGTCCTTGTGCCTGTCACTGAGGTGCGGCGCCTAACCGTGAATACAGACTCAGTATTGTAACGCTGTGGCGAGGATGAGGGAAGAGTTCGTGAAGATGTGAGGCTCCTCTTAGCGCCTGAGGCTGTGACTCACAGCAATGGCATGAAACTAGTGAGATCACATATTGCCAACACCGCTTGATAGGGGGAAAACTCTTTGTACTGTACTGTGTAGATCGTTTTTTTCCGGCCTGGTTGAGGGGCTGCATCAAAGAGGGAAGCGTGACCGTTCAAGCGCTCATAAGGGAGCACGATAGAAACATTTAAAATGGGTTCATCTTGTAATTTGAAAGCCTATCTTGTAAAGGAGACTCAGTCGTATATATTTTTCAACCGGTTCCCACGTGGCCAAACAACATCTCTGTGACAGGATTTTGAATATAAATAAATACATACATACATAAATAAATACCGTATTGGCCCTGTTATGGTATCATTCCTCTCTGTTAGTTATCTAATCAAACATGTGAAAGAAACAATATGCTGTTGAGGAGTTTGGCCTTGCTCTGGGTGCCAGTACCAGTCGTGCCAGTACCAGTGATTAACAGCCCCAAAAGTGTCTTCTTCCGCACCCCCATCTCGGCAAAGTTCCTGATGGCTGTCACTCTTATCTCAGGATTTACGCACACAGCAGCGAAGTTTGGAATTTACGCACACCTTTCTTTGCAGCGAAGTTTGGAACTTCCCAACATGCCAAGATCGAATTGCATCGACCTTTCTTTGTTCCCGTGATTTGCATGAGAGGCGTACCTCCCCGCCTCTCATTTTCGTATTGTGTCTTTATAATCCCATGAATGTGTTTCTTTTATGCTTCCTAATTGAAATCTGGACCCCTCAGGAGCCCGAATCGATTTGTAAACTGCAGAAAAATAATTAAACCCTTCGAAGGAACTGTTCATTGCCTCCATCCTTTATTTGGATTACCAACATTCTCCTCGTCCGAAATTCAACGAACACGCGGGGGAGAGGAGGCCGCTCGACCCCCAACAGCCCGAATATAAGACGGCCCTGATTATAAGACGACCCCCTCTTTTTCAAGACTCAAGTTTGAAAAGACTTTTTTGGATCTTCGACCCACTTTTCTCCAGATTGTCGCTACATTTTTCCATTTTCTGTTATATCTTCTGTTATTTTCTTCTCTTTTCCTTCTTACCCGTTATTTTGGCCTCAATGGCCTTTGTACAGTACCGTATTGGCCCGAATATAAGACGGCCCTGATTATAAGACGACCCGCTCTTTTTCAAGACTCAAGTTTGAAAAAAGACTTTTTGAACACCAAATTAATTTTTATACAGAAAATAATTACAGTACATCTGAAACAAATGATTCTAACAATATATTTGAGAGAAAAGCATGTTATTTTGCCTCATTCAAATCTTAATATCTGAACATTTAAATATGTAAACTGAAGTGCAATCAATTTGTAAATGAATGGCTTCTGGTTTTTGAAATGTAAATTAACATTTAGCCCAAGCACGTCGGCTTCACATGCAGAGGTACCAGTTCGATCCCAGCTCCGGCCTCCCTGTGTGAGTTTGCAGCTCCGGCAATCAAAAAATTCTTGTTGGGCACTCTAAATTGTCCCTAGGTGTGAGTGTGGGCGTGATGGTTGTTCGTCTCTGTGTGCCCTGCGATTGGCTGGCAATTCAGGTGTCCCCCGTTTTTCCAGCACCCCCCGCGACCCTAAATCAAGCGGTCGGAAAAATGGATTGGACATCATAACTTCTCAGCTGCCGGTTAACCTGGCTGATCTTCGACCCACTTTTCTCCAGATTGTCGCTACGTTTCTCCATTTTCTGTTATCTCTTCTATTATTTTCTTCTCTTTTCTTTCTTACCACTATTTTTTATTTTTCTTCTTCGTGCTACCGCGATTTTTATTTTTATTCTTCATGGCAGGGGTTCACTTTGGCCTGGGGAGTCAAGTTCAGCATCCGCTTCAATGATATCTGGCGCCATCTAGCGTCGTGAATGGGTATAATGTCAAGACCCCGAATATAAAACGACCCCCACTTTTTCAGTCTTATTTCAATGCAAAAAACACCGTTTTATATTCGGGCCAATACGGTACATACTCAATGTGGGGGAAGTGATTCTTTCCATACAGTTTAGTTAAATTCAGAATGGTTTGTTGACAGACACATTTTGGAAATGGGCAACTCAAAAAGGACCTGTTAGAGATTAAATTTCATATATGATAGGGTGTGGGGGGCAGGCCCTCCAGAGATCTGTATAAAAACAAAAGAATTTTGAATCAAATGACCACTTTAAGTATGTCAATCATTAACTGTGGATTTTAAACCTTGCCGAATAACTTTTGAAACCAGTGTCGTCGCATGTTCTGATCCAGATATGGTTCGATTTAAAAAAACAAAAAAAACCAGCCCGCTCTCTCTGACAAAACACATGCCTCTCACCACTATACTACTCTACTACTCTAAACTACTAATGCACTTTATTGACACACAACCGTACATTGAAACACATGCCTTATATTGACACGAAAAGCAATTACAAATGTTATCTCGTTACTCAACAACCTAAAATTGGTTGTGATCAGTCCAAGGGATGTGATCCTTTCAGTACTTGGGGAATACTGTCGCGCTCTCATATCAGAAACGGTGAAATATTTTGTCTGCCGGACCACATCTAAACTTCCGAAGTGTGAGGTGTAATGTTTTGGGCCAAATCTGCTTCGTGTTCCAGGCTTTGGTGTTAACATTCCTCTCCATCTTATCCACTAATTAGATTGAATTTAATGACAAAGTCTTACTCATTTGTTGATGAACACCAGCGTATTCAGTACAGTCATCTTCAATTTGTTTTGAAATCCAACCTCCAAAAATGCATTACTGTCGCCCTCTAGTGGTCATAATTCTAAATTCAAGTCTTCAGTGTCAGACTGTTGAATCATGTAACTTCATTTACAGGATGCCTCACTACAGCTGAAACGACACCCTTATGACCCCAAATAGGGACGCTATTTTAGTTTAAGTATTTCTGTGCAATAAAATGGATGGATGGATGTAAATTCAACCTGTTTGTAGTTTGACGAGCAAGTGGTTGCGTGCTGTAGTGTTCATAAACTACCTCAAGATGTCAGTATACGTCAGTGTTTTTTTTTTGTACTGTTCTGTCTTTATCCAACATTTTCACCTGCTGGAAGAAATGGAGAATGGTGCTTTTTTTTTTTTTATAATGCAATTTATAGTACTGTAATTGGATTACCCATGGCAGTGTTTCATAAATTGTAATGCCATTGCATATTTAAAAAAATGTCCCAGCACACCACCAACATAAATCACAAAAAAAACCCCCCCGCCCCAACAACCCAGAAATAATTATTTTTCTGTTGTCTCAGTGTACTTAATACGCGGATTCAGTGTGAATAACTCACACCTGAATAGAAGTCGCTGGACGAGCTAAACTATGAAAAAAAAAAGAGTGATACAAAGTCTGAAAAATACGGTGCTCTAAATTGAGAGGTGTAGATTCAGTGTCTCCAAATTTTGGAGCCATGAAATTGAAAAGTAAAGTCACATGTGGCTTTAACACCTGAATGCTGTATATAAAGCACATAAATAGCCACATTCACACCCTTCTATCCTTTCACAAGCCTAAATTCATCAAGCCACTAGGAAGAGGAAATGTCACACAGCGCCAAACATCAATACCAAACAAACAAGAAGTGATGTCTCTGTGGCTACTTTTGAGAAATTGCACTCCGGAGACAGTTTTCTCAGTAAACATATTCTATATTAGACTAGTGGTGTGTCTGTCGCCACTTTTCAACTGGCCAGCATCATGTGCAAGACTGCCGAAGATAACTTCCTCCGGCTCCTTTGCCGTCAGTTGGTTCTGGCAAGCCATGAGAGGAGCCGTTTATTTGTTTGTTTGTCCCGTGAGCTTTTGGCTGGCCATTCAGGGCCGCGCTTGGCCCCCCGCTCCCTGCTGGGCCTTCTATTTCTGCAACACAAGTGGCTGGTAATGAAGCCGCTCGGGTTGGCATGCGCCCTGGGCAAACGCAGGCCTGATCAGACCCCTTCTTCTTCTGCCTTGGCAGCCGCGCAGCTCTTTGCTCCCTCTGGCTTCCTAATTTAGTAACGGTGGGTAAAAATATGCGCGAACGAACAAGGTCTGGTATGTCAGGCTGCCGTCCAGAGACGACGGAAGCGGAGGGGGTGAGGAAAACAGAGCCGTGGGTGGGAGTTCGCGGCAGGCCCTCAGCGACGGGGCTTAAAGTCTCAGACCTCTCAGACGTTGTGTGTGTGCGCTCGTGGACAATCGGGGGATGTGTGGGGGTGAATGCTGATGGGTTAAAAGGAAAGCACTTAACATTTCTTACACTGGCCAAGGTGAATTCAAAGGCTTCCAATCACTCGCCTGTTTTTCTCCACTGAAATACGAACACGCAGCGGGAAAAGTGTTACAGACTGAACACAGGGTTGAACGGCAAGGCTCCCTTTTTTTGATTGAAGTCAGCGAGCCACAATTATTCGCTGTCTCTTAAAGATTAATTATCTCATGGTGGGATGTGTGAGTGACTTTTTTTTTTCTTTTTCTTCCCTGATCTGCTGGGAAAACAGTCCGCAAATCGTAAAAGACGATTCCAGTGGGGAACGTTTACCGACAATCGACCTTTTTTTTAATTTAATTTTATTTTTTCTCCATGGCAAAAAAAAAAAAGAAAGAAAAGAAAAGGCTAACCTCAACTCAAGTTAATCTTTTTAATGTTTACGTGTCACAAGATATGCTGAGATTTTATGGAACGTCATTTGCAATTCAATTTCAAAGCGAGATTTAGGGAGATATTTTTCCCCTGCTGATGGCCCTTCTATTTCCAATTGCAAAACGCGCTTTTGTAACGATTCAACAATTGAATCCAAAATATTGGAATTAAAAGGCTCATGACTGGGGAACATTAGGTCCTTGCATTTTGTTGGAGACTTTGGCCAGTTCTCGAAACCGTTCCGTCCCAGATACAGCCGGCAAAAACAAGTTGAGGAAAAACTTGAGTGCTTAGGCTCGGTCAGGAAAAAAAGTAATACAGTCAAACCTCGGTTTTCGAACGTCTCTGTTCTCGACCAAATCGGTTTTCGACCAAAAATTTCGAGGCTTTTATGCCTCGGATGACGACCGAATTGCGGTTCTCGAACAAACTGAGCGCACTTGAATGCACCACTTGACTCCTCTCGCATTCCTTACGCGAGGAAGTGACGCTTCCTCGTGTAGCGTTCTATTACTGAGCAGACGTGTTCAATAAAGATTAAAAAAAAAAAAAAGAACGTGGTTTCAGTTTTCCAACAAATCGGTTTTCGAACAGCCTTCTGGAACGGATTATGGTCGAAAACCGTGGTATGACTGTATTGGTGCATCCCCTTTAACAAGCCACAGCAATGGCACGCTTAACCACTTCATTTTGAACATAACTGAACAGCTAACTAATCTGGGCTGAATCCTAATGTCAGTAATCAGTCCTGATTGGCATTGTAGAATTTCTTCCACACATGATTTTATGACTGGTTTAAATTCTTTTTTGACAATTTGGTGTTGCAGTCCGTATAATATCATTCATATCATTCACATCTGTCACAGTTATTGTTGAAAACCACACACACACACACACACACACACGAGTGCAGAATTATTACAGTTGTCACCACTTCCTGTGTAAAGCCCCTCTCCCCTCTCCGCAACCCCCAACCCACACACACACACACACACACACACGCATCTTTTGAACAATGAACATGTCCGTCACGAACATGACGGCTTTGAATGTTGACTCCGCAAACCGTGAGAACATTTCAAATGGTTTGGAGCAGCGAGGATCGAGTGGGAACTTAACTAACATTCCGGTTCACTCGGAATTGTTTTGACTTTAAAATGTCGGTACCTACAGTAGTTCACCGCGCGGAAGTCACAGAAAACAAATGAAGAAGGACCGATCATAAACGTGAACGATACACACCTCGGCTAGATACAAACAGATCCGAACTAGTCGGAAGTGTGTGTGTGTGTGTGTGTGTGTGTGTGTGTGTGTGTGTGTGTGTGTGTGTGTGTGTGTGCGCACGCGCATCAAGCTTTGAACCCGTGCCACCACGGTGTCATCATATTCGAGTGCATCGACCACTGACTTAGCGGCCTGGCTCGCTAACTCAACGGCCAGCGCCCTCTTTTGGAAACGTTGTGTGTTGCAACTCCCACCATATATCGTGTAACAGCCTGCTAATGTCCTCAATAATGCTTTTTGTTTTCCCGTTTTGCCGTATCTGAACATTTCTTAGCGTGTAATGCTGTTTAGGAGAAGCAGAAACAAAGCTAGCCGTCCTTTTTGGGGTTTTTTTTTTCGCAGCACACCGAAGCTGTCCACAACAATGAAACACCATTGTAGAAGAATGATAAGATAAGCTTCTCTTTTCCAACCAGCGGCATCTTTCCATGCCAGTGCTAGTGTGAAACAATAGTGTTGCACACACACCAAATTGTCCTCCGCTTAGGCAAAGACTCCCAGTGGTTTAAACTTATATCTATCCCTCCCCAAACCGTGGCCTAATTTGAGGCGTATGCGGGGAAACAAATCTGCAATTGTTTCGCCCTGGACGCTTCTTCTCGCCTTTCTATTGAGTGTCAAAATCAAAGATTACCAGGCGCTTTGGAGGTGATGTTGCAATTCTTTGTTCAGACAATGGCGCGCTAAACCAATAACTGTGTGTTTTGTGTGCCGACAGCCTGTACGCTGCCTCATAATTGAAGTTTTAGCGTCGCATTGTGGCGACGGGAGCTTTATCTCTTTCAGCACTTTAAGCGGCCTGAACACGAATCAACAACTGCTCACCACACCGCGTTTACAAACTGATTTTTCCTTTGTCCCAACAAGTAAATAAATACACAGATGCAGCAAAAAAATGCCGAAACCTTTCGGCGGATAGGACTCCAACCGATAAGAGGAACGCTGCAGCCTTGAACCTCTGCCAATGAGTGTTTACTCGAGTTCCCACAAACAAACGGCAGAATTATTTTTGTTGAAGATGAGTTGTGGCATGGATCGATTGTGCAAATTGATCTGTGACATAAATCACGTAACACTGGGTGCATTTAATAATCCATATGGTCAGAAATTATGTCTGATGAAGACGAAAGAAGTAGCTTTTAGTGGCCTGATCTCTTGACGTTTTAAAGGACATCGAAAGCCATCAAACCGCTTGAGTGACATTCCGACACATTGAAATATAAGTTTTGTGGCATAGAAAATCAGCAATCTCGCATTCCAATCTTTTCCCCCCTTCTTGGACTTTCTAGCAACGCTAACATTGTTCATTTTAAGCCTGCTTCAACGGTTCAAGGAGCGGAACAGGGGAAGGAGACCGCGGCCATATTGTGAAGTTTAACTCACTGGCCATGCCTCTTTGTGTGGAAAGCAATTGTCACTGGCGTGGTCACCATCATGGTTGTGGTTATCCGAACGCGTGTTGCAAATTGGCAGCAGCCTATTTCAGATGATTTAACCCAGGAGAACCCACGGGGTCAAATATGGCACCTCTAAATTCTGCTACTCAAATGCCACCCTTAAATCCCAAATGGTCAAATTTGGCCCTAATCCTAAATTAGGATTAAAGCATTGAATTTTTGAAAACACATATATTTTGGTGTTCAGTGAACATATAGCAGTCATTTAATATATAATTCATCATTTTCCGAGGAATAGAAAGGGTTCTTGGGTTCTCCTGGGTTAAGACGAGAGGCAGGATACACCCAGGCAATTACAGTGCATATATGGACATACAGACCGCGTTGTTCACTGGTTGAGCAGATTAATCAATTATCTGCCGCTGTTTGCCCACAGTCTCCTGTTGAGTACAAATATGTACTCAATGTGTACCAAAGTGTCTCTTTGGTTGACAACGGCAATGTACCGTATTTTCCGGACTATAAGTCGCTTCTGAGTAAAAGTCGCAAAAGCCATAAAATGCATTATAAAGAACAAAAAAACATACATAAGTCACACTGGAGTATAAATCGCATTTTGGTGGGAAATTTATTTGATAAAATCCAACACCAAGAACAGACAGGCCATCTTGAAAGGCAGTTTTAAATGAAAATAAAATAGAAAACAACACGCTGAATAAGTGTACGACATGCTAACCTTACATGACGCAGAAACAACGAACTGAGAACGTGCCTGGTATGTTCAAGCAACATATTAAGAGTTATTCAGATAACTATAGCATAAAGAACATGCTAACAAGTTGACCAAACCATCAATGTCACTCCAAATCACTAAATCCAATGGAATATTCATCCTCTGTGTTACTTTAAAACAACACCAACTCTGCGGAGGTAGAAGATGGCAGCACTTCCTCTTCTACTGTCACGTTGCGAGGTGGTGGTGGACCCCAAAAAGCAGGCAGGAGGGAGGAGCAGGGTGAACTTGACAAATTGTATTAATAAAACACAGAAAACTAAATCCAAAACAAAGTCCTAAGAATAAAATGAATCCAAAGTAACAAACAAACACCATGGCAGAAGCTAAAAACTCAATAACAGAAACATGACCAAAACAAACCTGACAGAAGCAAACAGCAACACACACAATGACCCGACACTGAATGGTCGTGCCAGGAGTCCTTTTAAACGGCTAACGACATAACCACCAACAGGTGTGCAGCTGCAGGCGCAGCCCTACAGTGCCACCTGTTGGTCACAAACCGAAACATGAGATCTACGTTCCTTACCTCAGACCCATCGTGGTTTTATCAACACAGGTCTAGAGCGGCCTCTTGTGGTTAAATGTGAAAATAACATGTGAAATTATATAATAATGTGTTAATAATTTCACCCATAAATCGCTCCAGAGTATAAATCGCACCCCCAGCCAAAGTATGAAAAAAACTGCGACTTATAGTCCGGAAAATACGGTAATTGGAATGCATCATAGTCAGCCGACGCGAACCCAGGATTAAAGTCCGAATGACAGTCAATATTAAAATGACCAAAAATAAAACTGGGGTCCCCAACCACTGGTGGTCCCCAACAACTCCCAGTGCCGCTCACCCCCCGCATCAGCGATTAAACTTCCAAAGGTGGATATACGTCAGCATGTGCATCAAAATGCGTCTGCGCTTCCTCTCTCAGATCTGCCGTCCTACACTTATCTGAGAAATGACCAACGTAAACCCCCCTCCAGCCGTGTGCCGTGCAGGATTTACACCGTGCACGAAAATAGAGCCCACTATGGCCGAGGTTGTTTCTGTCACAGTTTGCCTGTGAATGAACGCAATGAGAGGCAAAACGTCTGCCTGTGGTGCTTTGACCTTTTGTAGCTTCGCGGCTGATTTGGCTCAGGTCGGGTGGGCTCGTGTGATGCAGACGTATCAATAATAAAATAAAGGCGACCACCCCTCGCCCTTCACCCCGCTGCGGTGGCTATGTGGGTCAAAGGCGGGTGGGTCTCAGTGCTGAATAGGGGAGATTGATGAGGGGTACCGGCGAGAGGTTTGGAGCACCTACCTCACAGCGGCGCGACACGGGCGGCCTCCCCTGCACTTGTTCCCCGGCCCCCCTCGAGAGCCGCACCGCCTGGCGCTCTTTATATGACCTTCAAATTAGCGGTATTTTTCACTGCCTCAAACCCTTCTGAATCCCTCCTGTATGCGGTGAGTTTCTCACTGTGGCTGCCCCCCTCCCTCCCTTTTGTGGCCAATCCACAGAGCAAGTCGACACAGAAATGCAAAAGGTGACTAATTGTCTCCCCGGTTTTGCATTCAGGATCATGCACGTACACCCACGATATTTTCCAGGAGGAAAGCCACCGTCATGCAAATTCACTTATACGGAGAATGATACACGTGGAATTTGGAGGCTCTGGTGTGTTTATAGGAGTCGCGGGAGGGCTCTTCCTCTTCACAGTCGAACATCACTGTCAGGCCGGCCATCCATCACCGCGGCTGTGGTTTATGTCCACGCCGCAGGTCACCGCGATTCCACCCACCTCGCTCCTAACCCAGGCCTCATGCACATGAAGGGGCACGTGTAATTCTAATGGGTCACAGTGACTCACATGGTTACACTTAATAAGATTACACTTTGCTTTTGATGGCAAGGCTGATCTGTGGGGTTTTCTTTCTGACTCAAGACTACGATTTATGCTGTGACATCCCCAAAGGCGTTTTTTTTTTCTGCCTGCCGTAAAAGGTGGCTGGTGAAGACAATTTCAAGACTCCAGTTGAAAATTGACAACATATTTTGCACTTTTTTTTGGGGGGGGGCAGTTTAGTACAGTTCTCATGTGTCTTAATTTCATGTGCGTCAATTGGGAAATACAGTGAAACTCCTCTACAACGAAACCTACATGGGCGAAAATACCCCCTAGTGTGAAAAAATCTTCATGCATTAATACCATTCCCACTTTCCTGCCCCCCATACAACGAAAAAAAAAAACCCTGTTGCGTTACACGAAATCTTTTTCTCTGCTCTTGCCTCGCGATGAGATTCACTACAACGAAGTCTAATCCAACAGCGACCTCTACTGCTTCGTTCGGAAACAGCAACAGCAACAGCAACCACCACACTGGTTTACACATGCGCAGTAGTCCAGGAAGTATTTGTTATTGTTGGTTTCAGACGCAGCAAGAACGTTGCATTGCTAAAATTGCGGTGTGTGTGTGTTTACATCTGAGATCAAATTTGCTACAGTGAAAAACCCCCTGTTGTGAAAAATGTCTTGCTGCAAACATGATTTCGTTGTAGAGGAGTTTCACTGTAGGCAGATTTACATGGTTTAGTGTCACATATGACGGCTGGACATTCACCTTGGGGGCTCAACTTCTATATGCCCCCGTTAAAGGCTTGATGTAATTGTAAACTGATGAGGAGCCAACCTCTTAAAGGTGACCTTGTAGTACAAACGACACGCAGATTCCGCAAAGTTTTTATTGCACTGGGTCAAAGACATTCCAAATTCCACAAAGTAGTACTTTGTTGTACATCATGCCGCGTCATACGACCCAAAAATGGTGCAATTTGGACTTCAAGCAAAACTCTGTTGGAAAAATATACCTTGAAAGTCAGACAGAACTTATAACATCGCCCAATACGTCAGTGTTTTTCATAACATTCATCTTATTTGTCTTAAAATTAGAACAATGGAAGAGTTTGTGTTCGAAATCGGAGGTTGAAATGTGTGCTGTGTGGCAATGTCAAACTCCCCTTTTAAACCGACCTTGTGCAAAATACGGTATGGTGGCTTTTAGCATCGTCTCTTAAAACCCGTATTGTAGCGATCAAAAAAGGTCAAAAGGGGAGTCATATAAGTATTCAAAGTACTTCTTCTTTTCTCAAACTTCTCGCTGCTGTCTTTTGACTGGCGGCCAAACATTTGGAGGTAATTTTCCGCCTCTCGTGACGGAAAATAAATGTAACTCACGTATGTTGGGAGAGCTGGAGAGCACACATCAAGGGGAATCGAGCTGGAAAGAACAAAACAAAAAGTCATCGCGTTGGCTGCGGAGTGATAAGATGGTGTGAAAATAGGCAGGAGGACAACGAGAGGGGGGTGCATGAGTGATGGCCGCTGAGTATGGGGTCTTCTTGCTCCAGAAGGACAAACCTGGCCTGATTGATTGGCTTGTGCTTCAAAGAGCAAACCCGCGCACACACACACACACATATGCCTTTTTTTCCTTATGATACCGTAATGTTGCTCGCATTTGGTTGACAGTCAAGACAAATACGCACAGCACGTGAAGCCAAAAGTCACAGAGAGTCACTGTAATGAAAAACTAGACAACTCTTAATGAAAGAAAGAAAAGAAAGATATATTTTTTCTTCTTCTATAATGCTTGTCCTCATTGGGGTCGTGGGTGAGCTGGAGGCATTGTTCTTCTTCACTCATAAGACTCACACTATGGACAATTTAAGGTATTCAATAAACTGAAATGGGAGTAAGCAAACAAAGAAGCCACCCAACCACCTCCCACGCGTACAACCTACAAACTCCTCGATGGAGTCCAAACCCAGTACTTTCTTAAGAGCACAGACCACTGTTCAACCATGTCACCCCCGACTAATAATTTGAGTTAACTGGAAAAAGCAGCAGATAATTCTTGAGGAAATGTGTCCAGACATACTTATGCTAACACCCTCATACTTATGCTAACACCCTAATGGATGTGCAATTTACACTCCACAGGTGTTCTTCTTTTTCTCTGGTTGTTTTGATCGTGTAAGATTCATTCTACAACAATAGTGTAAGACAAACGTGACGACCTTTTTAAAATAATGATTCTGCTTGGGAGAAGGAAAAGGTTCCACGGTGACTCAAGGGCAGGCTACATAGTGTGTTTATATTTGGCATGTTTGCCTCACACTGAGGAGATCCATGTTTGAATTTCTGTTGGAACACTGTGCTCCGCGCTTGATTCGACTGGCACTGTACATCAATGTCTATGCATTTTCTTGAAACCTGTTTCTTGGATTAATTGAAGACTGCAAATTGGCCATAGGCCTGGATGTGAGTATGAAAGTTTTTGTTTATGTGTGCCCTGCGATTGGCTGCCGAACCACAGCAGGGTGGATCCCGCCTATTGCCCGAAGTCACCTGGGATGGACTCCACTTACCTGTTATCTTATTGAGGGACAGGCACTTTTGAAAATGGATGACTGGATGGATTTTGGTGGGGTGGGATAAGAGACTCAAAGCGCAAAAATGTAAACGAAAAATTTTTCGTTTAACTTTTTCCTTCCTGGTTTAAAATGTGACCAGACTTTGGAATTAGACTGACTCAACCCCATTTGCCTTCTCAGCCAAAGGTTTGTGTAGGTTTGGTATAATATTGCTCACTAACAAACCAAACAACAATTCCCAAGTAAAATACCTGGGGTCCTCCATTCTTGAGAGGCTGCATTCTTTAAACACCGTAAAATAGGAACGCATCTCTTCCATATCAAACCTCGGTTTTCGTCCATAATCTTTTCCAGAAGGCTGTTCGAAAATCGAAATTGTTCGAAAACCGAAACACGCTCTTTTTAAAATAAAACTGTTTACTGAACACGTCTGATCACAATGGAAAGCAACACGAGGAAGCGTCACTTCCTCGCCTACCCGAGGAAGCGTCACTTCCTCGTATAAGGAAGGCGAGAGGAGTCAAATGGTGCATTCAAGTGTGCTCAGTTTGTTCGAGAACCGAAATTTGTTCGTCATCCGAGGCATAAAAGACTCGAAATTTTTGGTCGAAAACCGAATTGGTTGACAACCGAGACGTTCGAAAACCGAGGTTTGACTTTAGTTAAGTCATCTAGTCAATATTAGTTTTTATTATATTAAAAACTACAGAAAAAGGAGAAATCATGATAAAAATAACATCGGAGGGTGGTACCATTGTCACCCGAGGACTTGAATTGCGTACATAGCTATCAGAATGACAGGTCATGACACTCATTGAATAAATCGGATGAGTACACAATACAACTACGTACTATTACCTTAAAACGGGGGTCTGCTGCATTCAATTAAATGTTTCATCTTCTCCGGCTCTCCTAGCTTGACTTTTGTCCAAGCGTTGCAAGACATCCACAGTGTGCGCTTCACAGGAGAGCTTTTCATCATCTGGATTTTGGGATTGTTTCTTCTTGACCAATGTCCAATTTTGATCACCATCCAGGCATCACGGTGCATTATCCACTGACGCACGTTATAAACCATCATCCCAGCGTTTGGTTTAGAGACAGCAAGAGCAGCTGCTTGGCACGTTGAAGGCAGAAAAGACTTTACATGCTGCCTCCACATTGCACTTTTCCTTTTTGCCTCCTTGAACCCACTTCAAACAACAGTCAGCTTGTGTGGTGTCATGCCAGCCATGTGGATGGCGTATGCTAACTTTGCAATGGAGCCGGTTGGGTGTACGAAAGGAGCGGTGACCAGTAGCTCGTAATCATGTCCCTGACAAGCAACTTTGATGTGAAGTGTCAGAAAGGTAACGCATAGGCAAAAGTGAAAACCATTCAAGCTGTGGTCACATGAAAGAGCTCTTTGAGTGCTACCGTACAGATGGCCGGCTTCCGTTATCCATTAAATAAGAGCTGCTCTGCCATCTTCTCCCCGGACCAGATGTGCTACATCCAATGGGATCAAATCCACTTGTCTTTAGTCTTTAATTGACCACCCGAGTGTTCGTTTGCTTAAGACTTGTCGTTCTGGGCCTTGGAATGCCAATTTAAAAACTCAACTCCAAGGACAGATTATCCCATTTACCATCTCCTGACAACGTTTTTCACACGAGACACGTCTTAAGTGGTGGAGCTAAGACTTTCACATGGGACTGGACCACATTCTGAGTCAATGCTTTATTTTTTTTTTTCTTTCCCTCCAATGATGATCCTACACTTGTACAACCCTTGTACATGCAGCCATTGCAGAGAGGTTGCCTTGACATCTTCATCATAATTGCCCTAAATATCCCCATTAGAGGAGGTAGTCAGTATCCTCAATAACACGAGTCGTCCCTGATAGCACTGGTGCATTTAATTGCCTAGCCTTTTTTTTTTTTTCTTTTGAAAGATTGCCTGACATCAGCGAGGCTCCCCGCGGGACGACCCTCTTCATTCTCTGCCCAGCAAAGCATATCGTTATCGCAGCCGGCAAAGAGACCCGGCCTCTCCGCTCTTGGATAATTAACTGTCTAGCTTAACTGCATAATGGCAAAAAAAAAGGACCATTGGAGGTACGATGGCGGACATTCGAGTGGGCCTCCCAGAGCTGGGGCTATAAGACAATACTCGGGTCATCCCGCCATGCTGTATTCCAGCCAGGAGTGGTTGAACTAATATCGAAGGAATGGAAGTTGGAGCAGAGACATAAAAGCTTTGTGTTGTTACGGAGGATCGTTTACACGGGCTAATTAAGCCCATATGCTAATTGTTGAGGAATCCTGATGAATTCATTCAGCTAGAGTGCCGATATTGACTGTGCCCACTGTCCTTCACTTGAAAGGTTTCAACCGTCTTTACGTTCACCTAGCGCTGTGTATGTAACAAATATAGAGATTCAGACAAGGACAAAAGGGGGAAAAATATAGACATAACGTGTACAAAATGGCAATCGATGTTTAAAAAAATTTTCATTTGTGACAGTGAAATACCGTATTGGCCCGAATATAAGACGGTGTTTTTTGCATTGAAATAAGACTGAAAAAGTGGGGGTCGTTTTATATTCGGGGTCTAGACATTATACCCATTCATGACGCTAGATGGCGCCAGATATCATTGAAGTGAATGCTGAACTTGACTCCCCAGGCCAAAGTGAACCCCTGTCACGAAGAATAAAAATAAAAATAGCGGTAGCACGAAGAAGAAAAATAAAAAATAGTGGTAAGAAAGAAAAGAGAAGAAAATAATAGAAGAGATAACAGAAAATGGAGAAACGTAGCGACAATCTGGAGAAAAGTGGGTCGAAGATCGGCCAGGTTAACCGGCAGCTGAGAAGTTATGATGTAATTTACATTTAAGAAACCAGAAGCCATTCATTTACGAATGTGATTGCACTTCAGTTTACATATTTAAATGTTCAGATATTAAGATTTGAATGAGGCAAAATAACATGCTTTTTCTCTCAAATATATTGGTAGAATCATTTGTTTCAGACGAACTGTAATTATTTTCTGTATAAAAATGAATTTGGTGTTTAAAAAGTCTTTTTTCAAACTTGAGTCTTGAAAAAGAGCGGGTCGTCTTATAATCAGGGCCGTCTTATATTCGGGCCAATACGCTACTGTACAAAGGCCATTGAGGCCAAAATAAAGCTTTGGCTCCATTCTGCGCAATTGAAATCAAGTGCACCTTCTCTTGAATCGGTTCGAGAAGGTGGGAGAGAATTATTATTATTTTTTTTCATAAAAAGAGAGGCAAGAGCAACAACAGTAGCATGAACGTAAAGAGTTATTTGGGAAATGTGAGCGTGCATGTGGCGTAATCACAACATGGCAGCCGTGTGTTTGTCTTTGTGTTGCCGTACGACAGAGGTGTCAAGGACAAGTGCATTAATGAGCACCTGGAGAAGAACAGCTTGCGTCTCGTGGTTGGCGTGACCGCGAGCGGGGCGCATACTCCCTCCGTTGACTTCCGATGACGTGACTGATGGAGGCGAGGGGTGCTCTGTCAGATCTGGGGCGCTCCCGGGAGCCGCAGTTTGTCTCTACTGACGATGAAATTGACTGGAAGGGGTCTTCGTGTCGCCTGTCGGCTGGAGAGTTGAGTCCACACCCCTTCCAGATGCAAAACCAATTCCAGTGTATTTGGGGCATTGTGTTAAACAGAAATAAAACCTGAATATAAACATTTAATTGACAACATTTCTATATCGGCTGGAGGAAATCACCCGATTCTTCTGATTTATTGTAAATTTTCCACTCATGTTTTGTTTAGGGTAATCCCTCATTTATCAAGGTTGTTACATCCCATTAAGATCTTGTGCTAAGTGAAATCCATGAAGTCGTCGTTTTTATTTTTGACAATTATTATGTACCGTATTTTCCACACTAAAAGGCGCACTGAATTATGAGGCGCACCTTCAATGAATGGCCTATTTAGTATTTTTTCATATATTGGACGCACCGCATTATAAGACGCAATTTACAATACATCCACAAGATGGAGCTATGCTCAAGGAAATGCCAACAGGACGATCAGATGTCAGTCAAACTTATTTAATAAAGCAGCGGCACAGTTCACTTAACCAACAGCAAGTTATAACATTGACTCATTAACGTTGAACTCTCTTGCCGCTGCTCTATTTCCGTGTTCGGACGTGTAACCGAAATTTTAACTCTGCGTTGTCAGCACGTCTCCAGCAAGGAGCCATTTTGGGGTCGAAATATTACCGTAATGACCATACACAAGGTGTATCAGATTTTAAGGGGCGCTGTGAGCTTTTCAGAAAATGGAAGGCTTTTAGGTGCGCCCTTTAGTGCAGAAAATACGGTATACAATATTGTAATACATTAAGCCAAATATTAAGCCTTTTTTCAGGCAAACAAAAAAATGTTTTCTGACAAACAACTACAAGTTTTTAGAAATGCTGTAGAGAACGTTTCGTCGACATTGTGGGCTTTGACATGGAGAAAATTTGGCAAGCTATACAGCGATGCGGCGCGGAGACTCTTGACATTAGTCTACAGTCCCTGAGCCAATGAGGATGCAGAAAAGAATGCGCTGTTAAATTTTTTAAAAAATGGCATGGAAAAAAAAATCCGTGAAACAGCAAAGCCGTGAAAGATGAAGCGTGCAATAGCGAGGGATTACTGTATTCCATTACAGTACACAACTTATGAAAATGTGTTCCCCAAATAAAAAACAGCTGGATTATAGACATTTATCCTGTCTTCTAAGTCAACTAAATCTTCTTTTTTTGAGGGGGACAAGGGGGGGGGGTATTCAGCCAGGCTATCCGAGTCACCGTGGCACATGTCGGACTCAGGATGAAAGGACGTGAATACAATATTAAGTGTCAAAACGCTCTTTTGTGAATGGTAAGAGAACAAAGAGATATCCTCAGTTACATATGGCTCGAGCCGGATGCATATGGGACACAAGATATGAAAAAAAAAAGAGGGAAAAAAAAACTGCTGGATGTCAGTGTCTGGCATTACTTTCAAGTGCACTGACATACTAGGGCCATCCTGTCGTAAATAAAGTAAGGATGTGGAGTGTTTCATATCCATGTACAACAATCATACACTTTCTGATCTTGTGCTGTGATACTGATAAAGATAGCCTTTTAGATATCCTTTACATCGCTCTACCCTGATTTTTGTGCTGCTAATAGCATTACAAGTTACAATGCGCATGGAAGAAGTGGGCTGTCCCGCTTCATCACTCAGCATTCAGAACCGCACGCAAATAGTGTGCGCGTTTCCTTGTGTCGGGCGGGTTCTGATGACGGAAGGTTGATGCCGCTCAATTCCAATCGGATGCCCCAATAGCGGGCCTGCAAATCGTCGACGACCATTACCCAGAACGTTTGACCAAGAAGGGAATTACAACATAGGGGAAACAAGCAAGTCACTTACAGAGAGAATTTTCGAGTTCACCACATATAATATTCTACGAAAGCGTGGAGCTGCCAATGTGGAGCAAAAATATTTTGACTGGCAAAAATATTTGCGAGTACTTTTGAACGTATTTGAAGATGTTCAAACGTACTTGTTTGTACGTACTCACAAATCCGTTGGAACGTACTCTCAAGTGCATCCGAACGTACCCTCAAATCCATTTGAATGTACTCGCAAATACATATTTGCCAGTCAGAATATTTTAACTCCACATTCTCATGGTCAGGCTTGTTAATTAATTAATCTACCCACCTACGTACCTATCTACCCAACCCTACCTACCTACCGACCGACCGACCTACCTACCGACCGACCTATCTACCTACCTACCTACCTACCTACTCACCCACCTAGCTAGCTACCTAGCTAGCTACCTAGCTAGCTATCTATCTATCTATCTATCGATCTATCTATCTATCTATCTATCTCTCAAAAATGTTTAAGCTGATGAGTTTTCCATACAGTCTGCCGCTTCTCTGCGAGAGGTTGGTACAGTGGCCCTCCAAGAACAGGTCTCAGCACATGATATTAATTCCAGTAGAGCGTGCGTCTTTTTATCTCCAGCCGTGGTTGATTCGGTATGATCTCATTGGTGAAATCTTGATCCGTCCAGATACCCGCGTTTGAATGATGAGAAGTCCAGATATGTGCATTATAGTGACTGTGATTGCACTCCATAGTTGGTCCATAGAAAATCCCAGTCCGAGTCCCACAGGGATCTCCCCGCTTGTGTTACACCTGCCCATGTTTACTATCCTCCGCCTTGGGCTCTTTCCACTGAGAGAAAGATGTCAGCGACTTTGCAAATCCCACCTGAATGTGGCATTCAAAATAAACAACCTGGGGGCAAGGCTGTCGCCCTTTCTTTTTTTTTTTTCTTTTTTTTTTACTCCCAGCGCACCATTTCTATCCCATTTAGTGTCACTTGCAGCCATCTTTCATTTGTCACTTCAACTACCCTCCGTAAAAAACTGTCTGCGTTCTGAAGTAGCTCCTTTTCTTGTGTGATGCGGCTCTTTCTCACCATCATTCTTCATCAAGTCAATTGCACATGAGTCGAGGAAGAGAACGTTATTTGGGGAATTATGCCTCATTTGTGCTGCGGCGCATTCCCAGCGACGGTGCCAAATGGCCACGTTTCTGTGAAGCCTGCTCGTCTTGACAGATATGTCGTGGTAGGGGCCTTTACTGATACAGAGGGGCTTAGTGCGCAGAAGTGGCGGGTATTTCGGTCCCGGTCTGGAGTTTTGGGACTTACTTTTGCAGCACTCCCTTCGCCTCCCACCTGCTCTCCTGGCTGTTCTTTCACCGGGGCCCTGTTCTTTGACAGACCGGGCTAATTGAAAGGGACAGCCACTCTTCCAATGATCAGCTCTGACAGCAGTGTCTTGCTAGAGGTGGGGGCGCCGCCGCTTGCTGGGAGTTTTCACAGCAAAATAACAGCGCCGTCGTGGAAAAACACAACGTGTGCCACGATTTCCCAGGCAACCTGCCAGAGGAGGCAGATGAATATTTTGCGGACAGAAGAAAAGAGGGGAAGCCCAGTTTTCTGACCGGTGTGGTTTCATTCAGTGATGAAAGCGCAGCTCTTTTTTTTTTTTTTTTTCTGCTACAATGAACGATCACGCTCGATCGCAGATGCACAGTCTGCCATTTGTTTTGCCGTCCAGCTCCGCACACTATGAGGAATTGTTCTTACAAATTTTGATATTCAGTGGTGAACAACTCGCCCACTCTTTTCATCACCGAGTTCCAGATAGGAGGTATAAACACGCAATGTTCCATCTCAGCCAACAATTACACCATTGAGGACAATGGGGATAATATTATTGCAGTTGTGGCAAGTCTTTTTTTTTTTTTTCATGATATTAGGCCAAAAGGAATTAAGAACAACTGTTTCCTTGGTAACTTGAACTTGCCAGCGCTCTGTTTGACACTTACGCATACTAGCCTTGCTGAAAGTCTCCTTTAAAAAAAAATTAGTTTTTATTTATTTATTTTTATATTAGCATCCATCCATCCATTTGCCGATCTGCTTTATCCTCACAAGGGTCGCGGGGGGGTGCTGGAGCCTATCCCAGCCGTCTTCGGGCAGTCGGCGGGAGACACAGCGAACAACCACCCGCGCTCACGCTCACATCAAGGGACAATTTAGAATGATCCATCAACCTGCTGTGTGTGTTTTTAGAACGTCGGAGGAAACCGGAATACCCGGAGGAAACCCACACAGGCCCAGGGAGAACATGAAAACTCCACACAGGGAGCTGGGATCAAACCCACGACCTCTGCACTGTTAGGTCAAGGCGCTAACCACTCACCCACCCGGCCGCCCCGTATATTTTAATATATTTAATCATTTTAATTGTCTTCATTTGGTGGGAGTGTAACAATACGAATTTTAGGGTCACGTTTTAGTTTGTGAATTTGCTTGCATTAAAAAAAATCTCACTTAAAAGAAATAATCCAACAAAGTTAATATGTAATAACATCTTACATATTTTGTACAAGGAACGTGCTATGTTAATCTTTTTTTTTTTTACACTACTATTATAAAATGCATATTATTTAAATGATTTTTATAACTTCATGTCTCAGAAGGCCCCAACTTGTCGTGACCTGCGGCATGGCTGCTATACCAGCAGTGGCAGACTGCAATGAGTTGATACACAAGGACAGCCTGGGAGCCAGAAGCAGGACCATCGTGGGCAGCTGGGATTACTTCTGACAATAATTTATGGTGCACTCTGTTTGAAAACACAAGATGAAAATGGAGGGGCAGAGTCAAGGCACCACCTGAAGACATCAAGCCAGGCCCCAGCTGCTGTCAGGTCCACCTCTGGAGGCCTTCTGCCTGTCCAGACAAACGTGAGATCTCCTTTACCACCCTCTCATCTAGTACATTGTTTTTACTCTTCAGTCTCGATTTTTTTTTTTCTCACCCTTTCAGTCTAAATGTCAATCTCAGAATAATTGAATCATTTACACACGCAAACGCAGACGGACATGCTGATGAGGGGTGCCTACAGAGAGCTCTCTGAGCCCCGAGATTACCGCGCTAATCCCAACAACATCATCGCGCGGACGCTTTGAACAACTCTCTGCACTATTGTTTGTTGTCATCCCTGCTGGCTTGCACTGTGCGTCTGTGTTCACGAATTTGTTCCCCGTGATATGGATTCTTTTTTTAAGAAGGATGTAGGATTGGGGCTGTTGTTACTCATGTGCCATGGTGCGAAATAATCCTTTTTTTCTCCCCACTGTACTTGACGAGATTTTGTTTTTCGGTACAGTCAAACCTTCGGTTTTCGTCCATAATCCGTTTCAGAATGCTGTTCGAAAACCGAAATTGTTCGAAAACCGAAACCACGCTCTTTTTAAAATAAAAATGTTTACTGAACACGTCTGCTCACAATGGAAAGCGTCACTTCCTCGTCTACCCGAGGAAGCGTCACTTCCTCGTGTAAGGAAGGCGAGAGGAGTCAAATGGTGCATTCAAGTCCGCTCAGTTTGTTCGAGAACCGAAATTTGTTTCGTCTTCCGATGCATAAAAAACTTAAAATTTTTGGTCCAAAACAGAATTGGTCGAGAACCGAGACGTTCGAAAACCGAGGTTTGACTGTATTTGTGCATGACATTTTCATGACTATTTTTCTCACGTCTTTTTACCTGACTAGCAAATGAAAGAGAACAGATGTTTTGATAGCATTAATAGTTGAGCCAGCGTTAGTTATCTTTTTTTTCTTAGTACAAGCACGATGCAAGTTAATTAAGTGTTGAAAATGGGAATGTGTGCAGAGAAGTTTTTTTTTTCTTGTGCCAAGTTATCAACACAGTGTCTACTCTTTTTTTTCTCCTACGACAGGAGTTGAATCAGTCCATCTACTCTTTACCACAGTATTGAGTGTCCTTTGACTTCCGAGTACTTTTGCCAGCTATGCTCATGTAAACATGAAAGTGAAAGACAATTATGGTCAAAATGGATGAGCTAATATATGTACAGTCAAACCTCGGTTTTGGAACGTCTCGGTTCTCGACTAATTCGGTTTGCGACCAAAAATGTAGAGTTTTTTATGCCTCGGATGACGAACAAATTTCGGTTCTCGAACAAACTGAGCGCACTTGAATGCACCATTTGACTCCTCTCGCCTTCCTTACACGAGGAAGCGTCACTTCCTCGTGTTGATTTCCATTGTGAGCAGACGTGTTCAATAAACATTTTTATTTTAAAAAGAGCGTGGTTTCAGTTTTCAAACAATTTTTTTTTACTGTATTTTTTCCAACAGCCTTCTGGAACGGATTATGGACGAAAACCGAGGTTTGACTGTGTATGATATATCTTGAATGCAATAATAATTCCAAATCACCTTCAAACCAATTCAACAGTAGCATGCAATTAAACTATTGCAACGATATCCGGCATAGGTCTTTCGATTCCCTCCACCTGAGGCAACATGCTGCAATAAGACATTTCTGTAATACGCCTGAGCCAGCCGCAGCTGCGGCTGCTGGCATGACGTTTGCCCGTCCCGTTTTTCTGCGTGATGCCTCGTCGACCACATGCCTTCGGTCTTGCCATCCGTGACTGCTCAAATAAACGTTTGCTTACCCAAATCTTGACTGGACCTCTGTGCAAATTGGATCTCATTAAAAATCAATAGAGAATTAAATCTCTGAGACTTTGAAGATCTTGTGATGAAAAC
This sequence comes from Hippocampus abdominalis, assembly GCA_018466805.1. Classification (NCBI taxonomy): domain Eukaryota; kingdom Metazoa; phylum Chordata; class Actinopteri; order Syngnathiformes; family Syngnathidae; genus Hippocampus; species Hippocampus abdominalis. Next base: position 7,055,907 of record CM031697.1, on the reverse strand, counting down.
TACCGCCCCGATAGATGCAATGGACCGGGGTCTTTTAATAGACTGCATGTTTTCATTCAATGCATGGTTGTTATTGTCCTCTGAGAGCGACAACGAGGCAGCAACCAGTGCTTTGCCGCATCAAAACATGCCACGCGAAACAATGCGTGCCTTAAACAATGAATATTACCAATCTCTGGAGAGTGGGAGGCCACCTTAGCCTTGCTGAACACAGGAACTCCCAATAGAAAGGAGATGACCAATCTCAAGAACCTGCTCGGTAGCCACAGTGCAGAATTTTTAAAAAAAAAATCTGTCTATATAAAAGCACATTTGCAACAAAATAGTGGAAGAGAAAGAAAATTCAAAACAATTTCCATGTCCCACAACATTTTTTAAATCACCTGATTAATTCACCCAACTTCATGTCAATTGTTGAAACTGCTGTCACAGTTATTTTTTTTCTCCCCTGGGTGCTACTGAGCGTGTTGAGTAGCCTCATGCATCTTTACTTAGTTCGCTGGGGTACATACTTGAAAAATATACGCTTTCATTTATGTAGCGACTTCCCAAAAGGCCACTTATTCATTTCAGGAGTGTGTTTTAAATTATTCAAGTAATACAAAAAAAAAAAATACCTACAAAATCTATTATAACTGAAAACGACAAAAGGCAAATAAAACCTTTTTTTTTTCTTTTTTAGAAAATACATGTGTTTAATTAAATGTAGCATTTCTTAATAATGTTGAGTAGAAAACAAATAAAATAACTGTTTTTGTTCTCATTTTAGGATTCATTGTGAAATGTACCTTACAATTATGGATACTGGGTTTCATCGTTGTTTATCTAACAAAAGGTCAAACTTCGCACCTCCTGTGCTTGAGGCTTCCCCCCCCCCCCCCCCCCCCCCCCCCTTCCTTAATCTCCCATGATTACCCTTGGGTTGTGGTTATTAATCCCTCCTCCTATAGAGGCTGACAATAATTCTTGCACTTTGTCTCGGGGACAACTCAGCCATTCATCACTCTGTCACCCCTCACGAGGGACCCGCTGGTTGTCCATTTATCTGCCTGAGAAACATCCGACTCTGGACTGTATGCAAAAAAAATAAATAAATAAAAAACATAAAGAACATAAGTGATGTTAGTACATGGGAAACTAGTGCAAAATGTTGCTGCTGTAGACTACAAATAAAGGGGATCTTATCTTATCTTATCTTATCTTATCTTATCTGTTCACTGTGACAAAATGAGCCAAATCAAAAGAAAAATCTTCCTGCAGAGTGATTCTTTAGAATTAATCCAAAGTGTGTGGTTTTTTTTTTTTGGGCTCTTCTTCGAAACACCACAACCCATAGAAGTGGGAATGCCCCTTGCTCTTTAAGTTACAATCTTGCTAAAGTCAAACTAATCAAACTTTGAAAGCATATCCACTGCAAACTCAGCTATGTTTTATGTGTAGAGACAAAACTCTCTGCTTATTTTTATTGTAATATTTTAATTAATTTAATTACAATTAACCCTTTCATGAACAGCTATTCACATGTTGTTTTCTCTTTTATTAAGTTATCTTAATGTCACAATTGTGCATGGACCACTACAATGGACCCTTATGTGTGTTGCCATCCACTGCCATTATTTTTTTTTCCAGACTAATAAAAACACGAGAAAAAAATCCTTATTTGTGCACAAAAGGGTAAATTAATCTTAATCATTTAAGGTTAAAAAAAATTAATTAATGCATCTCTGAAAATGTTTAACTTACACTGTGGGCCGGATTCAAGAATGGAGATGGTGATACGTGGCCCGTACTTTGCCCACCACAGCTTCAGGGGCTCATTGAGGTGATGTCTTGTGTCGGATATGTACGAGGCAGATTTTCCCAGGATTTGGTGGAATTCACATTTTACTTCCTCTGCCTAAAGGCAGATATTATCTAAGGCTGCTCGATGTTGTTTTGTCTCTTTTGATCCCCTCTCTCTTGCACCGGCATGTGTGTGTGGCGCTGATCGAAAAATACACTGTTGTGCTGAACGCATTTGTATATTTTAGAAGTCGTCGCCCATTTCGGTATTCTCCAGAGGGCCCTTCTCTCCCGAGTTCCCCCTCAACCCAGTGGAGTCATTAGTCTGCTTGCTGTGTTGAACTCTTTAATCATCTGTATGTGTTACATAAAAAGAGGACGATTCCTCTGTGACGCACGCCCACGGCGGCAACTTCGGCTCGCTCAGGTCTCACTTTGGTGTGCACAGGCTGTTGTGTTGCGTCTGAAATAAGCTACTGCTTTCCGTTTTCTCCAAGGTGAGATAAAATCTTCGTCGTTGGCTGGTAGCAGTGTAAGTGCCAAGCCTGCAGTAGCTTTCCAAACATCTCGTTGCAAGTTTGTTTTCGTGCCAAAAGGCTGTGTGCGCACTTGGTTGGATGAAAACTCGATGAAAATGGTGGATTTTGATGAGTTGAAAATGATATTAAAGAGTTTTTAGATCATAGTTTAATTAGGGATTAGGCTATTCATTTATACAGTTATGACCATTTTGAGGGGCATCCTGACTCGCGTTATGTCTTTTCTTGCTGTTAGGAGCAGAGTTTGGTCCTTATCATCTTTCAGTGAAATTAGGTCACTTGGTTGTACCAGAATTCAGGCACACCTTTCAATTATTTGGAATGTGTGTTCACACAAATACGCCACATATATATATTATGTGGTCAGCCCGGTTGTCCAATGGTTAGCGCGTCTGTTCACAGTGCGGAGGTCGTGGGTTCAATTCCAGCTCCGGCCTCCCTGTGTGGAGTTTGCATGTTCTCCTGCGTGGGTTTTCTCCGGGTACTCTGGTTTCCTCCCACATTTCAAAAACACGCATGGCAGGCTGACTGAACACTCTAAATTGTCCCTAGGTGTGAGTGTGAGCGTGCATGGTTGTTTGTCTCAGTGTGCCCTGCGATTGGCTGGCAACCGGTTCAGGTTGTCCTCCGCCTACTGCCCAAAGACTGCTGGGATAAGCTCCAGGACCCCCGCGACCCTTGTGAGGATAAGCAGATCGGAAAATAGATGGATGGATAAATATTATGTTGGTGAATCCTCACACGTCCAAAATCGCTTCGACATGCAAGATTAATTCCTTTAGTTGCTGGGGCGGGGAAACATAAAAAACAATTGGAACTGTAACCTAACCCGCATCCAAGAGCACCTTTATCATGCTACATGCATGTTCTATAGGGATACGGGCAAGCGTCGTGCCTTGGTATCACATTTCACTTCAGTCAGACAATGGCGAGGAGTTGCCCGTCGGCAGCGAATCGAACACGAGAACTATGCTGCAGTCTGAGCTGCAGTTGAGCTGATCTGTCAGCCTGGTCAAGCAGTACAAACTGCATTGGGCATGAGACCGCCTCCTTTTCACACATACAAAATTGGCCATGAGGTCAAGAGCGTGAAATTCTCACCATGGTATGATCAACTCCTTTATGTTTGTTGAACAGACCTGGTCACATCGATGGATAGGTGACCAATGTGTGACGCCAGAGATTGGTCAACCAACCAAAGCCATTAGACCAAGATTCAAATCCAGATTTAGGGAACTAATTTGGTGAATTATACGAGCAACTGTCTCAGAAGTGAGATGGCTATCATGGATGCTGTCTGTATGATGAGCCCCCCTCGTTTGAGGTCAGGTACTTGACAGGCCCTTATTCCCACATCCTGACCAACCATGGGCAAGGTACTGGGATGGTGGATCTTGGCAAAAGGGACTCAAGGTTGTAAATCAGTCCAACCCAAAGGACCCAAGTCCAAATCTAGATTGAGAGAACTAAACAGAGTTCTGTGACAAATGGTGTCAGAAGTGAGATGGTTAGGGTGGAAACCATATTTGTTTTTTTGTTTGTTTCCAAAGTAGTAGAACAGTTGGTGTCCACGGTTAGTAGATAGACCCCAAAAATTCGGCAAATGACCCAAACCAAAAGACTCAAATTCAATTCTAGATTGAACAATATCAAGGGTATGTGATACAGGTTGAAGGAAGTGCTTGTCCTCAGCGGGGTTGTGGGTGAGCTAGAAACTATGCCGGCTGACTTTAGACGAGAGGCAGGCGCCACCCTGGATTGCTCGCTATACAATCGCAGGGCACATGTACACAAACAGTTCAAAGCCTTGGACCATTTTGAGGTTTTGTACTTTTTCAGGAATGTGGGAGGAGCCTGATGAATGGAGAACATGCTACTGGCATGCAGGAGGGCCTGAACCAACATTCGAACCCAGGGATTTCCTTGTGAAGCAGATGTGCTCCCCACTATATAACCATGCTTTGTGTTCAATTTAAAGTGCGTTATAAGCATGCAGGGCAAATCATGACATACTGTAACGTTTAGCCCTTCTATACAGAGTAAGAAATGCCAGGAAATCACTTTTGTGGTATTCTGCTTGAATTTATACTGCACTGTTATACTATCTCCACTTGGCTCCTTTATCTATGGAGCACATGTACAATCCTTTCATCTTGTGTGAGGGGGTATTGGGGTAGGGGGCACGACGAGGTGTTTTAGCGGGGCCACGTGGAGTTTCCTGCAGGGTGTTGGTCTCACAGGGCAACTAAGGAGGGCAGGGATCAGTGAAAGCTCGATTTTGTTCACATTTTTAATAAGCCACCGTGTGATATACAGCACTGCAAAGCTGTGTGTGCAAACACTTGAAGCACTCGATGTGTGATTGGGCAATTTGTGTACGGAGCAGGGGAGGGCCTAACAACTCTGTTATTTCACACACCTGACCTTATTTGGCCTGTCTTGATTTCCCCAATTTGTCAGGCGAATTTGATATAGTGCTGCAAATATTTGCCCAGGCACACATTAGCGCTGTTTGCACAGCGTGTAGGGACAAACAAACCGCAATGGTGTGCGCCGAATGTAATGAATGTTCAACAGTGAGTGCAATTATACACTCCGTGTAACTGACCCTGTGCAGGATATACTGAAGGCATGCCTTTGTGGATGTGGGTTCCATTTTTTTTGACAGGCCCTTATTCCCACATCCTGACCACCTAGGGCTATTTTAGAGTGTTTATGATATGCAGCCGTTCCATGGTGAGGATTCTGCTACGCTTCTGCGCACGGACAATGTTGATTCCTGTGTGAAAATCAAAAGCAGGGAATAAAATACATTGATTTAAACGGCTTGTCGGAGATGCTGTGGATAAAGCACACAGTGTCTGAACGACAGGTCACTGAGTCCCTTTACAGTCTATGCCGAACCCATAGACTTGATGATAAAACCACCAAAGCAGTGAAACAATCTAGTAGTCTTGTGAATCCAGATTGAAAATCAGGTCTTTTTTATCAATTTTTTTTTCTTATACAGTCAAACCTCTGTTTTCGAACGTCTCTGTTCTCGACCAAATCGGTTTTCGACCAAACATTTCGAGTTTTTTATGCCTCGGATGATGACCGAATTTCGGTTCTCGAACAAACTGAGCGCACTTGAATGCGTCGCTTGACTCCTCTCGCCTTCCTTACACGAGGAAGTGACGCTTCCTAGGGTAGACGAGGAAGTGACGCTTCCTCGGGTAGCATTCCATTGTGAACAGACGTGTTCAATAAAGATTTCTTTTTTAAAAAGAGCGTGGTTTCGGTTTTCAAACAAATCGGTTTTTCGAACAGCCTTCTGGAACGGATTATGGTCGAAAACCGAGGTATGACTGTAGATTCAACCACAGGTTGAATCCAACCCACATCAGGTTGAATCAGTGAATAAACAAAACCCAGTCATCTTAGTTCGTAATGTTTCCAGTGAGTCTGCAGACCTGAATCAATAAACAGACCTAACCAAATCCTTTAAGCGGCGATTGCAGTTTTTCCGGTGAGCCCCCTTTCCTTATGTAGTACACCGATACAACTGAATCATATGCGTGTGCCTTGTTTCTCGCCCGGGTATACTGTACTGCACATTCTGAAAACTCAGTCGGTTTGGCTCACTGCGGACGAGCCAGAAACATTGCAGACTATCTGAACTCGAGTCAACTGTATCATGAGTCTGTAGGGTTCCCGTTGAGGTTAGTTGTATCTGGTCAGTGACTCGAGTTTGCAAGCTCCCTAGAAAGACTGCAGGCTCTGATTATGCCGTATTAGTTTAACTCACCCGAGTTAGTGGACTCGCAGTGCACACTGTGGACTCCGTCTTATCACCTCTGGACTCGAATTAGTTAATGTCACGCGCTATCTAAACATTGTCATGATAAGAGAAACCTCATGGGGGGAAATATTTGATGGAGCTTCTCTTCGGTGTCTTTCTTTGTGGGAAATAATATATGAAACAATATGTTGATAATGCTCCTTCATCGTTTGGCGGTGTAGGCGTAATAAAAGACACTCGTCGGTGTGATTGATGACTGAGGCGCACGTCGCGTTCAGCACCCCAGGAGCAGCTACAGATCAGTCTCCCCGCTAGACAAATCTGACACTCGCCAAACCCTCCGCCCCACCTGCTTACTGCCCTCGCACGCCAAGCCATCAAACCCCTCACACAGCCAAGCGCACCCCGGCACGCCATCGCCGCCATAAATCACCCTCAACAAAGCAGGTTTAATCTGTGACGCGCAGGCCTGACGCCCAAATGTATTACCTGTTGTCGGCAAAAGTGCGATTGCCCCCTCTGAGTGGATCCTCTGTTTACCTTTGAGGAACCAGGAGGATACTGTCGAGACAAAGTCTGCCACAAAGGAAGCTGACGGCGGCAATTCAGGAGACAAAGCCTCTCTTTTCCCCCAACACACCCGCTGTCTTTTCATGCCGGATGACATGCTTGTGCGACTTTGCCAGAAAAGATTTAGGGATTTTCCTCGAGCACATTTGTAAAACACGAATAGCGAATGATCTCCCGTGAATTGGAGTGTGGATAGCGGCCCTGTACGCTTGGAGTGAGTCACAATCCTTACTTAGAATGCTTTGAATCCGTTTTTTTGTTTGTTTTTGTTTTCAGCAAGAACAATTGTGAGGGAATACTGCATGTGTGCAAAGTTCTGCTCGGTGTTAAAAGGCAACTGACTAAGCATAAAAACTAAAAGTTTCGGGGTGTGCAATAGTGTATGATTTGGGATTTGATGGGAAAGGTGCATTCTAAATCTGAAAATCCATTGATGATTGTGATCCCTTAATCCACTGGAAACCAAAAATGCAAATACAGTCAAACCTCGGTTTTCGTCCATAATCCGTTTCAGAAGGCTGTTTGAAAACCGAAATTGTTCGAAAACCGAAACCACGCTCTTTTTAAAATAAAAATGTTTATTGAACACGTCTGCTCACAATGGAAAGCAACACGAGGAAGCGTCACTTCCTCGTCTACCCCAGGAAGCGTCACTTCCTCGTGTAAGGAAGGCGAGAGGAGTCAAATGGTGCATTCAAGTGCGCTCAGTTTGTTCGAGAACCGACATTTGTTCGTCATCCGAGACATAAAAAACTCGAAATATTTGGTCGAAAACCGAATTGGTCGAGAACCGAGACGTCCGAAAACTGAGGTTTGACTGTACGTCCCCTAAATTTTAAAAATATTTCAGAAATTTTTTTCATCGGACAATATTGAAGAATAGATTCTTTGCAGCAATATAACATTTTCAGTGTAAAGCTTGTAGAACAGTGTTCATTTACTGTCTCCTACAGCTAACTGAACCGAAAACCAAAAATGTCTAAAAAGTTACCGTTATTTTTGCAGCACTGCCCGAACCAAAGAGTTTACCAAAGCTTCACAGGCTGCCAATGGAATCCTCTTCCACTTCTCTCTGATATGGCAGAGCTGCATAACCACAGATGCTCAATAGGTCTTACGTCTGGAGACATGCTTGTCCAGTCGATCACTTTTTCCTTCAGCTTCTTTAGCAAGACAGTGTCCATCCTAAAGATGTGCCTGGGGCTGTGATTACGTTGGAAGACTGCTGTGTGACCCACTGTAAGGAAGGGGATTATGCTTCAGTATGTCACAGCACATGTTGGTATTCGTGGTTTCCTCAATATAGAATACAAAGAGAGGAAATGAGCGAGAAGAAAAGAGAACCCGTGGATAAAGCCGCACACATGTTTTCGTGACGATAAAGGCCCATTTATTTTATTTATTTTTTACTCTTGTTGCTTGGTTTCAAAATGGTGATTATACATCGGTTGCAGATTTCTCCAAGATGCATCTGTGGACCATATCTTGGTGAGCTCCTATTTGACATCATACAATCAGACCTCGGTTTTCGAATGTCTCTGTTCTTGACCAAATCGTTTTTTGACCAAAATTTTCGAGTTTTTTTATGCCTCGGATGATGACCGAAATTCGGTTCTCGAACAAACTGAGCGCACTTGCATGCACCACTTGACTAGAATACATTGCCATTCCTACGGCAAAGTTGCCTTTTATATTTGATAGAAATAATTATAATCCTCTTTGTTTTATGTTTAGTTTGACAGTACAACTTGAGATAATAAACAAATTGCGAGTGGAGCCACTCGAACCATACAATGCTGGCATCTCAAGTTTGGTGCTCACAGGTTAAAGCAAAATATCAGACGAATGAGCACCTGATGAATCTGCAGTCGGGGTCACTTGTAACTCAATCCACAGCTGTATTTATATATTTGTTTGGCTTAGCGGTAGCGTGCTCGATCTCATTTGGTACCTGCAAATGGAATTTTTAATGTGAAAGTTTATGTGATGCAAAGTGTCATTTCGATTGGCCGTAAACATCTGTGCTGTTGCACCATGCAACCATTCACTTGCGTGACGTGACTGAGTAGGTCAGCTGCGTGCTGTCGGGTTGCTCGGTGTGGGGACTGGCTTTTAACATTGCCTCTACATTTCATAAATGTTTTATGATGCACATTTTTCAAAATCGAAGCAGTCTGGAGGTTTGTTTTGGATCTTGGCTTGCAGTACTTTAAAATGGCTTTTTCATCATCCTGAAAGGCGTTTCATTACCATTTGTACCTAATGGAGTCTCCGGCAAGTTTATATTGAGTCTGATAGGCTTTTAAAAATGGCAAGTACTGCGGAACACTTAAAATGTTGTGAGTGAAGAGCGGTACATGATTGGCTTTCTCGCAGTATAGGCTGACAAGATACATTATACAGCACGGCATTAGATTGGTGCAGAGAAACGGATGAAAAAAGACGGAAAGGCAGAAACGAGGTCCGCCCACATGCTCCTCCGGGACATATACTCTTGAATGTGCTTGGCCCTTGTGTGTGTTTTTTTGTTTTTAAATGAAGGATTAACAGAGATGGCACCTACTGCCTGTTGAACTCCATCATCAGTCCATGATGCAAACATTTAGTCAGATGTACAGAAAAATTAGGCAATGGCAGTGTAGGATTGCCTGAAAGTGAGTCCTTCTCGATAAATGTTGCTTGTCTTTTTTATTAAGCGGAACCATGGGACAATGTGCCCCGATGTCTTTTTGCAGTCACTTTAGATGAAGATGGAATTTGCTAATATCACCGAGCAACTTGTCATTTTAGGTGATTAATTAAAAACTGGTTGAAATTAGTGATAAAATGAATAATGGCGAGCACGGCTTCATTCCGGACCTTGTTCAATTTTTAATGAGTTTGGTACAATGGAGATCCATTTTTATAAATGGAGCTACAGGCTCGTGCGAACAGTGCAGATAATTAAAGATTGTCTCCTTATTATCCAGATCTTTGTACATCCGCGGGGAAAGTCAGCCTTATGTTTGGGATACTGCAGCTCTCGGTTGATAAGCATTCAAGGAGCACGGTGAACACACACAGAGGAATACATATCAAGACACTCGTGAGACTTGTGTTCCCAGGAGAGATCATCACAAAAAGACCTTTTCATTGTTGATGTTCTCTGCATCAGGAGGAAGTCTAACTTGTTTGCGAGGTGAGAGACAAACAAGGTTCTTGTCAGTAATACTTGACGACGACGACTCCAGAACCACATGAATCTTAATAATAAGAATAATAAGAATAAGAAAACCTTTATTTGTCCCGCACTGGGGAAATTTGCAGACTTAAGGGGACTTGTGGAATGGTGACTTTTGAATGGCTTAAAATCAAATAGTTGCATCTCTGGAATTGCCTGCTTACCATCAAGTATGAAATTAGACAACCAAATATAATATTTTAAGAGCTGTTTATTCCCAAAGTGCATTTGAGTGAGCCACTTGTCGACGTACAGTAACAAGTCGGCCACATTTCTTTTTGCCCATAAATTGGCGTGCTTTGCAAGTGATATTCACACAACATGGATACATAGAAGTACAGTCAAACCTCGGTTTTCGAACGTCTCGGTTCTCGACCAATTTGGTTTTTGACCAAAATCTTCGAGTTTTTTTTATGCCTCGGATGACGAACAAATTTCGGTTTTCGAACAAACTGAGCGCACTTGAATGCACCATTTGCCTCCTCTCACCTTCCTTACACGAGGAAGTGACGCTTCCTCGGGTAGACGAGGAAGTGACGCTTCCTCGTGTTGCTTTCCATTGTGAGCAGACGTGTTCAGTCAACATTTTTATTTTAAAAAGAGCTTGGTTTCGGTTTTCGAACGATTTCGGTTTTCGAACGATTTCGGTTTTTGAACAGCCTTCTGGAACGGATTATGGACGAAAACCGAGGTTTGACTGTATGTCAAAACCAATTCCTAACCACCTTGTTAGGAATATACGATTTAGCATTAGCTTTAGTGAGGTATTGCATGGATGGAAGTGTAACTCGGCAGCCGGGTGATGAAGTGCTAGAGTAAAAAATACTTTTTATTACTAAAATTACTAAATTTTATTTTGCAGTACATGCTTTCTTTTTTTCTTTTTTTTTTTTTACTCTTGCCTGAACAAATGGCCATACAATAGCTTCACCCCACAGTAGAGGTGGTCAGGTGAACAGTAGGTCATTTACAGAAAATCAGGCAGGCTAAGCTCTTAGCTGTCACCAGCAGAGCCACTGTTGTTACAAATGAGTTTGTGGTCTGTAAAAGGAGAACATACAGTATGCTGCTGAGTTATGGCCTATATTCTCGTGGACATTTTATCCAGGCAACTGTATTTTGCTCAAGGAAACACCAGGACAGAAATGGAAGTTCACAACATTCAGAGAGGGATCCTTCATTCGCAAGTGAATGAATAATATTAAAAGGACAATCAAGTGATTAAATCACGGTGGACATTTGTATTTTAGCCGTTTGCCCATCCTTGGTTGACAGTATGCTGATTGTCATTCAGATGTCATTCTGTCATTGCCTAGCAGTTGTGTGTTATTCTAGGCTGTCAGCGGGCCGTCTGTTACCTTTTAATTACCACAGCAATTGAGAGGAAATGCAGGCGGTGAGATGTGGCGAGTCTGGTCTCAACTGTATCGCAGAAGCATTTTCTGATTTCTTTGGAATCCTTCCTATGTCATGGATATGAATGAAGTCATTGTGACTCGGCAGTTTTTGCGCCTTGAAATGATGAAACAGTTGCATCTATTCAGCCTTTATAAAATGGTTCCAAGTGAACTTATACTACCACTTTGCAACTGCTTTTGCACCGTTTAGTGACAGGCTGCACTGCATTCCAACTTTTGTCCAAATTTGTGTTCTGTCACTGCTGCAAAACAGGACCCGTTGCATCAATTAAAAGTTGACTCGATGATTGTCTCACTCTACAAATCTCTTCCTGATCTCTCGAAATTGCCTGTGTGTCGGCATCTTCAAAGGGTGAGTGGTTTTACTTAATTTGTGTTTTTTTGTGGGCCTCAACATGCTGAAATTCACCTGGAACTCACTTAATATTGGAAAGTTGAAAAAATGATCCCCACACTTGCTTAATCGATCCACATGAAATCTGGTGGGTATGTCGAGCAAACATTCTTTCGCAGGGACATATTTTTTTATATACAGTCAAACCTTGATTTTCGTCCATAATCCGTTCCAGGAGGCTGTTCGAAAACCGAAATTGTTCGAAAACCGAAACCACGCTCTTTTTAAAATAAAAATGTTTCCTGAACACGTCTGCTCACAATGGAAAGCAACCCGAGGAAGCGTCACTTCCTCGTGTAAGGAAGGCGAGAGGAGTCAAATGGTGCATTCAAGTGCGCTCAGTTTGTTCGAGAACCGAAATTTGTTCGTCTTCCGAGGCATAAAAAACTCGTAATTCTTGGTCAAAAACCGAATTGGTTGAGAACCGAGACGTTCGAAAACCGAGGTTTGACTGTATTTGAATAATCCAGACCTGGGCTGCAGTATTTGTATTTCGACAAACTCCTACAAGGAAATTTGCCCAAATGAGCCCCAATTGAGAGATCGATGATGCTAATAGGTGAAGCGCTCTTTCTGTCCAAGACATGAATTGTAGGCTGAGGGTGTTTTTCAAAGATAAGTAAGAATCTCAAAAGTATGACATTTTGGTTTGAAGTTGCCATTCAAGGCGATTCCGACTCTGGGCTTTGTTCCCAATGGACTCAGGTCTACTAAACAGATGGGTGATGCTACATTGTGAAGCTTTATTGCATTTGTCATCTTGAGGAGCTTGTTTGATCAATTTGAGGATTTGCCATTGAAATCTTCTTGTGTTTGACTGTTAATGTCCACTTAATAAACGATGGCAACAGATGATGCCTGAACCAAATTAATTAACCTCACATTATTTCCTTTGGGAGATGTTTTTGTCATTATTTTCTTTCTTTTTCTATTTTTTTGATAAAACCAATTAGGGATTGATTCCAGGCATGTGTAATGAAAGGAAAATGTTGTTATGTTGGCATTAATAAATGAGACAAAGGTTGGCGAGGGACATCGAGGGCCTCCTCAGAATGGCACAGATAATTAAGTGTTATTTCAAAAAATGGCTTTTCAGGAAAAAAAAAAAGTAGTGTGACTCATTGATTTATTTTTCTCATTTACAAAATAAACTCTGTATTTCGTTGGAGTGTTGTTGCAGATCAAACCAGACTTTCACACCCTAATCAAGCTCTCTGCATGAGGGCTCTTTTATAATTGGGGGAGAAAGAGTGTCTGGGTCTATTTGTGGTGTGGCGCAGTGTTGGAAATGCCAGCTGTCATGTCAAGGCTGTGCTGGAACAAACAGTTATTTGGCAAACTCCATGCCACTTGTTGGAACGCTTGCAATTAATTTAGTCGTTTTCATATGGTGGTAACTACTCTGTCGATGTAATGCATGTCAAGAATGAGTAGTGGTTCCTTTGGTTACAGTTGTCAACTTCCAGATAAAAATCATTTGGAATTCTGAAACATTTTTTTCCCCACAAAATTAGTTTCGATGATGGCGGAGCGAGGAGTTGCGATAAAGCGAGCGCCCCTGTTGCTGTTAAAGCATTTTTAGCATTTCATCACTGAGCTAGTCAATAACCCTCGTGTAGCGTTCTTATTATGTAAATCAGCCCCCTTTCTGTCTCACAATTTTAGAACCACTCACTCAGAAATTGTACATACATACATAATGTTGTAACTGATCTGTAGATAGAAGCTCATTTGTTTTGAGTAAGGGTTTTCGAATCGTTGCCATTACAAGCGGTGACCAGATTTGGAGGGTTCTGATGAGACTGTGCTGACCACTAGCCTAGAGCAGTGTTTCCTAGCTTTCACCGAGCCAAGGTACCCATGTTATAAAATACATGAACATGTCACAGAAAATGTATAAATAATCAAATACAGTCAAACCTCGGTTTTCGTCCATAATCCGTTCCAGAAAGCTGTTCGAAAACCGAATTGTTCGAAAACCGAAACCACGCTCTTTTTAAAATAAAAATGTTTATTGAAGACGTCTGCTCACAATGGAAAGCAACACGTGTAAGGAAGGCGAGAGGAGTGAAGTGACGCATTCAAGTATGCTCAGTTTGTTCGAGAACCTAAATTTGTTCGTCATCCGAGGCATAAAAAACTGGACATTTTTGGTCGAAAACCGAATAGTTCGAGAACCGAGACGTTCAAAAACCGAGGTTTGACTGTCGTGATGATGTAGTCTCAATGGACTGAGATTGCCCGATTTATTGTGAAATCTAGACCTGATTCATTGAACTCAAATCTATTATTCCGTTGTTCAAATGGTTAAATTCTTGCAGCACCCACACTGCTGTGTGCCATTGAGGCCCAAGAGTGTAACAATAAAAGCGAGCACCGGTAAAAACGGTCAAAGCAAGTCAAATTCTATTTTCACTCACGGTGACAGCACTTCATCACTGTGCCATCCAGTTGCACTTTTTGTACAATAGTGTATGGCTTTTTGCTGTCACGTTGCGTGGTGGTGGAGGACCCCAAAAAGAGGGCAAGAAGGAGGAGCAGGGTGTACTTGACAAGTTGTATTAAAACATAGAGAAAACTACATCCAAAACAAACAAAGTCCAAAGTATCAAACAAAAAAAACCCATGACTGAAGCTAAAACATAAGAGTGACCAAAACATGACTGAAACAAACCTGACAGCAGCAAATAAGCAAACAATGACCCGACAATGAGTGGTTGGGCGGGATTCCTTTTATATTACTAATTACATAACGACCAACAGGTGTGCAGCTGCAGGGGGAGCCCTACAGTGCCACCTGTTGGTCACAAACATAATCATGTCATTTGCGTGCGGTCCATGCGGACTCAAATACGTGCTGCTCCTTGACAACTTTGTTGACCATACGAGCATATGTCGGTAATCAGAAGCGACGCTGTTAAAGCTAAGTCGTAGCTCTGCTTGGCCTTTGGTTTTAACTTGATAATGTACTCTGAAAGTAATATTATGTCCAATAATTTTTTTAGGTTGTAAACGATAGTGTTTCCGTGTAGTCGTACCGTCACTGGGCAACCCTTTGCCCAGCCAAGCTCCTCAGTCATGGGCAGAGGAACTTTGTGTGGAGGTGGTATTATGTCATTATGCCCACTTTTATATCACAAGCTGGAAAAATTTAGAAGGGGTTTCTTAAAGACACATTTTCCGAAAAGGTGAGCAGGGACTCCAGAAATCCATACGGTAAGTCAATTTTCCACCACATATCTCTTTTTATTCAAAGCAATTGCCTTCAGAGGTCCAACTGCATCTATTTTTGAGTCCCTGAAAACTTGTTTTGTGCTCTCACTGTCCACCTCAATGAGGACAACACCTGCTTGAAACATGATTGACACTTGTGACAAGTCCACAGATGGACGCATGCCCGACAAATCCGTGTCCACGACAGGGTTCAGGCCAAGGCCCCCCCACCCTCCTAGCTCTGCGCAGACGGATACAAAAGGAGGAATGGGGTTCGATGTCGGGCCTCTTCGGGCTTGCGGGCGAGCGTTCAAAGCCAGCTGGTCTGGCTTTGGGTTAGGTCGATGGGGACGAGTGAAACCGAGGCTGGCTGCGGAAAGAACGGAGTTTTAGGCAAAAGGAAAGGGATGAAGACAGTCAAGAGAGAGGCCAAGTGAAGACTGGAACAGCAGGTTCTGTGAAGGCATTTGTGTGGCAACAAAAAACAGGCAAGGTGTCAGAAACTCGACTCGATTGACAAGGGATTGGATGCCAACCGGGGGTAACGTTTAGCTGTATTTACTGCAGTGTTCTGTGATTGTTTGTCATGATTATTGTGGGGCTGCAAGTAATCAATTATTTTAGTCATCGATGAATCTGCATCATCTCTACTTTCTTTGTTGTGGCAAAAGAAGCACTCTTGAGTATAATTCATTATTCTTGAAAGGAAATTGCAGTAAAATGCTAAATGGAGCTGCTATTTGATAGTTATACTCTGAAATGGGGAGCATAAAGCCTGCGTTTTCATCAGGTGGTATGGTCCAGATTTTATCTGGTTTGCACAGATTCTACATTTCCTCTCTGGGTTATGTTGGCCAGATAGCAATAGCTGCGTTGGCCATTTACAGCGAGACATTGTAACGGTGGACCTCAGTCTAACATACCAACCTAACCTCCCATTTCGGATCTGACCACTGCGGTCGGGATACCTTGATGGGAGGTTTCCAACAAGCTGTATGGTACACATTTTGGTACCCTGCACAACTCGTGACCATGGAAATACCAAAGTGGAAACCGTACTACTTGAATGTGTTTGACATGGTTCTTGACACTTTTCTCAGATTTTCACCTGCTTTTGTTGAGCGTTAGGTTGTAGAAATGGTTGTCTTTCATCTACAAAAACATACTCGATGCTGCGGTGTACCGTTGCTACGTCAATAATGGCAGCACAGAAATGTGATTTTGATTTTCAAAGTCGATAAGACACTTCCAAAGCGAAGCCCAGTGTAATTTTTGGAGCATTTTAATTGACACAAGCACCCTAATACTGTGTATGTGATCTTCTCCCATTGCCTGACACATGGAATTTCTGCTTGCCATAATATTGTCCTTGTACAGCTTGAGTTTGCACAGCAAAGCAAAAGAGGATGAAGAAAAACTGCAGGAAGCGCTAGCCTGCCTCGCCCCGTGCTGGCCATAAAGCACACTCTCATTTAACCTGGACGGCCGCGTGGCCAAAAGCCAAGAGCAGAACAATGCAGACACGGCCAGTTAGTCTGAAACGCTTGTACGCTGCTTGTTTCCAACTCTTTTCACCCTGACTCTCCCCTCTTGTTATCTGATACCAGCCGCTCAGTCCATGTGCGAAGCAGACCGTTTTTTCCCCCCCACAAACTCAACAATAATTGATCTAAACTCTCATGCTTTATGGTGTGCTGCACTCTTGATTAAACTCTTCAGACTTTGCCAAGTTAATAACGATTGTGTTTACTCAGGCGTCCTGACAAGTATATTCACGTTTGAATGACTTTTTGTCTGTATCGCATGTAGAAATACCACTTGAATTAATCAAGAATGTGTCTAACATGTCCCATGACCGCCGTGATTCAGTCTCATGATGTTAAGATGAGTCTTAACAGTGTGATGCTGAACAATTCGGGAGGGGCTCATGCGAATCACATTACTGCTACATTGTGTTATCGTATGACATCTGTAGTGACCAGAGGTGGCAAAAGTACTCACATACATACATGTCATTGGTATACACCAGGGGTGTCAAACCCATTTTCGTCGCGGGCCACATTTTAGTTACCATTTCCCTTGGGGGGTCATTGTGACTGAAACCATTTAAAAAAGTCAATAATAACCGATTATTGAACTATTGTTTAAGTTACTTTCATGGGGGGTTTGGCACCAAAAAATGCTGACAATATCTCTGTTATTTAGCATCATGGAAGTTGACATCTATGATTTGCTTTCGCGGGCCACATAAAATGATGTGGCGGGCCAGATCTGGTCCCCGGACTTTAAGTTTGACACCTGTGGACTACACTAAGATTGTCGTCAAAGTTGAAGAAGTGATTCAATGCATGTACTTGAAAGTACTTGTAAATAAAAGTGCAGACTGTGAAATCTACTGACGTAGATAAGGAAAAATGTCACTTATGGAAGATACTTTTTTTCATAACTTCGAACATAATGTTTTCTGTTTCCCTCTTTTATTAGTCTTCTCCAGCTCTATGTAATTAGCTTTTTTTAAGTTATGCTGTCAGTCACAAGGGTTAAAAGTCTAGCTCCACTGTCCATATTTAGGAAGTAACAGTAATACAACATGAGAAAAATAAATACCTTAGAACAGATATTACTTAGTCCAATTCTGGAATGACACCCTTATCTCCTTTCTTACTAAAGTAAGTTAATTTGAAAAGTGTATACTTACTTTTGGCCCACTCTTTATATTGTACGTTATGATTTTCATTCAATATAAGGATTTATTTCTGGAAAAATAGAAAACATATTTCATAACAGAAATATATTGTATTAGTAATGTCCCTCCCCCAGAATCCACAACCAGTTTTTCTTTTGCTCAATAATTAGAAGAAAAAATAATTCAGTAAAAGTACAGATCGGGTTACATTCGTCACTTTAATGTCTGAGGTGTGTGGTCACGTATAAGCTCACAGCACCTGCTCTCCTCCATAAAAAAACAAAACAAAACAAAAAAAGAGGACCAACAAACATGCTGTCATGTTCCAAAGGCACTGCCACGCCTACTCTTTGGCCCTTTACACGTGACATGTTCCCGCCTACCTTTTGCTTCGATTGGCCGTTCCCATGAGACGCTGCGTGCCACGATTGGACACCGCGCACGCCGATCACAAGTCACCGCTGTTGTCTGAGTGACGTGACATTAAAAAAAAAGTATTTTTGGTCTATTCGTTCATTTTTCCCACTCGTGCACCCCCTACTTAACTGTGTTACGAGACTTTTGGTTTAAAATTCGCTGCCAACTTTTGTCATAAAAACACACGCTCATTCCTTGTTGTGCGCGTGCGCGGACAAGCGAGTGCGTTGAGTGGGCGTAGGTAATAAGTGATGACGTCTCATAAGGGGGCAGAGCCTAGCTGTCAAGAGGCAGACTGGCTTTTTCTGAGTTTGTCATCTTAGATTCCCCCCTCCTTCCTCTCAACACCCCCCGAAAATAGCAGCTCGGCGTGTTCAATGTGAACCGAAATTACGTTTTGTCCAGCCGCTGGTAGAGTGTCTCCAACAACACGACCCGGGACGAAAAAGGTGAGTGAACGCAAATAGAAACATTTGTTGTGGAAAGGCGGCAGTGACTGACGAGGGCGAGTTGGTAACGCCAGGAAAGCACCAGAGGGAGGCGTACAGTACAGTACAGTACAGTACAGTGGATCGCCCGGATTGGAACACGTTAAAAAAAAAGAAGTAACTCTTCTTTTTTCGGACCACCAGTTTCAAGCGACTATTTAACGAAACGCTGCTGATAGCGGATTACTTGCGCGGTAGCAAGACGTCACGATTCTACTAGTCGTTTGCTCCTAAATTTATGTGGGTTATGACGAGTGAAAATGTAACAGTTCTTAACACCCTCTTAAAATGATTAAAGTCAACATTTTGGTCAGTTTGGTCTAAAGTTTGTCCGCTCTTTGATGATTAACGTCTCATTCACCCTGCTTGTGACCATGGCAGCACCTGTTTGTTTCATGCACAGTTTTGTCGGTATTCACCACTATACCTTTTAAACTAGTCTTTTACGTTCAACGAGATGACCCCCCCGTTCCCAACAGCTTTTTGACTGTATGTCTATGAACAGTACACCTATTTTATGTCGATTGACAGCACAGCCGATTTGCATTGATTTTGTTTTTTTCTTTAAAAAAAAAAAAACAATGGTCAAAGTTCTCTTCTCTTTCCCAAAGCAACAGTAGTCATGTACTTCCAACTTTGTAGCACACTTTTGTTTTTCTACCTGTTAGTTTGCTACTAAACCAGTTGGTGTGTCCATCATGACCACAAAACAATTGACAGTTCCCATTTCTTTATCTGATAGACATAGATGGGACAGTTTTTTTCGAAATGTGCCCACTTTTAGATGAGATGCGTCTCAACCATGGCAGCACCTGCTTTTTGCAGAGTATCACTGCTGTTGGTTTTGTTGCGTAGTCATGAGAACACCTGACAGCATTCAATATTTTTCCTTGACATTTAGGCCACTTTGGCAGCTTTTTGCATGGCAAGTGTGATATTTAACGGTGCCAATCAACATGGCAACACCTGCTTTTTGCGTGCAAGTTGACATTGCAGTTGGTGGTTTGCGCTCCTGGTCTTGTTGGTCTGGTTGTTCTTTAGTCACGCTAAGAGCTGCAAGCACTTTGAAGGAAAATGCTGTCAGCTTGAAGTTATTATTAATTTACTTTGAAAAGTGAGGACTCTCCAGCTGCTTTTAAATGGAACTTGGACTTGAGTGTGAATTTGTAAGAAGTGATATGAAGTACAGTATTTAACAAAGAATTGATTTTTGGAGTTTTGTTTGCTTGTAGCATTTATTTTGATTTCAAACCATTAATGGAGGTTATGGAAAAATTGAAGTCATCTGATCCTGTTATTGACCGTACAGGCAGTTTTTCTTTGTAGCTTTTTAAGCTTTGTTTTCCTGGGAACATCTGTTCACAGTCACAAATGAGGTAGATCTGAATTTGTGACAGGATGAGCAGAGTGGCGGCTCGGGGTTAGAGCTCATTTGCTTCACAGTCAAGAGGTTCTGGATTCCAACGTCAGCTCAAGTCTTCCTGGGTGGAGTTGTTCTCCCTGTGCTTTTGTTGGTGTTTTCGATGACGATGGCCGTAATGCGTGGTATTGAGTTGTGTCGAATATGATCACGCCTCCAAAAAAGCAGGAAGGAATGGAGAAAGTTGCGGCGTTAAATCAAGAAAACACAGTACGCCAACCAATGCAAAAATAAAGTTTAAACAGCTTCTTGAATCCAGCCCTTTTTGGTTGGATTTTAACTGCACAATTCAGAGTTTTATTTTGCCCTCGAGTGGCACAAGAAATTGGATAACTTCAGATCGGAATCCGGACTGCGTCTTCCAAATGGTACTGGATATCTGAAAATGCGTGTGGAGCGTGAATGGACAGCTTGGATATCTATTATTACTAGCTTGACGTCAACGAAATACAGCCTTTGGTAGTAGACAATTCAATGTGGTCTAAATATGCTACGAGAGAGTGGCGTCCATCAACAGTGAATAAGCAAAACACTTGCTGACAGTGATCTGTGGCGTAAGGCAGAGTTTACTCTCAGTTAAGAGTCATCCCAGGTCAACTCAATGATATGTAACCTTTCCGATGGACTCCAGACTAACTTATTTATTTTTACATGGAGCACGGTGGCCCCGAACCTGAAATTTTAGAGCTGCACTCAGAAATTTTAGGGGCGCACACTGTTGTTGCTCATTTTCACAGTGTTAATGTTGAAAGGCTCGAACTGGGGAGCAGAAATGTTTGAATAACAACAAATATTCAATCATCTTTAAAATGTACTAATTGAAGAAAAATTATCAATGTGCAGAACGATGCAGTGCAGCTATCATCTGGAGCCTTGTCGAGTTATTCAAATGCGCATCTGGGTTACATGTGTTCGGTCAGTGTAAGCACTTTACATGGGGGCCGGGGGGAATAAACGATACAGTGAATCCCTCACACATTGCGGAGTCCCCTTCGTCAGTGATAAGTCACGTATTTACTGTCTGTGCTCATGTGCTCCATCTGGT
Source organism: Hippocampus abdominalis (assembly GCA_018466805.1). Taxonomy (NCBI): domain Eukaryota; kingdom Metazoa; phylum Chordata; class Actinopteri; order Syngnathiformes; family Syngnathidae; genus Hippocampus; species Hippocampus abdominalis. Next base: position 7,034,934 of record CM031697.1, on the reverse strand, counting down.
GGTAGCTTTATGTATGTTGAGGAGTTTCATTTAGAGATAAGTAGTGCTTTGGTGAGCGGCGTTATCGGAGTCGTCTGGTATTTGTTCTTTTGGTCATGATGGCCGTCACAGCACATTCGAGACCGGCTGTTTGCCGCTCAGTTTTGATGGCGAAGCAGTAAAACGACCGCCGATCTGCAGTCATTAAGGCACGCGCACTGCCCCGGGCCTCAGTGGTAATGTTGCTCATGATTCTCATCATGTGAGCTTTTATGCGTAATATGCAGACAAGTATCGTTTGAACAATTTATGGGCTGCTTCAGTCCGTCTGAGAGACCCGTCGGTAGTGTCTGCCTTGTACATGGGCTGTTGGTCTAACCCCGGGGTCGGCAGCCCAAAATGTTGAAAGAGCCATATAGGACAAAAAAAAAATGGAGCCGCAAAAAAAGAAAAGTCTTCTATAAAACTTAAAATGAAGGAAACGCATGCTGTGTTCTACGTAGGAGACTGGACTGTCTCAGAATTGTTTGTTATTCATTCCTTTGTTGTGTGTTCACAAACGCCCCCACATAATTTATTTTGTGATTTCCTCGCTTGATTTTTTTTGTTTTGATGCGTTATTTTCGCTTTTCTTAGTGTCAGTGAAGTGATAATGAATTTCCATTTTTTGGAGGCTGTCTTTGAACGCCTCTCGAGTTGAGCGAGAAGAGAGAAGGCACGGAGTCGGACGCAGACGTGTCTGTGTTTGTCGAGACTGTTAAAAGCATAAATAAAGTGTACGTTTTAAAAAACCAACACCACAGCTCTCCTTTTTCGGAGCTGAAACATGTATCTATATCTATTTGAGCTATACAGTGAAACTCCTCTAGAACAAAACCTACATGAGCGAAAATACCCCCTAATGTGAAAAAATCTTCATGCATTAACACCATTCCCATTCTCCTGCCCCCCATACGCCGAAAAAAAACCCTGTTGCGTTATACGAAACCTTTTTCTCTGCTCTTGCCTCGCGAGAGATTCACTACAACAAAGTTTAAACCAACAGCGAACTGTACTACTTCGTTCGGAAACGGCAAAAGCAACCACCACACTGGTATACACAGCTTCCTGAACGCAACATACTCATAGCTGCTCTTGCCATTGGCTTACCGAGCATCATCCTGGCCTCCGATTGGCCAAGAGGGACCTCACTGTCTGTATGTGTGTAGCTACTGTAGCTTGATCCGTGGAAGATAGCGTGGAATGCATCCGAGTAGCTGCTCAGAGTAAATTGCTTATGGCTCGACGGACATTCAAATAAACGAACATTTCCTGGAATGCTTTACTTGTTATCATGCTAAAAAGCTTACGCTAACTGGAGCGCTAATTAGAGAGAAGGCGAGTTCCATCGTGCTAACTATGGCCATCGAGGACTACGAAGCGTCCCGTGGCTGGCTAAAAGTTCATTGCGTGACATCAGCTGAGCAACGCAACGCTGTTTTGGGTAGCGATCGAGGGAAGGTCGAGTTAGAGACAGTAAGATGGTGAAAAGAAAAGCCACCGGGTCCAGGAAGTATGTTATTGTTAGATTCAGACGCAGCAAGAACGTTGCATTGCTAAAATGGCTACAAAACCGACCTTTGGATTTCAAGCAGCTCGCACAAGAAGCGCTCTGACCCTGGAAGAGAGGGTAAAAATGATCAAAAGTGATTGTAAATTTCACAATTTGTTTTCCGCCTTTTACCGTGACGCAAATATTCATCTTTTTTGGGGGAGTTTAGGAAGTCTCTCGTAATGTGTATTTAGTACTTGTCGGCATCTTTACCCGAGTTCCTAATTGAAAGGGAGATACAGGATGTGCGAGGAACGGGGCAGCTGCAGCATCCTCTCACTGCACTCTCCGTCCCCACTTTAATCTCGGCCCTTCAGCGTTCTCTTTTCCATCGCAAATGTGGAGTGCGTGGGCGCGTCGGATCTGCTATTAATGCCGGTTGTCAGAAAGAGAAAACGGGTGTTTAACACAGAGCGCAAAGGAGCTTCTCCTCCGTTTTTCTGCTGCCAGGATGTTCTCTTTGAGGATGACAAGGGAAGCTGGTAGCCAGTTGCACAGTGGAGAAAGATCGAAAAAAAAAGACACATTCATTGTTGTCATTGTGGTCCAACAGCATTTTCTTCTCACAAGTCTCAGGAAAAGGACCCAAATTTCCGTTGCCAGAAATGCAAAGGCCCTCTTGAAGTTATGTAGTTCGGCCTTGTTGTTTTTCTTAAACCCTATGAAGGACTTTGCGACACTCAAAAACTCACCAAATTTTGAATGTGTCCCTCTGGCTTTTTTAATTTTCTCTCCCCAACATAAAATGTTTGCCTGTCCATCATGTGTAGACCCACAAAAAATTATCCAAAAGGCAGAGGAAATCTCTGATTTTGGTTTCAAATGGACACATTAGGATTTCCTTCCACCTCTCAAAAATGAACTCATCGAAAAGACTGCTGCTAAATTTACATCGAGTATTCTTGACAAACCAAGGACTCTAAACTGTGAACAATTTGAGTTTTACTCATTGCGTGTGTCTGTAGCATGGCGACAAATTTACTGACTTGTCATTGGCTTGGTAGCATCCCCATGAGAATTTTCTGAAAATTCAGCCCCCACAGCCATTGTCACCTAGCAACACGAGATTTCATGATCAGACAGATCAACAACAACGAAAACGTCTCAAAAAGCCATGCCTGACAAGCCACAGAACGTCTTGCCATGTTGGTTTGAAGTGGCCATTTTAGGCAAGAACACATCAGGGCTGACAGTTTGTCCTTTGCCTTTTTATTCATGGAAATGTCATTAAACTTACAATTGTTGTTGTTGTTTTTGTAGTCCAAACTAAACAGAATCCCAAGTTGTTCATTTTCAAATAAATACATAAATAAGACAGAACGTTCCAAGAGTCCACTAAAATATTTCCTTAATGTCCTTACTTCACTTCTTCTTTGTTTTGTTTTGTTTTTTATTTTTATTTTGTTTATTTTGTTTTAAAGCCAAGTTACTCTTATTAGGACAAACAATCTCAAGCTTGCTTGGTTAGCGTTTGTTCCCTTGTTTGATTGAGAAAGGGCATTTGGTAACATGACGCATTCTTTATTGGCACACCATCATCAATATGGAGATTCCAGCATTCTACTGTGAGACCTTGAGGTCACATGCAGAATCTTGAGCCTGGCAGATAATGTTTTACAATGCGGTTTAATGGAAGGCCCCTTCGCCCGCCCCCACCCCAAAAAGCTCGAAATAAATTACTCGTATCATACGGAATCATTCTCACTGCTTGATGATCAATAATCACAATAATTTATATGAACATATTTATAATTTACAATTTGGGGTTGGTGCTAAATGGGTCACCATGTGTGCCATGTGGCATGCTAGCACTATAGGCGTTGGTGTCTTCAATTTCCGACCCAACTTTTAGTGTTTGTGGAACAACCAATCCTTTTTCTTCCAGACATTTTTCTATCTCTCTATCTCTCTATCTATCGATAGAGACATTTTGTGTAGTATTGAAGTAGTACAAAAGTCCGAAGTAAAACATGGAAATAATAATGAAAGTAATATTATTAATATTCACAGTTGCCTTCACAATTAAGAATAGTTTTTGCAGATTTATGTAGACCATAGTATGATAATTTCTCTAAAAGTGAGAAAAAGCACACTTTGTTGTGAAAATGTAAGAATAAAAATAAAAGTAGTTTATATTCTTTTAAAATAGTAACCACCACGCAGTTTAATGTCAGTTGTAGTCTGTAGATTTCCATTGAAGGAGTAAAAGAAATTCGATTGCAGCAAGTACAACAAAATAACCAAATTTGTCTCGTTAGGTTTTGAGGAAAAATTTTGGTTTCTAAGACAAACCTTTTGTTCACGTCCTTCACTGTAGTTTTATATTTGAATGATTAAACGGTACTCATTTTTTTTTTTCACCTTTAAAACCAATCCTTTTGTCACGCTCCCCAGACAAGCAGCCCACACCACAAGAGTGACGTCAGTCTTGCAAAAATTGAATTCCCAAAGAATAGTAGGGCAAGAAAACAGTTCTCCCAAGCAGCCAACGTTTCCACTAATGGCTTGACGTGAACTTCGAGGCTGAATGTATTAGTCATTGAGGCCCTGTTTGTATAGCAAGACGGCAAGCGTCGACCTTTCAACTGTCCTCCCTTTGACTGAAACCTCTGGTGGTAAGCCACTGGGTTTGGCTCGCTCAGCACATGTGCTGCTGAGCAGGGCAGAGTGGCTTAAGGGCCGAGGTTGTCTTTTCCTTCTGTCTCCGGCGCCCGAGCCTGACAAGTGGTCTGGACTGGACCACACTTTTCAGTTTGCTTGGAAGATCCCGGAGCGGAACCGCTCTCTAAATCTGCTTTTCACCGCCACAAATCTCGCCCGCATCTCTGTCAACATGCATTTTGATTTTGGAACCAAAGTAACTCAATTCGAAAGCGTGCCCTGGAAGCATTGTACAAAACAGTAGTCATGCAAACAAATCGGTCAAACCTCTGCTGACCAAGTCAAATCCATAATAGAGCTCAGACCTGCACCAAGTCAAAGCACTTATAATGTACCGTATTTTCCGGACTATAAGTCGCAGTTTTTTTCATATTTTGGCTGGGGGTGCGATTTATACTCTGGAGCGATTTATGGGTGAAATTATTAACACATTATTATATCATTTCACATGTTATTTTCACATTAACCCACAAGGGGCCGCTCTAGACCCGTGTTGATAAAAACACGATGAGTCTGACGTAAGCGACGTAGAAGAGTAAACGCTGCCATCTTCTACCTCCGGAGTTGGTGGAGCTGCTTTAAAGTGACACAGAGGATGAAGGTTTCATTGGATTTAGTGATTTGGAGTGACATTGATGGTTTGGTGAACTTGTTAGCATGTTCTTTATGCTATAGTTATCTGAATAACTCTTAATATGTTACTCGAATATAACAGGCACGTTCTCAGTTCGTTGTTTGTGCGTCATGTAACGTCCGCATATCGTACACTTATTCAGCGTGGTGTTTTCAATTTTATTTTTTATTTTAAATTGCCTTTCAAGATGGCATGTATGTTTTTGGTGTTGGATTTTCTCAAATAAATTTCCCCCCAAAATGCGACTTATACTCCCGTGCGACTTATATATGTTTTTTCCTTCTCAATTAGGCATTTTTTGGCTGGTGCGATTTATAATCCAGAGCGACGTATAATCCGAAAAATCCGGTACACTGTAGTTTTGCCTACAATGTATCACAAATTGCCATCAATTCCGGTTTCAGGGCCGAATAATTGCTGGATCAGTCAACTTTTTAGCGTATTTTTTAAAATAGAAAATAGCCTGAAATGATGATTTTGAATTTCAAATGGGAAAAAAAATGGGTCATTTGAAGGGACTCAAAATTCAAGCAGCTGTCCCTCTCCATTGAGAGGAGCCAGATGAGGTGGCTTTGGCATCTGGTGAGGATGTCTCATGGACGCCTCCCCGGTGAGGTTTCCGGGCTTGTTTCACTGGGTGGAGGCCTTGAGAATGACACATGACACGATGGAGAGACTGTGCGTCCTGGCTGGTCTGGAAACCCCTGAGCATTCACCCGCACTGCATTTTAGGCAAATGGGTCTCCTGTAGCCACCGGGAACTTAACCTAGCGTTATCCAGAAGTTTACACACATATCATCTCAGTTTCAACTTTTACCTACTCGTCTTCTCGATAGCGAGTCCCTTCCTTGGTCAGTCTCTGCCGTGTTCATAGTTACCTTCTCTGTTTTGACTTGTGGTGGAAACCGCGCGAGTGTGAGGTGATGACTTTGCAAAGTCATTTAGCACCTTTGTGAAATGTCACCTCCACTTATTTTGGCTTTCTGAGGTGCGCAGGCCCAACCTCACAATCACACTCTGTATCATTGCAAGAGAATGCGGATTCACGAAGAAGACCAACAAGCCCAAATGTGTTTGTGGTTTGCCTCACCGTTGTATCTACAATCAGGCCCGTAAGGCATAAGATCAGTCATTAAAAACTGGCGACTGGCCACATTATTGAGTTATAAAATGTTACATCATTGAAACCGACTCTCTGAACAGCAGTTAGAAACATCCATTTGCTGAGTTGCATTTTAACAGAATTTTAATGAGACTTGGAGAAGTAAAAAAAACATAATTCAAAGGAATATATTATAATCTAATTTACTAGATCAAAAGATGTGCATGATTACCAAGATACCCCACTGTATTGAATTTCTGATGCCCTCGACTATGTGGATCTTAAAAAGCATCTCACACTCGAGATTTGAATTTGCTTTGTATTCTGTTGGTAAACTGAAGACATTGTACTCTCAGATAATCAATTAGATTCTGAGGGTGGAAAAGTTTCGACGAAGTCCTCCCGAGTTATGACTGATGGAGCTGTTTACTGTTACAGGCTGGGCACTTATCGAAGTGATTTGAAACCTCACGTCACTTATTGTTGGCGTTACTGCCTGCCGTTTACTTTAGCGTGACATTACTGTATGTGACACACTTTACAGAAATGGAGCGTCATTTATCCGAATCGTCTTTATTAGCCAAGTATGTGGAACACACAAGGAATTTGTCTCCACTAGTATAGGCTTCACTAGAATTGCAATGAAAAGCAACTACGATAAACAAAGACATGACATCTAAGTATCGAAAGACTTTCCGGAGTGTAAGGGTACCGTTGTGCAGTAGTAGCGACCGATGACAGTTTGTTGCCACCATGCAGAGTCATCGAGCAGAGACCTTTGAAAAATGTTTACCTGCACATTTTGGAATCATGAGTCGATCAAGGCTGTGTTGACACTCGAGGTGGTGGTATTGTTGTGTTTGCCGGTGTTAGTCAACAATTTTGTGATGAAGTGCTGCCTCTATGAGTGAAAATAAAATCCGTGATTTTACAGTCTCAATGGGGGCTCATGCTAGGTTTTTTTTATTTTTATTTATTTATTTTTTTAGTCAAGTTTCTGTCTATGTACCGTATACAGTGATCCCTCGCTCTAACGCGGTTCACTTTCCACGGCTTCACTGTTTCACAGAATATTTTTGTGCAATATTTTAATGCTTTTAACCCTTTAAATCAGAACGCGTCGGCGGGGCCGTATGTCAACAGTACAGTATTTCCAAAAACTATTAGTTATTTGTTGAAAACGTTTTTTGTTTTTTTTTTGTAATTGGGCCTGAAAACAGGGTTTGGACTTTGATTTCATTGTACCGGTATATATCGTTAATTATTGTGTAATAACTGTAAAAAAAATAAAGTTCACTACTTCACGGATTTCACTTATCACTGGTTCTTTTTGGAACGTAACCCCCGCAATAAACGAGGGATTACTGTATATCCCTTTAGTTGTCATGGGAGTAAAAGCCATGCTCGACGTTGGCCCACAACTGGCCCAAGAATTATAACACACTAAAAATACACTCTGTTTAGTGCCTGGCTGAAATCAGCCTATTTTGAGTGTTTGGCTGTACCACGTGCAAATAAGCTACTGCTCACCCACACCACGAGAGATTCACTTTTGTTACACTGACGACTGGGGGCAGAGGTATTTGTTGATTCCCGAGCGCAAACTAAGAAAATGCCCAGTTTATACCCTCTGTATTGTGTCTCACTGAAATTAGCCTGTTTTGAGGAGATGGTCCATGTTTGGTGCCATGCAAATGAAGCGCTGCTCACCCCGTGCCCTTTGTTGCTGGTGACTTGGGGCGGATTAGCAATAATATTTTTCAAAGAAGTAAATTATCCATTAGATATCGCCTTTTAAACATCCCCTTTCAGTCACACTAAACCACTTTTTCACATTTGTCAAGCAGTGGACAAACAAACCAATTGTTCCGATGCTGGTTCAATCCAGTAGCTGTGGGAAGAGTTGGAGCCCCGCAGGAAAGGCCCCGGCCTGCGATATACTTGTTTTTTCTGTCTGTCTGAGGAGCCTTGTGAACCAAGACAGCTGGAGGTGGCGCGGGGTAAGCCGAGTCCTCGCCTTATTCAGCAAAACACATCAACCATTACGACAGCAAAGGGAAGTAACGCCCCCGCAATCACACACACAGTTCGAACGGCCGGGGTCTGACTTTGCAGTCCATAAGTTGACGACTCTTCCGTGGCCAGTCCTTAGCACCGGCACCTTCAAATCCAACCCTTGATTTAGCGAGAGCAATTTGGGCTCTGGTTGGATGGTTTGGTCGCAGCCCTGCTCTGTGCGTCTCACAGACCAACCGGTACCGTAATTCTGTTGCGAGGTGTCGGGTCCGCCCGCTGAGTGCGCCTCTGCTTGCCTGTCGAGGTGAAAATGGTGTCGGCTTCTCCCATCAGTGAGCGGCCGGCAACCTGCGTTCACATCAGATGGTGTTCTTTTGGTTTGCAACTGTCGAAGAGTGTGCGAGCGTTTGTTCTGACATTTGGTGAAATTCACAATTGTACTATCTCGGGAGGCAATGTATTGACTAGATTTTCCACAGATGTAATTGGCTGGATCTTCACCGACATCCAAAGTTTGTATCAAGATGTAAATATTTAGTATATCGAGAACCACCCTTATAGGTTCTTTAAAAAAAAAAAAAATTTTAAGCGTATGGTGTCAATTCGTCATTTTTTTTCATGGACTGGAGACTAGAGTTTTCCAGGAAACAGCTTGAGAAGATTCCTTGTGAGGCAAGTAGCAGGGTTTGGGGCATCTCTCTCTTTTCGCTCTCTTTCTCCTTGGCTCCTTCTGCCTCTGTCTCACTCCATCTCGCTTTATCATGGTGTTTGGCCACAGTGTTCATGTGACAGTGAGATAGCATCATTTGATTTGGGTGCAGGGGTGAGGAAGAAACTGCAAGAAAAACTCTGTGGCTGTCACAGTAGACAACTAAACCCCCCCCACCATTCTGTTTGCAGATGTTAGATTTGAGTCAGCGCCGCGTAAAAGTGATAATCACTAAATCATCGTTCCCATATCAAAATGAAACGGTTCTGCTGTGTGACGTAAGCAAGAAACAACTGAGAATTGATGGATGGGAAATTCCAAACGCTCCCACTTAATGTATTTGACTGTGCAGCGGTGATATTTACAGTTAGAGCGAAACGTGTTAATACACTAGTATATGTAGTGCGGGATCCTGGTCCGGATCAAAGTTTCTGATTTTTCTTTTAATAATCCATTCAAAAAATTGCCATACTAATGACTTGTGATTTCAAAACTAGTTATCCAGCCATTTGTTGTGTACCCTGTGTGTAATAATATGAGAATGTAATTGAACTTTATATGGTGTTGCGGTGAACACGGAATTCCGATCAAAGCTGTAACTAAATGACCTGGGGCAAAAAACGAGTTGAACACCCTTGAAATACAAAATAATCTTTGTCTCATGACTCGGCATGAGACTTGATTTTTAGTTTGACCATTTTTGTGCTTTCTGCTGTCTTGGTTATTAATTGTTTGTCCGATCGTTTGTTGCTGTATGAATTAATTTTGCTCATTGTACAGCGGTTTGTATACAGCGGTGGTGGAGTTGAGTTGGGAATAATTAATGACCAAATATTTAATAAAATAAAAATGGTAAATTACATCTGAATTGTTTCAATTGTTCTATTAATTTTTTTTTTTTTTTTTTTTACAATAAATCAAACATTTAAATGAGGTAAACAAATACAAAAAAAAATCTGAGATGTCAGTTGTAGAAGTCATTAAAAAAAATTAAGAAAATCTGAACAAGAAAGAAAAATGGAAAAAGGTCAGCTGCCACTATGAAACCATTTTTAAAAAATGCATGTATTTATCTATTTTATAATGTATCCATTTTGACCTCCCAACGCATTGCAAAATTTAGCGGGAAAAAAATTAAAATATATCCTGCAAAAAAGTATGGTAAACAGAAGAAATGTTGTTGCTAATATTTCTTTTCATATTTTAGACTTTAAGAGTTGTCTGTTTGACCCGTAACTCAGCTGGGAGGTTAACTCAACTGACCCTGTATGAACACCGCCTCTTACATACCAACAAAATCAGTTCTGTTCTCTCTCTGCTCTATACTATACAAAATGAAAAATCACTGCCGGTTAAGCAGGTCCAGTTCGGTGTCGATGTGACTCATAGGCCATCCTGGTTGGCCAGATTGCATAAAGCTTTTATCCAACGGCATTGTAGAAAGAGGCATCAAGTGGAGGATGAAAATGGGAAGAGAAAATCAAATATTTAGAACTCGCTTTTTAGTTTTTCCTTTACAACCAGGCGAAAGAATGCACTTAAAAAGAGTACAGCGACTCTCTTGGAACGTATCGTACCAACTCTTTCTTTCCCTGACACGGACTCTTCATTGGGTTCAACAGCCTGCTGGTTATTAAAAAATGTGAATATCTAGAATCTGAGTCTAATCTTGATCTTCAGTGTTTTCCAGCCACGCCGTGAGATCAGCGTAAACACTGTGCAGCTGCTGAGACACATTATGCATGACATCCCCTCATACCGTTACACTGTGGATTCCCCCCGGAGGAAGATCTCAGTTCATCATCGCTGTTTACCAATTCGGAATTGCGGTGTGCGCGCAACATCAAAAGGCTGCTGTCGCACTTAACACAGCTCGCAGGCTTCCTGGGAGGGTCGGGCACCGTCGCTCCCTATGGCGTTGGCATTATCATTGTTCCCCATTGAGTAGTCCATCCGATGATAGACAGCCATGCAAATCCATGCGCCAATCAGCAGCACTGAATGCGATTTCAAAGGAACCATACAGAATGTGCGATCACGAAAAGGTGATAGTCAGAAACAAACTTACCTTTCTTTGGGTCTATGAGGCAGACGATAGACACTCACCTATCGAATTCGTAATGGCCCAAATATAAGACGGCCGTGATTATAAGACGATCCCCTCTTTTTCAAGACTCAAGTTTGAAAAAAAGACTTTTTGAACACCAAATTAATTTTTATACAGAAAATAATTACAGTACATCTGAAACAAATGATTATAACAATATTTTTGAGAGAAAAAGCATGTTATTTTGCCTCAATCAAATCTTAATATTTGAACATTTAAATATGTTAACTAAAGTGCAATCACATTCGTAAATGAATGGCTTCTGGTTTTTGAAATGCAAATTACATCATAATTTTCCTCAACTTCCGGTTAACCTGGCCGATCTTCGACCCACTTTTCTCCAGATTGTCGCTACTTTTCTCCATTTTCTGTTCTCTCTTCAACAGTATTATTTTCTTCTCTTCTCTTTCTTACCGCTATTTTTTATTTGTCTTCTTCATGCTACCACTATTTTTATTTTAATTCTTCGTGACGGGTTCACTTTGCCCTGGGGAGTCAAGTTCAGCATTTGCTTCAATGATATCTGGCCCCATCTAGCGTCATTAATGGGTATAATGTCTAGACCCCGAATATAAGACAACCCCCACTTTTTCAGTCTTATTTCAATGCAAAAAACACAGTCTTATATTCGGGCCAATACGGTATATCGTTATATGGCCCAGCTGTAGCACCACTTCTTCATTTTTTTGGGGCGGGGGGCGGGGGGGTTCACTGAATGGTAAAAGGCGACATCTAATTTGGGTGTCTATGCCAGTTAACTGTGGGGCACCGACGACATATTTGATCATATCTATTTGGGCTCTTTGAATGGATTCACAGATCCAGCTAAGGAGAAGTTAAAAACCACTGTGATCCTGCGACAGATGGAGCATGTGGTCATCGGGACAGACTGAAGAGTTTTGTGTTGATCTGTGACTTAAAGAGATGCGAGATGATCCAGCGTTTGTTTTGAAGAAAACCAGACGCTTGGCTTTGTGCGGTGCTAAGAACGAGGCAAAAAGTGGGCCAGCTGGGGAACCATACAAGCTGTGCTGTGTCTGACTTCTCATTTGCATTCATTTTTAATGAGCCATAAATCATCACTTCTACCCCCTCGCATCTAAGAAGTTGTCATTCAGTAGTTGGGTAAAAGTTTCCATCGAGGGATTTACCTCAAGAACGAGAGGAGCTTCTTCCACATGAAATGGATACCACCGTTAGGAGAGGGTCATCTCTTTATCCTTGAGAAACTGAGAACGTATTCATTGGCTGCGGCCAGGAGAACCTGACTGACGCAAATGGATCATTGGGAATAGAAGTGTCCCAGCAGTAATTATATTACCACGCCGCCACACACACTACCTCTGAGGTAGGATGGCACGGGTGCGGGATGCTGCTTTTAGTCTGGTTCCCTTCGACCACCCTCCCCTCACGTTAACACAGTCAAGCCATCTTTTTCACATCCAACTCTGTGAATCTCACGATCTCAAAACACCTGCTATCAAACGCAGGAAGTGTCTCTGAAATGTTTTACTCAAACGTATTCTTCTTCTTAATAATAAATACCAAAATATACCAACAAAATGTATTATCACGACTGTTAATTAAGACCCAACCGGTTTAATCAGCCGATATTAACTATTTTTTAAAAATCTACATATTTTTTTACATTACAACTTAAGACAGTGACAATGATATTCAGTTAGAACATGTGATATCGAACAGTGGGAGGGTTAGATGAAACTGGCTCATCTTCAGAAAACTGGTAAACCGTGATTGGTCAACGCCAAAACAAATGTGTGATCATTTTCAGTCGACAGCAGTCGAGTGGCAAAATGGCCGCCCACTGAGATGGACAAAAACGGGTAGATTTTGCGGCTAACGTCGGATTCCACAAACACAGCATGAATCAGAATGCCGTGTTTATAAATGTAAAGACGTATATAACATTATTGTAAAGAAAATTTTGGGGTTGACTTCCCCTTCAACACAACGTCATTGTAATGGGGTTTGTATGTCTTTATATTTTTTTAGTTAATTGGATTTTTAGTTAATTGGTTAATCAGTTATCAGAATTTTATAACCGAATTGGCGTTGACTTCACAAAAGTCCATATTGGTCGCGACCTACTATTATTAATAATAAATAATACGTACCGGTAAGTGAGTCAGTTATTCTTATTCATTATACACTAAACGATCCATCCACCTCTTTCCATGCCCTCCCTTTGCCTTCAAGCCGTCGTGTCTGCTTCCTTTTTCTTTTCTTTCTTTTTTTTCTCAATACGCTGCTCCGTGTTACTAAGTCAGTTCAAAAAGAGACATGAAATTAATGTAGTGTCGTCTTCTTGTGAAACCCCAGGGCACTCGGTCAAAGTCACCTTGCATAGTCCCTTCTCCTGACAGTTGTGCCAGAGTGAGATGGAGGTGTCTGTGTGCTCACGCTGTTAGCGTACGACAGGAAGTCCTATTAGGGTGTTAGTTGTCGTCATCGTTTTCATTGGGGTTAGGGTTGTTTTTTTTGGTAAATGATGAAGACATCTGCATGGTTTTCAGACGGCGGTGTCATCTGGCCAGCGATGAAACATTTTCTCTGACATCCTGTCAGGGTTTCAGTTCCTTTTGATGTCATTTGGTAGGTGATAAGTAGCTTCCCGTCTCGCCATTCCCCAGCTCGCGAAAGGTGCGAGCAGCATGAAGGATTGTTTGAACTTGCATTGATTCAGTGAGGGATTACAGCTGGGTCATTGGAGAGTTGGGCCGAGGCGCCGTCGTCATGGTGGCAGATTAACCACTCGTCGTCTGCTCGGCTGCCGTTTGGGCACGAGTGCTAGTTTAGGTCGCACTCTCCTTTTCAGCTATAAATTTTTATACGCCATTTGATTGATTTTTCTTTTAGGCTCAATCTGACTTGCCGTGCGGGGTGGATACATATTACTTTATCGAGTAAGGCGAAGAAGATATGCCATGACCTTCTGTATCACTTTCAAGTTCCCAGTCTTATAAAGAGTCTGTTTTACTTACTTTTAAAATGTTATTTAAGTTTAGAGACATGCCATGAACTACCTTGTATATGTTCCAGACTCACCAGTGATCTACTGAGGCATTATTAAAAAAACAAACAAAAGATTTCAAAACATTTAAACTGAATCAAACTCACTTTTTAACTCCTAATCAAACACCCAAAATTGCAAGCATAAAATATATCGAAAATACTCCAATTGTCTCTGTGTTAACCATGCGCCTTTAAGAGGCGGGGCTGGTTAGGGTGGTGCGTGATGTCAGCGAGACTATGTGTGAGTGTCTTGGGGTTGAACTGTGTCCAAAAGCAGCTCCTGCAGGCCTGCGCTCATTGTTTTCATGTTTTACTGTTGTCATGGCGTTCAGTAAACTGCCGAAAAGTGCATCAGTGACCACATGTCAGGCATGACAGTACGTGTACTCTAAAAAGCCACAAAAACAGTCGCTACAAACTGCAGATTATCTTTTCGGTATGTGATATAAAAGGGGGAAACTGTATTCTAAAAAAAACTATTTATACCATTTTCCAGTTTAAAACATTTTAAAATGTTACTGTTATTCTGGGCAATGCGATTTTTGTGATTAAAATCCAAGGTCATATTTTAAGGCCTTATCGCCAGCCCTACTTTCCTCGACATTTTTCTGACAACGCTTCCCTTTTCCCTTTTTTTTTTTTACAACCACGGTGACGTTTATTAATTATGCCTCAGTTGCTGTGGAAACTGCGGTGATGTGGATATAACATTAGGCCATCGAAAGAAAGAAAGAGAAGGCAGGGAATGAGACGAAAGAGTGAAATCACATCTGAAAAGAAACTCTGGGACGGGTTGTTTGTTGTTGAGGGATCAGCCCCGACACCAGATTATCATCAGGAGACATTAACACTAGTGATGCTGCAGGGGCCACAATCCTGCCTTTTCACCACTGGAGAGGGAGATAAGCTCACCAAAAAAAAACAACAACAAAAAAGGCGGGGAGGATATGTGGAGTGTAAAGGGGGCCGGGGGTGATGTGTGGCGTAAAAGGGCTGGCTCGCCTCCGCTCCCCTCAGGCCAACATCCCCATTTACAGGTACAGCAACTCCTGATGAAAGCCGAGAACAAGGTGGTGGTGGTGGGGGGTGCTCTTGGGCGGGGGTGATTGCTTGTTTCCTACCACACTGGTGTCAAGGCGCCACTGAAACAAACTGATAAAATTGCGACTTTATGTTTGCTTGTTTTGAGGCTAGCTACCAGCGGTGACGCCGTCGCAGTTACCAAAAGCATTGCTGTGGAGAGAAGCAGCACGGTGGCCAACTGCTTTGCGCGTCTGTAGCAGGTTCTGTGTTCAAATTTGGCCTCACTCTTCTTGCATGGTTTTTCTTCAGGTGTTCGGCCTTATTCCATAAACACGCACATTAGCTTCATGAGTCCAAATTGTTATTAGCCCTGGAGAACCCAAGAACCCTTTTCTTCTTTGGAAAATGATGAATTATACATTAAATGACTGCTATATATTCACTGAACACCAAAATATATGATTTTTCAAATATTCAGTGCTTTAATCCTAATTTTGGATTAAGGCCAAATTTGACCCTTTGGGATTTAAGGGTAGCATTTGAGTAGCAGAATTTATAGGGGTCAAATTTGCCATCATTTTTAGTGGACGACATAGTTTGTTACCTGTCACGTCGCCTGTCCAAACTTTTAGGATGTTAAGATTTCTGCTGACAAGTGTTTAACATATATTTTTTGTTAACATTTTGAAATAATTATTTAGGAATATAAATGATTTTTTATACCACAAAATCTACTTGTGTACGACAAGTGTCAGAATAAGTATTTTGACGCACGCTATTTGGTTATTAGATTTCAAATAGACAATTAGGAACTCTCATAAAAAAAGTCTTGAAATGGAATTTTGGGAGTCCACTAACAGTATTTAATAAAACTTCCGGTGTGTATACAGTCAAGCCTCGGTTTTCGTCCATAATCCGTTCCACAAGGCTGTTCGAAAACCGAAATTGTTCGAAAACCGAAACCACGCTTTTTAAAATAAAAATGTTTACTGAACACGTCTGCTTACAATGGATAGCAACACGAGGAAGCATCACTTCCTCGTCTACCCGAGGAAGCGTCACTTCCTCGTGTAAGGAAGGCGAGAGGAGTCAAATGGTGCATTCAAGCGCGCTCAGTTTGTTCGAGAACCGAAATTTTTGGTCGAAAACCGAATTGGACGCGAACCGAGACGTCCGAAAACCGAGGTTTGACTGTATTTCATTTTTAAAAATATATATACATGTATAAATGATCTGCTATCCTATCCCAACCACAAATGGCTTGAAGCACACAACAAAGTGACCCCCTACAATAGTTTTTTTCCCAGTGTAAAGGGCTCCCTTTCGTACAAAGTACCATTAAAGGATGGCACAAAACTGCTGAACAATACACCAACAAAAAAAAATGCAAGAGTGTTCAGTGAAGATTCTAAATTTCC
Source organism: Hippocampus abdominalis (assembly GCA_018466805.1). Classification (NCBI taxonomy): domain Eukaryota; kingdom Metazoa; phylum Chordata; class Actinopteri; order Syngnathiformes; family Syngnathidae; genus Hippocampus; species Hippocampus abdominalis. The sequence goes on along the minus strand of CM031697.1, from coordinate 7,018,660 downwards.
CATTAGGTGTGGGTGGGATAGGCTCCTCCTCACACACAACCCCACAAGGCTAAGAGGATAGAAAACAGTTGGATGGATAGTTCATCCTCCAGCATGATGCTAATGTGTATGTATGACTCATTCTTATGTAACCAACCCGACAAGTACTTTGGAAAGTAAAAAAGCGGGAAAAGGTCTCCACCGACCAATTGTAAGCTTGTGCACGTCATCGAGCCTGTTTAATGAACCTTCCGGTAAAACATAATAAGCCCACAAAGTGTAGCCACCAGAGATGAGCCCCTCTGTGGTTGTTTAGTCTCGCACTAATCATCACAATGGTGCTCAGATGGGAAGGGAGTCCCTGAGGGTGGTCCCTCCCTTTCCTCCTCTCCAGCTTTCGCCTTTGACTGCGGAGAACATGCAGACGTGCAGAAGAATAACAGGAACTGGACCGGCAGGAAGTGGAATCTTGTCTACCCGAGGCTTGCGATTGGATTGTGAGGATAAGCAGTTGGAATCCCTGCTGTAACGTGAGCCAGGCTCTCTGGCTACACTTCTTATGATTTCCTCTCCCAGGAACGGCTTCAAACTTTGCCCCCACCCACACATCCATCCACATTTTTTTTAGATCCATTTGCTGCTATCGCCTTGTTCCCACCAAGCAATACTGTTTGGTACCAATCCAAAATATCCGACTCAAACTGTGCCACTTTTCAGTACTGGGGGGTCTGCTATTTATGGTGGAGTTTTGTTCCATCGGTGGCAATGGAACCCAAATCTTTTTGAAATTGGATTATATTGATGACTCAAATTGAGTTATTTTGGTTTCCTTGTTGGTCTTAAACATTCGTCAATGAACCAATCATAATCCCTGGTGGCTGATCAAGGAAATCGAGCCAAATGCCAACTGCAAGAATAACGGTACCTGCCAATCGAGTATGCAAGCATGTGCACATCATTATCCCGGCTGTCGCAGCAGGAAAGCTCAAGGCTGGAGGCATAATGGACGCTGCCATGACATTTCTCTTACACAGATGTGAAATGACAAGCTGAGAGGCAGCAGGTGTGCAACACTCTCAATTTATTGCATACGCTGAACAAATCTTAGCCCAAAGAAAAGCTCAAGATGGTTCTCGGGCACAAAACCGACCCTGAAACGTCTGTTTAGTACATTGAACATCATTGGCATAGGCAGGGCTTTAATACATTGATTACTTTATTGATTAAGTGCTGATTAATTTTGCTGTTTCACTGTCCTGAAGACTCACATAAGCATTGTTTATTTGGTAGGATTAGCTATGAAAAATGCACCACTAGAACACGGACTTAATGTGGTGCCTTAAAAAAAACATGCATTTAGTTGGATTACTTTGAAAAGGGCACTGTAATTGGTAAAAATCTTAAATTTTGACAGTTTTTCAATTCATGAGGACTTCATGAGAAAATATCTTTAATCCTCCTGTGATTCCTAATAAATTGACATTTTTTACATAGAGAATTTGAAAAGGTTTTGAGTTTGGAGGACTTTTTACGAAAATTTTGAATAAATAAAAAAATCACACAAATTCTCATCGTGACATGGTCGACCGCTAGCCCCAAGCAAGCTAACTGTTGGCTAGCACACAAACCGAACATACACAACGTAGTTATCCGGTTTTCATCTTTTATTCAAAGTTTTACAGTGGTTGACTTCATACCAATACTCGTATACGAGAACTTCAATGTCAGCCTTGAAACTTTTTTGCGTTGCGCAACCAATGTTGTGGCTTTTTCCATGCCATCATTACGTTTGGAATGACACTTTATCAAGCGCACCTGACTCCGCTGATTAGTCAGTGATTCCCTTGGAAGCGAACTTCGACACAAGTTGTTGACGGTGCCTCATTGAAGGCTATTCTTGCTTCCATGGAATTGTTTACGCGGCAAGCCAATTCCACTCTGGCGACTCCTGTCATGTTGTAATTTATGACTCAATAAGTGTTGTGGTTTTTTAAGTCATCGTCACATGCATTGTGGCCTAATCTTGCACGAAGATCTGAGCAATACCACTGAATACAACTTTCACCGTCAAATTTGCTCAGAACAAAACACTCCAGTGTCTCCATTGGGATATTGTTTTTGTTTACCAATTACGCACGAAGCTAGCAAGGTCAACACCTGTGCCCGGTTGAGGTTAAGAACTACTTCTTGCAGTGGTGTAAGAATATGTAGTCATCCAGCACAAGGAGGAATGCTTGGTTGTTGCTTTACGTACAGTTTTTCATTCGATTGTTTTACATTTATTGAGTCGAGGTGTTTTTCACATAAATGTTGACTGTAATCATGACAATTTGAGGTTATGAACATCATGCAATGAGCTACTTTGCAATTTGTCGTGGCTCAAGAATTGATACTCAGGAAGTAAAGTGTTTTTTTTTTTTTTGGTAGTTTTTTTTAAAAAATCTGATGTTTTTCATTTGGTTGTTTCCTATTTCTGGCCCTGACGTCTTTATAATATAAATGATTACTGTAATAATGAATTTACTGCTGTGTTAGCATCAGCAATTGGAAGCCCAGAGATGCATTCTGACTTGGGTATATATATATATATTTTTTTTTTTATGTAACTGGAATCGGAACAGAACTCTGTCATAAACCGGAGCGCTTTGAGCCTGTTATTTAGTCAAATTGTGAGTAAACCGTCTCAAGATCAAAATCAAGTCAACACATTTTCCTATCCTGTCTTATATAGACATTTGTGAGTCCTTCGCTTGGGTGATCTCAGTCAGGTTTGCCCCGATCCAGAAAGCCAGACACCATAATTTCGGTTCATCTGTAAACCTTAATGACTGCGTGCCACTGGAAAGCGGTCATTTTCATTGGCACTGCCAATTCTGCCTCTGGTTTACTTGGATCCCAACTACTAACCGCATTTAATTGTCACAGTTGTTAACCCTTCTACATTTGTACCCACTATGAGGGAACGTAGTTGTTTAGACATTTTTTCCCTGCTCACACTAAGTGATTGATGTGGGCTCCAGGACAGGGGCTATACTTCTTTTAGGGAAACGGGCGGACATGGACGTTCCCAAGGGAACGGTGGTCAGGTTACACGCTTGTGTGGGAAAATGTATTTATATACATATACTGCCACCTTTTTCACCCCGTGCTCTCCCTTGCAGCCCAAGAGACTTGTACCGATGTCAGCCTGGGACTGGGTGCTGTCTTAATCATCTTAAGAGCAAAGTTGGCATTGTGGTCATCTTGGGAAGGTCAATACGATGTCACCGCTCTCTGTTTGCAAGAGGAGCATAACCGCATTCTGCGGGCGTAGTTAATAAAACTTTACGTAATTGTATGTTTACATAGTGAGAGGTAACTGACATAAAACATCAAACCAAATCTGACTGTAGGTTTTTTATCATTTTTTTTAATGGCGGAGTATATACTGTACATCAGCCCCCAACTATCCCCCACCCTGTCAATTATCTTATTTTGACAAGATTGTTCCTTGCCGTTGCGAGAGGAATTTTCACAGGCTGCCGATGTGTTATTAGCAGTTTAGCCGCTTCTAAGTAGCCATGCACCCACTGAACACAGTGAAGAAAAGATTCGGGACTGCCGTTCTATAACATGGAAAACTCTGTTTCGGGGTAGTCGCTAGCAGAAGTTAGCTAGGTAGCAACCGCTTCTGTATGCCCATTAGATAATAAACAAACCCCGAATGAAAGATGGATAGGATGTCGTGACATAATAATGTGATAATTGATACCCCTTTCCGTCTCATCTGTTTGTTGATTTTTGTTGTTATTTTTTTAAACTCTGATGTAATAGTCTGTTAATGTGCCCTGCTGTCACAGGCTGTCTTTCATTGACTTCAGCTGTGGCTCACATGAGGAGATAAGGCCCCCAGACATGTGGGTGTCATACCCGGGAATGACATTGAAGACACTTGTGCTTTGAAGTGCCTAAGGAGACATTACTGAGTGTCATGTTAACTGCATTCCCTCTCTCTCTTTCTCTCTCGCTCACTCGCTATGGCCGTGTTTTTTGTTTTTTTTGTAGATTGTGCCGGGTGACTGCTGAAGAGCATATGGTGTGTGGAGACCAGTGAAAGTGCGCATACCAGAAGAAGGACTTGCACAATGTGCTAGGAGGGCGGTGGACTCGAACAGTGTGTGCGTGTGTGTGCGTGCGCGTGTGTGTGCATGTGTTTGTGGGTGTATATGTGTGTTTTCGATTGTCGAATATTGTCCGTGAAGAGTCTGAGAGACGGGAAAAAGCACAAGGAGCCATGGGGCGGAAGAAGATACAGATCACCAGGATAATGGATGAAAGGAACAGACAGGTACACAAAACTACATTTGATGTTACCTTTGCGCAGTGTTGCGCACTAGTGGTTAGCACGTCTACCTCACAACTCTGAGATTCGGGGATAACATTTCTTATTTGGCCTTCCTGTATGAAGTTGCCAGGTTCTACCTCGTAAGACTCAATGTCAACATTGAAGACTAAAGTCAATTGTACAAAGATACGACCATAATGGGGACAAGCGCTATAGAAAACATATCAATGGATATTGCGGGAAAGTCTTAAAATTGCCTGGGCCTAGTGTTCTAATAGAGATTGGAACCCGGATCTCCTGTGAGGTGGACATGCTAACTACTAGCACACATGCTGCTTAATAACAGTAACAATTCATGTTTGGTACTTGCACTTGATTTTGAACAAACTTTGCTGTAGACTTGGACGCCGTTCTATTTGGTTGTGATACAGATTATTTTCATTTTTGTCTATTTTCTGTGGTGCTTATCTTCATTAGGGTCGCTGGTGAGTTGAAATTTTTCCACACTGATTTGGGGGCAAGCGCCTGTGCCCTGGCCTGATGGCCAGTACATCTTAGGGCCTAATTTAACACATACGAAAAAAAACAAAACAAAAAACAATCAATGTTAAAATGTTACAAAACTCGATCGCTGTCAACTTTCACAAGATCAGATTGTGGTTTGTGTTTATTTGGAGTCTTAAAAACAAAAAGTAGGTGTCTTCTTTATCAAAGCAAACAAAATGTAAACATTACCATTGTCGAAGCCTTGACAGAGGTCTGCACTCAGTGCTCTTAATGTACTTTGTACGTTGCTGATGAAAGTGTCTCTGTCATCAAAATGCCTTTCCCTACCTACCGACAGTACATCCCAGCTTTCCCTCCCGCCTTACTACCATCCGGAGTCCAGCAGCTGTCTTTGTTTGCATTGATGCAGAGAGACATTCCTCCCCGAAAGTTTCAACCAGCTCAACGAGGACCGTGACATTTCTTTGTCATATTTACAGATGCGCTCCCCCTACCACCCTGCAATTTCGTCCGGAAAAATTGATGAGGCAGCAGGAGTGCTGGGCGGCAGTGGTAGTCAGACAACCCCCCTCCCCCCAAACTACTTGGCAGTTGGGTTGAGACCCCCCCACCCACACCCACAAAACCACAAACAGCACCCTTTCTCTGTCATGTGTTTCGTAGCAATTAAGAACGGCTGCAGCACCCTCTCATTTAGCAGGGCGGGTCAGTAGGGCGCACAGCATCCTCCTCGGCAACTCTGGTCTGGCCTAGCTGCAGAGCTGGATGGTATTCATGCCGTCTGCGACATTAAGTACCAAACAGAAAAAAACTCTTCAGAAGACCCTTGTCCGGTCTTCAATTTAAGAATGTTGTGTGGTTACTGGTCAAAGCTGACTGTCTTGGTCTTGAACCTGCAGGTCAGAAAGGCTGATCTAAAATGTACAATGTAGTAAATCCAGGTGCATTCAGCTTTTAGCCTGCCAGGATCAGGAATTATTATCTTCAGGCACAGTCTGTAATTTTTAAATGTCTGTGACATAGTCTTCGTCTCAATTCAGGATGCCGCGGCAAGGTCATGTTCTGGTGTATGCCGCTCTTCAGTATGTTGCTACTTGAGGCTTAAGCTGCGATTTGTAATTGCCATCCTTAGACAGGCTTGGTTTTATTGATCTGAACACATGACTGAAAGTTGCACGTTCGATCGGTGCTGTTCGAAGTATCCTTGAACAAGATACCTGCTCCATTCCATGGCAGCATCCGCCATCATCACTGTGTAATGGAAAGTAAAAAAAAGTTCAGTCCTTGAGGCCACAGACATCTTGTCATACACGTCTTGTATGGGAGGATGCATTGTACATCCCCTCATACAATGATGCGTGTGATGGTCCGGCACTCAGCAAAAGCCCGAGTCATCAAGCCAGATTGTCTCACTGATTGCCAATGAATGTTACATAATGACCATCCAGCAGCATCACCAATGCTTGATTGTCATTCATGGTGTTAGTGAAGATGACCTTTTTGACTAGCAACCAGAACAGATTCCAGGACAGGCAGCTATAAATTCTTCCATATTGAAAAAATTCTGCCAACATGTTAAACAATAATTGTCCTATTTGATCTGTTTTGGCCCCAGAACCCACATTTGGTTAAGGCTGGTATTCATATTTTGGGTCTTAATATCCTGGACTGGATGCCGCATCAACCTCACAGTGCAGAGATACTGGGTTCAATTCCAGCTCCGACTTCCCTGTATGGAGTTTGCATGTTCTCCCCAGTCCTGTGTGGGTTTTCTCCGGGTATTCTGGTTTCCTCCCACATTCCAAAAACATGCAAGGCAGACTGATTGAGCACTCGAAATTGTCCCTATGTGTGAGTGTGAGCGCGGATGGTTGTTCGTCTCTGTGTGCCCTGCGATTGTTTGGCAACCGGTTCAGGGTGTCCCCCGCCTACTGCCCGAAGACGGCTAGGATAGGCTCCAGCACCCCCGCGACCCTTGTGAGGATAAAGCGGATCAGAAACTGGATGGATGGATATCCTCGATTTGGCTGTGCTACCTGTTTGTTGGTCTTGAATCCCAATTTGGGGAAAGGCTGGTCTTCCCGTTTTTGACCTCATTTAGGTTTGACTTCACATTTGAGTTCTTTTTCTTGGTCTCTAAGACAAGTTCAGGAAAAGCTCATCTTGCTGTTCGACCTGTATGTGAATTTGAGAAAGGTCCTTTTCACGTTACCTTTTTCTTTTGTCTCCAACCAAAGTTTGGGAAATGTCAATCTCATTTTCTATCTGGCTGGGTCACTCTATACTGTTTCAAGGTCATTCCCACCCAGAACAAGACCATTGCACCCTCATTTGTTTTGTTCACATGGTTATCCATGGGTGCTCATCGCCGTCTCCAACAGAGATGACCCAGACCGACAGCCACGGTGGACGGCATACAGCAGCAGACAGAGGGCCAAGGTCACTCTGCCAACCAGCGCTAGACCTCACTTTCTCAATCTGTTTCTTCTTCTCTTGTCTTCTCTCTCCCTGTGCCTCAATCCACTTGTCTGCCATCAATGTTTCTAATAAGACTTCCAGCTTCTCACCCCTCGAAGGTGTTAGCAACTTTGGCATCTTCCGCCATGGCCCTCGTCACAGCTGCAATCACAGCCCCAGATGTCTTGTTTGTCTCGTTTGTGGTGACTCCGCCCCAGGAATGACATTGATAGACCCTTTGACTGACACATCAGCTGTGCGTGAGTGTGCGTGCACGTTTGTGGGTGTGCGGGTGGCTAAGTTGTACCTATTTGTAGAGCACATAATGATAGGAATTCTGAGTAGATCCTTGGTTGACAAGTTTAAATATGAAGGGCCCAATTATCAGGAATTGGAATCTGTTTATTATTATTTTGACAAATCTCCTTTTGGGAAGCCCCGACATATCTGAAAACTCACCGTTCCTGACGCAAATTAAAAAATTAGAGAAAGAGAGCTAGGCCCCGTTACTCATCAACATGAAAATGTGTTGATCGCAACAGGACACGTAAAAGCTCGTATGTTGACAAACATTTGGAGAATTCAAACTAATGAGAATAAAAGCAGGTAACCCAAACAGATGGGCGATGCTTTGCCAAGCTTTTTTTGCCTTCGTCATCCAATTTGGGTCAGAGCATGGCATCAAAACAGATTGATGATGTCAAAAGTCTCCTATTTTTGGGGATGGGAAGAACCCTGTGCTTCCCATTTACCCCGACGATGTTTGTGTGTATTTCTTCCCGCAATGGCCCGACCGATGCCGTAGTAAAGGTTTAAAATATGCTGTCTTTACGAATTAATTTATGAGATGCATTTAAACATTTCCGTTTTGCATGCGGTAAGCAACCCCATGCCCACTCAGCCTTAGCTTTTCTATCCTTTCTCAAATAGCGAAAGTCCTTATCATTGACGCCCCCAATATAAATGTTTGGAATTATTTCAACTGTAAATATATCACAAAGTGTGATTCCCAAAGCGCTTTCCATGTATTTTAAAACACATTTTACAACATTACGCCTAAAAAGAAATGGTTTACAAATCATTTGCGGAACAAATACACCGCTACGTTGCCTTGACAACAACCCGTAAAAATAGCAATTTCCAAGCACGTGACCTCCACCTTCCATCGGCTTGAGCTCACTGTCGAGCAGTGGCCACCAACCTTTTTAAAACCGAGAGCTACTTCTTCAGTACTGATTAATGCAACGGGTTACCAGTTTGAAATAACACTTACGAAACAACTAATGTGCTCAAATTAGCGTTTTATGTTATTGTTCCTTATATGAATTTGTGAAGGCTAATGTTAATGATATTCAGTACTTAAGATCACTTTGAGAAAGTTCCTAGAAAATAATTTCCCATCACTGGTGTTCTTTTTCTTTTTTAAAGAACAGGCCGGTGGGCAACTCAGGTGGTCTTTGGGGTTACCTGGTGCCTGTGGGCACAACGTTGGTGATGGCCAATGGTCTGTAGGTGTCCTTCTGTCACGGCAGTATTAGACGATTGTGCTGTTATTGTGTCTGTGGCAAGGAGGCAAGTGAAGTGACTGCCTCAGCAGCCATCCACTCAGCACTCTGCCACCCATCCAGGTGGAACAAAGTCCCAACGCCTCGGCATTTCAATCCGCATGCTTCTCTCCGTGGCTTAAAGCCCCGCATTCATCTGCTAAGAGCGGACAATTTGTTAATAGTTTTTTTCAGCCCCTCACGTGAAGCTCGCGTCCCCCAACGTGCGCGTTCCGCTAGGTTGAGCAAACAAAAAGACACGCAGATGAGCGAGCGCGGCGGTTAGGAGTGCAAGGTGCTCTCAACGGGTAGAAAGTGTCCTGATATTGTGTCTCTGTGCGTGTCTACTTGTCTGCCCTCAGATGGTAATCCGCTTTGAAGCAGCCATCAGAAAGACATTCACAAAGACCGAATTGCAGATATGTGGTGGAAAGAAAACATATCAGAATGGGGGCGGCGGGGGGGGGGGGGGGGGGGGGGAGCAGAAGTTGGGATGGGTCAACAAAAATGAAAATCTATTAAGGCAAAAGGCAGTTGCTTGTTATGTCAATACTGTACTTTTAACCCCGGAGAACCCACGGGGTCAAATTTGGCCCCTATAAATTCTGCTACTCAAATGCTACCCTTAAATCCCAAAGGGTCAAATTTGTCCCTCATCCGAAATTTGGATTAAAGCATTGAATATTTGAAAAAACATATATTTTGGTGTTCAGTGAACATATAGCAGTCATTCAATGTATAATTCATCATTTTCCAAAGAAGAAAAGGGTTCTTGGGTTCTCCAGGGTAAATGTGACATGTCTTTTTTTTCCCACAATTTAAAACCATTCCCGGGCATCTGAAGAATACATTTGTAACATGCTACCACAAGGACCAAGTAGTACAGTTTCCACCCTTTTTTTTCCTACTGAACTAAGCCCGTTTCACCTTGCGGGAGTGGTCGTAGGACAAAGTCACTTTTCTTGGGGGACATTTTGGGGTGGGGCTTCCATTTACCAGCTGGAGTGATGGATGACCTAATGTCCCATCTGAGAGCTCAAGTTACAAGGCTTGTGCTGCGCTACACAGATAGCTTTCCGTATATGGAGTCAGTGGCTACAGTAATGTATGGACGCTTCTGACTCAGCTCGCTGACTTGTGCGTCTTGCCCTGACCTCTTAACTAGACAGTTTTGACCGACGCCATCATTTTTAGTGGACGACATAGTTTGTTACCTGTCACGTCGCCTGTCCAAACTTTTAGGATGTTAAGATTTCTGCTGACAAGTGTTTAATATATATTTTTTTGTTAACATTTTGAAATAATTATTTAGGAATAGAAATGATTTTTTAAACCACAAAATCTACTTGTCCACTAACAGTATTTAATAAAACTTCCGGTGTGTATACAGTCAAGCCTCGGTTTTCGTCCATAATCCGTTCCACAAGGCTGTTCAAAAACCGAAATTGTTCGAAAACCGAAACCACGCTTTTTAAAATAAAAATGTTTACTGAACACGTCTGCTCACAATGGATAGCAACACGAGGAAGCATCACTTCCTCGTCTACCCGAGGAAGCGTCACTTCCTCGTGTAAGGAAGGCGAGAGGAGGCAAATGGTGCATTCAAGTGCGCTCAGTTTGTTCGAGAACCGAAATTTGTTCGTCATCCGAGGCATAAAAAACTCGAAATTTTTGGTCGAAAACCGAATTGGTCGATAACCGAGACGTTCGATAACCGAGACGTTAGAAAACCGAGGTTTGACTGTATTTGTATTCTATTTTCCCTTTCTGTCTGTGCTTGTTGAAGCTGAGTCATTTTGAATAGGTTTTATAAATAAGCCAAAAAAAAGCAAAACACAACCTGGGGGTCAGTTTTTTGATAATCACCAAACTGAAGTGAGGGATGCAATGAAGGTGCTTGGAACCCTCCGCAAATGTAATTTTGCCAGGAATTTGGTTACATTCTGAATTGTACAACAATCGGAATGGATTTTTTGGAGGTTCCCTAGGAAAAAGGGGTCTTCGGTTTTGGAATGAGACTGTAAGAACAACATAGGGAAAGATGCAATCAGTGTAAGTACTTGGTAGCAATTCTATTTGCTTTTTAGCCTCTCAATTGTAATGTTATTTTTGCAATTAAGCTTTTATAAAATCCTCTGCAGTCAACGGTTTTGCTGTTCCGTTTCTCCAGGTTACTTTCACAAAGAGGAAGTTCGGCCTGATGAAGAAGGCTTACGAGCTGAGCGTGCTGTGCGACTGTGAGATAGCCCTCATCATTTTCAACAGCTCCAACAAACTGTTTCAGTATGCCAGCACGGACATGGACAAAGTGCTGCTCAAGTACACCGAGTACAACGAGCCCCACGAGAGCAGAACCAACTCTGACATTGTGGAGGTGAGCGTATTTTTATTTTTATTTTTTCCACTCTGTGCGTCAACTGACCTCACGTGCGGAAAGAACCCAGCCACGCATCTCCACTCGCTCCCATCGATTCTTTTGCTCATGTAGCTGTCACATAAAACAGTAAATCCCATTTAACATGGAATAATCATTTTGTACTGGGTTCAAAGCCTTGGAATATTCCCTCATTAACATCCATTACCCAGATAATATTGCTTTACTAATGCTTTAGACATGAGGCATGTGTGGAAGTTTCCTTCTTCACTATAGGTCACATGAAGTCTGCACTCCCTGATAAGTTCATGTCCACAAACCGGTGGAGGAAATCTATCTGACTGCTATGAGGAATCTGTTTCCCAAAAGATACCGTTTCTGCGGTTGCTGACATGTCCTCAGCGTGAGTTTAAAAAAAAAAAAATTTTTAGTTGCTGTTAACTACAGTAGAAATTCAGTATTAGCTCAGCTTTTAAAATGTTTCTGGCATAGTCTACGTGCCCCACAAATGGCAGTGTTATGGTCTGCCAAAACTGTGACCTTATTGAAGGCGAGATCTTAATTCTAGACCTTCTTTAAGAAGATGATGTTTTCTATCAGCTGACCTGCGATAATTGGAAATTCAACATACATTTTCATGAAAAACACGCCGGTTCACCTTATTGGTTAGCGCTTCTGTCTCACTGTTCTGAGATTGAGGATTTGAATCTAAGCTTTGCCATTACTGTTTGGAGTTTCTGGCTAGTCCACCGTCCTCCCACATTTCAAAGACATGATTCTCAGCTTCATTATAGGCACTGAAGTATCCATAGGTCTGAATACAAAGTCATCGACATGTCCCCTGTGATCTCCTGGTGACCACTCCGGGCTATACGTTGCCTCTTGTCCAACCAAATCACCTGCAATCCGAAGGAGAACAAGCACTAAATGGATGGAACACAGAAGTTGCACCCAAAAGAAATAAAAAAAACAAAAAACTAAACTAAAACAGTTTTACTTGATGTTTTAACATTATGCAAGAAAGATGGTCATTTCTGCTTCAGTTAGAACATGCTGAGCTCCATAATTGCACTTCACTCATGCAACTGTTATGTCATAATTAAAGTAAATTAAAGAATACTTCAAGCTAGGGCTCTGCGATTTGGCCCAACATTCATATTGCAATATAATGTAATTTGAACCATAGACGGTATGACGGTATTTATTGCGGTATATGCCATGGTGTGTAGATTTCAATGTGAACAGTTTCTGAATAGGTACCATATGCCCATGGAAAAGGCAAGGTAGCAACAACTTTTCTTCAATACAAACATGAAATGCTACTTCCAAATGATTTCTCATGCAAAATTGCAATTATAGAAGAAATACAGAAAAACGTGTGTATGAAATGTGAGAATGAAATTTCAATGAAACATTACTTGAGTGCAAAACACGGCTATGCCTTTTCCCCACATTGTTCTTAAATGACACAAAATATAAAAATCTAGTCATTTAATTAATGGAAAGCAGGTTTCATCTATATAAAAGTAACAAAATCAAAAAATATAAATATAAATTGGTGGCTTGATGACAAATGCTCTTCTCGATGATGCCATAACATAATGCGATAGACTGGTCTGATGAAAATCCCTACCTTGGGCCAAATTTGGACCGCTTTTACCGTTTATGCCGCCCATCCCTACTTCTAGCCCATAAGTATGAAAAAAATCCATGACAGCGGTAACTTGGTGTACTTCTTGTGCCACGAGGTCACATATCGTGCTGAGGCACAAACGAGTTCTTTGCGCGCCATTCATCACCTCACAAAATTATGTCACGACTGGCAAAATAGACATGGACCGTTTTTTTACCCTAGTCCAAAATGCCCAATGCGCTTTTGTAATAATTCTCTTTACCCACTGAGCAGATATCCGGGTTCTAAGGGAGGAAATCTGTCACCTATTGCACCTCATGAAAGGCTTTTACTCTGTGAAATTAGAGACATTACATGTAGCTCAGAAGAGTCAGCTGCGGCTTATCTTTTATTCATGCCGCCGCTGCTGCCGCTGCTTGTGAATTACCTGCTTGGCAGGGCTGCAGCAGAGTGCTCTCTGGCAAACCAGGAGACTCGTGCAGTCACTCCCTTCATCGGGGCCCCCATAGCCAAAAGTTAAGGCTCACCTTCAAAAAAAAAAAAAATGGCCGCATGCCTTGATTATGTAAGTGTGACCACAAATTTCATCACCTTTGCGTCTCACGATTTTGCTTAAAACTGAAGTTTGACTAGTCCCACATATGGTTTTGCATATCTGGTTTCCACTGAGGTTTTTTTGTTTTAACATTACAATGTAAGGCGATACAAGTTTATCTGTGGAGTAACCTTACACACAAGGCAAATCCATCGTGCTTTACAGAGGCAAATAAATAGTTCTTAAAAACGAGATTAAATGAAAACATCCATTCATCCATTCATTTTTCTGATCTGCTTATCCTCACAAGGGTCGCGGGACGTGTTGGAGCCTATCACAGCTATCCCAGTTTTCGGGCAATCGGCGGGGTAAACACACACCCTGAACCAGTTGCCAGCCAATCGCAGGGCACACATCTACCAACAACCATCCACACTCGAACGTAGCGACAATTTACAGTGTTCCGTTAACCTGCCACGCATGTTTTTGGAACGTGGGAGGAAACCGGAGTACCCAGAGAAAACCCACGCAGCCACGCGGAGAACATGCAAACTCCACACAGGGAGGCAGGCCGCAGCCGGAATCGAACCATGCGCCTCTGCACCGTGAGGCCGACGCACCATCCAGTCGTTCACCGGGCCGCCCAAAATGAAAACATGCAAATCAAAATAAAATCCCAACCTAAAATCAGAATAATTGGACAAAAATAAAACAAGATCGTAAAATGATGTAACACAGATAATCAAATTAAATACTCCCGGAAGAGAAGCAAGTTGATGAAAATGTACCCTCTACTCAAACTGAGTAGAGCTTTTTGGGAAGATTGTTCCAAAATTGAAGAGCGTAGAAACTGAATGCTTCACTTTAAGTCTGGCTCTGGAAACACTCAAAAAGCTTGCACTCAATTACCTGACGGATCTGGAAGTCTCACCGGGAACTAAAAGGGCTTGAATATATTTAGGCCCAAGACCAAAGACCAATAGATCTTAAAATCTATCCTTTGATTTATTGTCAAGGTTGGAGCATTCTTCTTAGCGTGGTCTCGTTTCCTGGTACCACTAATAAATCGAGCAGCAACCTTTTCAACCAGTTGCAACCATCAGATTGATTTTTGTTCAGACCTGTAAAAAAAACAAAAAAACCCCACAATAGGCCAATCGACTGACAATGAACACATCATCCCATCTCATTTGGACAGGAGGTCTTTGATTCTTCCGTTCTTTGAGTGGTAATAAGTGGACAAAATCACAGCTTTTTGGTGGCTTTTTACAATCCAGGTCCAAGTCAAGTCATCACACCACCAAGATTTCTTACATACATCACGTGAACCAGCAAATAGCTGATTGCAGCCCTTCTGGCTACTCTCAAGGAAGCTTCTCCACCGCTGCACAAAAGGCGACAACAATGCAGCGTCGTCCCGGAAAAATCACGCCCCTCCCATGACCCATCTGCCTACCGGCTACACGGTCACCGCTCAGAAGTGAAGAAGCAGAGCAGAAATAACCCAGCCATTCCACTCCAGAGCCTCACCACATACAAGCCCCTTTTCGCTCGTCCACGTCAAAGGTGGCCGATCGACTGTTGAAATTGTTTTGTGCACAAACGTAAGCCTTTTATACCATCTCCTTAGATAGGCTCCCCGCTTGCAATTTTCGACAAGAATCCAAATTCCCTGTTTGTCAGCAGAAATGAGCCTCACATGAGGGCACTTTTCCGAGACACTTATCTAAATTTTTTGATTGCGTTAAAGCAGACATTTGCGGTGTAAACGGTCATGTGCCTGTTGGTGCGCAGAATCTCCCGACCTTTCGCGGGAATGATCGGCCTTTGGTGAGAAGCCGAATCAAAAAGGTCGCATACCTGAACGGTAGTAGCATCTGCAGATAAGTCTACCGTGTGGGAGAACATGTCTCTAGCTTTCCCACACATGGATGGAGGCGAGTCTGGCCCGCAGTTTGATAACCCAGTGGAGGACTGCGGACTTTGTTTCAGACTTGGCTCGCAATCCAAAGCGAAGAAGTCGGCTGGGATTTTTCCCTTTTGTGTGTGCGAGTGATACTGGATGAGTGCTTTCGCGTGTGTCAAGTCACTCCAGTGGAAAAGCTCCATCTCCGCCTTCACCAAATCAAAAGCAAAGATAGAGTTGAGGATCGAGTCGAGTGGGCTGCGGAACGACAACGTTTTGCTCTATTTTTAATGGAGTACAGTACAAAGGGAAATTCCTTGGTCCTGATTGATATCAGTTGTACAACAGTTGTCCTGACTTGGAGGTTTTAGTTTTTTTTGTTTTCCCCAAATGAATAATGAGCCACACATTTTGTCTGACAAGACTATTGGCGGGCTCTTAAATTGTGTTTCTTTTATCCTCTCTTTTACTTTTTTTTTAAAAAACTTTTTTAAAACTCAGCCTGATGATTGCGTCTTTCTTGAGCATGACGACAGAGAGTGGAGCTTGACTGATCTTCTGTGCCAATTTGAGTATTTGCCGCTTACCAGAAGCAAATGCTGTTCACGTTGTTTGTAATGCGGATCTGCGCTTCCGACGCTGCAGCTCTGCTTGCAAGGCCTTTGCCTCTGATGTGACAGCATTTCTGTGTTGTCTAGTCATTGCTGGAAAATGTCAGATTTTGCCCAGGCTGGCTACCAAGTCATACACAGAGAGACTCGCAACCCATTGCAAGGGTGTAGAGGTAGTTTTTAATGTGCCGGGAATTTCGCTGCACTGTTAAGTCACAATCCGGCAAACTCTCAGAATTGCTCTGCTCACAGGCATTTTGGGAAATAGCTCACAAAAGCTTTTCTTGGTTGTGTATATTTTTTGTTTGTGTTGTCATGCACTCCAGAGACACAATTGTTTGTATAAAAGCAATGGAAAAAGTTCTTTTTTTGTCAATATCTCCCTTGGATCTTGGGGCCTTGTGCTAGAATCTTAACTGGTGTTTATAAATGGATTCAAACAAAAAATGCCTTCATGGACAATGGTTTAAAAAGTCACAGACCTACTGGAGCGTTTTTTTTTGTGTGTTTTTTTTTTTTTTTGAGTGTTTTTGAGTAGGTAGGCAGTTTTCTCGGAAGAAAATTTTTTTTTTGTGTGGCATTTCTTTGCCTCGGTGTTGTCCCGAAGGCAGGAAAGCCCTCATGACAGGTTTTTAATGGTACTGCCCCAGTTGTGTTTCTTATTGAATTCTTTTTGTGCCACAAATGAAAATGCTGCAGTTAGTCATTAGATTAATCTAATAATATTCACTCTGCCTCCTCTCTCTCACTCTCTCTCCCCGTGTGGAGCTAATGAGATTTTGCCCTTGCTCCACTTCTAACCTCACACCGTGATGGTGGACACAGAGGGGTGCCTGTAAGTCACAGGCAAGGCCTTTCAAATTGCGCGGCAAACTTCACTTTGTTTGGTCAGAAGTCTCTCAGAGCCATCAAGGTCGTCGAATTAAAACGGTTCGCGGGCACACATAGTCAACATGAACTGTAATCAAATAGAAATTAAGGCAAAAGTGAATGGACCTTAATCCAATAGGAGTCAAAATGCCAAATGATCTGCTGTGATAAATGAATGGCCTTCACTGTTATTCAAAGATTTTTGCATTTCGCGGCTCACTCGCGTGTCTTCTATCCTGATGAATTGTGAACGTAAACAAGTGGCGATCATTCATAGGCAAATTTGTCTTATCTTCCCTCATAATAAATAGGGCAGGCCATTGTTCCTTGAGGGGAAAATGGACAATTCCTTCTCTTTTCACAAAGGAACAGCCTCCCCCGCTCACATTACCTCTACAGTAAGAGGAAATGAGCCTATAATTATAAGGCAGCTTCCATTAGCTTTCATATCACGATTGCTATCAACAATTTTGTGTGTGTGCGTGTGTTATAGAGGGACCTGTATAGATCATTCAATGCAAAATGTAAATTCTGACCGTTACAGAATGGCAGCCACGTTTTCTCTTTCCGAGCACCGAGCATATTTGTATTTCATTTATTTATTTATTTTACTTGCTACGTTCATGACATTTAAACTCTCTAATTATCCCAAAAAACAAACATGAAAAGAGGACTCAGTTTGCTTACTGTTTAAGTAGACGCGATATTAAAATGACTTCAAGCCGCATCCAATATATTTAATTTTGCCTTTGAAGCTGAGAACTGTTGCAAAAGTTTGTAATGTATAAATCATGAACTGTTTCATGAAATATATATATATATTTATAATTTGACTGACCATCTCATGCTACTGAATGAGCAGTGCCCAGGTTTAGTGGTAGTGGTGCTGGCGCTGGTGGGCGGGTGTTTAAATTGTCAATCAAAACCTGAGCGGCACAGTTATTAAGGCTCATTTTTATCATAATGAATGCAAATTGGCACATCTGCTACGGTGGGCTAGCTGTCCGGACTCTTCAATTAGTGTGATTGATCAATTATCCCAGTGCTGGTGGCTCATCGGAAATGGAGGCTGTTGAGGAGGGCAAGCATTGGTGGAAAAATGAAAGGAGCAGAGAATTACATTACAAAGAGTCAAATGGAAGGCTTTCCATCATTTCTAAACTGCAATTATAATTTTTTTTTATTGCACTCGGCTTTGTGTTTTGCCTGCGTCTTGAAATCAAGTTTTTTGAAAATGAAAGGTAACGAAGTCCAAATGGCCATTTGTAAATGGCCCCCAGTTACAAATGGCCATTTTGAAAACAGTTTCTAAAAACTTGACTCAACGTGTTCTATGTAATGCCACAGTTGTCGTTTTCCACCTAAACACTGAAAGTACAGGGGATCCTCTAGTTACGGTGTTTTTCATTTGTTTTTTATGTATGACCTTAGAGGTGGTGTTCATACTAATATTCACTGTGATTCGGACTTCACTACTCTGTTGGTTTAGGGTCAGACCTAAGAATTGAATTTTGTTTTGTTCTCACGACAATGTTGTTTTGACCAAAACTCAAGAGACTGAATTGTGTCAAACATAGTGTTGTTTGGTGTCCCCGGGTTAGTGGCGGTCCTAACAGACGAGATTTTCAGTTTATGAGCGACGCGCGATGACGTAACATGTACGGCCACCTAAGAACATGTGGTTACAAGAAGGCATGCTGAAATAAGTACTGTAATAATTTACCACCGTCTTTGATTAGGTTCTGACTTATAAAACATTTTTTTCTTTTGATGGAAAAAAATAATCTAAATTCCAAATACCATCAAATAGGAGCTGTCCAGTCCAATATTGACTGTAATTAGGACTTTACTTCTGCACCTGCGTCACATCCTTTGGTGAATATCAGATGCCTCATAACATAATGAGCTGGACACATGTCGACTTTGACAGGCAAAGACACACAGTTTATATTCTCAAGACATTTACAACATGTATAGAATGTTTTAAATAAAAATCACTTTTAGATGAGACCGGGGGCAGTGCAGTTGGCTAGTGGTTAGCTTAGCTGCCTCACGGTTCTGATATTAGTGGTTCGAATCTCGGCCGCAGTGAAGCTGGCTTCCGCCCACATTAAAAAAACAAACAAAAACATGTTCGGTTTATCGAAGGCTTAAAATTGTCCATAGGTATGAATGGGAATGCCAATGGTTGTTTATGTGCCCTGTGATTGACTGCCGACCTGTTTTTAGGATTTTCACACCTAAAGTTTTGGTGGGGTCGCTGGGAAGCAGGGGATGGCTCCCATATATGTATTCTGTCTGGACAAATGTCAAAATGAGACTGAAATTTACTTTGGATTTTTCAGGCTTCTGTTGCTGCATTTTCAACATTCCTCTTTTTGGATTATTGGGTAACCAAACCAAATTGCATTTCTTTGAACATAGGCTTATTGCCTTGATGTTTCTTTTGTACGGCTTGTCTGTCTAAAAATTCACTTGTATCTCAAGGCACGAATGTATAACTAAAAAATAATAATAATTTGAACAAATTTGTTATATCAGAAGCATAGATCATATTCTTTGGCACTAATCAGTACCCAAGAAGTAGTTAAAAGGTTTGTTGAGGTGTCAGGATTGTCTTCCATGGATGTCTGGTGGGTTTTCCCTTGGCTTTGCTCATGGTTCTGTCGTGAGCCAAATCATGTTTTTTTTTTCTTTCTTCTAATGTCACTTTTAATGGGACAAGGACTCCTTTCCCTTTGGGCTTTGAGTGGAGGGTGGGGGGGGGGGGATTCATCCGCCTCCCTTGTAGTTAGCTGAGGGCAATGAGACAGTCATTGGATTGTTCATGTGGTGATCCCACAAAGCAGTCTGTGAAAGGAGCAAATGCAGCTCCTACTTGTTACAGTATCCCTGCACTGCATACCTTCTTTTGTGAATTTCTTCCTTTTTATTTCTTTATTATTTTTTTTCACACCCGATAGTGCCTCACCCGGCGTTATTATGTCTCAGCTGTGTATTACGCTGCTTGTTACCAGGTTACCGCCAAGAGATTTCTGCTTTTGGCACACATCATGCCTCATTGACGTCATTGCTTCTTTTCCACCCTCTCAACTATGTTGCATATGTCTCATTTTGCACTGAGGGTCTTTTTGCAGAGCGCAGAATGAAAGGAAGCACAACAAGTGTGAGTGGCTCTTTTTTTTTTTTTTTCTTTTAAGAGTTAGTTTGCTGTCACGCAAATGTTTCATGTCAGATCTATTTTGCCTCCAAATATGGAATGCTTATCTCCCTGCACATTTTTCCCTCAAATAGTATTTAAAATACATTCCATACACTGAATGGTTATTATAAATTTGTTTCTGGCCTATGTCAGGTTATTGTACGTTGGTTAGTTTATTATGCATAAATATGGAAGTACTGAACAACTAATTTCCATGCAACACATGGTCGAAACCAGGGGTGGGCAAACTCATTTTGCTGCTACCAAAAATAACCAGATTATAAATCATACCTGTATTACGATTAGTTGGATAAAATGGGGTTTTCAAAGGTAAGGTTTCATAAAATAAGAAAACCTTCATTTGTCTCACAGTGGAGAAATTCCCAAATTCACGCGGGTGAGCTGGTTCTCCGGACACAGTAAACGTAAAAAGATTCAAGAAAATAATGGAGATGAGCAGAAATGAAGATTGCCCCCCGTAGCTTTGGGGTACAAAAACACACAAAACAAAGTAGGAAGAAGAGATAAATAAAATAAAACGATGCCTTCATTCTCTCTCTTTTAAAAAAAAAAAAGGGCCTATTTTAACTTTTGTTCTCTGGGAAACACACACACACACACACACACACACTGGTTTCCATATGTAGCATAGGTATGCACCTTTTCAATGCAAATATTTTTTTCAAATTATTTTGGGGATCCCCAAACTACAGTCCACTGACTTTCATTTGGCGCTTCTGTTTCGTATGTATCAGTGCTGTGAGTGGCAGGCCATCACTCCATTGTGTATCCCACCTCTCACCCTCTGTCAGCTAGGATAGGTTCCAGCCGCATCGCGACCCTGAACAGGATGTGGTGGTATAGACAATGGATGGATGTCTGTGGTTGAGTCTTGTTTACAGAGCAGAAACACAGGACACGTACGGCACATGCAACCCGTGAGCTGCAACAGCACTGCGGGATCCGGAACGTAACTGGAAGCAGTGTGTCTCCAGTCGTAAACTTGTGTGTCATGAACCACGTGAAGTAGGTCAAGATCGGGCTGACCTAATTTGATTGGATCTAGTCGGGCGGCAACGATGTCGGCAAAGCTGTTAAAAGATCATTAAACTACAAGCCCCGAGTCCACCCTTGTGTTCTTCGGCGACCTTCAATGAGGGCCTGAAATACACAGCGGTGTCTTTTGAGTTAGCAACAACCAGTTCGCCCTTGTGCCCCCCTCCTCCTGGTGTTCCCGCTGCGCAGCCAACCTCCTCCTGGCCAGGGGCGAGGACAGAGCAAAGCCTGCTGGGAAGGGGTGGCACCATGCCAACTATACCCCGTCGCAGATTGATGAGAACTCGGGTCTGCGGTCAGGGTGTAGAGTGTTGCAGAACAGATGACCTGCTGGCATTTCCTGCCCTCTCTGCCGCCCAACACCGGCTCACCGTATTCACTTAATCGGAACTCCTAATTGTCCTTATGAATATTTTAGAGGCCGGCAAGGATTCCAGTTCGGGGCGGGGGGTATGGTTTCAAGAGCCCTGGTAGCTAATGATCCACTGAATGACCAGCGGAGGGAAGAGGGAGGAAAATGGTTGAAATTGAAAGTATACATGTTGCAGTTTTGAAATGTGTCTTTCCCAGCAAACATCATTTTGATGTTAATGGCAATGCACAGTATAAGACGACATAGTCATGCAGCATTGCGGCTATGTCTTTTTTCCATTTCATTGTTTAATATTTATGGACTTGAAATGTTGGTACAGTCAGACCTCGGTTTTCGAACGTCTAGGTTCTCGACCAATTCGTTTTTTGACCAAAAATTTCAAGTTTTTTATGCCTTGGATGACGAACAAATTTCGGTTCTCGAACAAACTGAGCACACTTGAATGCACCATTTGACTCCTCTCGTCTTCCTTACACCAGGAAGTGATGCTTCCTCGGGTAGACGAGTAAGTGACGCTTCCTTGTGTTGCTTTCCATTGTGAAAGCAACGTGTCCAGTAAACATTTTTATTTTAAAAAGACAGTGGTTTCGGTTTTCGAACAATTTCGGTTTTCCAACAGCCTTCTGTCACGGATTATGAACGAAAACCGAGGTTTGACTGTATATGAAAACGTAATTATGACATGTCAGGTTTACAAACGGCGTCTAATGAACTACCGCAGGAATGTGAGTGGAGGTCCGTGGTCGACGGCAGCGTGTTCCAACTTGCGTTACAAGTTCAGGTTATTTTGCTGTTGTTGGAAGTAAACCTTGCCATTAATTTGAATTGTGCCACAGTCCATGATCTCATTCTGCCGATGACATTGGCGTGCCTTTCATTCATTTGCGATTGAATTCCCTCCCGTCTCACGCTGGAAATGCGCAGGCTGATTACTCTTGGTGGCTGCGGGAGGGCAATCGCTTTGTCGCATCAGTCTTCATCCACGATGGTCTCAGAGCAGGTGTGGCTTCTCTCAGTCCTCAGTCAAATCAGTTGCTTTTTAATTGGCAATCCTGTCCATCAAATCCACATACAGTAAACATTCCCATCCCCGGAATTCTATGAAAAGGAATATCCTTCACCCGTAATAAAAACCTATGCATTAACATTTTGACTACGATATTACATGTTACCGGAACTACGTAAGCGGAAATTCCACTAGCCGTAACCCGGATGGAGACGTCATGCAGCCGGGGCTTAAATACACGCAACGCTCCACCCGATACGCGGAAAGACACCAACGGAGACACCTTTTCACTTCGCATTTTTTGATAATCAGATTCGAAACGACAACGTGTAAGTGAGTTTTTATTGGCGTGCGTTTTACTGTAATTGCGAACGATTTCTAACTTTATTCACTTACGTCCTGTTGATCGCGGCACGAGCTTAAAAAGCAACGCCCACTCAACACAACTGGAGAAGATGGAAGAAACGTGTTTGCTTCGCCGTTTATGTCATCGAATTCGAAACGACTATGTGTCAGTGACTTTTTATTAGCGTGCGTTTTACTGTAATTGCGAACGATTTTAACTTTATTTACTTTCGTCCTGTAGATCATGGCATAGAAAACGAGGAAGAACCCAACAAAACAAAACAACCCAAAATAGACTCATTTTTTCCCAAGACTGAAAAAAATCAACATTAAAATACTGTACATACTATACTGTGTTGTGGTTTTTTAAATCTACACCTTTACTGTATACTGTACTGGTGTTTTTGTTATATAAACAGTTTTTGGACAGTATATTTTTGCATTTTATTGCTTGTGTTGTTACACATGCAGTTTTCAACATACTTGCAGGTTCATAAAGGACATGTACCATGCTCATTTCCCAAAAGAGGAATTTCTGTTATAAGGACAGATTGGACAGCGCAAACATGAGTCCGTACTAGAGAATATTTACTGTACAGTAAAACCCCCTCTCAACACTGCAGACACAGACTTAGCCCTGCCACAAACCACCGAGTATTGGACACCTCTCTGAAAATGCTTATATTTGCCTGCATTAATCAAGTGTAAATATACCACAAACTGTAATGCCATAACATGTTGAGACCATTTTTAAATTCTTCTACACCAGTGCGGATGTCACTTTCTCCACAAAAAAAAACAACAACAATTGTCAAGCTATACCGAGACCACCGTTGTTTGCTTGTTTCATATTTTTAATTGTCATTGAGCAAAAAGTAGGAATAGTTGGGTTTTCTAGTGAACAAAAAACCCACAAAAAAACGCAAACAGGTGAATTTGTGAATATTGACCCCTGAGTATCACCTAGTCTTGTTTATCTTCTTTGTGGTGTGTCCAGGGCTGAAGGTACAGCAATCGTGCCTCAATATATTTTTGGAGTCTTTTTTTTTTGTTACGTCCAACTGGAGTTTAAAATTTTGCGCTCAGAATTTGGCCCCTCCCTCAGCTCTTCCTAGACACTAATGATCGAGACAATAGAGCAAGCCAACAGGAAGTATATGACTCCAGCCTCATATCCTGATAGCAGTCCACTCAATCATCTGTAAGTACCGCAAGATTGAATGGGATATGTCTGGCGATGTTGTTGTTGTGTAATAATCCAAACATTTTAAAAATTGGCCTTGATACACTGTGTCTTGCCCCCCACTCCCAACAAACAAACAAACAGATTAATAAATAAAAAAATAGATATCGTTTTTTTTTTACTTCTCCTAAAGTGAGAACAGCGCAGCGAGGGGAATTTGGAACATGGTTCTTGTGAAAGTCTCTTTTGGTGTTATATAAGCACGGCAATGTTCCTTGGCAAGATAAGTCTCCTCTATCAGCTGCCTCCCAAGCTGCTGATTTCCGAGTGCCTTTGAATTCAAAGGAGTCCTTTGATAAGCCCATTAGATGGAACCGCCCGGACACAATGGTGATGTCATGAGGATAAGCATGCTACCTTTGCGAGTCCCCATGCCAGGGGCCAATTCATGGCACTGCTGGGGTAAGGGCTGTGGAAAATCAGCTAGTGTCTCTAAGAAAATGCATGAAACACAACCGTGAACTAAAAAAGCCTTTCAGTTTATCGATTTCAATTAGTTGTTAACGTTCCGAAATACAGTCAAACCTCGGTTTTTGAACGTCTCTGTTCTTGACCAAATCGGTTTTCGAACAAAAATTTCGAGTTTTTTATGCCTCGGATGACGACCGAATTTCGGTTCTCGAACAAACTGAGCGCACCTGAATGCGTCACTTGACTCCTCTCGCCTTCCTTACACGAGGAAGTGACGCTTCCTCGGGTAGACGAGGAAGTGACGCTTCCTCGAGTAGCGTTCCATTGTGAACAGACGTGTTCAATAAAGATTTTTTTTTTTTTTTAAAGAGCATGGTTTCGGTTTTCGAACAAATCTGTTTTCGAACAGTCTTCTGGAACGGATTATGGTCGAAAACCGAGGTATGACTGTAGTCATAAATCAGATCACAACAATAATGCAAACAAATCTGTGGCAAATCTAAACTGGCCTTTATCATCAGTGTTTATCACCCATCCACTCCTGTTATATGTGCCTCTTCTCCCCATGCCTTCAATGCAGTCCCAGCATTGTACAGAACATAAATAAGTTACAGGGATAAAAGCTCTCTTAGCATGAGTGAAGGGAGCATCTGAGTAAAATGGTCGTAAAGTACTTCACTCAAGAAGCAGGTGAGCGTCCTGTCCTGTTGGATGTTTTTCAGTTTGTTGTTTGACAGTTATGAGAAATATTTCCTGAAATTATGACTTTACTATTTCATGAGGTCAGCGATAGATTATGAGACATTTTGACATGTGACTCAACTATTTGAGGAGCATTTTAAGAACAGCCACAGGTGTTTTAAGACTTACAACTAGTTAATTTAATGACATAAAAACAGTAAACACAATAGACCACTAAAGCAATGCCAAGTCTTATGCTAAGTCAAAAGCCAAAGAATAAAAATGTGTCTTGAGACGAGTTTGAAAGATGGACAAAGAGGGTGCTTGCCTAACATTTAACGGAGAGTCATTTCAATGGGATGGACAGGCAACGGCAAAATCTTGATGCCCTCTGAGGCTCCGCTTAGTCCATGGTACCTCCTGTAGTGTCTGGTTCACCGACCTGAGGCACTGAACAGGCATGGAGGAGCTCAGAGAGGTTAGGTGGAACGAGACCATTTCAAGATTTAAACGCAGATAAAATAATCTTAAAATGTACACTGAGCCAGTTAAAGGAGACCAGAATTGGAATTCTTTGCTCCTTACTAAGAGCTCCAGTTAGGAAGCAAGTGGCAGTATTTTGGACCAACTGGAGATGCTTGCGGGAGGACCGTCTAATGTACACATTTGGGCTACATTGTCCCTTGTGTATATGTTTGTAAAAAAGTTACATTTTGCGTGGGTATTTTTAAGTAATGGGCAAGTTTTGCATTTAAAATGCATATAGGTCAAATAGCTGTCAGGGTCTGCTAGTTGTTCCTTCTGTGGTCATGTCTGCACAGTTGACTTAGATCGGGCAATGGGGTGGGGGGGGGTGCCAGGTTCTGGCAGGATTTCGGAGGTACGACACCTGTTTGGCCATGTGCCGCTTTAGTGATCCATTTACTGGGAAGTGTGGGAGGTCACTGCATGACATGCTGAACATGCCAAGTCATTCGGCAAAGATTTACAAGCACGCTCAGGACCCACACCCTCCACCCCACCCCAACCTTCCCTGCAGCGGTCACTCACTCACATGCATGAGGATGTCTCAGCAAAGTTCACACAAACTTTCATTGATGAACTAATGCACAGCAGCTGTCTCGCATACGCAATATTTTGAATTGCGGCTTTATATGGCCTTTTAAGATAATATGTACAGTATTGCCATCATTTATGTTGAATGTCTGTGCACAACTGCTTGGACTTGTCTCTTGTTCCTCTGTTGCGAAGCCCTCCCTACATGGCTCATCAGGCTTGTGGGTGTGTGCAGAATGCTGTTGTGTGAAAGACGAACCTGGACCGGCACAACCGAGATATTCCCATAATGAGTAGGATGGTGTTTTAAATGTGCAGGTTCACATCAGACTTTTTGGCAGGCGGGAGAAGAAAGTGCAGAGTGGAAGGCCAGAAAAACACACAGGCCTTTAAAGGAGGGCTGACTATAAAGGGCCTTTGCTCTGTAAACAGGAAATGAAGCAGCAAGGCGTTGTCTTAGAACCAGAGGAATGTCACCAGCTTTGTACCACACTGGTCTGATTTCTTGTGTGGTTCAGTGAGACCCAGTCATTATGCGGGCCAGTTGTCTCTTGTTGTCAATGTGGCCACTCGAGTCGGGAAGAACTGGGTGGGATTGGGAACATACCGGTCCAACCTTTCTATTCTATCTGCAGTATCTCTTGAGTTCAGTAGACCTCAAACATATGGTTGGTGGAAACCAAGATTGAAGAGAAATAAACGGTACACATCAGCAGAACGCCGTACCCCCGACAAAATATGGTGGGAATGGGGGTTTCATGCTTCTGCTTTTTTGTTGTTTAGGACTCTAGAATTGTGGCTGTAGTCTGAGTGGAGGGTTTTATGCGGGTGAGGGTTTTAGCGGTCAACCTTCGGCCAGAACTTTAAGAGTCTCAGGGTCAGAAGGTTGGGGGTTGGGGTTATGCTCAGGTTAAGATAAAGTTTGGGTTAGAGATTGGGTTTGAGGGACGAAGAGGATAGGGTTATAGCAGTTTACTTTCAGAATGTTAACGTTCGGGAATCAGGATTGGGATTATGGGTTTAGGTTTGTAGCAGTTACTTTTAGCCCCCCTAAATAATGTTAGGAGGTGATAGAGTTATAGGGCTACATTCCTGTCCAGAGTTCCGCTTGCCTGTGAAATCCAAGCTTCTAAACAAATGTAATGATTACCGGATCCCTGTAGATGGCGACGTTGTATCGCTTTGGATTTGATAACAGCACAGCTTTTGAGTAGACGATAAAGACCGTAAATCTCATTTTGTCACATTGGTTATGTGGTAGAGAAATGCCAACATGTCATGTATGAAGTCACACAGGTTTAGGTATCTCATGAATGGAGTATGTATATGGATGGTATAAAAATACGTGTTGTCCTGAGTAGTGGAAAATGTGCGAAAAGATGAGACAGTTAATGGTGTGAATGGTGAATGGTATGTACAAAAAGTCCCTGACGTTAAACACGAGTCAGCATTGCTCACAGCACCTTTCTTAGAGTTACATCAGTAAAAAATGTTTTGTTTTGCCATCAAAAGTTTTGGGTGTCACCTAAGAAAGGGGATAAAAAAAAGCCGCTTTCAATATTTTGCAGGAATCTCATCAAACGGCGTCTGTGCGTTTTCGGAAATGCTTGTAAAAAGTGAGGTTTTTGCAAGCGCCGTGGAGGTTAGCTGCGTGGTCTGCACAGATGAGGCCCACTATCACGTTTCCGTCAAGTGCTCCGACGCTCCTCCCCGTTGATCTCGCACCAAACTTGCACATTCTCACCCAAAACAACACTCAATCCTCTTCCCTCACACACACACACACACACACACACACACACACACACACACACACACACATTTCATCATTTTGTCGGGTGCTAAAGACAAGAAGCCGAGACTGAGGTCTCATTAGTGTGTGTAAGGGTGGTCTCACAATGACCCCGATACGTGCAGGAGTCAGCGACCTTCTTGTACACGCACGAGGCCTTACCCCCCCCACCAGAAGCTTGCCTGGCACGAGCGGCTCGCTGCTACGGGTCTGTAGCCGCCCGATAGAGGAGGCTTGAGAGGTGGCCATAAATCAGGTTTTGATGTGCGTCCGCCGCCGTATCACAAGCTGTCACATGCTGTCAGCCTGCCTTGTTAGCGGCGCTATTCACAGCAGTAATGAGGAGCAGTGCAGCACGTGGCTTTTTTATGTCGACTTTGTCGTGAGAGTGCTTCGCTCCTCCTGGAAGCACAATTTCACCACCGCTAATATTTAGCGGCGCTTGATTATTAATTGCACAGTGCATTCGGAAAGTATTCACAGTACTTCACTTTTTCTACATTTTGAAATAAATGTTATTTTTCACTTAGAATGATACACACACAACCCCTCTAATGATGTAAAAATTATTCTTGTTTTTTTGGGGGGGGGCAAATCAATTCAATTATAAGAAAGGAAGAAATAACACGGTTAAGTAAACCGAGAGTACGCTCATCAGATTAATACATTTGCAAAAATATTAAAAACTTTTATGTTGTCATAATGGGGCTTTGTGTGCAGGATTTTGAGGGAATGACTGGAAATAATCAATTTTGGAATGTAACCGTTGCATAAAACGTGTAAAAATTTAAGCACTGTGACAGCTTTACAGACTCATTTATTTTACTCACAGGGATTATGATCCCACTGAGTAGGAAACGGATTGTGTTGTGGGATCCTCATAAGCACAGAGGGGGTTGCACTTCTGACAAGTAAAATATAATAAAAATGCTAACCCCATAGTCAGAGAAAAAGAGGAAACTCTAGTTTCAAAGTGGGGGGGGGGCAGGAGAAAAAAAAATGACGTATGTATAGTATGTGGTGTTTTAGTCGGGAATTTTTATAGTTTAGAGGGTTTTTTTTGTTGTCCTGACTGTCCAAATCAAAAACTTCAATCAATCGTAAATCATGAATTGCCATAACATAACAAACTAAAGATGAGCCTGCCCTTCTGAGATTTCGTGTCAGAAAAAAAAAGAAAAAAAAAAGCGACAATCGAACATTGTCACAAGTCAATGTGTCTGGACTAATATGTCTGCCCCCTCATGATACACACTGCATCCCATGTGCAAGTCTTCAATATCTGTTGTTAGTTTTTTTTTTCCCTACCCCTTCCTTATCTTTTTCATTTTCATCAAATATTTCTTTCTTAGATGGTTCGTTACTGCTCAGTGAATTTCATTGCTGTCTACTCTTATTTTGTGCAATGACAATAAATTTGGATATTCTGGGTTCGTTGTGGGTTCAATATTATAGATATTATATCTTTATTGTTCTAAGCATTCATGTTACTCATTAAAAAAAATGCTGATTAATCAGGTACAGTCAAACCTCGGTTTTCGTCCATAATCCGTTCCAGAAGGCTGTTCGAAAACCGAAATTGTTCGAAAACCGAAACCACGCTCTTTTTAAAATAAAAATGTTTACTGAACACGTCTGCTCACAATGGAAAGCAACACGAGGAAGCGTCACTTCCTCGTCTACCCGAGGAAGCGTCACTTCCTCATGTAAGGAAGGCGAGAGGAGTCAAATGGTGCATTCAAGTGCGCTCAGTTTGTTCGAGAACCGAAATTTGTCCGTCATCCGAGGCATAAAAAAACTCAAAATATTTGGTCGAAAACCGAATTGGACGAGAACCGAGACGTTCGAAAACCGAGGTTTGACTGTATTTGGATTTTTATTCCGCCAGATATCCGAATAGGCATCGGCCTAAAAAAAATCCTTTAACAGTAAGAACTGTCCCTTAAATTGTTTGGAGTAGGATGACATAACCCTCCATGAAGCCATGACCTACAATTAGCTTATAGCATGGTGTTTAACCTGTCCATGTAACGTACTGATTCACTCTGTTGTTCTGCAAAGCGAGAGACATGACTTGTCTTGTGTTTGTGTTTATTTCCCAATTGTGCATCTTCCTTTCAGAAATTAAGAAACAAAGGCCATAATGACTGTGCTAGCCCCGATCCCGAAGACTGTTTCGGGCACAGCCCCCTCACCGACGACCATTTCGGCAAACTAAGCGAAGAGAGCGATTTAATGTACAAGCGTTGCGGTGTAAGTACTTTTCTCCTGTCCCCTGCTGTTTTGTGTTGATGGCTGTTTCTATGTCGATGTTCACTGCAGGCGCTAAACAAGAAAGAACACAGAGGTTGCGATAGCCCGGACCCCGATGCCTCGTATGTCCTCACTCCTCACACTGAAGAAAAATATAAAAAAATTAATGAGGAGTTTGATAATATGATGAGAAATCATAAAATTGTAAGTACTGTAAAAAAAACAAAACTTTTTTTTGCTTGGCTTGGTGTGCCACAAAGGATTTTCTCTCTTAATTTATTTTGGATTGTTTTGTTCACTTCACTTTTTTTTGTCTTTTCCTTAACCTGCCCAAAATCTCTCTCTAAAAAGAATAACGCCTCCATTTCTGGATTTTTTTTGTATTGATTTATTCTGCAACTGATTTACAAAGCCCCTTGATAAGATCACATCATATTTGTCATGTTTTTACGGTCTTTCCAAATTGAGTAATTAGCTACATGAGGCCCGTGTGCATCTCGTAAAGTGGGCGGTCAAATCCTCCTGTTATGTTGTAGGTTGATGTGACTTTTTTTTTTAAGTTCCCAAACTTAGAAAAGGTATTTTAATATCGAAAACACAATTTGAAACCATGTTTTAAAGTTTTTTTATTGATTTTTATTTTTTTTAAATTTCCACACACTCATACAGTTTTTCAGTATTTGCCCCCACCCCCAAAAAAAATCCTATTGATTTTCCTTGTCTATACTGTATATTGACTTACTTTTCTGATGTTTAAACATCCAATAGGTCACATTGACCCATGACCATTTTACCTGTGTGGCGAACAAACAAACATAACAAGAGGTTTAAACATGGTGCCCCTAAAGCATTTTAGGAACATTATATTTGACCGATAATGACTGAATCTGTGTGATCTTATCACATTTCCTGAGGGTATATTCTCTTGCTGACATGAAGAGCACCAATTTGCCATTAACAAAAGTCACAATAACGCGCCGACTGACCCACTGGATTAAGGCTGGAACGATTTCTTGTTTTGGTTTGTTTTCTTAATCACTGACACTTGCCTTTGTCATTGCCGCTCTGCAGTCAGCACGTGGTCACTAAATGCGTCACCATTTTTCGGAGCTGTCACAATCCTTCTCTGCTATGTTGACAAATGCACGCACAGATGCTTCAAAAGGCAAAACCTGCACCTGTTGCGCTGACCGCTGCAATGCCAAAGTGATCACCTGAATGCATGTTGTTTTTTTTGTTTTTTTTTTGTTTCTCCCGTGAATTGTCTGTTTAGATTAGCACTGAAATTTAATCGACTGTATTTACTCTTTGTAGTGTTTACAGCCTAAGGTGATTCATTTGCTGAACAAATTCTGAGTTCGTGAATTTTTTGTGTCTCTTTTTGATTGTTATTTTTAACGGTGGTCTTTTCTAATTTATTTTTTTTGTACAACACCAGCAACTCTTTATTTATTGTAGTCTTATTTTAATCTGTACCATTTTTATTTTTTTTTTACAGAAATCTTAGTTTCACCTATGCAAATATTTTTGTCGTTTAATTTTGACATGCGCAACTTTGGATTTTTACAGCAGTCTGGTTTTTCCCTGTACAACTTTTTTTTTTTTTTTTAATAACAGATTTTTTTACAGTCGTGTTGCTGGTCTTATTTTAACCAGCACCATTTTTTCTTAGGATTTTCATGGTTAGTCTTTGGTATGTTGTGCTCCAAGCTAACAGGATCTCTAATAATAGTGAAAAAAAACAATCCTTAAAATTGTTTAAAAAGATCACTAGTACAAGTGTTGAAAAAAAAAGGGGCGGGGGGAGAAGGAAACATTTATGAGACACAAATTCACTACTCGGTGGTCAGCGGATGAATCATTCAGGGCTTAAGTGAATGTCTGACAAAAATTTTTGATATATCCTAGCATCCAATGACTGCCAAATACATTTTTGAACATACCTTGACTATACATGAATTGCAAATGATTGCTTCTGTTGCTCCATTGTTACTGTCACATGTACGCCAGGCTGTTTGATGAATCAGTGTCCTTTTATTAAAACAAACCCTCAAGGGGTAGCTCCCATTTGCCAATACCACGACGGCCACTGGTCATCATCATCAGCCCTTGGATTGTGTTAGTGTGTAATTATCTGTTTGCGTGTGTTGCTGTCCCTCTCGCAGCCCACAGCGTTGCCTCAGCAGAACTTCTCCATGCATGTGGCCGTGCCCGTGTCCAACCCTAACGCCATGTACCAGCCAGGAGGCGTGACTCTAGGCAGCCAGAGCTTAGCGGCGGCCGCGGCCTCCCTCGGCAACAACGGGATGCTGTCTCCTCCGCAGGCCTCCTTGCATAGGAATGTGGGCTCCAGCGGAGGCCCCCAGAGGCCCACCAGCGCAGGTGAGTTGGTGGGCGCCGGCCCGTCGTCAAACACGCGGATGATCAAAGTGTCTCGTTCGATGCTGACACTTTGGTTGAATGACTTTTATGTACAGTCATACCTCAGTTTTCGACCATAATCCATTCCAGAAGGCTGTTCGAAAACCGATTTGTTCGAAAACCGAAACCACGCTCTTTTAAAAAAATCAAAAAAATCTTTATTGAACACGTCTGCTCACAATGGAACGCTATACGAGGAAGCGTCACTTCCTCGTCTACCCGAGGAAGCGTCACTTCCTCGTGTAAGGAAGGCGAGAGGAGTCAAGTGACGCATTCAAGTGCGCTCAGTTTGTTCGAGAACCGAAATTCGGTCGTCATCCGAGGGATAAAAAACTCGAAATTTTTGGTCGAAAACCGATTTGGTCAAGAACCGAGCCGTTCGAAAACCGAGGTTTGACTGCATCTAAAAGGGATTCTCAGACGATTTGCGTCCAGGGACCACTTAGAGGAAAGAATTCTTCAACCCATCACAATCAGAAGGTCTCCATAGCGACCATGTGTACTCCTTGTAGTTTAAAAATACATTACATACAACCAAAGAACAATCTCATTTAATAGTCCTAAAGAATGTGATAAGTGGCAACTGTAAAAGAGAAATAGAGAACGTGCTGATTTCAGTATTGGCCTGGAAATAATTCTCAAGATTGGAGAAAAATACAAAAACGGATGAATGATCAGTTTTTCAAGACCCAACTACTGCGAGCAGATGTGGAATTTGGCTTTGCGCTGATTTCAACATTGACTCAGATATAATTGCGACGAATGGGCAGAAAAAAAAATAAAAACCTGGTTTTCTAGGCCCAAAGAATGTAACGATGGAATTTTTGGCGGAGAGTGCAAGAAAGTGCTGATTTCGGCCTCGGTGCAGAGATAAAGAAAGTTGAGGCCGGTTTGAATTAAAACCTGAATTTCTTTTCCCAAAGAAAGTGAGCTAAAGTGGCAGATAAAAAGCTAAAACTTAAAACCTAGTCTAAAGAAAGTGCTCATTTCAACCTCAAATTAATTTGGTCGAATAAATTTGGTACAAAATCTGATTTGTAAGCAGACCTGCCATCTTTGCAACCTTTACTGTTGCAGCGTTGTGTAAAAATGAGGTGTCTTCTGGTACTGGGATGACGGCTGTGATTTTGTGGGTACAGATGGCTTTGGCTACACTGCATATGATACGAGTACATGCAGCAAGGTGTGAAATGCCTCGTTCCGATGCCACTTCATAACACAAATGTCTGACGCCTTGTCATTCCAGTTCACATAACGCTTGTTTTTCTACCATGGTGACTCTCAAGTCTTTGTCGTTTTAATGCTGTAGTCAGTAAAAGCCTCACGCGGGATTCAACGTGCCGCGCTTTGATTTCAGTTTAACTCTTGGAAAAAGAATACCCTCGCACATTCATAAAACTTTTCAGAGCGGCCCCGATAAATGTTTTATTTTCAAGTGGCTAATTGATGGCTAGCTGCAAATGCAACCTTCTGTCAGGATGCTCGCTATCTGGAAACTTAAATGTACTGTACTTCTTAATTAGTGATAGAGTGCCTGCCCACCTATCAAGTGTGAAATGAAACAGTCAAGTGAATCTTTTGTGGTCCGCCCATTTTTGAAAATGTGCCTGTGGGAGATCCTAAATTCATCCTCGTTGTGATGTCACATGCTAAACCTAGCGGTTAGCCTCCCAGATTCAAATCAAAGGCACGCAAAACAACACAACGCACAAAGGCGACAAGAGGCTCCTGTATTTACTTCTCAGCATGTGCTTTTTGGTCATGATAAGAAATTACCTTTTTGCTGGAAAACCGAGAGTGGCGGTGGTTAGCACGTCTACCTCACAGTCCAAAAGTCCGTGGCTCAACTCAAGCTCTGGGCCCTCCTGTGTGGAAACATTCCGAAAACAAGCCTTTTTCTACAGCATGTGCGTGTGTGTTTATATCGGTTAGCAATTATTGGTATCGGCCATGAAAAGCAGGAAATTAATTATTGGTTAACAGTCGAAAATGTCCATATCGTGTATCGCTAAATCCTATCGGCCCCCCACGAGGGAAACTAACTCCAATGTGGCCTGCGACAAAAATGAGTTTCGCACAGCTGTTCTACTTCATCTCATTCCTCTTCCATTTCTTTTTCTAATGTCTTTTGGTAGTCGCTGATGGAAAGAAGCTGGCGGTAATACAGAGAAAATCCAAACGATGAGGGAACGGGGGTTTTGGGTGCTAGCCTGAGTTTGAATTTTAACATTACAGTCAAACCTCAGTTTTCGTCCATAATCCGTTCCAGAAAGCTGTTCGAAAACCGAAATTGTTCGAAAACCGAAACCATGCTCCTTTTAAAATAAAAATGTTTACTGAACACGTCTGCTCACAATGGAAGGCAACACGAGGAAGCGTCACTTCCTCATCTACCCGAGGAAGCGTCACTTCCTCGTGTGAGGAAGGCGAGAGGAGTCAAATGATGCATTCAAGTGCGCTCAGTTTGTTTGAGAACCGAAATTTGTTCGCCATCCGAGGCATAAAAAACTCGAAATTTTTGGTTGAAAACCGAAATGGTCGAGAACCGAGATGTTCGAAAACCGAGGTTTGACTACAAGTCACAGCTGAATGTAATAAAGACTGAGAATAACTTCTTCGTGTAATATGAAAAATATGGCAAATGAACACAGCAAATATTACAGGATGGTATTGATAATATAAATGCTTCGATATCCTGGGGGTGTTTTGATTTGTTATATGCCTGGGAACTTTTCTAAATCCTAATATGTCTCCCTTCAAATCTTCAACACCGCTTGATGTTTTCCCAAACTGTCCCTTCCGTGTCCTACACTCATA
Source organism: Hippocampus abdominalis (assembly GCA_018466805.1). Lineage (NCBI taxonomy): Eukaryota > Metazoa > Chordata > Actinopteri > Syngnathiformes > Syngnathidae > Hippocampus > Hippocampus abdominalis. Next base: position 6,983,264 of record CM031697.1, on the reverse strand, counting down.
TGAGAGTCCTTGCCTTTTACAGGCAGTAAAGATAAATCTACATGACATGATGTTCCTGTCTTGTTTAGACCCCTTGACACATGCACTGGTTGCATTTTTTTTGTATTTATTTATTTTTTTTGTATGTGTGTGCGCGCACAAGCCGTGCAGATGGTTCATCATATCACTCTGCACATCTCATTAGGTGGCCTGCTTGATAGCGCAGAGCTCTCAGTGCCAAGCGGCGTGGGCTCTCGCCCAGCGGGTAAGTCCTTCCCGAAGAGATTTATGCGCTCTCTGTAGCTCTGCCCACTGGACCTCCTGCTTCGCACTTGTGCTGGATGCTTGCGTTATCCATCTGTGATTGGTTCAAGACAATTCAGATCTTGATTTCGGGGAGGGGGGGGGTGGGGGCTTTTTGCTTGGCTATATAGTCACTGCATAATCAGGGCCTACGTGATGTGCTTGTTGTACACACACGTGAGAGTTTGGATACGGTTAATAAACCTTGTATTTCCTTTAAAAACACTCCCACCTCCAGGCTGAATCCCCACCCCCCACCCCTCATGGTGTTTCCTTCGCTGTGTTGACAGGTGCATGTACCCTCACAGGCCTTATAAGGCTGGCCAAGGCCCATAAGATGCCCAGACCAGCATAACCCTGGAGGTATTCAGGCCATGATATCCCTCTTAAGTCCTCAGTACACAATGACCGGACAGCCTGTCATGGCTGCAATGTGCTGCGTGAGGGGCAGTGGCAGGTGGGCTTTTTAACTCTTTCCCTGCCACTCAGCTCGCCTGTCGCCAAAAGCGGCCATCGGCTTGTTTGTAGAAATAAGGTGATATAAGTGGACAAACGTAATGACACGTTAGTCACTTGTAAAATAAGAAGACAGTGCATGTGCACAGAGCCGGTGCGGCTCTCCCCACCAAGATAATGAGATGAGTCGGGAGGGTAATGTGACAGCAACTATTTCACGACTTTGGGTGTTCATTCTGCAGCCTGATTTTTAGCCTGTTCAAACTTTTTTTTTTTTTTCCCACCAAGTCCGCATGATTTTTTTACACTCGTCTTAATTTTCAACCTGCCCAACTTTCCAGACCTTACACTTTTTGAACCAATACAATTTTTTACGCAACTCTTATTTTAACATGGCCAACTTTGTTTTGTTTTTTTAATGGTAGTTTTATTTCAGTCTGTGCAATTTGGGGGATTTAAATTAAAAAAAAAAAATAAAAATTAAAATCTTCCCAGACTGTTTTTTCTTTTTAAAAAAAAAATAATATAGCAAGTTTGTTTTTAACCCTCGCAAAATTTGTGGGTTTTTACGGTAGCCTTATTTTATCCTGCGCAGCAGGGGCGGGGGGTTGGGGTGAAGTTGACAGTCATCCTGTCTAACCTGCCCAGTTTTAGACAGGGTAAGGGGCTTTCACATTAGTCTTGTTTTTTACCTGTATGGCATTTTTTATGGTTTTCTTCTATAACATAGTAACCGTTTTGATCTAAAGATGCCACTAATAGACCAATCAGATGGTTTATTCAGAGCAGCTTTGCGAGAGGGTTTGTGCGCGTCAGGCGAGCGACGATGAGAGACCGGTTTATTTTCGAAATTATGACGCAACGATGAAGCCCTGCTGTAGAATTACAATGTCAACACTGTGTCGGTAAACGGCACCTTGGCTGGTTGCGCATGTTTTGCGCTGTGGTCAAAAGCGGGATTCAGCTGTTGTTTGTACCAAGTGCCATCTCCCTCCGGCTTTGCTGTCAGATGACCATTCCTGACATAGCTGTCCCGTTTCACAATTCGGAATACAGTAAACCCGCTCTATTCACGGGGCAAAAGAACTTCCCCGATATTAATTATTCCAAACATGGCGGTAGTTTTATCCATCCATCCATCCATCTTCTACCGCTTATCCGGGGCCGGGTCGCGGGGGCAGCAGCTTTAGCAGGGAAGCCCAGACTTCCCTCTCCCTAGCTACTTCTTCCAGCTCTCCCCGGGGGATACCGAGGCGTTCCCAGGCCAGCTGGGTGACATAGTCTCTCCAGCGTGTCCTGGGTCGTCCTCGGGGTCTCCTCCCGGTGGGACATGCCCGGAACACCTCACCAGGGAGGCGTTCAGGAGGCATCCGAATCAGATGCCCAAGCCACCTCATCTGGCTCCTCTCGATGTGGAGGAGAAGCGGGTCGACTCTGAGCCCCTCCCGGATGACCGAGCTTCTCACCTTATCTCTAAGGGAGAGCCCGGACACCCTGCGGAGAAAACTCATTTCGGCCGCTTGTATCCGGGATCTCGTTCTTTCGGTCACGACCCATAGCTCGTGACCATAGATGAGGGTTGGAACGTAGATCGACCGGTAAATTGAGAGCTTCGCCCTTTGGCTCAGCTCCTTCTTTACCACGACAGACCGATGCAACGTCCGCATCACAGCAGACGCTGCACCGATCCGCCTGTCGATCTCTCGCTCCCTCCTGCCCTCATTCGTGAACAAGACCCCAAGATACTTAAACTCCTCCACTTGGGGCAAGATCTCCTCCCCGACCCGGAGTGGGCACTCCACCCTTTTCCGACTGAGGACCATGGTTTCAGATTTGGAGGTGCTAATTTTCATCCCAACCGCTTCACACTCTGCTGCGAAACGCTCCAGTGAGAGTTGGAGAGCCCCGTTTGAAGGAGCCAACAGTACCACATCATCTGCGAAAAGCAGAGATGCAATACTGAGGCTACCAAAACAGACCCCCTCAACGCTTCGGCTGCGCCTAGAAATTCTGTCCATAAAGGTAATGAACAGAATCGGCGACAAAGGGCAGCCTTGGCGGAGTCCAACCCTCACTGGAAACGATTCCGACTTATTGCCGGCAATGCGAACCAAACTCTGACCTCGGCAGTATAGGGACCGAACAGCCCGTATCAATGGGCTCGGTACCCCATACTCCCGAAGCACCCCCCACAGAACTCCCCGAGGGACACGGTCAAACGCCTTCTCCAAGTCCACAAAACACATGTAGACCGGTTGGGCGAATTCCCACATACCCTCGAGGACCCTGCTAAGGGTGTAGAGCTGGTCCACTGTTCCACGGCCGGGACGAAAACCACACTGCTCCTCCTCAATCTGAGGCTCGACTTCCCGACGGACCCTCCTCTCCAGCACCCCTGAATAGACCTTACCAGGGAGGCTGAGGAGTGTGATTCCTCTGTAGTTGGAACACACCCTCCGGTCCCCCTTTTTAAAAAGAGGGACCACCACCCCGGTCTGCCAATCCAGAGGCACTCTCCCCGCTGACCACGCGATGTTGCAGAGGCGTGTCAACCAGGACAGCCCCACAACATCCAGAGCCCTGAGGAACTCCGGGCGGATCTCATCCACCCCTGGGGCCTTGCCACCGAGGAGCTTTTTAACCACATCGGTGACTTCAACCACAGAGATAGGAGAGCCCACCTCAGAGTCCCCAGACTCTGCTTCCTCCAAGGAAGGCGTGCTGGTGGAGTTGAGGAGGTCTTCGAAGTACTCCGCCCACCGGCTCACAACGTCCCGAGTCGAGGTCAACAGTGCCCCATCCCCACTGTACACAGTGTTAGTGGTGCACTGCTTCCCCCTCCTGAGACGTCGGATGGTGGACCAGAATTTCCTCGAAGCCGTCCGGAAGTCGGCTTCCATGGCCTCACCGAACTCTTCCCATGCCCGAGTTTTTGCTTCGACGACCACCGAAGCTGCATTCCGCTTGGCCAGTCGATACCTGTCAGCTGCCTCTGGTGTCCCACAGGCCATAAAGGCCCGATAGGACTCCTTCTTCAGCTTGACGGCATCCCTTACTGCTGGTGTCCACCAGCGAGTACGGGGGTTGCCGCCACGACAGGCACCAACCACCTTACGGCCACAACTCAGATTGGCCGCCTCAACAATAGAGGCACGGAACATGGTCCATTCGGACTCAATGTCCCCCGCCTCCCCCAGGACATGGGAAAAGCTCTGTCGGAGGTGGGAGTTGAAACTCCTTCTGACAGGGGATTCCGCCAGACGCTCCCAACAAACCCTCACAATACGTTTGGGTCTGCCAGGTCGGACCGGCATCTTCCCCCACCATCGGAGTCGACTCACCACCAGGTGGTGATCAGTTGACAGCTCCGCCCCTCTCTTCGCCCGAGTGTCCAAGACATGCGGCCGCAAATCCGATGATACAACCACAAGGTCAATCATCGAACTGCGGCCAAGGGCGTCCTGGTGCCAAGTGCACATATGGACACCCTTATGTTTGAACAAGGTGTTCGTTATGGACAATCCGTGACGAGCACAGAAGTCCAATAACGAAACACCACTCGAGTTCAGATCAGGGGGGCCGTTCCTCCCAATCACGCCCCTCCAGGTCTCACTGTCGTTGCCCACGTGTGCATTGAAGTCCCCCAGCAGAACAAGGGAGTCCCCAGCAGGAGTACTCTCCAGCACACCCTCCAAGGACTCCAAAAAGGGTGGGTACGCTGAACTGCTGTTGGGTGCGTACGCACAAACAACAGTCAGGACCCGTCCCCCCACTTGAAGGCGGAGGGAGGCAACCCTCTCGTCTACCGGTGTGAACCCCAATGCACAGGCACTGAGCCGGGGGGCAATGAGTATGCCCACACCTGCTTTGCGCCTCTCCCCGTGGGCAACTCCAGAGTGGAAGAGAGTCCAACCCCTCTCGAGAGAGCTGGTACCAGAACCCAGGCTGTGTGTGGAGGTAAGTCCGACTATATCCAGTCGGAACTTTTCTACCTCGCACACCAGCTCGGGTTCCTTCCCTGTAAGAGAGGTGACATTCCATGTCCCTAGAGCTAGCTTCTGCAGCCGAGGATCGGACCGCCAGGGTCCCCGCCTTTGGCTGCTGCCCAGCTCACATTGCACCCGACCCCTTTGGCCCCTCCCATGGGTGGTGAGCTCATGAGAAGGGGGACCCACGTTGCCTCTTCGGGCTGAGCCCGGCCGGGCCCCATGGGAGCAGGCCCGGCCACCAGGCGCTCGCCAACCGGCCCCACCCCCAGGCCTGGCTCCAGAGGGGGGCCCCGGTGACCCACGTCCGGGCAAGGGAAACTGGGTTCCAATTAATTTTGTCATCATAAGGGGTTTGGTGAGCCGTGCTTTGTCTGGTCCCTCACCTAGGACCTGTTTGCCATGGGTGACCCTGCCAGGGGCATAAAGCCCCAGGCAACTTAGCTCCTAGGATCATTGGGACACACAAACCCCTCCACCACGGTAAGGTGACGACTCACGGAGGGGGGCGGTAGTTTTAATGGCACATATTTGTAAAATTCCTAAAAATCTAACTAGCACGCACTGAACCCCTCCAAACCAGAGTCCCGTTTGAAATTATTACTCTCTTATATTACACCAATCACTACGTACTTTCCGATTAGCTAGTGCTTTGCCACCATCCTGTTGTATCTTGGGGCATCGTGGAAAGAGCACCAAACTATGCATATAGTTGAGCAAATGACAGAGTGTCGATTTTACAGGATTCAGGTGAATTTGTGCATAGCGTAGCACAACTAGGCAGGAATTTACCGTATAACCGCAGCAAAAGCTGTGACCAGATGGCAGTTGTTGCGGTGCCAAATGGTCGTCCCTCCGTCTCACCATCAGTTCTTGTGTTTACTGGACTCGTGTCCGCATTCAAGCAGCTTCCCTGTTTGGAGAAGTGGTGACTCATTTAATTACTGGGACATGCTTTTCTTCTAATACGGTGTCGTCTTGCGAGCCGCCGCGCGTAATGTCAGGGAACAAATATATTTCCCTCTCTTTTGTTCTCTAAATAGCCATCTGCCGCAGCTCCTGTCTAATTTTATATCAATACCCCGGTGCGCCATTCAGTAAGAGAGCTCAACAATGTACACAATTACACCCTAAATTGCACCCATGTTGTTTTCAAATGCAAGTTGCGGTGAATCAGCAGATGAAGAGCCTGTTTTGTTGTCTTGGTCTTTGGGAACAAAAAGGGAAGTTGGGTGAACGTGAAACAAAAAGAGGTAAACAAACGCAACAGTCCTCGGTTTCCAGAGGGAAGACATAAGAAGAGATAAATAATACCTGGACTACTAAATGTTTATTTGGCCTTGGCTGACCCCAGTAGATTTTTTTTTTTTTAAATAATATAAATATAATAAATAATAAATTAATATAAAAAAATATTTAAATATTTAATTGTCAATGTTTGTTTTGCTGCTGCTCAGCAATCGGTATATTTGGAGAACGTCAAGATGGCATTCACGAGGTAAAATTCATTCTGTGCGTTTAACTTGCACCCGCATTGTCAAATGTGCGACACGTATTCGCATATTTAGCCACAATTGGAAGAGACCTTATTCCCATCCGAACATATCCGATTCCATGAGTTTTTATTTCCGTTCACGGTGCGATGACACCTCCAATCCCGATCCCAATTGTGCTACTTGAGAGCAAATCATCAGAATGATGTCACTTGAAACCGTACTGTGTAAACGCAGCCTGTTTATGCTCGTAACATTCAAACTTGATTCTCGTGAATGTTGTGGGTTTTTCCTCCTTGTAAATTTAAAAAGGAGTATAATGACTTAATTTGTCTTTATTTGGGAAAATAACCACACACAATTTAACTGTCAGCTTCGAATCAAGGAAACAAAGTGTTTTCCTTTACAGTTTATTTTAATCAGTATGGTTGTAATTACGTGTGCCTTCTTGTGCCACATAACCACATATTCTTACGCCACCCAGCAAACTACTTAACATGCGGTTACCTTAATAAACCACGGACCCACTGATTGTTTGGCCGAACCTGACGCAGAAAAGATACCACCATAATATATGTCAATATATGTGTGGTTGAACAACAAAAAGGCTGAGGGTGCCGTGCTACTTAATTCTCGCTCATATTGGAATAAATGCCAGTAATTCAAGAGCTGCTAATAACACGACGGTGAGTATCTCGCTTTTCATCCACAACAACTGCACTGTGCACATAATAACTTAAAGGGATTGCACAGCGTAGCATTTATTTGCATATCATATAAGGAGTTTAAATCCCTAAATAGAAAGGAGAATAAAGAAATGTTTGGATATTACAACGCTAGCAAAAAGTTGGTCACAATTTAACGCAAAACAATTTAGGCCCTTTTCAATGAAAATAAAGAGCTTGTTGAGCGTTGCCCAGAAGAGAGGAGCACGACCGTGCCAAATGCAAATCGCGGCCATCTGTCTGCATGACGAAGGTGTGTCTTTGCCGCTTTCAAGTACAACGCCAGCCCGTCCATGGCAACGTGAGAAACAATTTTCTGTTAAATGGTGGCTTCGGGTTATTCAAGTTGAAAAGGTAACACCCAATTTGTCCTCCTCAAGACGCCACAAGATACAATGAAACTTTTTTTTTCATCTGTGGTAATGGGGGCCAGCACAAATGTATGACGAAAATGCCATTTGCAAAATATGTGCTGTTAATATATATCTTTTTCGATCAGACATTTTTCAATGCATGTATAAGAGATCCTCTATCCTAACCCAAAATGAAACGGTTTGAGGAAAGCAAACAACAAACCTCAAGTTCCAAGCCTAATTACTTCTGTGAGCCCGTAACCTGGAACGTTAAAAAATGAGGAAATGTGTCCCAATGAAATGAATGGAAATGCAATTAATCCGTTCCAACCCTAAAACTAAGTTATACTCTGCAGCTGAATTGATATTACTTCCTGGACTACTACAGGACTTCAAAATTCAAAACAAAACAAAGCACCACATACTGTCGAACAACACGCAAAAAATAGCCCACAAGCGTTGGGCTATTTACTGTAAAACATCAACGGCCTACCACAGCCCACCCCAGATACGATTCATATCTTGCATCGCTCTACTATTTTATTGTTGACAGTCCAGTAGTTGAATGGCCAAGTGTCTCAAGTAGCGCCGCTCATTGATTTGCCTTGAAATGCTTGTTTTCACCACTCGTCAAAGCGTGGCCATTTCTAGGGGCCGTCGTCGACGCGGCGGTTAAACACTGCAGTCAATTCTTACGTGATCAAAGTCCCAGCTGACAGCTGCTTGTGTACATACTGTTGATTCAGCTGTGAGATACCATTGTGGGCTTCATAACTGTTTATTTGAGCGGGAATTGTCACCAGGTCCTTATCGTACAACTATTGTTCCATTATGTTCCTAACGCAAAAGAGCCTCCCGGTCACACACACACGTAGAAACACACACACACACACTTGGACTTGCGGCACAAACAATAGAAGTCAAAAGTCAGCGACTTGGTGGAGTGTTACTGATCTGTTGATTCAGAGCCAGATACCATTCATTCTTTCTTCCCCCCTTAGTTTTATGTAATAGTGTAGTTTCACTCAGTGATTTTTGAGTCCCGTATACCCTATTTTTCTGAAATTATGGACTAGAAATCACACTTTTTTCACATTTTGACTGTTCCTGCGATTTATACTCAGGCGCGACTTGCATACCTTATTTTCCGCACTAAAAGGCGCACCTAAAAGCCTTCCATTTTCTGAAAAGCTCACAGCACCCCTTAAAATCTGATACGCCTTGTGTATGGTCATTACGGTAATATTTCGACCCCAAAATGGCTCCTTGCTGACAACGCAGAGTTCAAACTTGAGGCGATCGGTTACGAAGTTGAACATGGAAATAGAGCAGCGGCAAGAGAGTTCAACGTTAACAAGTCAATGTTATAACTTGCTGTTGGTGAAGTGAACTGTGCCGCTGCTTTATTAAATACGTTTTACAATCAAACCTTGGTTTTCGTCCATAATCCGTTCCAGAAGGCTGTTCGAAAACCGAAACCACGCTCTTTTTAAAATAAAAATGTTTGAGCACTTCTGCTCACAATGGAAAGCAACACGAGGAAGCGTCACTTCCTCATCTACCCGAGGAAGCGTCACTTCCTCGTGTAAGGAAGGAGTAAAATGATGCATTCAAGTGCGCTCAGTTTGTTCGAGAACCGAAATTTGTTCGTCATCCGAGGCATAAAAAACGCAAAATTTTTGGTCGAAAACCGAATTGGTTGAGAACCGAGACGTTCGCAAACCGAGGTTTGACTATATTTATTTTTGTATTACTGCACAGCCCATCGCTGGAGGAAGGAAGCTTTTGTGGTCCTTTTATAAAACCGAGGTTTGACTGTACTGACATCTGATCGTTCTGTTAGCATTTCCTTGAGCGTAGCTCCATCTAGTGGATGCATTGTAGATTGCGTCTTATAATGCGGTGCGGCCAATTTATGGAAAAAAATGACAAAATAGGCCATTTATTGAAGGTGCGCCTCATAATCCAGTGCGCCTTTTAGTGTGGAAAATACGGTATATTAAAATTAGAGTTCGGACTGCAACCCAAAATGGATGTTCCCAAATCGTGTTGACGGGAGTAAAAACTATCTGCTTCTAACGACGGAAAAGTTTTTTTCTTTTTTCGTGTAAAATACCTTCCCTGAACTAGAATCCCACATCGCATTGTGGCCAACGGTAGAATCATTGTCAGTGAGCGCGTCGTTTCAAAGCAGACGTTTTGAATCCAAATGGAATTTGTTTGTTGCCGTCAACGCAACGGGGACTTGGAGTGTGAGTACGAGCTTCATGTTCTTAGTCTGGGTTTTTGAAAAATAAAGTGCCCCCCCCAAAAATGAAAGTGCAACCTGTTTATCTTCTTGATGATGCCGCACGCCTGGAAAACCATGCCAAAAATAACCAAAACCCTCATTTTTGGACTCTAAAACATGAACGTTATAGATGTAAATGTTTTTCCTATTTAAGATGGAACGACTGTTTTTTTGGCAAGGGTAACTTGACAGTATATTACACTGGTAAATGTGTTCAAAGTGAATGTGTGAGCGTTAATAGTGAGAGTCCAGCATGTGTGTGTTCATTGCCTTTTTCTTTTAATTGTTTTTATCCGGGCGTAATGGTTTCAGCTATTTCTTTTAAGCGGTCACGGTACATTTGCCCGGAAACTGCCCCTTGTCTCCACACGCAAAAAGAAGCCACTTAATGTAATCATTCACACTAAAAAATAAAAGGCTCATCAATTTTGAAATGGACATTTTATTTTTGTAACTGTTCGGGATAATTATCCACGTCCATTAAAACTTCCCAGAGGGTTGAAAACACTCATCGCCGCGTGGATAAAAAAAAAAAACAAAAGCGAGCCGCACGCTCGCTTTGATGACTGCAATGGTTGCCGGTTACGCTTTGTGCTTTTTGACGTGTCACTGTTGCTGTGTTGGGCTCTGCAGGGAACGGCTTCGCCAACCCCAGGGGCTCCCCGAGCCTCCTGTGTGCGCCCAGCGGCAACGGCCTGGGTAAAGTCATGCCCACCAAGTCGCCGCCGCCCCCCGGAGGGAGCATGGGAATGGGAGCCCGCAAGCCAGACCTGAGGGTTGTCATCCCTCCGTCGAGCAAAGGGATGATGCCCCCGCTGGTGAGTAGATGGACTCTTAATAGCACCACATGGACTCAAGTGTTGAGCTATTACCGCTGCTCTTACAAAGCCCTGAGACCTTCCTATCAGTTTTTATCGTGGGTTTATGAAGTTTTTTCGTTGCCACAGATCAATGGGTTCCCATGACGTTGGAAGTCAAAAATTAAGACTCAACAACAGTGTCGTGGTTCGCACATATGACCTTATTCTCCTGTTTGTTGCATTTTTATGTGGTTTTGATGCGTCTCCAGCATGGTATGGTTTTCGCCATTTTTGCACTGCGGCATCTGGAGATTTGTGATTTCATTGATTCACATGTGTGTCGTGTGTCCGAATTTTTTTTTTATGTGTGTGTGTGTTGTATGAAATTTTCAGAGCTTTATGAGATGATAACTGAACCATTTTTTTTTTTTTTAAAGAAAGATCCCCTCCCCACCCCGAGACGGCGTGCTGCTCCAGTGCTATAACGCTTAATCAGTTATTCACATTGAAACACCAGGCGTTGTATAATTCTGATAATGAAGATAAAGCGCACCTTGAACACCCGGGGCGACACTTAACTTGTTTTATTTTGGATTTAAACTTTCAGGTCCAAGTGCCCAATACCCCATTGAAAGTCTCTATTTGATTTTGTTGACTATCTTTTGCCATATATGTTTCAAATGGCACAAGTCAAATATCTGGCTGTGTTTACATTCACAGAACGAATGAAATGCTTCAGGTGAACACACTACATAATGCTCACCAAAAAAAACCCCGCCCCAAAAAAACCCCAATCTGAATAGTCACTTTCACCATGCCGCGTGAATCCCACCTAATACTCAAATACACGCATTCATTTCAACAATTATCCATTCGGATTAGGGTTTAAAGTGACATTAGATTTCCTATTAGTCATACACATATTAGCGTTGCACTTCTGTGTTCCCTACTCGGGTGAGTCAGGTTGTGTTTTTTAAGAAGCAGGCTTAGTCGGTCGTGTCTGAGCCTTCCAGACCGCTCACAAGCCTTTCAGAGGTTGGCGGCTGTGGCAGGTCTGCAGACAGCCTGTCATTAGACCGTAATGGTATTAAATTAATCACATCTTGGCATGACAGAGTGTAGATGAAGACTTAATCAAGGGGCCCAGGGTGTGAGCCAGATAATATCTTGTCGCCCCTTGTCGCGTTTTATTCATGCTATTGATTGAGTGCCTGCATTAAGGCAGATTCGGCCCGGTCAAAGGAGAAATGGGAGTAGGCACAGTACAGGGAAAAGTAGAAGTAGCATTTCCTCAAATAGAGTTCAGAGGTGTCTGTTTAGTCATCTTCAGAAAGGGCCTGGCACTGATTTGAAGATGTCTTATTTCAGAGGAGGTTTTAATTTCCATAAATGCTAGAAGGGTGTAGCGCAATTGTGGGTGGAACTTTCTGTTCCCTACTTAAGTTTTCACACATCACTTTATGGAATTGATTCCAGTATCGCTGGTGCATTGGGTAACATCATTTTAGTTGACATCAACAGTTCTGAAATACATTTTCAAATCTGCAATATGACTTGACCGCTTATATACACTTGATGATACGTTAGCATAAAATGGTAAAGGGCCAATTTTAAAAAAGTTGACAAATGCAAGCAGAGAGCTACATAGTCGTAGAGATTGAAATTTATAACATCAATGAAAGGTGAACAACTGTTCTGTTATGGTATTCAATGATGAAACTCCGGTGATTTGAATGAAGCATTTTCAAAGTTCCACCGCAAGGGGTATTATGAAGACGGCATATTGTTATAAATGAGGGGTCGACAACGTGGTACCTGGAGCCCCCAAGCACCAAATCAGTAGCTCGCAGGTCCAATCTAAAAAAACGAGTCATCTTTGATGGGACGTTGCGCGATTTATTTATTTATTTGTTTGCTTGGTTTTTTTTTTGAAATGTTGCAGATATCAACATTTGCTAGCTAACTAACTAGCTAACTAACACGGACAGATTTGTGGAATGAAAGCGTTGCATATGATAGGTAAAATCATTGTTTTCACAAATGACCCTCATTATGACAACAAATTAATTTCAGAAGTGCGGATAACGAGTCTATAAATTGCTCTCTGAAGGTAGAACCAACTATTTGAGCATTTCCACGACGGTAGCTAAAGCACAGCAGTGAAGAAATATTAGCCCGGAACACTTGGTGCGCTCTCTTGTTGCAATCTGTGCTGTCGCTTGTCGTCTTTGTTGCGGGCCTCGAAAACAACTTTGCAACATTTACACCCTCGCAAGCCATTCACACGTCGCGCCGTTGTTGTGGCCACGCGTGTGAAGTCAAGGCGCATCACATCTGGCGTTTTTTTTTGCTTCGGTTAGCATCGCAGCAGACAAAAAGACCGCTGCCGCACTTTTGTCAAACTTTGAGGAATATTTTCCTCCCGCAATGCGATCAACGAGAATACCAAACGAGACAAGCGTAGAGGCAATCAAATTTGGTTGCGCCGCTGTTTTTTCCAGCTTTTTAAGCCTCCTGTTATGTTTGTTTCTTTGGTACACCAAACATGTTTGTGGGTCTCTCTGGCACTGCATGGTTAGTCATAAATATTGAAAATAGTCATTTTAAAACGGCGGTATAGTAAATACTTCGGAATCGGACATTTGTCTTTTCTATCGTTGTTAGGAACGGGTGAAAATGCTCAAAATCAAAGCGTGTGTACTCTGCGTGAGTGCCATTGAGGAAAGAAGCCATTTTGTCATCGCCTGTTTCGGCTTTGTGGCTGGTGAAAATCACCTCAGCCTGTTCACTTGGCTCCTCCGCATTCATGTCGACCACTCCACGCTTTGACGTGTGTGCGCTTGTTTCTGTGTGCGCTTTTGTGTAGCATTTCCTGAACAACACTCTTATTATTTTTTTTCATCAGGAAGATAAAGTGACACCATCACGAATGAGGTCATTGTGTCAGATACATGTTGAAGTCATCTGGCCTCAAGAGTGCTGGAACAATGCGAGGAAGCTGTCAGCATGATGATGATGACGATAATAACACGACGGCAGTTGCGCACATGTTTGTTACATTACGTCGGCCATCATGTCTGCTATTTATTCTTGCCATATGGCTGCAGTGTGCCGTGTTTGGTGCGCATTACGCAACACTGCATTAAAATACAGCCACGGTTGTATATTATTCCATACCATTAAATTCATAAGAGTCCCTTGGCTATTGCACTTCAACGCGTGAAATTTTAAACCAAAAAAGTGGAGTGACTATTTGCGTTGGATCAAGTCGGAGCCAAAACAGAGCAAACCAGAGGTCGACAGCACCCCCGTGTGGACGCATATGTTCTTACATCAATTGAGAGCCCTCTCGAATGGATGGATCCATTCATCCATGATCCGAGCTGCTAGTCCTCACGAGGGTCGTGGGACCCTATCCTAGCTGTCTTCCGGCAGCAGGCCATGTGCTACCATGCTACACTCGACTAATATTTTTGTTGTTTTTCTTTTTGCAGAACACCCAAAGGATAAGCAGCTCCCAGTCGACCCAGCCACTGGCCACTCCAGTGGTATCTGTGACCACACCCAGCTTACCTCCACAAGGCCTGGTTTACTCAGGCATGCCCACCTCCTACAACCCTGCTGGTAAGCCTGCCCCCCCCACCCCCATCGAAAGTCTCACTTGGACTTTGTTAGACGGGCCCGTCTTTTGCCGTCACGACTAAGGCGTTTCTACTTGTGTTTGTTGTTTTTGCAGAGTATTCCCTGAGCAGTGCAGAGCTCTCCTCCCTGCAGGGTTTCAGCTCTCCCGGGCTCTCACTGGGCTCCATGTCAGCATGGCAACAGCATCAACTGGGCCAAGCGGCACTTAATTCTTTGGTGTGAGTAACACTCTACCCAACAAAGAAGACACGCTCGTCAGATGGCAGCGTACAAAACAACACCGGCATTTGAGACTACTTGGGCATATTTATCGAGCAAAATTAGATAAAATCTTAAATTCTATGAGCAATGGCCATTCAAATTACGAAGTCTAACTGTTTTTTGGGGGGGGTTGAAAAAAAAACCGGGTCAATTTCTTTGCGGGTTTTGGGGGGTTAGAATAAATCTGTTTCAAAACAGAAGTACAGTCAAACCTCGGTTTTCGAACGTCTCGGTTCTCGACCAATTCGGTTTTCGACCAAAAATTTTGAGTTTTTTATGCCTCGGATGACGAACAAATTTCGGTTCTCGAGCAAACTGAGCGCATTTGAATGCACCATTTGACTCCTCTCGCCTCCCTTACAAGAGGAAGTGACGCTTCTTCGCTTAGACGAGGAAGTGACGCTTTCTCGTGTTGCTTTCCATTGTGAGCAGACGTTTTCAGTAAACATTTTTATTTTAAAAAGAGCGTGGTTTCGGTTTTCGAACCATTTCGGTTTTCGAACAGCCTTGTGGAACGGATTATGGACAAAAACTGAGGTTTGACTGTACTTGGGCATATTTATCGAGCAAAATGAGATAAAATCTCAAATTCTATGAGCAATGGCCATTCAAATTACGCAGTCCAACTGTTTTTTTGGGGGGGTGGGGTTAAAAAAAATGAAACGGGTCAATTTCTTTGCGGGTTTTGTGGGGTTAGAATAAACCGCGACAAGACAGAAGTACTGTACAAGTGATAAATTAAAATTTGTCATTTCATAGTAGTCCACTAGATAGTGCCATTTCCCCCCCGAGTTAAAGCCTGCTGGAATATTGTACACCTCCGACTGCTTCCTTCAAGTTGTATGTCCCTATTAAAAGTCCACAGTCATGGATGTTCTAAACTCAATAATCAAGTGACCCACTTTGTGAGTTTTTCGCATCATTGCTTGCGAGCATAATTTGAGTTTTGAGATAAGCGGCCGCTTGTGTTTACACCCTGAAGCGAATTTTAAAAAAAACAAACAAACTAGTAATTAAGGTGCTGTAATGCCCTCGCACGTGGGCAAGGAGAGCCAGAGTTGCCAATGCACTTTCAGACATGTATGCCTCTTGTTCTAAACCCATTTTGAAAGTTGACCGGTGCGTGTTGTTAACATGTTGCCCCTCCCAGCAGCGGCGGAGGGCACCTACCTCAAGGCTCCAACCTCTCCATCAGCACGAGCCAGAGCATCAACATTAAGTCGGAACCCATCTCGCCACCGCGAGAGCGCGTCACCCCCTCCGGCTTTCCACCCCAGCATCAGCCGCCGCCGCCGCCGCCGCCGCACCCTCAACAGCAACAGCAGCAGCAGCAGCAGGGCCCCGGCCGGCAACAGGAGGGTCTGGGACGCTCACCCGCCGACAGCCTCAGCTCCTCCTGTAGCTCCTACGACGGCAGCGACCGCGAGGACCACCGGGCGGACTTCCACTCGCCCCTCGGCATGGGCAGAGCGCCGGCGACCGGCGACAGGGAAAGCCCCTTGGTCAAGCGCCTGCGCATGGACTCCTGGGTGACATAGAACCGCCGGCAGGTGTGAAGTAGGCAAGCGCAAAGGGTCCTTCTAGCGAATGATATCATAATTCAACAAGCCCCGGTTCAGTTTGTCAACGAAAGCAGGTACTGACTGTCAGGCGGGAACAGAGAGGCGTTCAGAGACAAACACGTTACAATAGATTGTTTGTAGCCATCTGACAATTATATTATGTAGTTGCTGTTGCGCTGTTGTACTCGCAAACAATCAGAGCAGGCCGAGGGCCATGTTTTTGTTGTTTTTTTGTTATTTTTGGTTGTTTTTTTTTGTTTTTTTTAGAATCGTGATGTAAACACACACATATGTCGTCATGTCAAGTGGCCTCTAATTTATTGATGTTGAGAATGCGGTGTGGAGGGAGAATAACAAATGAAGGAATCGGTTGCAAAAACAGCGTCGTGTCCACGTTGCTGTTTAGGGGACTTATTATGGGAAACGGACTTTTGAATTGCTTGAGCAGTAATCCCCCCCCCCCCCCCCCCCCTCCCACGCCATTCGCAGAGCGGAGGCGCGGATCCCTGAAAAAAGAAAACCTCAAATTTTTTTTAGTAAGTAACCATATTAATAGTTTAAAATGTAAATATACTATGACTATGAAACTATGATCCAAAACCTTTTCATGTCACTTCAAGCACATCTTAAAACATTACCCTTAAAAAGAAAGGGCTTACAAAAGGAATTTGGTTTAAAAAAAACAAACATATAGAAGTCTACATGCATGTGCATCAATGACTCTCCGTAATTTCCATCAACAACCCAGGCTAAATTCACCTTCTCGACATACAACGCTTACTGTTTCACATCAACATAGTTCGATGTTACCAATTCTAATTTAGACACCGAGCCTCTTCGGAAAGTCAAACATCCGAACCTTTAACCTGAAGCTTTGTGAAAACGCTCATCGGTTCAAGATGAAATGGAAAGCTGTTGTATTATTGTGTAAGTAGTCACTTTACTCATGGTTTTCACCAGAGTATAGTGCAAAAACAAGGAGAAACAAAAAAAATTGTATATTTTTGTGGATGAGCACCAAATTTACTGCAGCATGCAACCTAAAAGGAGATCACGTGCTGCTCCGAATTTGACTTCTGGCCTATGAGATTTTACATTGTCCTAATTGCCTCAACCGCACGTCATCCAAAGCAGTGTTTCCTAATTTTTTAATCAAGCCAAGGCACATATTTTACAGGACATAAATGTCCCGAAAGCTATATAAACAGAAATAATGATGACCTTACTTTACTCACATTTGGACTCAAGTGTTGAAATCTGGGCACAAAGCCATCATTCTGACGTCTGAACAAGTCAGATACACAAGTTCATGGCATTTTTCTGCCATCTAGTGGAGGAGAATTTAATTGCTCTGCCTGTCACGAGATGTCTCCGAAGATTTAAAAAAATATTAGGATTGATCCAATCAAGTGAAATTTCATAATTACCCCCACACCCCCTCCGGTCACAACAAATGGATCCCGTGCCACAGCCTCGACTCGTCCCCCCACACTCCCTCTCAGCACACTCAGCATCGCCATCCTAAGCAAATGAGGCACTCTCCGGAGGTGTCGCTGTGCATTGGCCGTACGCTTCTCGCTTCACGCCGTTCCGTTAGTCCTCCGTACCCCCCCCCCCCCCCCCCTGCGGTGATCTATGCAATTTTTAAGCTCACGCGCCACATATGATCCACAGATAATATGATGTCAAAGCGCAAGGAGAACCCACAGGTAGACTGTTAGCCTCGTAAGTGCCACCGCTGCATGAATTGATTTAATACACAGTTACACATACGCCCACGTAATGGTATAGTGGAACCTACAAAGGTCAGCACAAGTCACCCAAAAAAAAAAAAAAAAAGCCAATGAAAAAGCAAAAGGCACTAGTGGGGAAAATGGAATGTGTCAGACTCATTTTCATTGCTCTCGTTTTTTCAGTGTTGCCTATTTTTTGTGTGTGACTATTCTCAGGCACCGGTGTCATCCAAATTTTGCGGATCCTTTTACACACCTGGGTGATCAGCAATTTGTTACAACATTGATGGCAAATTAATTGACAAATTATTTACATTTTGAAGCATATTCTTGTGACATTATTTTGTTAACATTTCTAAATTTGCCACTTTTTTTGGGGGGTGGGGGTGTTGGAGGTTCCATCGTATTCTTTAGATCAGGGATAGAGAATCTTCGCCATATATATGAGAGTCATGCAGTGGCGCACACAGCAGTGTTTCATTTTTCTATTTTTATTTGTATTTTTTTATTATTTTATTTTCCATGCAAAGTACCACCTCAAAAAGATGAGACCGGGTTTATCCCAAAATATATCTTTTTTTAATATTTGAATCCACTGCACCATGGAGTTTGAAATATTAACAGCACACTTACATTTTGGGAATTAAAAAAAACTTAAATAATAAAAGTGTTGTTAATAGAAGATGAATAAAAAAATAAATATTTAAATCAAACAATTATTTAAAGATGCAATGCAGATGTATTGAACTAAGTTAAATACAACTGAATTGTACTTGGGCCACTAGAGGGAGCCCACATACCACTCGTGACAGGTGTATGGACCACGCTTTGAAAGTGTAAGGCATTTTCGGCAGGTTTTGGACATGTCGAGGTCTCCGAAATGACGATTCCAATGCCAACTGTCATTACAAGCCCCCGAAAACCATTTTACCCAGAAATGCTCATAATGTATAGTATCATAAAATGCATGCCCCCCCCACACTCCCCCAGCGCATCCCGAAATGCATTAAAATGTAGTCAGTAGTTTCCAGTGGCATCTTTAAACAGTACATAGCAGGCAAAACAAGCAATAACAAAGCGACTCCCGACATTAACAGCACACGTCTTTTTAGTACTTCATGCTGTTTTACTCTTATCAGGGAATTTTCTAGTATCGATATGCACATGTAGGAAATGCCTTATCCCAAAGAAATACAACACCACTCGGTTAAAAAAAAAAAAAAAAAATCACACCTCAGACGAAGAAGAAAAAGCGCGAGGCCAATACACAGCGATGCACTCTTTTCCTCCCGACTGGATGATGAATGTGAAAGGAATCACACTTTGCTTTGCTTGCTGGCTTTTATATACCTATATAAATATATATTCCAAAAAAAAACGCAAAAAAAAAACACAGTGTGTGTGTTTGCTCAGTGTTTGTCGTCTCAATTAGTTGACTTATTCAGTAAAAAAAAAAAAAAAGCTGTTTTCTCGGTTTGACTGCTCAAACCGTTTTGGCGGCACAAGCTGGACTTTGTTGCCAACAATGAAGTTAGTTGTTCTTTATCCCCCCCTCAAAAAAAAAGAGAGAGAGAAAAAAAATGTTAAGTTAAAGTGCGTTTTATTTTCATCCTTTTAATGAGGAAATAAATATTCAAGTGAAGTTTTTATTGAGCAATTGAAATACTATGCTATTAGATATTTGTTGTACAAAATTTGTATTTTCAGAGAAGTACAAATATTGGCTTTTAATGTGTCATTTAGGTTATATCTTTCTCTTTCTGTGTATATACAGTACATATATATATAAAAAAATGACAAAACGCTGACATGGTATTTGTTCTCTTGTTGTGAACACACACACACACACACACACACACACACACACACACACACACACACGCCGAGAGAGTAAACAAACTTGATTAAACACATCAGTGTATATTTCAGTCTGGCTCATCTTTGACTTGCCCATTAAATGCAACTATTGGCTTTAAGCTTTATCATTGTAAACTGCAACCGCTAGATATTTTTCTTTTTTCTTTTTTTAAATCCTACCACATTCATGTATTCACGTTAGTATTGTGTGCATAGTCAGTAGCCCCATTTTAATACCTTCCCCAAAGCTACAGGAGCATCTCAGTAAATGAGAATCATTTGCTCCAGTTGTGCAATTTAAAAAGTGAAACTTGCCTTTAAAATATTCTGTAATCATTTCATGCGGTCAAAAAAATAATTGTTTGAGGAGCATTCAAATGTGCTTGAGCTCGAAAAACACATTTTGTTACACTATGTCCAATTCTGCTTTGTGAAACAGTGCCCATTTGTATTTGACAGAAACTTAATGCAAATTACAGAAAATGACAAATGAAAATGTACTCTATGTAATCATTCTTTAAAACACTTAATTACCAACATTTTCATAACAATTGTTCTCGTATGAAGTTGTTGGTTTGACCCCTGGCCGCAGGCCTCCCTGTCACCGTGTTGTACTTCCAGTATTTGGCCTGCTAGTGGCGCTGTGACACCACAAATAATTTGCATCACTCTGGCCCTGTGGGACGACCTTCGGAAAAAACAATGAAACCGTCAAGGTAAAAGGTTATTCTTGTAGTTCTACCACCCGGCATGCAAGTGGCGCTGTGCAACCATGAATAATTAGTTTATTTTTTACCCCTGAATTTATGACGTCGAAGAAGATAGGTAACAAGCTACTGTATTACGAATGGTAAAACGAAACCGAAAGCGTCCCTCCGCATCTTTTAATTTCCATCGAAATGTTAAAGTACTAAAAGTATTTTTCCTGAACAGTAGCAGTTTTAACGGTTTGACCACATTTTCCCATTAATTAGTCATATGAAGCACGCGTACAAGACACTGACCAGGTAATTAAACAATTTGGCCATTTTCAATGTACAATGCTCACGTGTAGTGTTGAGCTCGTCTGCATCGCACTTGTTTTGTGATGTAAGATGCGTGCATGTAGCATGTTCTCGTGGTGCTTGCGAGAACTTTTTCCAGGTGCTCAACTTATTCCTCTCCTCCAATATTAAGGGGAAAAAAAAGTTCGGTTCAGTGAAGACTCAAAATTGTCCACAGGTGTGTAAGTGCGTGTGAATCCTTGTTTATCTGTATGTATCGCGCCTTAGTTGAAAATGGATTGTTGGAAAGTCAGAAAGAACAAAACGAGGAAAAAAAAAATAGTCTAACCTCTTTATTTTAGTAGTCGTAAAAAAGCATCCTATTTTAATCGTCATTGATGTTGGCAAAGTAGAATTAGTTGTCACAGTTTAAATCCGTTAATAGAAACAACTTTGAGGACAAGCATCATCCAAAACTGCGGTCAAGCCAGCCTCCACTCGCAATATCGAAATCAAGTGAGCCGCCACTGCTATTGTCAATACTGTGCATTACGGTAATCTGCCGCTAACGAGCGGCGTTGGTTACCTTCACAATAAAAGCGTCTCCACTAATGCATAAACGTCATTTGTTTGGGTTGAAAGAAATTAATAAAAATATCAAATAAAGTATTTCTTGGCTGTCAACTAACAATACGCTCACCCCGGAAGAACAAGAACTCTCAGAAAAGCACAAAAAAACATTCTCAAGTGGAGATAGAAAATAAAGTCAATGGTAATTTACATCAATTTCACCTGATATTAATTGAGTTTTCAGTATCCCGTGAGGGGCTGTAGGTCTGGGGTAACTACAGCACTCCGGCTATCCAACGCGGCCACTCTCGTCCGGATCTGATGTCGCATTTGGGAATAAAAGGCCTCTGAAATGTGGCAAGATGACCTTATTTCTGACATGGCCTGAATGCCTAACAGGTTGACATTTTCGACCGTTTTGAAAAAATTCCTAAAAATTAAGTCGTCGTTATCCCGTGAGGGCTGTGGGTCTGGGGGTAACTATAGCACTCCGGCTATCCAACGCGACCACTCCCGTCCAAATCTGATGTCGCATTTTGAAATAAAAGGCCTCTGAAATGTGGCAAGATGACCTTATTTCTGACATGGCCTGAATGCCTAACAGGTTGACATTTTCGACCGTTTTAAAAAAATTCCTAAAAATTAAGTCGTCGTTATCCCGTGAGGGCTGTGGGTCTGGGGGTAACTACAGCACTCCGGCTATCCAACGCGACCACTCTCGTCCAAATCTGATGTTGCATTTTGAAATAAAAGGCCTCTGAAATGTGGCAAGATTACCTTATTTCTGACATGTTGACATTTTCGACCGTTTTGAAAAAATTCCTAAAAATTAAGTTGTCGTTATCCCGTGAGGGCTGTAGGTCTGGGGGTAACTACCGCACTCCAGCTATCCAACGCGACCACTCCCGTCCAAATCTGATGTCGCATTTGGGAATAAAAGGCCTCTGAAAAATGAAAATATCACCTGGGTTCTGACATGTTGACATTTTCGACCGTTTTGAAAAAATTCCTAAAAATTAAGTTGTCGTTATCCCGTGAGGGCTGTGGGTCTGGGGGTAACTATAGCACTCCGGCTATCCAACGCGACCACTCCCGCCCAAATCTGATGTCGCATTTTGAAATAAAAGGTCTCTGAAATGTGGCAAGATGACCTTATTTCTGACATGGCCTGAATGCCTAACAGGTTGACATTTTCGACCGTTTTAAAAAAATTCCTAAAAATTAAGTCGTCGTTATCCCGTGAGGGCTGTGGGTCTGGGGGTAACTATAGCACTCCGGCTATCCAACGCGACCACTCCCGTCCAAATCTGATGTCGCATTTTGAAATAAAAGGCCTCTGAAATGTGGCAAGATGACCTTATTTCTGACATGGCCTGAATGCCTAACAGGTTGACATTTTCGACCGTTTTAAAAAAATTCCTAAAAATTAAGTCGTCGTTATCCCGTGAGGGCTGTGGGTCTGGGGGTAACTACAGCACTCCGGCTATCCAACGCGACCACTCCCGTCCAAATCTGATGTCGCATTTTGAAATAAAAGGTCTCTGAAATGTGGCAAGATTACCTTATTTCTGACATGGCCTGAATGCCTAACAGGTTGACATTTTCGACCGTTTTGAAAAAATTCCTAAAAATTAAGTCGTCGTTATCCCGTGAGGGCTGTGGGTCTGGGGGTAACTACAGCACTCCGGCTATCCAACGCGACCACTCTCGTCCAAATCTGATGTCGCATTTTGAAATAAAAGGCCTCTGAAATGTGGCAAGATGACCTTATTTCTGACATGGCCTGAATGCCTAACAGGTTGACATTTTCGACCGTTTTGAAAAAATTCCTAAAAATTAAGTCGTCGTTATCCCGTGAGGGCTGTAGGTCTGGGGGTAACTACCGCACTCCAGCTATCCAACGCGACCACTCCCGTCCAAATCTGATGTCGCATTTGGGAATAAAAGGCCTCTGAAAAATGAAAATATCACCTGGGTTCTGACATGACATTTTCGACCATTTTGAAAAAAATCATTTCATTATGTCGATCGAAATTGAGCTTCCCCTCCTTTACAGACTAGCATCTGCCACTGCTTTCAACATATACACAAATTAATACACATTCACACATTTATTTTGCACAATTTTACACTCATGTACACATTCATAATGTCCATACACACACACGCACATTTACAAATTTATTTACACAATTTTACACTCATGTACATATTCATAATGTCCATATACACACATTTATAATGTACACAATTTTACACTCATGTACATATTCATAATGTCCATATACACACAGACACATATACACACATTTATAATTTACACAATTTTACACTCATGTACATATTCATAATGTCTACACACACACACACACAGACACACACACACACACATTTACAAATTTATTTACACAATTTTACACCCATGTACATATTCATAATGTCCATACACACACGCACACACACTCAGATATATATAGACGAAGGTCTCCTAGGTGTCCAATTCACACTCATGGCTCACATACAACGCATGACCAATTCCCTGTTTTTGCCTTTGCCAAGCTCTCCACGGTCATTCCAAGGCATTGCTCGTGATACCACCTTTCACATTCGTCACACTGTATCTATATAAAGGGGAAAAATAAACAAACACACAGCATTATAAAACAACCTATTGCAAAATTATGTATCGGGCATCTTCCAACCAGAATAACTCTAAGTTGTTTTTACAATTCAACATACCACATATTAAATTTTTCTGACTTGAACTATTCCAATTTAAACAGTGTATGCAAACCATCGTAACGGGAATATACATATTCTTTTTCAGCAAATTTGCATAGTAGCGTTTTTAGAATAGACTTAACAGAAACATGGATGAAGGAGTCAGATGTAATAGAGAGAAATAAAAAACGCTGCGATTTTCTGGAAGAATGCGAAGGCATGAAAAATGTGTGAGTTCTTCTGTGAAAGTCTGGGCTGAAAGGCAAGAAACATTTGGATTGAGAAGATGATACAGTCTGGCCGTATCTCTCACACACACACACACACACACACACACACAAACTTAACATCTACCACTTAACATCTACCGAGGCCGTATGTGGCCCACAATGTGAAATGAGTTTCACGCCCTTGCTCTACACCTATCAGTGTTAAAACCATACAGAAAACACCCTGTTGCCTCACACCAGACCTGTATAGGAGAGCTTATAGCAAGATAATCTGGATCATCCTTCTCTGCCTCTTTCCTCTGCCTGTGTGCGCTGTCAGAAAATTAAACTTGGTGACTTTATGTTGTTGTTGTTGTGCAATCCTTTAAAATAAACCAACATGCAAAGGAACCAGTAGTTTAATGCGGCAAATTTACTTCTAGGTTCCTTTAATGGGGATAACAAAATATGAAGATAAATTAATTGTGTGGTCTTGCAATGTAAAACTCACCCAGTCAATCAAAGGAGGACCTGCTCCAGGTGGTTTGGCCAACGAGCACATGGCACAGTGCATGGTGGGATCAAATACTACAACATGATGAATCATCATTTAATGTACATTTAAACATACATACTTTTTTTGAATGGGTGATCAGTATAAACTAACCAACCTGATGCTGCCAGTATTTCCAATCCAAGTCTTGTTCTCTCATTGGCCATTTCTTTCGGTGACGAATCAAATTTAATATGTGGAATCTTTGGAAATGTTTTCATGAGCTCTGCGGCAATCTGAAACACAAAGTGATTTTCTTCAAAATTGTTTGGAGTGAACAATTTAAAAACACAGATTATACAAGGATGCAGTGTGTTCCCATTTCTTTTTTAAATGAAACACATCATATAGACACAGATAATACACAAGCAGAGGCCATTCTATATTATTGGAAGAGTTCTACTTGCCAAGGTAACAATCACACCGCAGCTGGATGAATCCTGCTGTGTGGGGTGGGCCAAACATCCTCCTAACCAATCTTTATCCTCCCACTCTGCTTTTCCGTGGTGCGTTTTCCGCATTGTTAAGAATTCACTGGATGTTTGATGAAGGAGACAAGATTAAAAACTTTCCCACTGTGAAAATTAGTCTTACTTGGTTTAATTGAATTGAATTGAATTGAATACAACTTTATTGTCAAATGTGCTGTACGTATGTGTAACATACAGCACAGATGAAATTTCTTCCCCCTCAACATAAAACAAGAGGAGCCGCTGCGGGTGTCCGCGCCGCCATCAAAAGAAAAGTTGACCAAGAAAATGACAAAATAATACAAGACAACACATGAAACACATACATACATTGAATAGCCTGAAGAGTTGATGAGAAAATATTCACATCTGCGATACAGGTGGCACAATTAAGTTTAGGTGTAGGCTAAGATATGTCAGGACCACATCTACACATTCTGCAGTGGTGAAATCATGGAAGTATAAATACCGGAATCTTTTGGCTGCAATCGTGGAATCGTTGACCTCTGTGTGACACTGAGCGGGATCCACCAGATATACTGTTCCAGTATCAGCATTTATGTACTGGAAAAGGTGTAAAGAGAAATCCGAGGTTACACATGCATATGTTATATATTTAAGGAAAGTGACATACGAACTAGAGGTTGCAAATTGTCAATACTCAAAACTTAGAGAAAACACCCTTGTAACTATTGTAGGCAAGGAATGCATTTCTTTTTCTTTTCCATGTGAATACATGAACTGCACTCACCAGAAGTTTCCAGTGGTTATTGTTTACATTTACAAAGGATAAAATTCCCTTGTAAGAGTTCAGGTTTTCCTGTCAATGCAAAAAAAGATTAAGTCTTATAACTTACATTCATCGATCTAGTAAACACATGATGGTTTTGAGAGCTATCCCCCTAATTGGCTTGGGGCCCTTCCCCAGGTCATAACAATACCTTCGGGAAACAGTGCCGTGGAAGCGTACTCTTGTCCCCAGAGATGATCAGTTCAGCAGTGTAGTAACTCATAAGATAAAAGCTCCTCATCACTCTGAGTTTCTTGGCCAAAACGTGAAACAATCCTTCAATGATCTATGTAGAAGAGCAATATTTTTGTGACATTGTTTTTCAAATGAGTATTTAATTATTGTACTTAATCATTATAAAAACAAAATGAGAACTGCACCTCGCCAGTGAGCCACTCATGAGGTCGGAGTGAACATAGCTCACTGTGCCGAATAACCATGTCAGAACCCAGGTGATATTTTCATTTTTCAGAGGCCTTTTATTCCCAAATGCGACATCAGATTTGGACGGGAGTGGTCGCGTTGGATAGCCGGAGTGCTATAGTTACCCCCAGACCCACAGCCCTCACGGAATAACGACAACTTAATTTTTAGGAATTTTTTCAAAACGGTCAAAAATGTCAACCTGTTAGGCATTCAGGTCATGTCAGAAATAAGGTCATCTTGCCACATTTCAGAGGCCTTTTATTTCAAAATGCGACATCAGATTTGGACGGGAGTGGTCGCGTTGGATAGCCGGAGTGCTATAGTTACCCCCAGACCCACAGCCCTCACGGGATAACGACGACTTAATTTTTAGGAATTTTTTCAAAACGGTCGAAAATGTCAACCTGTTAGGCATTCAGGCCATGTCAGAAATAAGGTCATCTTGCCACATTTCAGAGACCTTTTATTTCAAAATGCGACATCAGATTTGGACGGGAGTGGTCGCGTTGGATAGCCGGAGTGCTATAGTTACCCCCAGACCCACAGCCCTCACGGGATAACGACGACTTAATTTTTAGGAATTTTTTTAAAACGGTCGAAAATGTCAACCTGTTAGGCATTCAGGCCATGTCAGAAATAAGGTCATCTTGCCACATTTCAGAGGCCTTTTATTTCAAAATGCGACATCAGATTTGGACGGGAGTGGTCGCGTTGGATAGCCGGAGTGCTATAGTTACCCCCAGACCCACAGCCCTCACGGGATAACGACGACTTAATTTTTAGGAATTTTTTCAAAACGGTCGAAAATGTCAACCTGTTAGGCATTCAGGCCATGTCAGAAATAAGGTAATCTTGCCACATTTCAGAGACCTTTTATTTCAAAATGCGACATCAGATTTGGACGGGAGTGGTCGCGTTGGATAGCTGGAGTGCGGTAGTTACCCCCAGACCTACAGCCCTCACGGGATAACGACAACTTAATTTTTAGGAATTTTTTCAAAACGGTCGAAAATGTCAACATGTCAGAAATAAGGTAATCTTGCCACATTTCAGAGGCCTTTTATTTCAAAATGCAACATCAGATTTGGACGAGAGTGGTCGCGTTGGATAGCCGGAGTGCTGTAGTTACCCCCAGACCCACAGCCCTCACGGGATAACGACGACTTAATTTTTAGGAATTTTTTTAAAACGGTCGAAAATGTCAACCTGTTGGGCATTCAGGCCATGTCAGAAATAAGGTCATCTTGCCACATTTCAGAGGCCTTTTATTTCAAAATGCGACATCAGATTTGGACGGGAGTGGTCGCGTTGGATAGCCGGAGTGCTATAGTTACCCCCAGACCCACAGCCCTCACGGGATAACGACGACTTAATTTTTAGGAATTTTTTCAAAACGGTCGAAAATGTCAACCTGTTAGGCATTCAGGCCATGTCAGAAATAAGGTCATCTTGCCACATTTCAGAGACCTTTTATTTCAAAATGCGACATCAGATTTGGACGGGAGTGGTCGCGTTGGATAGCCGGAGTGCGGTAGTTAAACCCAGACCTACAGCCCTCACGGGATAACGAAAACGGAATTTTTCGGAATTTTTTCAAAAAAAAATTCAAAAATTATCAGGTGAAATTGATGTAGAATTACCATTGACTTTATTTTCTATCTCCACTTGAGAATGCTTTTTTGTGCTTTTCTGAGAGTTCTTGTTCTTCCGGGGTGAGCGTATTGTTAGCTGACAGCCAAGAAATACTTTATTTGATATTTTTTATTAATTTCTTTCAACCCAAACAAATGACGTTTATGCATTAGTGGAGACGCTTTTATTTTGAAGGTGACCAACGCCGCTCGTTAGCGGCAGATTACCGTAATGCACAGTATTGACAATAGCAGTGGCGGCTCACTTGATTTCGATATTGCGAGTGGAGGCTGGCTTGACCGCAGTCATCCAAAATGGATTATAAGTGTCGTTCTTTTCAAAACTGGAAACAAATTGACCATTCGGTTTGAACTTCAACTGCACAATGATGCTCTTGCTGCAGTTATGCATCTATAATTATTTCAACATGCGAGTACAAAGCGGAGAAGGAAAAAAAAAGGGCGGGGGGTTAGTTCCCTTGTGTATTTGGCATTTTAGATCTTCTATTTCGTGCTATAAGGTGCGTGGTCGTGGCTCGCCGTCCCTCGACCAGCTGTGCAGCAGGCAGGAACTGGTCCAGTGTGCATGTGTAGAGTAACCAAAGGGGCTTTGGGCCTTGTTTGGGTTGCACGAGAAGGGGCTACAGGCCACCTGCCGGAGGGGCTTGCCCTGTTCCAATCCTCCCAAATCCCGCCTTTCAACCGGGAGCCAAGCCGGGGTTCTTTCGTGTGGGCCTGATCCACCGTTAAGACCTGGGCAAATATTGAACAAGCTTGGGCCCAGACTCAAACGCATCTGTTGTCATACTGTCTCCACTCTACTGCCGGCCTAGAATGGGGAGAGACACAGTTGAACACCCACCGGGTCTTTTCGTATTCACTTTTTGTGTGGACCCGGGAAAGACATAGTTTATACTTTGCAAACGCAAATGACGAGTAAACAAACATGGGGCGAGGAGGCTGTGAGGTAGTAGAGATGCAGTTTGGAAGACCCGAAGTGACAGAGAGATTGCCAATATTTCATATGCCGCCGTCTTGTTGCTCGATCCGTGCGGCGGGATTTTTGGGGATAATCAGGAAGTGAGGGTTTCACTGATAAAGTAGGAGCGACGCAAACAAAAGGCTGGCTGAATTTGAATATTGTCCCCACCTTTGCTCAAATATGATCGTGACCAATCATCACATAAATCAGACATCCCTGCATGAAAAAACATCCACTTTTTTGGGGGGTGGGGGGAGAAAAAGTGTATTCTTTAACTCATTCAGTACCAGCCAATCCTGGACCAAGTCTGAAAAGACGTTTAAAAACGTCTTTGGGAGTGAATGAGTTTAATAATATAGTTTTATGTTTTAGGAATAAAGATGTCATTTCCACATTAAAAAG
Organism: Hippocampus abdominalis; assembly: GCA_018466805.1. NCBI lineage: Eukaryota > Metazoa > Chordata > Actinopteri > Syngnathiformes > Syngnathidae > Hippocampus > Hippocampus abdominalis. The sequence goes on along the minus strand of CM031697.1, from coordinate 6,954,087 downwards.
GCACATTTTTAATTTCAAGACAAAGTTTTGCAGATTTGAAATTCACCTGTGAAAATGTCACTTTTCTTACCCTGTTCAACCTCAACATTGATCTCTAGTGTGACAGTTGACAAAATATAGCTGCCTCATAAAATTGAACATGCTTCTTTATTCTTATTTCAATACAATTAATAAAAAAAATAAAAAATAAAGTCCCTAAGAATAGGAGTTTATTCCTGTGACATTTACAAGTCACCATTTTACGATACTTTTGTGGCACAGTATCTTGACGGTGTTGTGCAATCTGTACACTGATGATTTGACATTACAGCAATGTGTCATTTCTTCAGTGTAGTCCCGTGAGAAGAAATCATGAAATAATTACAAAAATCTGATGGGTGTACACACCTCTGTGAGATAACGCATCAGGGCCCTGGATGCTCAGCACATGGCTAACTCCACAACAACAACAAAAATATTTTCTTGAATTTAACACAGTTAAGAACGTTAAAATGTTCGTAGAAACGTTGTCGGAACAGTGAATGAACGTGTTAGCGTGTTTGATTCAGGTTGGGTATATTGGTATTTCCGCAATGTCCTGTCGGATTGCAACGGTCGACCCGAGTCCCGACGTGGATTTTATGGCAGCATTTAAGAAATCATTTCATCTCACCTCGTACACCTCGGGGAGGTATTTGTTTTTTTTGTTTTTTTTAACGGCTGGCCTCCGAATTGCAACAGTTGCTTTCTCACAGGTTTTGAAACTCGACCTCGCAAGACAGGTATGGCCAGTTTCAGCCGGTGGGGCCACTCCCACCAATGACCGAGCTCCGACTGGCACGTTTTGACGCATATCCTCCTTTTTTTTTTTTAAATCAAAGGCGTCAGATGGTCGCGCCGCCTCGTCGAAAGCAACTTGGATTTCGGGACGGCGTTCGACGGAACAGGTAGCTTGCACTTCAACTTCGGTCTGTTGTGAAGACATAGTCGAACTTTGTCACTGTTGGGGAAATATGTTTGGCCTTATAAGATAATGGTTAAGATATGTCATGAGTCTGTTTCTGTTTCTAATTGAACCACAATTCTATGTTAGGTTATGACTTTGGTTGCTTTACGTTGTAATTTCACCTTTCACCAGCGGCTTTCCTCGGTTCGTACAAATTTTTTAGAATGTTGCATTCGAGCTTAACGCACCGTGTGAGTTGATGAGTCAGTGTAGCAATTATGTCCCACGAGGTCAAATCTTTGCGTTGTCTTTGGTCTGCGCACATTTCAAGTGGGTGATGTCGACTCTTTGATTTCCAAGGAACCACTCAAAATGGAGGTCAAGAAAAAGAAGTTGATGGACAACATCTGCATGAAAACAAAGCTGGTCAATCTGATGAAGCCGGGGAAGAAGGCAGCAGAGAAGCAAAAGAAAAAAGTCGGCGTCAGACGCAGCATATCTGTACCGGACCTCAGTGTCAAGCCGGACGACGGTCTTCTTCCGAAGACCGCCTTGCCCAAAACGTCCGAGGCTACGTTTTTTGGATTGAGCGATAGCGATTCTGCTGCGAGCGGCTCCATCCCAGACGGCTCGACTTCATTTGACAAGCACATTAGCGTCCGGTTTCCCGCAGACGCAGGCTCCAATAGAACTGCTTCCCCAATTAGCTCGCCAAATCTCAACGAGGGAGTTCACAACGTGCTGACTCCAAGCACGGAGAAAAGAGCCAACACACCTGTTGAATTGCAAGCCAAGAGGAAAGGGCCTTTGTTTAACTTGGACCCTTGCCCAGTCCCACGATCCGTCTTTACCAAAGCCGGTTCACCAATGCCCAACTCCGCTATGAGTTCTGAACGATCTTGGCTGTCCGAGGACATCTCAGCCGACAGAGCGCTGATCTCCGAAGCGCTAGCCAGAGCTAGCTCAATGGGAGAACAAGATAACGTCAACGCGCATCCAAAGGCTACGCATTTCAAGCAGGACAGGCCGCCGTCTGGAAAAGGCAACCTGTCCGAACAGCGGGAGAAGACGCCCGCCACGTTGGATTCTCTCGGTAAACCTCTGGGGAGCGGAGACTGCGGCAGCGACTACTGTTGGCCCGGCGAAGACCAGTTGGCCATGCCGTGGTTGACGGACATGGAGGGACTGGACACGGATGTTGCGCTTTCCTCCGTCCCAAACGAGAACAGCATTGAGGAATTTTTACTGGAAGGAGGCACTCAGGAGGAAATTGAGGTCAGTCTGAAATACATTTGCTAAATCTGTGTCTGGTGTCAATGTCAAAATCCGGGGGAAGCATAAAACCTTTTTTTTTTTCAGTTTAGTCTAATATCCAAAGGAGTTAATTTTGGAGTAGTGCAGACATCAAGATAGTTTGACGAGCTGTAGAAAATCAGAGCATTCACAAATCATATGTAGCTTGGTCACATCTATCGTGGGTGGGTTAGGTGATTCGATTTGCTGTCGATAAGGGCGAGGCTTGAAATAAGCGGTTTCGCATTGACTTTGCCGGCCAAAATTAGTGTTTTCGGCCTCATTAAAAGTGTCTCAACAAAGTCGGACCCGCGAAACGTTTCCAGGAAAGCCTGACTGGGCTCACGTCAAACTACCGCATGTTAGTCGGAGGTTGCGGGAAGTTCTGTGCTACTAATCAAGAAGCAGCGAATAAGCTACATTTCTGCCAAATGTCATACTCACAAAGAGATCATGAAGAAAACACAGCAAAGCCACGTTCAAGCTAAGCTAACCTAAATTTGACACAGCTAGCGCGTTCAACACAGTGTTTATTAAGTGCTTGGGTGATGGAGTCCACTTTTCACAGACGTCTGTCTATAACCGTGTTCAATCCTTTGAACAACAATATTTCAGGCAAATGGCTAATAATAATAATACATTTGATATGAAAGCACTTTTCATAGTACTCAAAGATTCACAAAACGGCCTGTAATCTTAAAAGTATACTAATGTAAAATGAAATATTTCAAATGTATCCGTAATGTTATTGCCGTGTTTTCACGATAGAGTCCTGAGCTTTGACTTTGACTTTGACTTTGGGGTCTGCAATATAAATGAAAAAAAAAAAAAATTTAAAAATCAGAGAAATTTCACAAGAGCAGATCTTAAAAAAAAACAAATAATAATAATAATAATAAATAAATTACGCTTTGCTTCTAGACAAGAAAATAACATTTGCTGCTACTGTATGTGAAGTGAAGAAATAAAAACTGTTGACTTAACAAAAAAAAAGAATAACAATTGTTCATGCTTTATATTGTGATCTTTGATTTTTTTTAACTAAACCATTTGCTCCTCAAATGAAGTAGTTGATTCAAAAAAACTGCTTCGCTAAGAAAAAAAAATGGAGCTCTGCAAGGGTTTCAAAATATTACAAGATTTTTTTTCACTACGTTTGTCACCGATTGGTGAGTTGGTACCAATGTTGCACATAAGCAGGCTCCGAGCTGCACGTGTTAAGCGGTGTCTTAGGCATGCTAATGTTTTCTTTTGTGCTTTCATAACACTTAATCCCAGTTTATTCATCGGCGGTATATACTTTGTGTTCTGTTGGTGCAACCTCACAGAACAAGGCTTCTTGTCCTGTCAAGTTAAGCGACCACCCGGGATTTGGTCGTGTTGTTGAAACTAAGACAATCTCGACCGAGATCGGAATCGGGCCTCTTCCAAATGTGGGGGAAAAAAACTCACGACAGCCTTTCGTGCACCCTGTAACCTGATAACATGATGAGCTGTCCACTGTAGTATCCGCTGTCCCTGAAAAGGGTTTCATGTGGCTCACTAAACATGAGGGAGGATTACGGTCGCCATAAATGGTCAAAAAGCATACGTACGGGGGTCTTTGGTTTACGGTGGACTGCCACACCGTGATGAGCACATATTTGGTTGAAAACTTTCAAGACCATTAATGTAAAAGAATGAAAATTAGTACGCATGGTAGTCACTGAACATGCCTTTTTTTTTGCCACATGACGCAATCAAGTCGATTGCACGCCTCAAAACGTACAGTATGTCGATACCGCTGTAATTATGACGACGACTCAGGGCCAACGGGCGAGTCGCACATACTTGTCAACGTTTTCCCCGTATTTTTTTTTTTTAATCATTTCAAATAATGTGCGGCGTATTACAACTTTTATACGGGGAAAAAAAAAATTGTGAACGGATCTCACAAAGACCATTTTGGCTCAAATCCAGTATCACCTCACCTGCTGGTAGCCAACGACAATGCCGTCGTCGATCGCTACTATTGTCATGGCAAACCAGCAAAAGTAATCCTCAATCGTATATTTTTTTTTCAGCACTGCGTCCGGTCGGATTGATAAAGCATGACGTGCGCATGCGCGGAAAGCCGTTGTCTGGGTTTTTGTTGCTTTGTTAGGGGAATTGTAATCATTTATTAAGGGCAGCTATTAGCTGAGGCGAAGTCCTCGCGTTCGGGGAAAAAAACGTCAATCGTCTCACTTTGCGTTCAGTTCATCAACGTGCGAGATGTTTCTATTCCCTGGAATCAAATGGACTTGTTCTGAATGCAGATGTCCAGTGAACCATGTGATTTCTTTGAAGAACCTCTCGCCGACCCCCTGGAAACCTCAGTGAGTGGCCCACCTGACTTCTTTGCCATAATAGAGTTGTCCAATCACTTGTGATGATCAATCTAAATGTGAATGGTGTCCCTCGGGGCAGTTTTCATCATCAGGGTTGGACGTCCAAGTCCCGGCGGCCCCGCTCCAGAAATACCTGCTTTGCATCAGCTTGAAACGTGGCCAAAACCTGGTCATCCGAGACAGACGCGGTAGGCGAACAATACTCAAAACATGTTCCGGATTCACAACCTGTCCAAACTTGATCTTGATTGCTCAACTCCTGTCACTATACTTTTAGTTTTGATGTTTTCGTGTGTGAGCCAGTTGGACCCTTTCCAAAGTTTGCAAACGCAGCCGGCGTTTGCTTGCGAGGATATCGTCTCCTGTCGAGGGTTACGGTCGTGTGCAGTCAGCACACTTGAAGTATGCTGTCGGACCAGTACGAGAGCGATAAGAATGTGATGAAGGAATCCGTTCATCGGGACTTTGAAAACTCCATCACACTCACTGGCAATTAACTGTCTGAAATGAATCATACGTTTCACGCTTTTGTGCAGAAGCAAAGCCTCCACAACGTTATTTTGCTATTTTAAATGAACCGATGAATCAATTTCGTTCAAATTCTCATCGATCAAACGCCAACAGGGAGGCACCCGTACAAATTGGAATAATACTTCCCGGTGAGCCTATTGACCTCATCCGGGGCGCCATCACTCCGGTAAAATTGAAATTGGGAAAGTAGTAACCACTGGTGTTATTGAATATAATTGCTATCTATCCAAAAACTGGCATGTTTGTCTCACTTGGAGGCGGCCAGAAATTTTTCGCCAGTGCTACACTCTCTTCCCAACCAGATGTCTGACGAAAATGGAATATTATATATGGACAAAATTACGTGTATACGTGCAAAATATATACTCTTAATACTTTCAATATTTCAACTTTGAAAAAACATTTTTCAATGCATCTATAAAAGATCTACTATCTTAACCCAACAACAAAGGGTTTGAAGTAAATAACAAACAACCACATATGTATTTTTTTCCCCCCAGTGCAAAGAGCTTTTATGCCTAAAAATTACCATTCAAGGACGGCACAAAACTTTTGAACAAGGAACCGATATTAAGTGCAAAAAGTTAGGTTTTTTTTCTCACAAAAATCATCTCTCTCGAAATTCACTATTATCGTCTTACCACGTTTGTCCCGCATATCATTCCCAATCCGCAGGAATTTATTTGGCCGATTCACATTATAAGATCAATGTAAGACCCAATACTAGCACTACTGAGACATCTGCTGGTGACTGATGGAATTACAACTCAAAATTACAGTCAACCGCTGCGGGAGGTTGGGGTTGATTTTCCATTTCATTCCCAGGATTTTTTTTCCCCACCTTCTTCCCCTCGTTGTCCATGAAAAAAAATATTGAATATTTTTATAGATTGAGTATTTTTTTTTTTCTATGTAGAATTTTTACCAGCATTGGTTGAGTTGAAAAAAAAGAGTGTGGCTCACCGACTTTGAGTTTGTGTGTGTGTATATATATAATATATATATATATACATATGTGGGCGGCCCGGTAGTACAGTGGTTAGCACGTCGGCTTCACAGTGCTGAGGTACCGGGTTCGAATCCAGCTCCGGCCTCCCTGTGTGGAGTTTGCATGTTCTCCCCGGGCCTGCGTGGGTTTTCTCCGGGTGCTCCGGTTTCCTCCCACATTCCAAAAACATGCATGGCAGGCTGATTGTGCACTCTAAATTGTCCCTAGGTATGAGTGTGAGCGTGGATGGTTGTTCGTCTCTGTGTGCCCTGCGATTGGCTGGCAACCAATTCAGGGTGTCCCCCGCCTACTGCCCGAAGACGGCAGGGATAGGCTCCGGCACCCCCCGCGACCCTAGTGAGGATAAAGCGGTTCGGAAAATGAATGAATGAATGAATGAATATACATATGTATATATAAATAAAATACAAGTAGTCTGGTCTTTGCACATGGCATTTTTTTTTTTTTTTACCATTTGCGGGTGGGTCTGGAATTCACTGCATGAGAGTTACACGTCTCAGTGTGATCGCAAAGGGCGTTGCGGTGCCCTTTTCGCTGACAAGATGGCAGCGTGATGATGCAACCCACACACGTTCCGTCCCTCGCCCCTGTTTGCCCAACAATCAGCGGTGTGCCAAAGGCTCCACCAAGGGCGTACATTGTCATTACATATTCTGAAAAGGACCCACGCCACCAGCCCCCTCTCGCGCTCTTTGGGTTTTTACCCCCACTGCAACCCCCCCCCCCCCTTTTCCCCGCCATTAATTTCCATCGTCACCGTCCTCGCTTGTGCCAAAGCTTTTCTCCTCGCGAGCTGCCACATTCTCCTCCTGTCAAGTTGCCTGGAGGTTTCCCTGTCACAGGCTGGCAGGGTGGAGCTGCTGTGGGTCCTGCCTGCCTTTTGCGAGATGTTCATTTGGAGTAGGGAGCTGACAGGCCTGACAGCCCATCCCCACAGGGCCTTTGTCATGTGATTCAAGCATCCCTGCAGGCTCTCTCCGGCACCCCTTTATCCCCCACCCCTACACAAATGAAGGCATGGAAATGGCTTTCATTTTTTTTTTTTTTTTTGCAATCGCAGAAACAAAGACGTCTCATACCCTCGGCCCAGACTTTATTAACAGGCCTGGGAGATTAACACTGGTTGCTTCGAGATTTTCGCTTTCCGCTCATCTCATGCTGGCGAGTGTTTCGGCTCTTTCACTATTAAACGGCTACACGGCAGTGTGTGTGGTACAATCCCTCCTCCTCCTCCTCCTCCTCCTCTTCGTCCTCCTCCTCCTTCTTATCCTCCTCTTCTGGAATCAGTGCATGTGTGTGTTCTTATATAAGACAATTCGACGACCTTCACGATGCCATACATTATGCTAATATGTACCCATTGTGCTTTCGAAGGTACGAGCGACCCGTACGTCAAGTTCAAATTGGAAGGAAAGCAGTTCTACAAGAGCAAAGTGGTTTATAAGAACTTGAATCCCAGGTGGAATGAGTTCTTCTCCTATCCCCTGCGGGACAGAGAGCAAATTGTGGATGTCCGGGTAGGCGTCGTTGTCCTCAAACCTTTCGATTGGAATGGAAATACATGATTTCACACACGGGCAAAACGCTCTCAAATGAACACTTTATCGACTCGTTGCAGGTCTATGATAAAAATCTGACGACTGATGACTTCATGGGTTCGAGCACCATTCCGCTGAGGAATTTTGAACTTTACAAGTGAGTGGCGGTCCCTTTACATCTGTGTCGTGGATTATGAAAACAATATAAGACAGGTGCAGGCAATAAAATGTGTTTTACAGTCAGAAGTATTTCATAACACCGCCCCCCCATCAATGTTAATGGGCGGCTTTGGCACCACGGAAATAAGCCATTCTTGTTCGTGGCCACCATTTGCTATCTGCTATGGCTTGGCTGTTTCAAAATCGAGTTGAGGACATTTTGTTGAAATGTTCATTTATTTCTAAATGGAATTTAATCCTGGAGAACCCAAAACCTTTTTCTTCTTTGGAAAATGATGAATTATACATTGAATGACTTCTATATGTTGACTGAACACCCAAATATGTTTTTTCAAATATTCAGTGCTTTAATCCGAATTTTTTGGATGAGGGCCAAGTCTGACCTTTGGGATTTAAAGGCAGCATTTGAGTAGCAGAATTTATTTTTTGACCAAAAAATATTTTTATTTTAAATATAATATGTTTCATTATATATATATATATAAATATATTATATATATATATATATATTATATATATATATATATATTATATATATATATTTTATTATATATATAATATATATATATTTTTTGCAAATTTGACCGCGTGGGTTCTCCAGGTTTAAAAAGTGACACGTATATGTACTGCATCCGGGGGACATTTTATTTTGAAATTGTACTGTAAACACGTTAGCTCATTACCTTTTACAGCCAGCAAAATCTCGCAATTGACCATCTCAGGAAATAAATATGCAAATAAAGTAGGTTGAAGGAGATTTGAAATCAAATATCACCTCTCTCTGTAGGACTTATGAATTGGAGTTGCCCCTCACTGATCCTAAAAGCAAAGAAGACGACATGGGAGTCATCTCCGTGGACGTGTGCCTAATGTTTCGGGACGCCACCATCAAACGGAACTGGGTGAGTATTTGCGGGTTGAAACTTTACCGCCGAGCGCGGAGAACTGTGTCGTGTTGACTCTTGTCCGTGTTTTCTTTGTACAGAGGTGGCCAGCCAAAAAGACTAAGGTAAGATTTACAACATAGGGACTCAAACCTGATGATGGGTTTATTGATTAAAAATAGCCACTAGGGGGCAGTAGATCACTGTGCTACAGTGCATCCCAAAAAAAAAAAAAAAAAAAAGGTGGATGGACTGCGTTCTAACCTTGGTTTCAACACCACTGTGCTGGTTTCACAGTGCGCTTGAATATTTGCAATGCCTCTCATTTATCAGCAGAAGAAGCACAATATGTCGGATCCAAACCAAAAATAATCAAATTGACTCCGCGTTGTCCTGCGAGGGACTCTTAGGTGAATATCACAGGGGGCGGTAATTGCGTTTGGTAGTAAACAAAGTTGCGGCGCCTCTCCGTGGCTTTCAGTTATACCGCCCCGCCGTAATTAGATTCGCCGTGAAACAGTTGCGCGGCTGTTCGGGACCGACTAGCGCTTGCATCGAGTGGGTTTGTATTCACACCTATGCAGTCACTACAGCTGCCACTGTTCTGTCTCTTGATGGTCCAGCAGACAATCTCAATTTGAAATGAGATGACAAAGGAATGAAGCCATTTTCAGTCACTACAGATGGTTAAAGGTACTCAAAGGGAGATGGAAAATGTGCGATGGGACTCTGCGCGGTTTCCCGCCGCCTAAGTCATCGTGCTAATTTGACAATGTAACAATGCCAGCAGCCCCCCCCCCCCCTCCCCCCCACACACACACTCTCCCCACCTCCCTCATATCATTTTTGACAATATCTTTACGGCGTTTTAACACCTATCCTGGAAGTGCTGAATCGCCCGCTTTTACAGCTCCACGCCGCCTCTGTCTTTGCAAACGTGTGCGTTGCCATCGCGGGAGACGGGAGTAAAATCTCTGTTTCCAAACGGCGCGGGGAGGCTCCGGCGGCAAAGGGTTAGGCACGCTGCCAGAGCGGCATGCCTAAGATCGGCACGGCTGATAATTCCCAGGCAAAGTGGGCAATAACCCAGATGTTAGGGAGTAATATCGCAGCTGCGGACGGACGGTGGCGAGGCGGAGGCCAAATGGACGCGGCTCTGAGCTGGTTGCGCCTGTCCCCGTGCTGTCTCGCCATATGGAAGCCATCGCGCGGCCCCTTTTTAGGACCAGGAATAGATTCTCTTCGGGGGCCACTTACGGCTAAGTGGAATTGTTTTATTGGCCGCTGAGATAGAAACCTGGCCAAGATAAACACTTGGGACGACTTGGCTGAGGCCTGTTTTCTATCGCCGCTCCACTCCCTCTGTTCTCTCTCCTTTTGAAGAGGGCTGATATTTATAGGGCCTCGCCTGCGGTGTTCCGTGTTAATTCAGGTCCCCCGAGATGAGCTTTGATCCCCTCCGGATTGGGTGGCAAAGCAGGTTGTGACCTCCGTAGCGAGGCGGGAGGGGCTGGAGCGGCGGCGGCGGCGGAGTTGTTTGTCTCCAGCCCGGGAAGCCGGACAATCAAAGAGGTTTGAGCAGGATGACGGTCCTCCTCTTTAATTACCGCCGGCCTGGCGCAACCTCTCTGCTGTTTGTGTTTTTACAGCGCGGCGCTATCGCTGAGCAGCCTCGCGGGAACTCTAACAGGGAAACGTATCAAGGCCCCTCTGTCTTGCGCCCTACGTGGTGCCCGGCGGGAAGAATCCGTTTGCCAAGCTTGTCCTCCATTTCCGACATGTTGACTAAGGCAAAGCATGGGAACATATGTCATGTTAAAGGAGACGTATCACGATTTATTTTCCTCTATTGGAAACCCTTAAAGTCTTAAAAAACACATCTGGAACATTCTTTTGTGAAAATTCCCAAAGGGTCAAGAATGACAAACGCTTTACGTCCCGTTTTCAAGCCTCGCAGAACGGCCATTTTGAGGTGCCCTTTCTGTCTCCTGTGCGTTCTCTAGTCACATATTCTAGGGTTCCCACGGGTCCTTAAAATTCATAAAAATCCATTAAAAAAGAAGTTGTAAAATTATGTTCTTAATTGTCCTAAATTTTCAGGGAAAGCTTCGAAAATCAATAAAAATCCTTAAAAATGTATTTTTATTCGAAAATAAATAGAAGTTTTATATTTTCTAAATGTATTTTTTTCTTACTGTACTTTATTTTAAAATGAATTCAAGTATTTTATAAGTATTAAATTTGACATACAGTATGTCAAATGAAGGGTTAGCTGATTGGCCCTAAAAATAAAGATGTGCCCTTCCTTTGGCAGCAATGATTTGAACACCAGCTCAGTGATATGTGGCTTTCTGTTCAGCCCGCATATTGCTGAGCGGGCATTAAATCCACTGTGAATCCCCTGCTAAATTGAGAAAAGGTCCTTTAAAAATGGCTACATTAGACCTCAAAAGTCCTTAAAAGGCCCATAAATAAAAAGCAAGTGGAAGAGTGGGAACCCTGTATTCAAAGTCTACTCTTCACAACTTCATCTATTTGCTTTTTGGGTAGTAGGAGTAAGGTATCCTCCATTATTTGCTGATGCCCAGGAGATAATGCGAGATAATGCTTAATAGGGAAGCAGTACAGTTGGTCCATGGAAGTATTTCAAAGTGATACATCTCGACTTGGAGACAATCTTTGTGCCGTATGTCAAACAGGAGTTAGGTTTAGCCTGGGTTGTTGGAGAGAGTTTTCGCAGCATTTAAAAAAAAAAAAAAAATCTAATCATCTATAAGCCATTTTTTTTTTCGGGTTACTGTTGTAAATTGAGTTTGAAATTATTTTATACTTAATGTCAACATGCACATTAGTCCAGAGATGGGACACATCTGTCCACCACCCCACCTCTCTCAGACATCGTAGTCAATGCGTGGCAGATCCTCGTGTGGAGAAACTTGGTGTGTGTCTGTTTGTCGGTGCATGTGTTTCACTTGGGGGGGTCTACTCACATTTGTTGCGAGTCATGAAGACATTAACTCATTCAGTACCAGCCAATTCTAGACCAAGTCTGAAAAGACGTTTAAAAACGTCTTTGGGAGTGAATGAGTTTAATGGCTGCGTGTTGAGTTATTTTGAGACGACTGTAAATGTACTTTTTTTTTTTGGGAGATCCTGTAAATCGGTGTAACATTCAGGATTAAAAAACAACAGTCAAAATATGATCGTTAATCTGTATGACTGTGAAGTACACAACGGCTAAATCACAATCATGAATATTAATGTAACCGTTCTCAAAATGGAGTATTATTACCTTTACAAGAGCAAAATTTACACGACTGGATCTCATCACGTGTACCTAATGTTGTGACCGTCGAGTCTATGAATCTCAAGGATGCACCCACATACGAACGCGCTGTAATGTGGGCCATACATGCTGCATTTTTTGCATAATATGCTGATGAGAGAGCTGTGTGCGTGCTCGCTGTGCATCATTACTCACTGCCGCCTGCTGTCTCCGGTGCGGCGTGCCAAGTGTCCTGACTCCCAACACTCAGCCTGGAAGCCAGTGATGAGTGGGACTGTCACAGCCCGGGACATCTGGCTGCTCGCTGTCGTCCTGCTCTCTTTCCTCTCTCTCTCTTTGCCAGCCTTGCCTGTCAGAAAAGAGATGTGCTAATGTCCTCCAGCAGAGATGTGTTGCAAAGTGTAAACCCTTGTCTTACTTTTTAAAACGCTCGGAGAAACATGAGGAGGTGTCAGGATGAGGCGGCAACATGTATGCGGTAGGGGAGGGCGAGCGGTTTGCACGTACAGTAGAACCTTAAAGGTGGAGAATCAGTTCCTTCCGGGACCTTTCTAGTTGTGATGGAACGTCAAGCTGTCGTTATTGTGAAACACTTGAATGCGCCGGCAATGTTTTAACATTCTTAACAACCGTAGAATTGTATCAAACAAAGTGCTGCACACAACACACCATTATTCTGTCACACAGTGTACATTATTTGCTTATTTAGCCACATTAGCAGTTTAAATGGCATATAGGGGATCCACAAGCACCCCAAACATCTGAATATACAGTCAAACCTCGGTTTTCGAACGTCTCGGTTCTCAACCAATTCGGTTTTCGACCAAAAATGTCGAGTTTTTTATGTCTCGGATGACGAACACATTTCGGTTCTCGAACAAACTGAGCGCACTTGAATGCAACACGAGGAAATGACGCTTTCCATTGTGAGCAGATGTGTTCAGTAAACATTTTTATTTTAAAAAGAGCGTGGTTTCGGTTTTCGAACAATTTCAGTTTTCGAACAGCCTTCTGGAACGGATTATGGACGAAAACCGAGGTTTGACTGTAATTTAAAACTCATCCGGCAAAATGACCCATAGAAATTACCGTATTGGCCCGAATATAAAACAGTGTTTTTTGGATTGAAATAAGACTGAAAAAGTGGGGGTCGTCTTATATTCGGGGTCTAGACATTATACCCATTCACGACGCTAGATGGCGCCAGATATCATTGAAGCGAATGATGAACTTGAGTCCCCAGGCCAAAGGGAACCCCTGCCACTAAGAATAAAAATGAAAATAGCGGTAGCACGAAGAAGAAAAATAAAAAATAGCAGTAAGAAAGAAAATTGAAGAAAATAATAGAAGAGATAACAGAAAATGGAGAAACGTAGCGACAATCTGGAGAAAAGTAGGTCGAAGATCGGCCAGTTTAACCGGCAGCTGAGGAGAAGTTATGATGTAATTTACATTTCAAAAACCAGAAGCCATTTATTTACGAATGTGATTGCACTTTAGTTGACATATTTAAATGGTCAGATATTAAGATTTGAATGAGGCAAAATAACCTGCTTTTTCTCTCAAATATATTGGTAGAATCATTTGTTTCAGACGAACTGTAATTATTTTCTGTAGAAGAATTAATTTGGTGTTCAAAAAGTCTTTTTTCAAACTTGAGTCTTGAAAAAGATGAAAAAGAGGGGGCCGTCTTATAATCAGGGCCGTCTTATGTTCGGGCCTATACGGTAATTGATTTGAGCTTGAAAAAAAAAAAAAACATGCCGAAAGTGTTGTACGTGCACATGGCAAAGACTCTCTGTAATTTCCTTCAACAACACAGGCTAAACTTTGCTCGTGCCTCTCATGCCAAAGACCTTGGAACGTTCGGAATGTTTCCCTTTGACACCGGTTTGTACATTCTTATTAGCAAGGGTTATGGCAGAATATTGTGACATCTTCAGTCGTTTCAGAAAGAGCACAAAAGGAGCAAACGGTTGAGTTTTTCAGTGAATAGCTGAAAATAGTCTCCACGGGAAAAAAGGTACATTTGTGAATTTGTGGGTGTTGACTGCGCATGTGTGTCTTTTCTTATGCCGTTTGTGTCTTTATTCCAATCTTTATTGCTTTGGTTTATTTATTTATTTATTTATTTTAATGTCCTGTTGTGCAAAATTAGCACACAACAGACACCAAGGTTATCACCAGAGGTTGCAAAAGTAGACCCTCTACATATAGTGACTCAATTCCAGTGAAAAAAAAAAGTAGAGAATGAAAAATATACTTTTACTGTCCATATACATTTATTTTAGTCACTTGTCACAATGAAAACCAAAGAAAATGTCTCTGCTTGCGTATATTGGGTTCCTTTTTTTTTTTTTAATTAACTTTTAAAGTGCTTCTTTTTAAAAGGAAAAAAAAACTTGACAAGGGCTGACATGCTAATCAGGACTGAACTGTTGCTGCACCAACCAAACAAAACAACTTAATTAAATATACAAAATTTTAACCACTGGAAATTTACATGTTTGTGTTTTTTTTTCTTTCAAATTAGTTGAAGAATTTTTTTAAAATGCAGCTGGTGTTTTTTTTAGGTTGGCACACGACGATGCATTTGACACGAGCCGTATATATATCTGACAACCCCAAACAGTTCTCTTAAATAAGGCCACGCCCACCATCTCAAATATCTCAAATATCTGCTTTTAAATGGAGGAAGTAAATCAAGTCGGCAGCAAAATGGCTCCTCAAGTCTGACCCCTTTGGAAAAAATGCCATCTTCTCACCTCTGCGCCATGGTTAATAACACAACATCTGCCTTGCACAGAAGGCCATTCAGTACCAGAGCCCGGCCGAGATGCAGAGGAGTCAGTCCAAGAGCCGCTTGTGGACGGGGGCTCTGGCCATCACCCTGGTGGAGGGCCAAGATCTGCCGCAGTGTGGACAGGGCGACATCTATGTCCGCTTTCGTCTGGGCGATCAGAAATACAAGAGCAAGGTTAGACTTTCAAAAAAAAAAAAAAAAAAACCCTCCCTGGTTTCTCACGCTCTCCTGTCTTTTTCGTGACACGCTCTTTTTACTTTGTTTTATCTTTTGCGGGGAGGGGGGGAGATTCCTTCGCCGCAGCGGGTACTCGTCTGTGACTCACCTCCACCTTGGCTCACTGGGCCGCGGCGAAGGCAGCTCATTAGAGCGGGCCGGGGCTGCCACTCACTCAGTGCTGCCGGGCGCTCCGTTGCCTCTCTCATTTGCATACCCAGCACGCCTCCGTTCATCTACCTGGACTTGTGGTTTTTTTTTCCTCCCACCCCCCCCCCAAAGGCGAGTCGTCGGCGTGTCGCCGCTGTCGTGTCATTTCTTTGTAAAAAAAAAAACCTCTCAGCCGTCCCGCTCCGCTTGTTTGTTTGTTTGTCGAACAAAGCCCATTCTAATTGGGAGCTGTCAGTGTTTACAATCCCAGCGTGGCTACCGGAGTGTGCGGGGCCGTCTCAAGACGGTTGTCCCGCACGGTGACTTAATCCGCCTGTCACGCAGACGCCGTTCGGTCTGATAAACGCCGTAAATGTAAATGTCTGCGTGTGCGAGATGAGCTTGCCTTTATTGTCTCCCAGAACCTCTGCATTCAAGGCAATCCCCAGTGGAGAGAGCGCTTTGACTTCAATCAGTTTGCAGATAACCAGGAACCTCTGCAGGTGCAGGCGCATTTAAAGAGAGGCAGGAAGGGTGAGGAATCGTGGGGAATGTGAGTACTTCCTGCTGGGTAATGTTAGCTCACCTTAGCGCAGAACCTGTACCTTCCCGGTGAAACCATTTTCCCCTTTTTTTTTGCGTGTCGTAGGTTTGAGGTTGACCTATCCAACCTTGTGTTTAATGAGAGGCAGCTCTACACTCAAATGCTGGATCCGGGAAAGGGCAGGCTGGTCTTTTTGGTGACCCTTCTACCCTGCTGGGGAGTCTCGGTCTCCGACATCGAGAACGCTCCTTTGGAGAAGCCTGATGAGAGAGACTCTACGGTGGAGAGATTTGTAAGTCTTAGCTTTTGCACAAAACACAGACATTTCGAGAAATGCGGAGCATTTGATATGTCAGAGATCGCGTGCGTTGGTTTGATCAAAATGTCCACAAACTTCGTTAATTACCATAATACAGTCAAACCTTGGTTTTCGTCCATAATCCGTTCCAGAAGGCTATTCGAAAACCAAAATTATTCGAAAACCGGAACCACGCTCTTTTTAAAATAAAAATGTTTACTGAACACGTCTGCTCACAATGGAAAGCGACCCGACGAAGCGTCACTTCCTCGTGTAAGGAAGGCGAGAGGAGTCAAATGGTGCATTCAAGTGCACTCAGTTTGTTCGAGGACCGAAATTTGTTCGTCATCCGAGGCATAAAAAACGAAAAATTTTTGGTCGAAAACCCAATTAGTCGAGAACCGAGACGTTCGAAAACCGAGGTTTGACTGTATTGTGAACTGTGGGATGAAGAAATTGACCCATGATACGCTCAACTCAACTTTGCTTCTATGGCGCTTTCTCAACAGTCGCAGTTGGAACAAAGCGCTCTGCACAAAACGTTAAAACATGAAGAATGGCTTTGATACACTCATAAATAGCCAAACTCAAACTTCTTCCTTCATATTTTTGTTGTTACGCCAAAAGCTGCGGTGAACGATTTCTCATTACATTTGCTAATTGAGTGTCTTTTTTGTTTTCCCAATTTTATTTATTAATTTTTTTTCCCCGCAGTGCCTCCGTAACTCATATCAATCCACGGGAGAAATCGGTTTCCTCCAAGTCAAGGTTTTAAAAGCAAATGAGCTTCCCGCCACGGACATCAACGGTAACCATTCGCCGCGCCACTTTTCAACAACGATTTGGATGTCAATTATTAACGCCGCATTGCCATGTGCAGGGAAAAGCAACCCCTATTGTGTGATTGCGCTCGGAAATGGCAAACTTCAAACTCACACCATCTACAAGAGCGTCAATCCAGAGTGGGACAAAGCAATCACATTGTAAGAAGGCCAATTGCCCCCCCCCCTACCCCCACCCCCCTCCTCCCACCTTCCATGGTTTATATTACAGCATGTCTGCCGCTGTCATGCCGCAGCCCCGTTAAGGACATTCATGATGTGGTGGAGCTGACCATCCTGGATGAAAATGGAGACAAAGCACCAGGCTTTTTGGGCAAAGTGGCGATTCCATTACTGACTGTAAGTTTGTCGGGCGTGTGGGCCACGGCGTTTCGGTTCTGCCCGTTGACGTTGTAAAAAGGAAAGCTGCTGTGCATTTTTTTTTCTCTCCACCTTTAAAAAAAATGAAATAATAAATTGGTCAACTGTTTAACTTGGCATACTGATCCAAGAATGGCTTGAACGCCATAAAGAGCGTAAAAGCATGGGTTGTATTTTCACTCGCGGTGGCAGCACTTCATCACCGAGCCACAAAAATCATCGATTCAGTTGCGGCAATTTGACTCCATATTGTCTTGACTGTGTTCAAAGGTTCAAAACGAGCAGCAGATTTGTCTCTACTTAAAGAAAGAGGACTTGAGTGGCCCAGCCAAAGGAACCATCACACTTGTCTTAGAGGTTATATATAATCAAGTAAGCGGAAAATCATTTTAAAAGATGCATCATATCGTTTGAGATCTGAAAATAATTGTTTTCTTCTGACTCCTGCTAGGTTCGAGCCGGTATTAGAAGTTTCCAACCAAAGGAGGAAAAATTCACCGAGGAAAACGTAAAGTTCTCGAAAAAGGTATCACCGCAGTCGTCGACTATGATAAAGAAGGGCTGGCCAAAAAGTTTGACACCACACATTTGAACTCCGCCCCCCAACCGCCGTCCATACTCATCGAAAAAAGTTCTGATCTTTTTTTTTTCAGTTAATGCAGGAGTGTCTGTGATTAAGCTTCATTTCAGTCATAAACAACAAAGACAAAACAAACTACAAAAACATCATGTCTCCTATCTGCGATGATCCCGACCGCTATTTGGTTGCAATTGTTCCCTGTTTAGGTTCTTGCTCACAATATCTATCGGGTTCGGAAAATCAGCACAGCGGTTCTGTACACGTTGCGGTACATTAAAAGCTGTTTTCAATGGGAGAGCACCCAACGGAGCCTCATCGCCTTTCTGGTAAGACGTTGCCTCACGTTCATGTATTGCCTTTGAGCCCCCCCCCCACCCCCCCACCCCTCCCTCCCCCCCCATACCCCCCTAATGAAAAAAACAATGTCTGCCTTCTGTTTTGGTCCCACTTGTATGCGCTTTATCCTTCAATCAAACCCCGCACGGCTTTCCTTCGATTCTGATGACTTTCGAGTCGAACCTTGTGGGGTGCAGTTTGTGCGTCAGACTTGTGAGCAAAGCCTCCCGACCCGAGGGACGGCGTGAGGAGGGATCACGGCGGAGGATCACGTGGAGGAGTGACGGCCTGCCTCCGAGATGTGATCCGGCGTTTTCAATGTCTCTGTTTAACTGTTTTTAATGAGGCGACGTGATCTAAGGTCCTAAGCCAAAATAATCTCGAGTCGCCCCCGTGAATCCCCCCTCAGAGCGGCACTCCATAATGTCATGATTAAGAGCGCGCGCTCGCCAGGGTGAGTGGGCGGTCACAGACGGGGTGCGAAGTGAAGAGCTAGCCTTTCGCCACCTTTCTTTCCCGTCCGCGCCGTCTCAGGATGACATGCAACTCGTACCTGGCGTATCCCGAGGAGTGAGTCACCCTGAGGCTATAGGCCTACGTATCTCAGCCTCGCAACGGCAAGACGCACAGACAAGGTGGTGGTGGGGAGGGGGGCGGGGGGGTACGCAAAGATACATAGGTAGGGAGAGAACAATGCGGGCGTTTGTATAAGAAGAAGAGTGGGAGGCAGGTTGGAGGAAAATGTTTGCCATTGGAGATTTGCAGATCTGACATGTGATGGGTCGGCGAAAAGACGCTAACGCCAAGGTGTGGAATATATGCTAGTTTTATGACACGTAACTTTTATCAAGTGGGAAACTTACTGTTGATTTTTTTTTTTTTTGGGTACACACATCGCAATTTTGAAAAGCCTAATCGATTTTTAAAGTGCGAGAGACCCGACACAATCAAAAAAAAAAAATAGCATATGTGTGCTTATGGCTGTTCTCTGGACAACCATAACAACACATCACATAAATAACGGTTAGGTACGGCCCAAAATTACAATTCTTGGCCGTAAACGTAAAATGGGAAACCAAGGTCGACAACAGAATCACCAAAAGAAATGATCATATGTTAAAAATCCCCCAAATTTTGCCAATTTGAGCGAGCTCTTCTTCCTGCCCTTGCTAGCAAAGCGCAGGCTTTCATTCCTCGGCGGCCAGGCAGCCTTCTCCCTCTGGGCCAATGAGCTTGTCATGGCGTGGTGGGAATGTTTTCCCGTGCAACGGTAGAAGAACAAATACAACACAAAAAAAAACCATTGTTAGCTCATCTGATCACGATGTACATTGCGACTCCTTTTCTCTACTTGTGAGACGTGCTAAAAGCATTCAACACTAGAACTCAGACTTGTATCCAAAATCTGTGTTTGCTATTCGTTTAATAAAATGCTCATTTGCTAACTAAAAAAATCCCTGAACGAACACTTCTCGGTGTCGCTTTTGAAGAGCGCGCTTCAAATTCACATTTGGCTTTTTTTTTTGGGGGGGGCGGCCATTTTGCATCTCAATTCGAGTCACCACTGCTCTACTCAACACAACCAAAATCCTAATGACGACACGCGCGACACTAAACATCTATCCAGCTGGGTTTAATCCGATTTATTTTTTTTCCCTTCAGCAATCATTCGCAAACATTGAACAAAAAACGAACGACCGCCTTAACTCAAAAGGCTAACGGGTGGGCCTTAGTGTCCATGCTCCAGCACACTCTGAGGCCAGCCTTCTTCGTACATTGACCCCCCCTCTCTCTTTCCTCCCAGTCATCATCCGCAATTAGGTTAGCGTTTGGAGCCGTCTACGACGTAGCACGCCGCCCGTGTGCTCTAATGAAAGCGGCTCCCACTCCTATCTTTATATCTTTAGGCAGTGGTAATAAGGTAACTGATTCCGACATTGACAGATGGCCTCTGCTTGCCTCTGCGATGTGCATAATTATACCACCGGCGTCTGCTTCCCAGGGTACGCCGGTAGGAAACGCTGCAGTTTGCGCCGCAGCTTCAATATACATTACAATACATTATTTATCAAGCCGGGTGGACCGGCGTGAGCCTTTTTACACCGCATACATCCTGTAATGCATTTCCGCCGCCGCCGCCGCCTCTGCTGGGACCGCGGGGATGTTCCTCGCCGAGTACTTTACCAGAAATACTTAGCTATTATATCACTCAGTCCCGCGGGCCAATTTTTTGACCTCAGCGCAGCATGCGGCCCCCGTTTTTATCCTGTTTATGGAGATGCGTGTATGCATTATGAAGCACCTCATCGGCGTGCGGTCTGTATAAGCTATTCAAATTATTGCATGACGGATCACTCCTGGTACACGGAGAGGATGGTGGGGGGGTGGGTGACATTTTGGGTGGTAACATTTTACTAGCAAGTCGGTAATGAGTAGCTATATGCTCAATTTCCGCCATACTTTCCGTTTGTCTTTTGTTTGTTTCATGTGTATGTCCGACACGCAAATAGGACTTAGCTGCTGTGTTTTTGTTTGTTACTCGTGCTATGTTACGACTTGGGTACAAATTTGGGTGAAGTCACCAATGTAAAACAAGAAGCTGCGATGTGGCCTTTCCATTAAAAATTTTTTTTTAAATCAAACAATAATACCTGTAGATGATGTGACGGGAGATGCTAGCTTTACTCATGACCGATACCGCTATCGGTCACGGTCGGCAGCCTTTCCAGTCGTGGCATCTGTACAGCGAGAGTTTTTGCTCGCGTTTCAAGGGAAGATGCTAGATTTTGGAAGACCTTCATTCAGGTTGTCCTCGCTTTAACGGCGGTACCGACAGACATTTCAAGGTTACATACGATGCGCAATGAAGTACATCGGGCAGCGGCGACAGAATACGTCACCGTGCCGCTCAGTTACCGATGTACTTCCTGTTTGCCGTGTAATTGTTTCATATTTATGGCCTGCAAGTTTTGTTTGGGTTTTTTTTTCCAATCAAATATTGACTGGAACTAACGATGACTTTGCTACAATGTTGACGTCGGTTAGTGAGTGCCCGGCTTATGTATAAATTTGCTTTTGGAAAGGAAACGGAGGACTCCATGCCAAAAGCTGAGCTCTACTGGGGACACACTGAATTTTGGGACACACGTCTTAATCAGTGAGCCTCCAAATGTCACCTTTTGACTGCAAATTTTAAGACCGTTTGGAAAATCCGATGCTAACATGAAAACGTTTTTCCTATATAATGTGTGTATTTTTGGGGTTAAAAAAAATGTCAGTAAAAAAAAAATATATATGATTCAGAGACCCAGCCGTTATCTCGTCTGTCTCACAGTCGAGTTGACTTCCCCGCATGGTTTCTTTCAAGCTTTGCGATGGCATCGAATGTTGGAAGTTGTAAAAAAGTTTGGTTGAGTTTGCCACCGCTGCACTGCGGATGTTGTTTATGAAGTGTATCGCTAATTAGGTTTAAAAAAAAAAATGCTGTCACGCTCTGCGGGAAAAAAAAGGACAGTTTTGGAAGTCAAAAATTTTCCCGAGTGGACAAAAACACAAACTGGAAAATTCCATGTTTTCCCCTCAGCTTGTTTGCGCTGCTGTAATGAGACTCGGATTGGCGTTTTTCAAGAGTTTGACAACAGCGAGGAACTGTGACGGCTCTAAATCTTCACAAAATAACCTCCTTTAGATGTCCCTTTCCCTGCTAGGACGCAGAGCCAAATGAATGTGCTATACATTCTCCAAGAAGGGTCACGCAGAGTTCTTTGTTGCACGACAGGATGCGGCCTTTAGATGGCGCTATAGCACTTCTGGAGAAAACGAGCGAGGGCCGTCTGACACTCCCCCTCAGCCCCCTTCTCATAGTTTCCTGGGGAAGAAGTTCTTGGCGAGATCGTCGGTTTTGGGAGCAGCGGAAAAAGACAAGTTGGAATAGGAATCTTAAATTAGCACGTATTAGCCAGGCAAATTAATCATCTTCAGAAGTTCAACTTTTGATTGAGAGTTAAAGAGAAAAGGGATCATTTGCACTTGAAAGCTGATTCGGAGCCTCGCTGTCATTAGAACTGCTTAAAGTATTTAAGGAGAATTAATATTTCAACGTGAGCGCTGCTTGAGAAACGTGTGTAAAGCTCCAGTTAGTTCTCTTTTTGACCCAGCCAGCCGCTTTTTTTTTTTTTTTTTTACATCCTGTGAAATGTTGATTGGCTCACATCACACACTGTAAAGATGGCATTTGATGAATGAATACTTGACGCGGCGACGTCCTAAATACATTTGGCAGTCACGACCACCAGTGGCGGGAAGTGCAAGTACGTAGTTAGGGAACGTTAACAAATTTCCAGGTGACTGTACGTAAGTGTTTATCTTTCTGGCGCCATTTTACATTTACTCCCTATATTTGAAAAAAGATATCGGCATGTTCTTCTCCTTACTTTGTCGAAATAGACGTTTTTCAACCATACGTGGATGACTACACGGTGTTTATAATTTTTTTTATTTTTAAAGATCGTTTTGGGACAGCAATGTGAATCATTAACAACGATGACACGGCAGATACAGAGATTGCAAAATACTCCCCATTCCTAACTTTATTTTAGAGAAATGTTTAACCAAAAATGATTGGTGGTGTATGCTCTTCCGGAAATACACATGCAGATAGGTGATATTATTTCAATGATCATTAGCTAATTTAGTTTTTTGTTGCTACTTTACAACATTCGTAAAGCTTTGGGATCATATTATTTTGATAGCATAAAATTCGAGCCAAAGCTAGCGAGGTCTTTGTTTTTGTAAAAACATCAACCGGAAAGGTTACTCTTTAGGTTATCACAACAAAAGAAGCATTGTACATGATATACAGTCATTAACAGTCAAAATTTAATACATTTTTTTTCACTTCTGTGCTTATGTACATTGCGGAGTCTGTACTTTTCATTTAAGTAGTTGAATCAGTACTTCCACTTTTACCAGAGACCCTTTTTTTTTTTTTTTTTACACAGTAATCTGGACACCAACTTCAATGTAGGGCGAGAATACTTTTGCCACCTCTGCGAACTGCCGATGTAATCGACGTCGAGGCGAGGGCAGGGTTCAGCTTGGGCCTGCCGGAGGTCTCGGGTGACCACCTGTGCAGAACCCTTGGCAGCGGCGGCCATTAACCAGAACACCCCCAGATCAAAGACGCAATCAGACTCAGTGGTAATTGTTCTTGTCAACACCCGTCCCTGAAAAGCGAAGGCTTTAGGAGTCCAGCGGCTGGGCTCGCCTGTTAATCGTCTCCTTGTTTCTGCTGTGCATCTGTTTTCTCTCTCCTTTGGGGTTGGGGATGACGAAAAAAAAATAAGTTGGAGGCCTCAAAAGGAGCGCCGCTCTTCACTCCCTTGGGGGTTACGCTCTCTCGCTCCCCCTGAGCTGTGTGAGTTCTCACAGCCTGTGCGGTGGGAACGCGTCGAGCGGGAACAAAAACGACGACGGCCGTGACGGTGAAGTGTGTGCACTCACACCGTTTGGAGGCCATAATTTATTAATTATTGAACAATACACCTGCATCACTTGCCGGGTTAAGGCAGTATTACGACAACAGCCATTCGCAACCTTGAAACGCAGCCGCTTTATTCAAGCAACTTTTCTGTTCATTCGGATTGTGAAAATGATGAGCACTCACATTTCAGTTGTTGTTGGCTTTTTAAAGCGTATTTCGTCATATTTACATCAATCTCAATATACCATCCCATCTTTGTCGCGCCAGGGTGATTGTTTACACCAGTGTTTCCCAACCTTTATTGATCCAAGGAACACATTTTTACAATTCGATTAATCTCACAGCACACGACCAAACGAAATATGCCACCAAATGTCTGCTATTATTCTGTTGTATGAATGACAACAGGCGTTTGCCCAGGTCATTTGTACCTTCGCCATCTCGTGGAAGGGCATTGAAATGCTCTGCCTGTCACTATATGTCACCGACATAGATAGATAAACACAAGTACATTCGTCGTACTAAAGAAATATCAAGTGATTAAAATGCGTAGTCATGTTTGGAGCAAAAATATAAATATACAATTTTCCACAAACTTAGTCATCACATGGTCATATGGTGTTTTGTCTCCAACAGCGTTTCCCGCTCTATTATGTTTTTTTTTAACTGGTCTGAGCACTGGTCAGATCCTTCAGCCAGAGACTGATACAGCCGCTCGTTCTTGCCTACTGCTGTCAGGCTATTCACCCCCACTCACCCATTTTTAATATGCTTGTATTGATATTTTATCATTCACATTTATTTATATACTTTTTGTTGTTGTTGTCTTATATGTATATATATATATATTTATATATATATATACACATACACACACTTTTGTTCTGCTTCTCCCTTTTGTGGCTGTAAATTGGGAAAACTCCATTGTGAGACAAATAAATGTTTTCTGATCTTATCTTTTAGTTTATGGGTATTTACATATTTTAATGCCCTTGCATGTGGTCAAGGAGAGTCACCGTCGTCAGTCCACTTTTCAGTTGTATATTGAATGCTGGGAGAAAATTAAAAATGAATTTAAATACTTCTCTTGCTAATCCCCGCCAAATATTTATTCCAAGTCACAACTCACGGAGGAATGCTCTGTGCTTAACCCCACCGTGCGTGCCGCGTTGCGATGACTTACTCGCCATCTTACTTTGCCACAGTGGACATCTGACCCCAGGCACTTGAGGCGCTGACCCTTCCTTTGCCCCACTATGCGAAGGGAAGGAAGGGGCTCTATGCCCTGGTGTGTTAACGTATGTGTGAGTGGAGCTGACAGCGTTTCCATGCCATTCTCCCTCTCCCACCCTTTGGGTGAAGTGTGGGGGGGGGGAGGCTCACGTGGCAGATCTGTCACCCAGGAGGTCGCTCAGTGTTAACGCACCCGACACGGATTAAACACTAGTGGCCGGCGCCCGAGTGCGGGGTCAGTGTGGCCGCCGCTGACAGGCACTACGGGGCCCCCTGCTGACCAGCCCCCCCCCCCCCACCCCCGCCCCCCATCTCGCGCTGGAGCTGCTGTGGCCCTGGCATGTGTCAGACAGGCAGGGAGGGTGAGGGGTGGCGGGATGACGTCCAGATCTGGCCCTTGGGAGCACATGCTAATGCTTTGCTTGTCGATGTTAGAGACTGTGCAGACGTCCTTATGAGCATTTTCTTATCTCCTCCGCACAAGTCAGACAAATTGGTTTATTTTTAATTGCGCTGAAGTAAGTGACAATGACTGATCACGGCTACATTTTTGTTCCTTTTTTTTTTTTTTTTCAGTCAACTGTGTGGTGTTGTTTATCTGTATACCTTTTCACACCAGAGCAATTTTGCTGTGCAACAAGGGAGTTTTAAATATGGTCAGAGATTAAATTAAATTGAAAATATTGTGGAGAGGTCATTTTGCATGCTTAGTTCATATGGTCCTAGAGCCATACGATGCAACCATATATATATGGTATTGCGGTATACATAATCGTTCATCATATAATAACCCTCTGTTGCTAATATTGTTGTTTTAAAGGGTCCGGTATTATTTTAGCTTTGTTGCGACATGAACCTAGCGTCTGAGATAGTCACACGGCAACCGTTTTCCTTTCCATGATGTCATGCTTGTCCCTCACTCTTCAGACATCATCTATCCAACTCCGCTCGATCCAACTGTTACCTTAGAATCAATAAGTGGTGCGCCGATTAATTGGCCATTGATGTGATCGACATATGCCGCCTCAACCCTTTCATTGCCAATCACAAAAACAAAAAAAAAAGATTCCTCAGAGCTCGCACTTGGCAGTCAAATAAAATAAATGTTAAAATAGGTGCAAATTTCCATCATTTCAAATGCCTTTCATCGGTCAGAGTTTTGTATTGTCTGAATTTGCGACGAAAAACAGTAAAGCATTGCTTTCTTCCAAGGAACAATGAATGTGATATTTTAACATACTGTAGTGTCTCAGTCTGAACACTGGGGGGTGCTGCCACGTAATGACGTACAGGCCATAGAAAGAAGACGAAAGAAGGCGTGAAGAAGAAATCCGGCGTCATGTCTAATGAATACTTTAGCACAGTGTCGTGAGCTTCAAATAGAGTAAATAAAAACAGAAATACAGGACTGATTGTTGTCAATACGACACCGACCAAATTCAAATGTCCGGTGCGGGTCCAGACAGCGACTACCACCCACTGTGAAACTCATTGAGGTGATTGAAGGCTTTCACCTGGAGTGCGTAACAAAACTAGCTGCTACTGCCAATGTGAATGCTCGTGATCCACTTTTTATCACGTCGGCGATCAGCAAGCTCTTATCTTTTTACAATCGTACAGGCGCCGCAACCACTGTGATTAGCTCGGCGACGTTTGATGGCGGTGGTGACGTTCCTGTCGAAGGCAATGCATGTCCATTGAAAATACAGTCAGAATGGCTCAATTCGCAACCGATTTTCATGAAGCGAACGGTGAGCTAATGGAATAGGATGGCACAGGACCGGACAGAGGAAGTGAGGCAGTCGGTGCTACATGTGTGTATTCTTCATTTTCAACTGATCTTGTTTCCACCGCTCAGTCAGCGTCTTCCGAAGGCCGCATTTTTTGCGTGCGTGACAGCTCAGCTCGACCGCACGTAGCTTCCGAATTCCAGTAAGACAATTTGCAAGCTGGGTCCTTTGACTCCTTCAAAGGCTCCTCCTCATGTAACCTCCTTGGGCGAATTTGCGACACGCTTCATGTGAATTTTGGACCGTGCGGGCCGGAAGTAACATCATGCGGCCCGAACTCGTGGTAGCCAATAGGACAGGACAGAACTCGTGAACCAGGCAGTGAGTTGCTACCTGTCTGCGATGTTTCTGACTGCCGCGCCAAACACCCCCCGTAAAGTTAGTTTGAACAGGAACTGATACGAGCAATTTGCTGCAAACCAGCCGTCAATTAAGTCCATTCATTGCTTGTAAATGGAATCACACTCTAAAGTAACTGTGACCTCCACATGAAATGAAGCCCCCCCCACCCCCACCTCACCCCTTTTCATACTCTCACCAAGCAGTCTCTCTACTATACATTTCCCTTCCTCCTTCTCTTCTTCCTCCTCCTCAGTCAATACGACTTGAGCTGAGCGTATGTGAAATATTTATTCAGAAATAATTTGCTCAGAGCGCCGCGGCTGCCCACACACACACACACACACACACACACACACACACACACACACACACACTGCGTGCCCCGAAGAGAAATCTTATCTGCGCTTCCTCCCTGCCAGCCGACACCCGCTCCCTCTACAACCCCCTGTCACCCCCCCCCCCCCCCCCCCCCGCCTCCCCTTCCCCCCACCCCCAAAAGCCTGTCCCCCCAGCGCTGGCCTAAGCTCAACACACATTACATGTCTCATTGCTCTGCATATACAGCTGCTTGAGAGCCCCAACGCTCCGCGGCAACCGGCCCTCGGGTTCAAGACCAGCGACGTGTGCATGGCGCCTTTTGATTTGTCTAACTTTTATGACCGCGTCAATTCATTTCACCAAAGAGAAAAATATACTTTAAACATCATCTATGGAGTTCTGCTGTGTATGTTCAGCGATGGTAAAAGCAGCAGCGGTGGGCAAAGGTCTGATCTCGAGGATCTCGCATGCGGCTCTGGAGCCGCCTTTTGCCGACCCCCAGTCTGAACTTGGTTCTTCCCTGGCATGCAAAGATGCTCGTCTTGCATTCGAGATGTATCACTGTCATTCCAGTATATATCCCTGTCACCACTTACTACTTTCCTGTTTGTCCGGATTTGGACACAATCTTGTAGTATTGTGGTGCACAATTTTTTGTTTCTTTTTCCACAAATAGCAAATGGAAAGCGAATACGTGAAGTGGTAAATAGCAGAACGTGAATAGGTGGGCTTAAACAGTCGTATCATGGAGTGCCTTCTTGGAAAGGGAAGCATTTGCCAGTCTGCTGCTACGCCTGCCAGTCACTCGACTAGCGTGGCTAAAATGGTCACCCTCGCCACCCCCCCCTTAGCCCCCGCCTCTTCCTCTTGTTAATCAATTTACAGAATGTCTGAAACTCTTTTGCGGCATGTCTTTGGCCCTTTTGTTGATCTTTTATCCCCCACGCTCCCTCCCGGGGGAGCCTGTGTGGCGGTGGAGCTGTCGCGCTTGCACAGCTTGAACTTGTTTTATTCACACTTTTAATCGCAGAGTGCTTTATGATTACGTGCCAATTCCATCCAGCTGAGTAAAGGGTGGTGCTATGGGGGCATCTGTGCGGTACATTTAGTGGAATAATAATGGCGCCATAAAACAACTCTGTCAGGCTGTTCTTAACCCCGCTGGTAGATTTGCTTGCCCAGGCTTGGCCTCTTTTCCCATCACTTACAGGTGGCTAAGGAGAGCGAATCTCCATCATATAGAGAGTTCATACTCCTCGAAGTGCTAATTGTTTTGTTTCGTCTCCTCCCCCCGGGTGTCCCTCTTGGAATCATGCAGCTGTTTTGCAGCCGGCTGGTAATTTACAGTACACGCTAACACTTGTTCAAATACAGACCACATTAGTTAGCTCAGGTAGGCTTTTAAGCGCCCATCCCACTGAGCGGTGAAGTATTTGCAAAGGCAGAGAATGTTGCGTTCTCGTCAGGGCTCGTTCAAGGTCACAATTGTTCGCTAAACGGTTGTCAGACATTCAGCAGATGTTTGCCAAAAGTGTTTTTTTTTTTTCCCTTGTAAGAAAATTTTGAACATGTTCAAAATGCCCTTGCGCCAAGGGAAGTACAGACAAATGTTTGGCAACTGTTTGCAACCTTGAATGAACCTTGAGGTCTGACAAGAATAATACTATAGTCATTTGTTCTCTTTTATTTTCTTCTTTTTTTTAATATTGTCTAAGTTGAACGGAAACCCTTATTCGGATTCCCCCCATTATGGGACTAAAAATCAGTTTTATTTTCATTCGAATTCATTTTGCAATTATTTTTCAAATATTTTTAACTGTTATTTATCATTAGTTGTATTATTTTTAATTCTTTACATTTCAATCATCCACCAAAATTTACATTGATGGTTAATTTAATCATCCACAAATAATAATTCTCATGTTGAAATATTAGCGATGGTAGTAAGTTTGAAGTAATTCAATTAAACTAAAGGTTTAAATGCACACGGTATGTATAAAATTGTAATTTTTTAATGAGAAATAATGTTTTCTCATAATTTCGACTTTTTTTTCATGGAATGTTGCGATGATGATGTGCCAACTTTTTTTTCTCCAACTGTGTTGCGACGCATGATAATTCTGGTTCAGCTTATGTGATTATTATTTTTATGATATTGTTGATAAGATATTCATAACCAATAATGTTATGTGATAAATACATTATAAATAACTAATTTTAGTGGCGAAATGGAGACCTTAAATCATCATATATTACAGGACTCATAATGTTTGGTGGACTAAATGAAAGAATAGAGTGGGCCGTATGTGGCCCGCAGGCCATACTTTGCCAATCCCTGCGTTACCCACTACATTGTTTGTCATCATCCTGCTTTGTTTTGTCTTTTGCGTTGACCGCATTTGCCATGTTTCAGAAGGTCGAGGTTTCGCTCTCCGCGTTTAATTTGTGGATGGAAGGAAGGCGGGGTAGGAGAACTCGAAAAAGGGCCTCCGCTCGTCTTTGACGGCAATTAAAAGGGGGATTATTTTGATACAGATTTACAGTTGCACTTTGTCCAACGTGTCCTCTAATCACTCAGCCACTTGCTAATAAAACACAAGCCACTTAGTTGGGGAGGAGGGGGGGGGGGGGGGCGTGAGTACCCTTCTGCCTCTGCTCATTACTTTGGGATCCTTGACAACGACAGCACCTGAGTGAACATTTTTGATTGTATTCTTTTCCTAACCACCCAGATGTTTCACTTTTCATCGCAAAGAAAGCCTGCAAAGGCAGAACACACCTGTGAGGGAGGAATGGAGGAGAGATGTCTGACAGTTTTGGTTTATACCCTCATTTAGGCACTGACTTTTTTTCCCCGACGCCAGGCATTGTCTTCCTGTAGGCTTTTATCTTGTCCGCTGAGTCGGAACGCGGCGAGCAGAAATTTGCATTAGTGGGCGATCATGAATACCTGTGACAGATTCCCTCCCCTTCCCCCCGCCCCTTCGGGCGGAAATGAATTGGCCTCCTCTGTTGACTCGCGCGGGAAGACTGAGGCCGAGCAATTAGACTTTTAGTGGTTAATGCGGCAGCTTTCGCCAGACGAGAGCAAGGAGCTGCGACATTCCTGCTGGGCTCGTGTCACTCTTCCTTTCCTCCCCTTTTTTTATTTCTATAATGGGAATATTGTGGGTAATATGACAAGCTACCATTCGGCCAGCCAGCTGAATTCCTCTGGGGGTGGGGGGGGGGGGGAGCATTGCTTTGGAGGTGTCTCTTGGGAGCTGAGGTGACAACACATGACGCAGGTTATTCATAACAGAGCCTCCATGCATATTCATTGTTTACCTTTTTTTTTTTTTTAAACTTTACCCCCCGCTTGTGCTAGTTTGTCGCTGTAATGCAAATGAGCTATTAAAAGAATAACAGCAGCAGATTGTCTATTTGTGGAAAGTTGTTGTACAGTGAACCCCCCCCCCGCCCTTCCTATTTGCAAATACACTGGTGCCTTGAGATGTGAGAAACAAGACATGCGGTGTTTCTTTCCTTTGTATTTGACTTGAGAGCAAAACATTGAGATACAAACACTGTATTGTGACAGTGAACTCAACACAGTATAGTAGCAAAAGAGAATTAGACATTAGATTAAACAGCCACATAACATTGCCTTGAAGTCCGCTAGCTGAATGCTAACACGTCATGAGAAATGAATGAATGAATGAATGAATGAGTCCATACATGGACGAATGAATAGCATCAATGTATTGGTGTAATCACCCTTGAACTCTTGCAGTTCCAGCCATTGGGGGGGAAAAAAAAAGACAACCTATTGAGTGTCAGCCAGTTTAGAGCATTCTAAGACTTCCCACTGTATTGTTTTTTGTTTTCTTAAACAGATACTGGCAATTATAGATTGAACATTCATCTTTTTCATAACAACCTCCCCCTCATTTGTTTTGACCTTATCTTTTGCTCACGGCGGGAGATGATTAGTGACCGAGGAGCGACTCAGCAACGTGTTTAGGCACACGATTAACCAGCTAGCCACCTAGCTGCTTCTGCAAAAGTAGCTCAGAGCTTCCCTCAACCTCCCGAGTGCCCACGTTGATGATGTGAGCCCAGTGACACATTTGGGGACCATCTCGATGGTTAATTTTCTGACTTTTGAGCGACGTTTTGGCCGTTCGAGCCTCTGTTTTGTGATTCAATATGTATTAATGAGGTGCGAAATGTTCAGTTTGAAAACTGCACTACTATTCCTGCCGTGAACTGATTGACTTACGGTAATCGAGTGAAACTCTTCTTCGCGTCTGCATGACTCTTCCATCTTGTCCCCCCCCCTCCAGTAGCCAAGTTGCACATACCAGACAGCCACGATGAATTCATCATGATGCATAAACTGTTAGCTACATACAAACCGAGCTATACGTATGCAGAGAATACACGGCGCCACTGGTTTAAAATATTAAAACAGACAATTGTAAAAGTTTTTTTTGGAGTGGTCTTAATTTTAAAAAATTCTCCATAATTTGCAGCACAGCTCGGTCCCTATTCCCCCCCTTCTGCGAAAGGCGGCGCTTCATTGTCGTCGCCTCAGCTCACCTACTGCTCTGTCAGAGGATACTAAGCGGTGCGGTGGAGAGGCTCGGGGGCGTTTGTCTGCATTAGTCATTGTTCCCTGAGCAGCACTAGGTAGACTGGCCCCCGGGAGCCGACGTGTACACATGCCGCGCGTGGTGACTGTGACACAAGCAATCTGTTGTTTGCAGGGCCCCGCTATACCGAGGCCCCAAGCTCTTTCTCGCTCTCTCCGTGTTTCTCGTCCTGCCTCGGGTTTTTAACGCAAACATATTGTTCACTCTCCAAGCGGCCCGCAGCTCTTTTGAGCCTGTTGTTATTTTCTAGCTTTAAGGCGCTAGCATAGCACGGGTACAGGTTGTAGCTGTCATTGCTAGGGAATAAATTAGGCACCTGAAGTACCCTCTCTCAAAGGGATCACATGTTTTTACACACATTTCTAAAAAAAAAAAAACATATTTTATTTCTATTGGCTCACCCTCCAAAAACATGCATGTTAAGTTCCTTGAAGACTCGAATGAACATGGGCCAACAGCAAAATAACCGTAAGCAAAAATACAGTGGTTTCATGTCATTAAAATTACAGGTCCAAAATGTCCTTTTTTGAAATATTCGGCGGAATAAAAAGAATATTTGTTTTTCCTGTTGAACACAATACAGTCAAACCTCGGTTTTCGTCCATAATCCGTTCCAGAAGGCTGTTCGAAAAACGAAATTGTTTGAAAACCAAAACCACGCTCTTTTTAAAATAAAAATGTTGACTGAACACGTCTGCTCACAATGGAAAGCAACACGAGGAAGCGTCTCGTCTGCTTGACAGCAGTTAGGCCAGATAGAGGATATTATATTGCTTTATTTACATACAAGCAATACCTCGCTGGGTATTTGAGAAGGATGGGTTGAAAGTTTTAGCCAGTAATGCATGCAGGTACTGATTCGAGATGTCATTTTGTGTTACATATTCAAAATCAGGGGTCTCAATCTTGCACCGCACAGGTTGTTTATGCTTCATGTGATGTTTTGTAGCCCCTTGCTCGACATAACCAGTAAATGTTCATGCGTCCACCACCCTTTTGGCCATGCCGTTGCCCTGGGTCGGGGGTCTTTAGCGCTTGCAGAGGGAAATGCATTTTGTGTTTTAATATGGTTTCTGCAAGAGGACAAACACGACACAAACATTCTTAACACAGTCAAACTTCGGTTTTCATCCATAATCCGTTCCAGAAGGCTGTTCGTAACCCGAAATTGTTCGAAAACCGAAACCACGCTCTTTTTAAAATAAAAATGTTTATTGAACACGTCTGCTCACAATGGAAAGCAACACGAGGAAGCGTCACTTCCTCGTCTACCCGAGGAAGCGTCACTTCCTCGTGTAAGGAAG
This sequence comes from Hippocampus abdominalis, assembly GCA_018466805.1. Lineage (NCBI taxonomy): Eukaryota > Metazoa > Chordata > Actinopteri > Syngnathiformes > Syngnathidae > Hippocampus > Hippocampus abdominalis. The sequence continues at coordinate 6,920,840 of CM031697.1, read as the reverse complement.
GCGAGAGGATTTCAAATGGTGCATTCAAGTGCGCTCAGTTTGTTCGAGAACCGAAATTTGTTCGTGGCATTTGAGGCATAAAAAACTCGAACTTTTTGGTCGGAAACCGAATTGGACGAGAACTGAGACGTTCGAAAACCAGGGTTTGACTGTATATTTTATTTTGTCAACAAAATATCGAATATTTGATATATTTTTAGAAACATGTACCTTGTAAAGCTTTCATAAATAAATACATGACAACATTCTTCTGTTTTAATTCTTAAGTCACAGAGTTCCATCACTGGTGAGCTATTTTTAGAAAAGCTGCTCATGTTGTCCTTGGGGCTAACAAGTGCCCTCTGGTGCCATTTTCTTTCTTTTTTTTCTTTCTTTCTTTCTTTCTTTCTTTCTTTCTTTCTTTCTTTCATTCTTTCTTTTTATTTATTGGGGACAATAAGCAAAAATGCATCCATGTCGGCGGCGGCTTTTTTTGTCTTGCTGCCTCCTGGCTCATTTGTGCAGAACTACTCACCCCTCCCCTCTCTGCTTTCTGAGAAGGGGAATGAAAAAAAAGTTAATTTCAGGCAATTAACTTCAAAGATGTGGCTTGTTTACGCAACTCTGCAAGCAGCCAAACATATTGTGCCCTGCTTAGAAGTCCCCTCGGCTCATTATCGATGACGGACAGTTATTGAAACTTTTGACTTTTCAAAACCACGGTAAACCGTCAAACTGGTCAAATCATCTCATGCTTAGTCGTCTATACGTGCCCTGAGATGAGGTCGTAACCAGTCCAGGATGCGCTATTTTTGTTCACCATCATCTGTCAATCAGGCCTTTTCTGAGTTGCATCTGACTAAAGGCCGCATTTGACAGTATGACTGTACCCCGTTTAGCAAAAGAATGATAAATTAATACATATACGTGTTCTAGTTAAACTTATACAGACTTCAACTTAATATCGGGGACATTTTCTTCCCACCTCTTTCTTGTCACGCGCCTGGTAAAATCATTTTCACACGTTCCCGATCGTTCGCCTTGTAGGCAGACTCATTTGACGACCACTAAGTGGCTTTAAAAGGAACCCATCCAATTAGCGCTCCGCTGTGAAAAGCATCTGCGTTTCATGCACGACTCCTTTACAGAATTATAAGGGATTACGCATTCAGCGTGATCCGCCTTATTTCAACCGGGGGTCAGTCTCATCGCAGCCGAAAGGGTAAATGCTGCAAATGCGCCTCCGGTTGCCATATGTCCCTCGTCAAGACTTTCTCGTCGTCTCTGACTCTAAGAGGATTTGACACGCCGGTTAAAAAAAGACGGCATACCGCGCGTCTATCCGTCATACTTTCTGTTCAGCAAGAGCGCTCGCTGCCAACACAGCGTTATCGCCGTGGGTCTAAATAGGATTTGGCCGTATTAAAAAGTTGTCCCTTGAATTTTCAGACATAATCTGTTGCCAAACTCTCAAAAAGGCTTTATGGTTTGGAGTGCTCCCCCCCCCCCCCGAGAGACTTTGAATGCGCTTAAATCAATTTCGGATTTTGTTTTAGTGACGGCCACATGGGGATTTTCAAGTCGCTTGAGCTGTATCGCATTGAATCTGTCCTGTCCCGTCTCCTCAGATCTTCCTGGTGACAGTATGGCACTGGGAGCTCTTCATGCTTCCCCTTTTCCTGCTCCTGCTCATCAGCTGGAACTACCTTCAGCTCTGTGGCAGAAACAACAGTTCCAACCAGGACCTGGTGAGTGGAACTGACGTTGCAGTTTGCCGATGTAACCCTGCACTATGAAGACACTGAAACCTACACACTTTGTCATTTACATATTATAGCAAGCCCGTCTTTAGGCTTAATACCAGCAATATCTTTCTGTGCTTGGCGTACGATTCAAAAAGTGGGCAGTTTGACATAATTTACTTGAATTATAGTTGAAGTGTGGGTAGGGAAAGTGTCAGTCTCGTGTGTGGGTTGTCGGTAATTCCAAACAGAAAAATGGAGTGCAACAAGTTCAAATTAAGCCCGCAGGGTGTTGGACAAAGTCGGCAGACGCAGAGGAAGCACAAAAATAGTATTGCGTACATTGAAACCATACAGAAATGTGTCATCAATGTCCAGATTTATGTTGAGACAGGAGAGGCCATTTGAATCTAACCTGTAAAAGACACAGCAAGCACAATTTGACACAAAAAGAAGAACGGAGAAGCGGTTAAAAAAAATAAATCCGGTTTTCGAGGCTGATGAGATGGAAAAACCTTTCCGAAGTTGACTGAAAGGCTAAAGTTTGGAGAAAGAAATGATCTGCTCAGAAATGAAACAATTTGCGTGCCAATTTCAAGAACAAGACAACCAAACTGACTGGGAATCTTTTATCATGCAGCAAGATCATGAACCAAAACACCCAGCCAAAATCATAAAGTAAGTTTGTTCGGGCCAATAAGTGAATGAACCAGCCAAGTCAATGGGCCTCATTTACGAACACACACAAATCTGTGCTTGAATCGTACATACACACATTTCACGCACAAGTCTGTGATCCCTCAATATCTACGTACTTGAATGCACCATCCACACACAAATAATGAAGGGTCGGCTTTCGAAAAAAATGTTAAACACGCGTCTTTTACCCTAGATGCATATTATATTGAAACTACAGTGATTAGTGCGCATCCTGTGCTCAGACTCGACATGTGTACGTTAATTTTTCTTTTTGACGAAAAAGGCGCAAACATTAATTTTAACGTATTTTCTGGCTTATAAATCGCAGTTTTTTTGTTGTTGTTTTTTTTTAGTTCGGCCAGGTGTGCGATTTATAATCTGGAGCAATTTATGTGTGAAATGATTAAAGTATATCATTTCACGTTATTTTCACATGTTATTTTCACATTAAACCACAAGAGGGTGCTCTCGGCCTGTGTTGATACTTTCCACATTGGCGGTAACTGATCGGAATAACTGACTTAAGCGCCGTAGTTCTTTAAAGGTGACACGGAGGATGAAGATTTCATTGGATTTAGCGATTTGGGGTGACACTGATGGCTTGGTAAACTTGTTAGCGTGTTCTTTATGCTCTAGTTATCTGAATAACTCTTAATGTGTTACGTGAACATACAAGGCACGTTCTCAGTTCGTTGTTTATGCGTCATGTAAGGTTAGCATATCGTACACTTACTTAAGCGTGTTGTACTCTATTTTTGTTTTTATTTGCCTTTCAAGATGACATGTCTGTTCTTGCTGTTGGATTTTATCAAAAAAATCCCCCCCAAATGCCTCTTATGCTCTAGTGCTCAGGTGTCAAAGACAAGGCCAGCGGGCCAGATCTGGCCCGCCACATCATTTTTTGTGGCCCGTGAAAGCAAATCACACGCGTCAAATTCCATGATCCTCGCTAAAATTAGGACCGAAATGTCACATTTTTTATGTATAACAAATAATGTTGAGATTTTGGTGATCATTTTGTTACCCTGTTAACACTCACTCAAACAATAATTGAAGAAACTATTATAGGTAATTTGACTGATTTCAAAACTGGCAATATGTTGTTATTAACAAATTGTTTCATCATTGTATATACGATATTTACTCCAAGTACAGCACTTTGTATACAGCGATGGTTGTTTTAAGTTGCTCTACAAATACAGTTGAGTTGTCCAAATAATAATATATAAACATTAATTAAATTTCACCATTGTACTAGCCCACCGAAGGAAGATGCAACCCCAAAGTGGCCCGTGACAAAAATTAGTTTGACACCCCTGCTCCTAGACCGGAAAATACGGTAGTTGTTTGTCGAGTTTTGGGAGCCTGTAAACGCCAACACGCAACAAAAATGCAAACAAGCACAAACATCCGACCAGCCGTTTTCGAGCACGCATGGCGTAAGTGGGGTGAGCGTGCATTCCCCACCCCGTCTACCGCTGTGGGCTCGATGTTTGCCCTACACATGCCTCTGAAGGTTAATGCTGTTCACACTTCCGACTCCCACCCCTTTGCCAGAAGCCTGGCCCCGTTCACACATCCTCCCCAAAGTGGTGCCACCTCAGCGGTGAGCGCGTATGCGGTTGCAGGCAAAGGTTGCATCCCTGGGCAATGTTAAAGCCCAACTCACTCTCCACATCCAGTTGCCGAGACCCTCCCGTAACCCTCCGGCTGGCAATGACAAAAGCGCCGTTCAAAGGCAATGTCGCAGAGGGGTCAGGGATGACTTGATATAAAGTGATATCGGCAACAACATCCAAATTAAATGTTTTTTTTCCCCTGCCTACCCCCCCCTTCCCCACTGTTTTTTTTTTTTTTTGTGCGCTTACATGGCGGAGAAATGAGATTGCTTTGGTGTGACGGTGCTCGCTTGAAGAAGGCTCTCTTTCACCTCTTCCTTTTGTCTGAGGTCACCTCATGATGCCGTCTCTATGGCAACAAGCCTCTCCCAATAGGGGTGAATGTACTCAAAGGAAATTTCATTACGAGGTGTTTGTTAAAAATGCTCCCGTCCCACAAATGTCCCATTCACTCGAATCTCTCTCCCTGCCCTTTTCTTTTCTCCCAGGTGAACATGAGCATGGGTGAGGATGAAGAGGACGACGAGAAGGTATTTTATCTGGTCGCGCTCGAACATTTTTACGGGCTAATGTGTTTTGGCGGTACGTCTCGAGGTTTGATAAATAATCCGCGGGCATCCTGTCATGTTTACCTTGAACGCTGACTGTCTGCGGCTTGAGGAAACATCAAGAGACGCATCAAAATAGGCGGAGGTGAAGAGTTTCTTTCAATTTCGAGCCGCGGCCAAGGCGTACCATGACATTACGTACGGTGTATACATCAGATATAAATATATTGCGTTTACAGTTGTACGTACAGTGCCTGTGGCTAAAAAGCAAAGTGTGGAGAGTCTCTGTTGCCGAAATGCATGGGTGCAGTCAGCGGATGGCGCTCACACTGTCCACTATGCCGCCGATAGGAACACCGGAGGTTGCAATTATTCCGTCACAGCGAGTTAGCATGTACGCGAGGACGATGTGCCAGGTGTGCGGCAGTGACCGTCATTAGTTCGCGATTGTCCAGTTTGCTTTTGTTCTGCCGTATCGCTTGGCGGTGCCTAATTTGATAGGAAACCGGAGAAAAGCCCAAAACACAATAGTCAGAGATTTTCCACCAGGAGGACTGTGAGGTCAACGACCCAAGCACTATTCCACCAAGCTGCCTGTTCACATTATCAACTACAGTCAAACCTCGGTTTTCGAACGTCTCTGTTCTCGACCAAATCAGTTTTCGACCAAAAATTTCGAGTTTTTTTATGCCTTGGATTATGACCGAAAATCAGTTCTCGAACAAACTGAGCGCACTTGAATGCACCATTTGAGTCCTCTCGCCTTCCTTACACGAGGAAGTGACGCTTCCTCGGGTAGACGAGGAAGTGACGCTTTCTCGTGTTGCTTTCCGTTGTGAGCAGACGTGTTCAATAAACATTTGTATTTTAAAAAGTGCGTGGTTTCGGTTTTCGAACAATTTCCGTTTTCGAACAGCCTTCTGGAACGGATTATGGTCGAAAACCGAGGTATGACTGTATCAGAAATCTTTACTCGTCTAGTTTTTATAAAGGGCATTACCAAGCATACCTTGTGGTGTTCAATGTCTCTTAAATAAATCCACAAAGGTCCTGCAAGCCTTTTTTAGAACCCACATCTTCACATTTTGTGTCCTCATAAAAGCGCATTTTGTGGATTGATTCAGATCTCATTACTGTCTAAATGGAATAGTTGTGGGTGATATTCACTCCCAAGTAGCTGCAAAAACTTTATTTTATTTCATGTTTTGTTTTTTTTTGCCCAAAGGGCTTACGAGCCACTTCCACTTGTTCACTTCGTGAGGAAAAATCATAAAGCATCTTTATTACTGTCTGCAGGAAAACTAAAACAACAGGAAATGTTTAAAGAGCCTGAAAAAATTAGCCTTCTTCCCATGCCACGGAATACCACATTCAATTACACTCACCCCCCCCCCCCCCCCCCCTTTGGTGCAAGGAAGGGACACTTAACAGCGATGCGCATTATTGCTTTATGGCAATGAAGTGCGTGCCCGACGCAAAGCCTCCGAGCGCTGACCCTTGTGCTGCGCGTCCCAGCCCGGCATTCATATCCATAATGCGCTCAATATATTCTGTTGTGATGACCGCGGGCTACTCGCGAGAGAAAGGGAAGAAAACATATACACCGGCACTTCCTGTCTGCAAGGATGATGAAACTCGCATGATCGGTCTGCCAACACACACGCGCGCGCACACACAAGTTAACAGAAAATAGCACTGAAAATGGTTTTTTTATAGCTATGTGACAGGATTGACGCAGTGTAATTAATGTAATAGCAACGTTTCCGTGGATATTTATTACATTTGTCTTCACCTTGAACCTCCGCTTATGATCAAGGTCTTTCTTAGTTTCGTCGAAGAAACGCCGATGCGAGCGCGTCCCTCTCATCTTAAAGCTCTCTGAAATGTCCCCCCCACCCCACCCCTCCACCCTCACCCCCTCCCGCCCCTCCATGAGACTTCCTAAGCCCTTTCGCATACTGAGAGAAGGGAGAGGAAAAAAAAAAGAAAAATGAAATATCTCCTTTCATTTACTAATTAAGCAGCGGGCCGTGTTTGTTTTAAGCTGTCAGCTTTAATTTAAAGTGGCTTATTTGAAAGCGGTGTTATGGTCTGCGCTGTCACTTGAGCGCCATATCGCTCGGCGAGATCAAGCCCGTGTCGCTTTACACCTCCTATCAAAGTCTGCCTTTAAAATATTTGGGGTTAAAGAGTGATCAGTTTTAAGTTTGACGGCTTCAAAGCCTCTCCGCTAACATACCAAGAAAGGACCAACGCCCCCCTCCCCTCCTAGCCTCCCCTCATAAGGAGGTTGTGATTACCACCCAAAATATGTTTTTTATTCCCCCCTTCTATCCCCCGAGGAGGGAACTATGCGAACCGCGCGGGAATGCTAAGGCATGATGTTAAAAAGAGGCGAAAGGCGACGCAGTGTTACAGCAGGATAATACACAACAGATCCTCGGCCTGTGAACAAATCTGTCCTCGGGGGTGGGACGAAACAGCTTACAAATTATGTGTGGGCAAAGTGACTTCCCTTTCGGCCCTTAGGTATCAATTGTGCACACAGACGCTATTTAATCAAAACACAACGAAACGGGAGAGGCAAAACTAGTCCACAGATCCCCGATAGAACTGAGGCAGGGGCCGGGAGCTCGTCCGGGCCTCCGCTCGCTCCCAGAGGGGAGTTAAAAAAAAAGGGCGGGGGCAAAGGGGGGGGGGGCAGAGGAGGTGCTTGTTGGGGTGCTAGCCTGGGCCAGGGGGGGGGATGCTTGTTTGCTCCATGCCTGAACCGAGTGTCACCGGCGGGTCTCCTTGAGCGCACCAGACTGTCCGTGCCATCATCCGCAGCTTGCGGTGCCTCAAGAACTGCTTTGTCAACACATTGGAGCGTAATGAATCCTTTTGTGTGTGCTGCTAAGTGGTGAGAAGAACCAGTATTTGTCATTTGTTAACTGCGCTTTAATTGAGTCTTTATTTTTTATTGATCTCACAATGTAAGGAGACTAAAAGTAAGGAGGGGAAAGTTAACCGGATTTGAATTCTTGATTGAGTGATTTTGGGGTCTTAGAAGTCAGACAAAAAACAGGGCGGCAATGAATGGCATGGAGGAACGTGAAGCAGGGAATGCTTCAAAATGGCTGCCACACGAGGGGCCGCCTTTTCTGAAAATGGCTGCCATTGAATGAGGTAAACAACAACGTGGGACATGGGGGGATTTTTTCTTTTTCCTGTGTTTATGTTCAAGCACCATGTAAGTGTTTGTTTTTTTTTCTTTTCCCTTTTTGTTAAGTTTTCACAAATACGTGACAGTAGGAGATAAAACGAGTTGAATCAGTACAGGTAACCTTTCCACCGCTTATTCGAATGAATCCAATGAGTCAAATGAGCTTTTCTTCCCGCCACCACAAATATTTTGTTTACTTCTGTTCAGAGGATCAAATTAGTTTTCCGTGACCACACTTCTCTTTTCTTTTCTTTTTTGCACAGTTTGAGCCGATGTGCGAATGTGCTTTTAGCAGCTTTTTCACTCTTTCATCAGTAGACAATTTGTGCCGTCCCGTTCAAATTGTTTTATTACAGTTTGACGGAAGAAAGACATGGAAAGTATGTCTTGTCACCAAGGAGATGGAGCATTTCATGATTTTTTTTATTTATTTATTTTTCCCGTGAAAGGAAATGAATAATGATAATCTTCAGAGAGACGCCTATTTATTTATACTTCAGAGGGCATCTATTTGTCTGTTTTCTTTCCCTCACATATGAAAGCGAAGGCTTTCGCTCTTTATCCGTGTCTGCCGTCATTGTATGATGATTTGTTTTCACTTATTATACACTCTATACATACAGTGTGTATAATAACCTACATTAGAGCTGGACTTGTTTGGGCCACTTTTCAATTCTGTGTTCCTTGGAGATATAAAAGTACGTCGTAACAATTCAATGTGTGTGTGTGTGTGTGTGTGTGTGTGTGTGTGTGTGTGTGTGTGTGTGTGTGTGTGTGTGTGTGTGTGTGTGTGTGTGTGTGTGTGTGTGTGTGTGTGTGTGTCCTATATGGTTGCAGTACTTAGTGCAATTGAACAGGTTTATGACTTTGTCCGCCACTGAAGGAGCTGAAGAGATCTTCTAAGCTACTGACCGGTGAAATAAACAAGTCTCATTCATTGTTCAAGGATGTCAAGGAGCGATGAAACACGTGACAAAGGGACAATCAATCAATTTTTTAAAAAATCATAATTTTTTTTTTTTTTTAGATAATCTGTACAAATTGTATCAAAATTAGGTCTTGGTCCATTTTTACAATATGTCACCATTCATGTTGCACAAGGTTCGTTTACTGGAGAATTTACTAACAGCGTTCTGCACTTTTTGACTTTTTCATTTTAAATGCGATGGGGTTTGTTTGGTTTTTTTTGGTTTTACAGAAGAGAAAATCACTTAGCCGTTTTGTCGAAAAATTCCGTACGGCATGTGTCGTTCCACTCTTTCATGACAATTTGCAGTTTTTAAACCACAGACAAGGTTGCCAAGTACCCCCCCAGCCTCCCCACCCACCACCTCCTACCCCGGGGGTCGGCAACCCGCGGCTCCAGAGTCGCATGCGGCTCTTTAGCGACATCTAGTGGCTCCCCGGAGCTTTATAAAATATGTTTGAAAATGGAAAAAGATTTTGATAGTAGGCTAATATAGCTCAAATAGATATTAATACATGTTGCAGCTCCGAAAAAGGAGAGCTGTGGTGTTGGTTTTTTAAAACGTACACTTTATTTATGCTTTTAACAGTCTTGACAAACAGACAAGTCGGCGTCCGACTCCGTGCCTTCCCTCTTCTCGTTCAACTCAAGAGGCGTTCAAGGACAGCCTCAGAAAAACGGAAATTAATGAGCACTTCAATGACACTAAGAAAAGCGAATATAATGCACCAAAACAAAAAATTAAGCGAGGAAGTTGCAAAATAAATTATATGGGGGCGTTTGTGAACACACAACAAAGGAATGAATAACCTAAACAATTCTGAGACAGTCCAGTCTCCTACATACATACAGCATTTGTTTCCTTCATTGTAAGTTTTATAGAGGGCTTTTTTGCGGCTCCAGACATATTTGTTTTTTGTTTTTTTTTTTGGTCCTATATGGCTCTTTCAACATTTTGGGTCGCCGACCCGTGTCCTACCCCAACCTCCTCCGGCTATACAGTATTTTGGTTCGTAGTTGCCCCACAATATTGCGCTTTTTAAAAAAATTTTTAAAGCTATTGTTTTTGATGGCTTTTTACTTACTTACTGTAATGCCCGCTCAGATGGGAAAGGAGAGCCAATGCACTTTTCAACCATTAACTGAATACAAGCAGAGCGGTCAAACCCAATGCACCAAGTGATCTCATGCTGAAGCTGCTTCTGGCCGCAGCTCTCAACCAGGCACTCTCATGCAGACTCGTCGACGACATACGGCGCCTCCGCCAAGCCCCGCCTCTCAAAGGCTCTTGCAGAGTATCTCGGCAGACGATACATTATGTATGCTATCTCTCAGTTCTTTTTGTGCTCACATAAAGTACATTTAGGCGTTTAAAAAATTGTTTTATTAAGATTAACTGTTTACATGTGTTTGAAGCATGTGGCGGGAACTCTAAACACAATTATTAGGTCCCTCAAGATTGCAGATTTTCACCGACTGCAAGTGGGTATAGAATGTATTCCATACGAGAGATGGGGGCTCACTGTAGAGGTTTGGTCCCCCTCACTATTAACTCATTCAGTAGCAGCCAATTCTGGACCAAGTCTGAAAAGACGTTTAAAAACGTCTTTGGGAGTGAATAAGTTAAAAAGTGCTTACTGTACCAAACTGAACTCTTTAGTCCAAACACTGATAGTCCCGATGTTAAGAGCGTGAGAGGTTCCTCTCAACCAAAGCATATTTGCCATGCTTTTGCCTTTTTTGGCCAGCGGCGAGCCTCCGCTGCGGAGCCAGGATCCGACACCCGGTTGGGGGAGGACGTGCTAGTGTGGGAATGGCTCTCTTCCTGCGGGCCTTGACAGCGGGGAGTTTTTCTCCCTTCTCTCCCCGCTTGCAGACGCCGCCGCGTTCCCATGGGCGGCCTCGCCGAACCGTGATAGCGGCGTCCCGCCTGGACCACGTCAACGCGCTTGTCTGGTATCATAAACATATACGGCAGACATCCTCCAGCCTCCGTGGCCACTGCCCTCCGCCTCCCTCCTCTCTGTCATCATTCCTGTCATTATTTCCTCCTTTTGATGTGAGCCTTTTCAGGCCTCTTTAGGCGGCGTTATCTCGATGCACTCCTCTCCCTCTGGAAGGCTTCACACGCGTCCTCCATTTGGTGCCTTGATGTGATCAAAAAGACAAACCCTCCATCCCCTTATCCCCCCCCCCCCCTCTTCTCTACCTCGCACATGTTGACTTAGTGCATTGCCACACTCAATTATTATGTCATGCGTTAAACGTAAATAACGCTTCGGCAAAGGGAAAAAGCATTTCTGTCATGTGCAGAAAGTGTCGACATCCTCTGAGTTATTGAACCAAGACGGACAGTTTTCTTGATTCTGGAAGGCAGGCACCCCACGCAGGTTGCAGCAATGGAACTTTTCCAATGTGGATCCTGATTGCAGTTGATCATTAGGACTACAATGAAACTCCTCTACAATGAAATCATGTTTGCAGCAAGAAATTTTTCACAACAGGGGGTTTTTCACTGTAGCAAATTTGATCTCAGATGTAAACACACGCACACAAACGTATGTGTACTCTTTATTTTATTGCAGTAGTGCATAAGTATGAGCATACATTTATTTGACACTTCATATAGTCAGTGTAGAAAGACAAAAAGGGAAAGAAATTGCGAAATTTACGATCAGAATTCACTTTCACTTTCTTAGATAATGTCTTTTATTTTGCTTCCTCCCTCTTTTATTTTGATAATTTTTACCCTCTCTTCCAGCGTCGGAGCTCTTCTTGTCTTAGCTGCTTGACATCCAAAAGTCCGTTTTGTAGCCATTTTAGCAATGCAACGTTCTTGCTGCGTCTGAAACGAACAATAACAAATACTTCCTGGACTACTGCGCCTGTGTAAACCAGTGTGGTGGTTGCTGTTGCCGTTTCCGAACGAAGCAGTAGAGGTCGCTGTTGGATTAGACTTCGTTGTAGTGAATCTCGTCGCGAGGCAAGAGCAGAGAAAAATATTTCGTATAACGAAACAGTTTTTTTTTTCGTTGTATGGGGGGCAGGAAAGTGGGAATGGTGTTAATGCATGAACATTTTTTTCACACTATCGGGTATTTTCGCCCATGTAGGTTTCGATGTAGAGGAGTTTCATTGTACTTTTTATCCAACCAAAAGTCTTGATTGTTAAAGTATTAAATTGTACTGTGTCGTGCACTCAACATTTGAGATTACATCTTGCATTTGTGTGCCTGTCTGGCATCCAGTCGCATTTCCGTCTCATCTTGAAAAGCGCAGTCTGAAATGGACATTGTTAGCTCATTACAACCATTGAATAGACAAATCACATAATTTGCTCACCAGACATGTGTTCGGTCTTTGTCTAAGCGCCACAATGACCAAACAGTTGACCTCATCAGAGCTTTTGTTGTCTTTTTTTTTTTTTTTAGGAACCCGGAAAAAAGGGTTTGATGGACAAGATCCACATGGTGCAAGAAGTTGTCTTGACCGTCCAGAACATTTTGGAAGAGCTTGCAAACATCGGGGAGCGTACAAAGAAGTACACAATTCTATTCTCATACCACGTTTGTTCAAAATGTTTCGACTAGATTTTGACGCCGTTGCTCTTCTTTTGCAGCTTTTTCAACTGGTCGGTTCCGTTCATGTCGTGTCTGGCCTGCCTGGTCCTCTTTGCAGCCACCCTGCTATTATATTTGATCCCACTGCGCTACATTGTGCTCATATGGGGTAAGTGCATTCACAAAAATCGAATGAAAAATGTCACAAATTGCTAACTTTTTGTGCGGAAGCTCCAGCTCCAGTTGGAGAACCGCCGTGCTCGATTTCACTGCCCACCCTAACTCTCCGCCGATCATTTAATGAAGTGAAGTCCTTTTCAAGATCTCTCCCCGTACACTTCTGCTCATGCAACCAGATCAGACGTCTGCAGCGGCGCGCTGGGCTCCGTGTGGGCTGCGATGCCGCGGAGCCCGGTGCAGGCAAAGGCCCCCGGGTTTTGTAGGGAACACAAAGGAGAGCTGCAGAGCCGCATATAACACAGCATATCCTTGGGCGCTCCGAAGGCCTCTCATTATCTAGTGTGGCTATACCGCGCGGACCGTCATCTCAGTGGTCAGGGAAATACATTGCCCTCCACGGGCTCCTCCTCCACCAGCTCGCCAGCCCACAGCCGCTCTCCGTTTGCGCGCAGCCCTGGACGCAATCGATACCAAAATCCCACCGTATCAAAAAAAAAAAAAAAAAACGCGCAGACGGAGACGCTTTCTCTGCCTCCCCTGTTAACCTCCATCCCTGCGGTTTCAAGGCAAGCCTTTCAAGTTGCGTGCACATATTTAGGTCCCGGGGTTCTTTGTCTGCACGTTGAGGTGAGGCACTCGCTAGCTGCCAGTATAATAGTCCCATTACCAGAGCGCTGAGATGTGTTTTTCACTCATTTGTATGGAGCGTCTCACGGCGTTGCGCTTGTAAGTGATCAGAAGGTGGCTCGTCCTTCCAAAATGAAGCAATATCGTGAACCCCCCCTCCTAATCGCAATTTTTATGAATTGAGTGGTTTTATTTATTTTGTTTTTAATGTGGAAACCTACGCTTAGCAATTCGTGTGTCTTTTTGTACATTTTCTGTAGCACTCTTAAGATCCAACACATGGCACCAAAGCCCTAGCTAGTAGGAAAGTCGTAATTGGTGCCAATGAAGTATTATCAATGCTGCACAACTCCACCGAGAGACTAAATTCTTTTGAATGTCAAGGAAAAAGTACGTTTAACCTGGTCGGAGAGCGGGAATTACAGTCAAACCCGAAATTATTCATTTCCCCAACGGGTATGAATGATTTCAGGCTTGAATGTATCTCGTCTACTTTGCAATACGTATCGGCCGACAGGCAAGGCCAAAATTATTCATACCCTCGGGTTGTTGTATTGTGTATGCTGTACTTGGCTTCCTGGGATGGATCGCCGGAACGTGTGTACGGCTCAAAGCATGTTGGTCTTCCATTGATAAAGGCATTGGTGTCAAACATACGGCCCGCGGGCAGGAACCGGCCCCCGAGGGGGTTCGATCAGGCCCGCGGGATAATTTAAAAATGAAAAAAATGCATAAAAAGACACAGGCTTATCCGCTAGGGGGATAATTTAAAAATGTTAAAAAAATTACATTTGTACAGTTTATGGTGTGAAATTGTAAAAATAATAAAAAAGACACGGAATTAATATGGTTTCGGTTTCCGAACAATTCGGTTTCCGAACAGTCTTCTGGAACGGATTAAGTACGAAAACCGTAGTTTGACTGTATAGGTACATTTCAACATTTTCCATGTTCTTGTGCTTCGCTATATCAAAACAAAGGAAATACATGATATTTTGGTTATTTATAGCAGAGTATGGTCTAATTTTAATGGTCTTGGCCCACTTGACATCGACCGAGGCCGTATGCGGCCCACAATATGAAATGAGTTTGACACCCCTGGATAAAGGTGTCCTCCTTTTTCGCAGGTGTGAACAAATTTACCAAGAAGCTGCGCAACCCGTACGCCATCGACAATAATGAGCTGCTGGATTTCCTCAAGAGGATGCCGTCAGATGTTCAGAAGGTAACAGACCTTTTTTTTTTTTTTTTTTTACATCCAAATAGCGACCGATTCCCTTCAAGACGTTTGCTTTATTTGCTGTACAAGAATCCCCGCGCAGTGCCGGAAATGCATCTTCTTATCCCGCTTATCCGGAAGAGGGTCGCGGGGAGTTTCTGTAGCCTATTCCAGCTGACATCACAGGGGGTGGGAAAGCAGACTACACCCTGAACTGGTCGCAACTCAGTCGCAGGGCATATATAGAGACAAACAACCATTCACACCAACATCCACGCCGTCAGCGAGTGGGAACCGATCCCACGCTGCCCGCACTCGAGTCAGGCGAGTGCACCACGCAACCATCAGCGACTGTGTTTGCGGATTATACAGTGAAACTCCTCTACAATGAAATCTACATGGGTGAAAATACCCCCTAGTGTGAAAAAATCTTCATGCATTAACACCATTCCCACTTTCCTGTTTCAAATTTGCTACATGAAAAACCCCCTGTTGTGAAAAATTTCTTGCTGCAAACATGATTTCGTTGTAGAGGAGTTTCACTGTAGATCTTGAATTTGAGTCGTTCTCTCAGCCAAAAACATCAAACTTTAAAAAAACAAATTTAATTAGACCACAGATGGGGAATATCTTTCTTTTATTATGCTCCTTGCGCTCCACTTTTATTTTTTTTCATCTGTCATAAATCCCCGTTCTCAATCAATCCATCAATCAAGAACTCAAGCGCAGTTATTTTGACTCCTCTCTGTTCACATCTTTTTTATTTTTTATTTTTGGTCCTGCCGTCAATCTGCAGAGGTTGAATAAAGTTATCCGAAAAAGACAGCCGAAAAGCGACATTAGTACAGCGACAAAGGCTTTGTACTTTGTTACTCGCCACCTCTGCCTCCGCTGCAGGGTGCCGAAGGTCAATGAATGTGCGGCGTGATGGACACGTCAGGCTCGGCTGGCGCGTCATTGGCGTCATCATCACAGAGCGTTCGGAAAGGAGTCGAGAGACTTGCTAGGAAATGAAGTGCCACCTCGCTCCCTTCATCTCCCACGTAGCTCACCCATTCGCCGAACCCTGGGGGAGAAAAATCCTGACGGTGCGGATCCAGGCGAGACTCTCTCACCCTTGATGTCTCCTCCTCCCCCCCCCCGCAGCAACATCATGGCCACCTCGTCTGTGATGTCGCCGAAGCCTGTCTCGTTTGAGATTTGGACGGCCGAGTTGGCAAAACAAGGTGGCGGAAGTTTTTTTTTTTTTTTTAAAAAATATATTCCAGTTCCTTTTGTCCGTCTTCCTCCCCCGTCGGGATACAACATTTTTTCCTTCCCGTCTTTGAAATTGTACACAGAAGGAAACAATACTTTTTGGAGAGAAAGTACATGTTGGGAATAGCTCCAACGTTCTTAAGATTCATCCCCAAGTGCCTTTTATCATGGCTTTGGTGGGCCGGCGTAATAACCTGAACATCATATGTATACCCAAGAGACCCCGTTGTAAGAAAGCGCATATTTTGTTTTTTGTTTTGTTGACTTGGAACAATCGTCGGATGCGACAAAAAAAACACCACAAACGGACTCCTGTCCTCGCAAATGTGACTTGGCAATTAGCGGCCGCGCAAATCTACAAAGTCGTCCTCAAACGCGGGACTTCTGACAAGGCGGAAATGAGAAGCATCTGTCAGTTCTGAGCACAGTTTCATGTTGTGATGCACCAGGCTGCCACTTTGTTCCCCATCTCCCGTTTCTAATAGCGGCCCGCCCGGCTAATTAGCATAACGTTTCCTTACCTTTTTTACTCAACAGATTTGCCGCCTTGATTGAGCGCGCGCCTGCCGCCGCGCTTCAAAAGCAACTTTTCGGCACGTTTTTTTTAGCTCGCTCTTCTTCAAGACACCCCGCGATCACTTGAAAAACGTGCGCCGCCGCATCATCACGTTTCTTGACTGTCAAGAAAAGAACGATTTCAGAAATTGCACAATGTGGCGATGCTGAAAACTTGAGTGAGTCTCGGGTAATTTGACATGTGTAGCCAACGGAAGAACATGCTAGATTTCAACACTTTTGCACAAAATCAAACCGTTTTTTTTTTTATGGTCCGGGATTCGGATAAATTAAAACGTCAGGGAAAATATTTCAGACTTGTTCACTGAAAATCCTCAAAATGATCTTAGATGACTTTGCTATGTAGCATCGCCCATCTGGCTGGGATGTTTGTCCAATTAGGACTCATTTGGGGGATTTCATGAGGAGAACTCAGTCAGAATACAAGCCCTGGAATTCGCCTAAAATGGCCGACTTTCAAAATGATCATCAAACATCAAACGCCATGCTCCTCAAAACATTTCAAGTTGCCCATCTATCGAGGATACCTGCTTCAACAAAGTGCAAGTCCGGGAATTTGCCCAAAATGGCAAACTGGCGATTCAACTCATGGGCGCTTGAGACTTTTGCGTGCGTGTTTGTTTCATGTCGATCAACGAAACTGCTGTCGGGGGAGTTTTATTTTACAAGAAGAAATCATTCAAATGTTTATCAAACATTCACCGCATGCTTTTTTGCGTTAAATGCCATTTGGCCCCCCAAAATATATAAACATATTTTGTTGCCGATTTGGGCTCATTAAAATTAATGTCCTAGTTTTTGTGGGTCAAGCCTTGGCATTTGCCCAAATTCGCCGCTTCATCCCGAAATGGTGCTACCGAGTGTGTTTTAGGTGGCTCGTGTTTCGAGACATACATTGTCGCCGGGATACATACGAGTGTTTCATTTTTAAATTCAGTGGCTCGTTTATGTAATAAAACACATTCTATATGAAGAATTGCTGGAAAATGTTGAACCTGAACAGTGTTGCGTCATTCGGTTCTTTCACATCAGGTAATCAGGGGGCGCCCTCTTTAAATTTATATCTGAAATCGATTAAAAAAAACTTACCATTTGGGTTTAATGAGGACAGGCCAGAGTTCAAAGCAAACATGGTGAAGCAGCATCTGCCTGTTATGCTGCAAACAGAAGTGAGGTCAGCCCCAAGTGTGAATGCTTGGGGCTGAATTCCTTTCAGACAAATGACACCAGATTCACGAATTTACATGAAATTGGATGCACAAAAAACACCAAAAAATAATCTCACATCCCGATGCAAGAAAAAGGGGCAGCGAGGGCCCGTTTATCACCGCTTTCAGCTTTGATGTTTTTATTAGACTTGGACTTTGGAGTTTAGTTTTCTGAGGGGGGGGAAACCGTAAATTTCAGTAGCTTTGCGGGTCACCTCCGCTGTTTTCCGCTTCTAATATTGTGATTGGGGGGGGGTGTCGAATGAGGTGTTAGTACAAAACCCTTGATTCCCGAAATCCTTCCTGTGCGTGATTAATCCCCTCTGCTCTCGTGTTTAAAAAAAAAATGATTCATTACATTGCAAGCCCGCCTTGCTTTTATCTCCCCACTGCGCCGACGTCTCCTCAGGGGAGCCATTACCGTGCGCTTCGGCTGAGCTCGGATTACCTGCCTCCCGCTAAAAAACACTCCTGCTTGTTTTTGCAGGTGCACTATAGCGCACTGAGAGCGCCCAGCGGCCACAACCTGCCACGCAAGAAGAAGTAAGAGAGCAGGGGTCCGACCCAGTCCGCCTGACAAACAACGCGCCGGTGCCACCCGAGCTCCACCGTTGCACCCCGACTCGGCAAGCCCTCGCCCCCACCCCCCTCACGTCGCCCTCTGACTCGTGTGTTTGCCTCCCCGGCTGACAGCGGAAGGAGGAAAAGGATGAGGCCAGCTCGCGGCCCCGTCCATCACCAGCCGAGAGGTAAAAAATAAAAAAAAAAAAAAAAGGGGGGGGGGTGAGAAAAAAGCCGGGCCTTCGTCTTTGGATGTAATTTGGCGGAGGAATGAGGCTTACCTTAGATATCCTTTCATATTTTTTTTCAGGGGGTGTAAGATCTTCGCCCCAAGTCAAAGTTAATGCCGGACTTCACATTTTATGGAAAACAAACGATGGCAATATATTCCACTTGATCCGCGCATTAATATCATTAAAAGCCAAAAAGCGTCCGAATTATGGGGTGGGGGAGGGTGGAGCCATGTTTTTGCACTGCTGTCCTTTTTTGGTAAAGGATGCCGTATCAATGCTGTCAGTTTATTTCATCTCTGCAGCTAACTTTTCAGACCGTGCTATGTTATTTAAAATGAAATAAATCTCCCATCAGTCTGTCAAGAATTTCAGTGATTTTCCCAATCAATGTCCTGTCGGAGATTGTCTGGCGTGGCTTGAGAAATGATCCAATGGAGCTAAATTTGGCCGAAAATGTATTTATTTGCCAGGACTGTCTCCATGAGAAGACCTTGACATAGCAGCTGCGGCCTGACACGCACATACAACCAGACAATCACACGCGCATACACACCCTTGTATCACCGCCTTCATTGTTCATGTCTTGTGACTTGTTGTCACTGTCATACACTTGTTTACGTGCTTGAGGTTTTTTTTTTTTTTGGGGGGGGGGTTCCTGGACTCAGATTATCCTCAGATGAGGATAGTTCGAGTTTTTTTTTTTTTCTCCCCCTCTTTCCCGTCCCTTGTGGTTTCTTTCTGACTTCCGGGTTGAGTGAACGCTGGTGTGTTTGGCTGCCGCTGCTCAACCCGCATTGTGTTTTATTGTTCTTGTCCTTGGGTGCTTTGAAAGGCGCTTATAAATAAAATGTATTATTATTCTTATTATTATTTCCGACAGATGTTGTACCTTGTGTATATATCATATTCATCTATCTATGCCAGCGACGTATAATGACAGGCACAACAATTGAATGCTCTTCGGCTAAATTCGATTAATGTGTGTGCCCACCTGTTCACATGCAGACATCAATTATTTTGGAATAAATTCAGATGAGATTATTTCAGTATGTACACGTTTTGGGATTTTGCAGGAGGGGGGGAAAAAATCACTGACCATATAAAATAAACATAGAGCTGATCTGAGGTTTGGGGGATTTGTTTTTGTATGCCGTAGTGCCCCCCAGAACCCCTCCTCCGCAGTAGCCCAGTGGTGAAAGAGCATCCATCTGTGCTTTGTGAAGACTTTGATTGGCTCGGGGGGGACCTCGGCGAAGCCCCGGGCTATCTCTTTTTTTTTTTTTTTTTTTTTGACAAGCTGATAGAGACATCACTTGGCTCTCCCAGGAACTGCCACCAGGGGTCCGTTTCAAAAGTGAGAGGGAGGTGGGAGGTGTGGAGGTGACCCCCCCCCACACACACACACAAACACACTGGCACACAAAAAGCCCGCCTTCAGGTGGCAGCTCTGCACGGGCCTGGGGAGTGGGGAGCTCGTGGGGGGGGGGGGGGGGGGGTTCTGGTTTTGCCTGTGGTGGGCTTCCGACCACTGGTGGAATACCCAAAGAGGAGTAACTAATTTGAGATACTACTAGAATATATTTAGTTTTTTGGTGGGGGGGTTGATCAACTTCAGTTTGTTTTTGAAAACTCAACATAGGTCAAAATGTTCAATTCGCGACTGAGTTCATGTGTTGCAAGTGATACTGACGACTGTGAAAACAAAGATGGTCGACTTTTTTGCACAATGTTGTCTGTGAACCGCGAAATAGTGCGGGAGAACTCGGGTGTCTGTTCCTTAAATTGATTACAAATGGCTCCCTTGGTTGCTGCCACGTGCTAACAGTTCACAACGTGGTTTAGTTTGTTGTGCTTCCAAAGCTGTCAGATGTGTGCCGCGCGTGTCGCTGAGGTTGTTAAGGCTCCCAATTGCCTCCTCCCAACGGATCGTAAAGAAGAGTGTGACAGCAGGGTTACGGCAGTTGTTGGACGCACTGGCGCTCTCTGAGACTGTGAAGGCATGCCATTATCTTTCGAGAATTATTGAGCAAAGTGTTTTCTCCCAAAAGGGGACGAAGCAGTCCCAGAATGCAATATGGTCGGAGAATTCAGAGCCGATCCCTGGACACACGCTTGCTCATGAACATTTGGACGGCCCAGCAGTTAACATGGCCTGATCACTAATACTGTGTGTGTGTGTGTGTGTGTGTGTGTGTGTGTGTGTGTGTGCGTGTGCGTGCATGTTTTTTGTGTGTGTTTTTTTTTTAATAAGTTGCCTTACTATGTTTGTTTTTGCACACCACGGCCCCCATGAAGATATGCATGTTTTGATATGATGCCAAATCATTTCTTTCACAATTTCTTGTGCACCCCAGTTTCAGAACCACCGTTTGAAACTCCACAGTCGCTGTTGTTCATGGTGTGGCAGTGATGTCTTCATCTGCCTGTCAAAAGAGGAAGCGCCTGCAGCTGTTGCGCCCCCCCCCCCTAAACCCCCCCCCCACACACACACACACCCAGAGCCTGTCACACTGCTTGTTTCCATGACAGTCCTTCAGGCATCACCACAGGCACTCCGTGTGTGTGTGTGTGTGTGTGTGTGTGTGTGTGTGTGTGCGTGTGCGCGCGCGGACCCCCATACAACCTGTTTTCCTCTTCATGCAGACGTTCCTCTGATGTTGAGCCCCTGGGCGGGCGTCACACTGGTGAGAGAGAGAGAGAGAGAGAGAGAGAGAGAGAGAGAGAGAGCGCCTCTTGTGTTGCATGGTCAATGTCTACGATCCATCCTTAGTCATGGTTACGTCTCTGTCGTTCGCACATTCGGACAAAGTGTTAAAGGCTTCTCTTGTCTGTCAAGATATGCCCCGTGATTGACTGTCAATGGTGTGCAGTGTTCTCCAGCTATATCGCGGTTCAATTTTTGCGGAGTTTTGACAGTATGCCTACGTACATTAATGCCCCCGCGTGTGGGAAAGGAGAGCCGCAGTCGCCCGATGCACTCTTCCGCCGGTTACCGAGCACAGGGAGAGCCGTAAAATACGCGACGCGCACTTACGCGGAAGCTGCTGGCGGCCACAGCTCACGGCCACGCACTCACGCTAGGCCCCGCCTCCCAAAGGCACAGGCATGTCCACAGACACCACAGTTCGGGTGGTGTTTGATCCATATTTTCTCCTTGCAAAGTGCTATTTTGTTTGTGTGAATGTCTTGCAGAAGTGCATGTGAGGAGTAATTGATTTAGTGACGGTGTACATATGTAGGTATGCACTTAAAAACAACAAAAAAGACACAATCTAGTGCTAATTATTTTGTAGACCCCCAGGTTACTGCCTGCGGACCCCATTTTGAGACCCGCAGGTGCCGAAAATGGATGGATGGCTCAATTTCATCCGCAGCATGATGAAAACGCCTTTCATGACTATCTCTCTGAGAGTGTCAGTCTAAAGTGAGCATTATTAGCAGATTTCTTTTTGTATGGGATGTCATTGGCAGCTGGACCATTTTGTGTCTGGTACGCTCACACTGGGAAGAGAGCCAAGCAGACGTAACAAAAGCGGGAAAATGGTGACTAATAGCAGTTTACGGCGGTGTGACGATACCATAATTCTTCCAAGACGACGATGGCCTTTAAGTGCCCGCATGAAATCACTGGCCTTTAAAAGCACCTCTCCAAGCCCCCCCCCCCCTGCACTCATTAATAAATTCAACCCATTCCGCTTTCATATCATTCCCGCCGCATTCAAATGAAGACAACAGCTGGGATGGCGACCTCGGTCCCGGCAGCGTCGGATCCGGGATCAGAGGTTTGACACCCAAAGACCGCAAGTGGCTCCCTTGAAGACGAGGTCACATGGGAGACGCTTGACAGTCCGCTGGAATTAAAACAACAAGCAGCGCTGCATGGGAATGCGATTCGCTTCCTAGTTACTGGCTGTCAGAAAACAACGCAAAGAGCAAACATGGCCAAAGGACACACACTTTAGACTTCAAAAGAAGTACAGTCAAACCTCGGTTTTCGTGCATAATACGTTCCAAAAGGCTGTTCGAAAACCGAAATTGTTCGAAAACCGAAACCACGCTCTTTTTAAAATAAAATGTTGACTGAACTCGTCTGCTCACAATGGAAAGCAACACGAGGAAGCATCACTTCCTCGTCAACCCGAGGAAGCGTCACTTCCTCGTGTAAGGAAGGCGAGAGGAGTCAAATGGTGCGTTCAAGTGTGCTCAGTTTGTTCGAGAACCGAAATTTGTTCGTCATCCGAGGCATAAAAAACTCTGAATTTTTGGTCGAAAAACGAATTGGTCGAGAACCGAGACGTCCGAAAACCGAGGTTTGACTGTACACATATCTGTGTAAAAATTTTTTTCAAAAGATTCAAATATTGAAGTGTTTTAACTTCCCACCACTTGTATCCACCTTCTTATAATTAACCGTGACCTCACGCGACGTGATTCTTCTCCTCCCGAGTAAACGTCGCCATATTTTATTTTATTTATTTATTTTGCGCGTGATGAATTGGCGGCAGCGGCGGTGAGTCTGGCCACACGGCCCGAGGGAATCAGGTATCATTAGAGATGTGAACACTTTTTTTTTTTTTTTGGTCTCGCACAAGCGTTCAATATTAATAGGCTTTCATCAAGGACACAATTAGGACGCCTCCATTTGACACCTTCTATAGGCTGCGGATGAATATGGATATGCCAGGTCCCAAGGAAGAGGAGCGCGCTGGGCGGAATTAACAGCTCAGCAGCAGGAAGGAAGCGCAAACATGACAGTCGGGACCTGATTTACCGCACGAGTCTAAAAGTACATTATTGTTATTAGTTGTACAAGACACATTTGTAATTCACAGCCGGGGGCGGTTTGTATATATTTCCATATTTGCATGTTAGGGAGTGATTAAAAATAACCCGGCGTAGAACAACTTGGCAAAACAGTCCCGTCAAGTCTTGACTCCCGGATCAGCGGGAAGTTTCGACGTGGAGCGGTTTGGGTTCATTTTCGCTCAAGAAATGATTCCAAGTTTCGTGCAGCTTGCTCGGCGATTGGGCGACACGTCGGCATGTGTGCTCGTGTGTTTGTTTGTGTGTGTGTGTGTGTGTGTTTTTCTGGGATTCTTCCCACAGTCCAAAAACATGTTGTCAGGCTACTTGGTATATGTACAGTAATCCCTCGTTTATTGCGGTTAATGGGGACCAAAACCACCCGCTATAAACAAAAATCCGCGAAGCAGCGACCCCACTCCCCCCCGTCCATATAGGTCCATGTGCATAATATTTATAAGGCCAAATTTATTGGTATACATGCATGTAGAAGTAAATTTTGAAGAAATTAACATGACTTAATGCTGTGTACTAATAGATTTAAACATGTATAAGTTAGGTTAGTTTATGAATAACAAAATAGAGTAAACATATTAAAAAATGTAATATGAAAAATTATATATGAAACTCAAAAAAAAATGTAAATTAAAAAAATTAATATGATTTTTTTTTTTAATTGTTTTTTTAAAGTCCGCAAACGGTCCGCGAGAATCTGCGAAAGTCCGGAAAACAACAGCGAGTCACATAGAGCAACATATACAGTACTGTACTACATGTATATGAAAAAAAAAAACGTATTTAATTATTTATTTATTTTTTATGAATATGTTTGAAAAAATCCGCGACGCACTGAAACCGCGATAAATGAACCGCGAAATAGCGAGGGATCACTGTAGTCTGGTGCGGAGGACTCAAATGCCGGGAAGCAGTAGGCAAGACCGGGAGCAGGAGTAACCTCATCGTATGAATAATTTAAAAGCTGTCTTTTGATAAGTTTAAAGCATAGGAGCGGTCAAACAAAATATTTTAAAATCCGGTTTACATCAGGGGCCCACTAACTCCGGTCCTTGACGGTTATCAGGCTTCTGTAGAAGATCCCTGGTTCGATATCATATGTGGGTGTGGAACATAGTGTATCCACTGCAGTAAAATGTACTTGACTGGTTGGACATTTTTGTTTGGTGTGGGATGCTGTGAGATTTTTTTTTTTTTCCGGATGTCAAAATAAAGGTTGGAGCAACACACTGCAATAGGCAAAACGAAAAAGAATGTCTCTGGTCCTTTAAGCAAGCAGCAAGAGACCAATTAGCGCGTATCTCTATTCAATTTCTCCTTGGCGCTACTTGGAGCAAAGTAGGGAGGAGGGGCTGGGGGGGGGAGTAATGGGGGATGTGATGTGGGAGGGGGGGTGGGGGGGGAGTTTTGAGGCGCGCCGACAGGAAGCCAGAAAACAAAGCAATCATCTCGGCGCGCTTGCCCTCCTCTCCCCTCTCCTCGGCAGCTCCAATTACGAGGCTCCTCTGGCCGCCATCAGTATGCAGTGAGGCCGCCCGCTCTCCTCCACTCGCCGCGGGCCATTGAATACGTTACCTCCACTGTGGGGATCGGGGCTCAGGGAGCACGGCGCCCTCTAACCCCCCCTGGATAATTTGGGATTCCTGGGCTCCTGCCTGGCAGAGGCCGGTGGAAAAAAAAAAAAAAAAACACCCAACAACAAATAAAACACCTTAGATGAAGAAAGGAAAAAAAAAAGAAGGTTGCCTTGCAAATATCTAGAGAGTGTGATTTATTGATTTGTTCATTCCTCCACTTATTGTTTGGTGAATCATTACTGAGGCGACGCCACCCACTCACACAGTGGAGAGTTTCGCTCGGTCAAAACTTTGGGAGAAGCGCATTATGTAAGTATTAAAAGTGAAAGTAAACCTTATAAAAAAATAATTAAAAAGTAGTCATGCCCCCCCCCCCCGCCCCCGCCCCGCTACATTTCAACAAGTTCCCCCGATATCCTAAGAAAATGTTTCTGTCAAAATATTCAAAAAATCAACAGACACTCATCATCAGAATACCACAAGGATGAAGAATGATAGCACACGTTCCTTTTTGTTCTTTTCAGAGTGAAATCAGTTTGCTGCCATCTTGAATCTGTTGCGCAAAGCCAAAGCTGAGTACAGATTTCCCTAAAACTAATATTTTACTTTTTTTTTTCCTCGCCATTTTTAACCCTCATGCAGTATTTTTAGCGGCTGCATGAAGGGTATTACGTCCTCGAGGATTGTCTCAAAAATGTCCCTCTTCCAATGTGCAACAACTTTTTTCACTTTTAATTTTTTTTCACTTTCAACCCCTCAAAATGTTCAGTGGGAATTGGCCAAGACATAGATATACATCCAATGCATCATTTCAGCTTCGTGGAGTTATTTTTCACTGTTTTGTCTGTGGTGTCCATTCGTCCAACAGTCCAAAATCGTCCAAAGTGTCCGAAATGTCCAATTTTGGGATAATTACTGCATGGGGTTAAATGACACAAGGTGTCTTCACATCTGTTACATTCTTTCTTCAAAAAATACAGTCAAACCTCGGTTTTCGAACGTCTCAGTTCTCGACCAATTCGAGCAAAAATTTCTAGTGTTTTATGACGAACAAATTTCGGTTCTCGAACAAACTGAGCGCACTTGAATGCACCATTTGACTCCTCTCACCTTCCTTACACGAGGAAGTGACACTTCCTCGTGTTGCTTTCCATTGTGAGCAGACGTGTTCAGTAAACATTTTTATTTCAAAAAGAGCGTGGTTTCGGTTTTCGAACAATTTCGGTTTTCTGGAACGGATTATGGACGAAAACCGAGGTTTGACTGTCCCCCAATAATCAAGAATTACAGGAGCCTTTTCACCAATATTCAGTCCTCGCTGAAATCCGCCTCTTTTTAATGTTGATCCTGAATCATGCAAATGAGCCGCCGCTATTAACCCCGCCCACCCTTTGTACTGCGAGCGCCAATGACGGGGTGCGGGATTGCACGGAAAAAAGTGCATGGGTGAAGCCCAACGTGTCAAGAAAAACATTGTGCCAGCATGCAGACAGTAAAAGTATGGATTTTATTTTCACTCATGGAAGCAGCACTTCATCGTCATGTCACCGAGTGTAGACGATACGTTCTCGTTGGCGCATGCGGGAGAAAACCCATGCGAGCAAGCGTAGAACATGCAAACGGCACACAGGAGTTCCAACCTGCCGTTTGCTAACTTTCATACAAGTGTAAAAATAAGTCAACTCGCTAACAACCAATAAACGAGGCATCGTAGCCTATCTTTGGGGCACGGAGGGATTACTTTTCGAAGCTCCCCCTTGATCCTGTCCCGTTTAAACGTGCAAGCCCAGATGATTGTTCCGCTGTGATAATGTCAAACAATATACATGATGTATGTAATATGTAGCATGATGTCATGGGCGAGGTGAGGTAATCCACTTAGAGTGATTAAGAGGCCCCTTCTTTTCCTCTCTGCGCCCATTCAAGGCCGTAATGAAGGAGCGCTCCATAATGGTAATGACGCTCCAAATATTCTCCATATGAAACAAAGCACGCACACACACGAGGAGGAGGAGGAATGTGACACGCTCGTAAAGTATCATCTGCCGTAATGCCTTATGACAATGTAAGATTAATGAGGGTGCATTGAGCAGTGCTAAAAGCGGCACCTGCTCCTCTAATCATTCTCATACGTGGACTCCCCGCCGACACACTAACCTGCTGCTGCTCCGCGGCCTCCCGCGCCCTCAAAGGCGTTTTTTTTTTTTTTTTCTTTCTTTCCCAAGGACCGGCGCGGTTACTTTTTCTAATGCGGCCCACATGTTACTTGGACACTCTTTTGTGCCCTGCTTCGTCTCATTCCCGCCTGCTCGCTGACCCGGTGGCCGGCAGAGACTGCACCTCCAACCAAGCTTGATAGAAGTGAAAGTGAGAGGCATGTTTATTGATGTTTTGAATATTCAAAACGCAGGAGCAGGGGGCGGTGCATTTGGTTCCCACGCCTTCGGTGGGACCTTAGCCACTCTGAACTATTAACTCATTCAGTGCCAGCCAATTCTGGACCAAGTCTGAAAAGACGCTTAAAAACGTCTTTGGGAGTGAATGAGTTAAAGGGGAAGTCAAGGCCAAAAAAGGATCACTTTTAGTAAACTAACTAAAATTAGAATGATCGTGAAAATGTCCTTCATTTTTGTCTTTGTCGATGACTTTAAAACCTCTGGGGGTTTTATATGTACCGTGTACAGTCAAACCTCGATTTTCGAACGTCTCGGTTCTCGACCAATTCTGTTTTCGACCAAAAATTCTGAGTTTTTTATGCCTTGGATGACAAACAAATTTCGGTTCTCGAACAAACTGAGCGCACTTGAATGCACCATTTGATTCCTCTCGCCTTCCTTACACCAGGAAGTGACGCTTCCTCGGTTAGACGAGGAAATGACGCTTCCTCGTGTTGCTTTCCATTGTGAGCAGACGAGTTCAGTAGACATTTTTGTTTTAAAAAGAGCGTGGTTTCGGTTTTCGAACAATTTCGGTTTTCAAACAGCCTTCTGGAACGGATTATGGACGAAAACCGAGGTTTGACTGTATTTATTTTTGTATTACTGCACAGCTCATCGCTGGAGGAAGGAAGGCCGGATCGTCAACTAGCTTTTGTGGTCCTTTTATAATGTGTCGTCCAGAAGTGACGTCAACTAAAAATTTGTTTTTTTTAAATCACCCAATGACAGCCGTCCGTCCTTGCAGCTTGCGTGTTTTCCGTCGGCGCCTAGTCCATCCGTGTTTCCCCAGCGAAGTTTGCATCAGTCATCCGTCGGTGACAGACTGACGGAGCTTCCGTCGGTATTGACGCACTGCCCACCTCTGGAAATTTGAATAGATGAGAGAAGATGTTACCTGAGATCAAGCGCTTCCAAAGAGACGGAACGCCGGCCGTTATTTACTTTTCAGGTGAGTTGATTTAAAAATAAATGTGGTGGAAATGCAGGTATGTTCCCATGGAGTTTCCCGATCTTGAAACTGAAGAGGTTTTTGATTCTGTAACAACAACTTTGCTCATTTTTATCCTGAGTTTTCACCGTGACATTTTGTTCTTGTCACGGGTGCCTGTGAATCTCACAACCGTTCTGTTCGCTGTATTTGTACTTTGCACCCGTTATTCTTTTTATGTCGTGCTAAAACGTTTGTATGATTACTGTGCTTCACTTTGCCCCCCCCCAAAAAAATCTATAATAAATCTGTGAATCCGTGGGTGCTAAACTGCGAGTACACAGGGCTCCTCTGTACAGCGATGGCGGCGTAGCTGAGGTGGTAGAGTGGTCGCCCCTGAACCCAAAGCTCGTGGGGTTGGAATCCTCAGCTCTGGTAATCGTGTCAACGTGCCCTTGAGCAAGCTACCGAATGCCTCGTTGCGACTTGAAACGAAGTTAGGATCTGCACATACGTGACTTCCTCCCATCTTTTCTTCACACGAACACGAACCAGTACGTGCTTTTGATTTCCACACGTAAAGGTGCCGGCTGAAACGTAACCACCTTCAAATGGTCCAGTGAATGACGACTGCAATGTCGGCACCGGACTGAACAGAAGATCTCGTTCATCAGATTGCTTTGTCTAGCCCACAGCTCCTCACTGAGGGGCACGCGTGTCTCTCAGGACCGTCACTATCGACCATGGACGAGCCCCGGTTTAATAATAATCATGTATGAATCACTCTCCTTCAAATGCTCCTGTTAATGCTATATATATATATATAGATATATATATATATATATATATATAACTATATATATGATATATATATATATATCATATATATATATGATATATCTATATATATGATATATATATTATATATATATTATATTATATACATGTATAGATATATTTATATTGTATATATATATATATATATATATTATATATATATATTATATATATATATATATATATATATATATATATATATATATATATATATATATATATATATATATATATATATATATATAATTTTATTTTTTATTTTTTAAGGAGATGATGATGATGGCGGTGCTGAAGGGGATATTGAAGCTGTTTCTTTCATGCATGGGAACTTACCGAGGGGCTTCCGACAAGGCCTGCCAATCGAGAGTTGGCTATTCCCTTCAGTGTGTTGATGCCAAACACCATTTCAATATGCGGAGGATTAAGTTGGTAGTAAACCTGGTCCAGTCTGTCTGTTGGAACGAATAAAAGCATTGCACACCTGCCAAGGGTTTTTTTTTTTTTCCCCCCCTCCTCCTTCTGTAATTTCATGAGTTGTGTCAGACAAACTAATGATTGATCTGTGTTTTGTTAACCTTTTTGGTTTTGGTTTCACGTGACATCCGCTACAGGTCATTTCAGTTCCCTATTTTGTGATTTGGTTTTGTCGAGTTTTCCTGTGTCTTCCCAATTTTTTGCCCCCACCTGTCCTCGTCAGTCCTCCTCCTCATCTCGTCAGTCTGTTTCTATTCAGCTTCCCCGTTTTCCATACCATCTTCCTGTGACTGTCAAATGCCACGTGTACTCTCAGTGTCCTGATGCCTGTCTTTTGCAGTGGTGAGTACCCCCCTGTTTATTTCTTCACTTTGTATCCGTACTTTTTGATTGTTATTTTTGTATTTTATTACTCCTGGTACCCCGTACCTTCATTTTCTGTTTGGAGAAACACTTTTCTGAGACCCCCCTGAACTCCCCCTTGTCAACAAATACCCCCTCACTCTTTTCCAACAGGCAGGCCCCAAATACTAACCCTAAACCCTTGCTTGTCCAATCAGTGCTGCGGGAAATTTAGTTCTCTCATAGTACGTCGTCAAATTGAAAAAACGTAGACTTATGTCTTGACATTTTCTTTACTTTTTTTCTGTTTTTAATAAATTTGTTTTTTATGTCTTGAATTTGTAAAAAAAAAAAAAAAATAAAATTTTTATTTTTTCGCTAATGAAGTGCATATGAACTGGTTGGGTTCGGTACCTCGGTTAAGACCCACTGCCTTAAACAATAACCCTGTTTCCACCAGCAAGCACCAAAACCTCTCTCATCCTAATTCCTAACCCGAGCACAAAACTTAACTTCGTTCCAACCAAAGTGCACCAAAGACTAATCCTAACCCGAATACTAACACAAACCCGATGCCACTTTTTCACACAGCTGATTAAAGTTAACGTGGACCAAAGACGAACCCTAAACCTCCACCCTAACGCTGTCTCCAACCCCAAAAACTCCTTCACTCTCCCTCACACCTATACAATGCAGAAGATCGTTACGCAAAACTTCCAAAAAAAACCTTCCATAAACTTTTGAGCCAAAAAACATTTCACCCACAAAATCCTCGCAATACATATTTGTTCCATTATCGCATTTTTCAGAGTGCGACCTCTGAAGTCTTGCATGTAAAACAAAAATATTTAGAGGGGAACAAAAAGCTTCCCTTATTTTGTTTTAAATGAAATCAAAAAGACAGAAGAGGAGTTATTTTATTTGTGTGTGTGTGTGTGTGTGTGTGTGTGTGGGTGTGGGTGTGTGTGTGTGTGTGTGTGTGTGTGTGTGTGTGTGTGTGTGTGTGTGTGAGAGATTTTTTTTTTTTCCTCCAATAGCCACACACAGGCATCACACTGAGGATAATAACATAATCAAGGACAAAATGTAATGGTAGTAGGGCGGGGGTGAGAGAAAAGAGAGGGGTGGGTGGGCGCTATCTCTTTAAACTTGTGTCTCATCTAGTCGACAGGCCAGGGAGAGGTGCCAGCAGCTATTCAGCAGAGAGCGGGAAAGCAGGTCATTGGAGTCATGGCCGCTAAGAGCCGCCGTGCTATAGAGTGCCACTGACAGCCTTCCACAAGGCCGCGGTCTCATCTGGGTGCACCGCCCCCAAAATTCGAAGAGCAGAATGGGCCGCCGACAAAGATATCCCCCGTGACAAAAGAAGAAGGCCATCCCCAAAATATCCAACCTTGAAGAACAGAAACGCCCAAAAAAAACAAAAAAAAAACGTCTCTAAGGATGAATATCAAGCCGCCACTTCTTTGAGGTATATGCAAACTATTTCATGTCACTTGAAATGGAATGTTATGAATGAAAACGTTATTATTATTGTTTTAAGCAACATGTAAACATTACTAAGCCTCTTGAGAAGAGATGTAGGGATCCCTTTCCTGGATAACCAGGTTGAAATGAATGTGGTGTGGGCAATGTTTAGCACGACAGCTGGATTACACATATACAGTGCACATGTTTTACAACAGTACTTAACCATGATTACAATTCCCTATGTGGCAAAGGGTGAGTTGGTGGGTATTGCGGTTGGAAATTTTAGAGAGCGGTGCACACGTTGGTCGGGCCACCTTTTAGTGGTCGTGAATTAAAAATAACCGCTACAAAATTAAAAAAAAAAAAAAAGGCTTCCTGCATGTTTTGAAGTGTGGCTTCTTGAGACATATTTGTAAATCTCCTTTTGATAGACGTGTTTACCAAATTTCACACTGCTGCAGTCATGCTAGTGGCTTCTGGGGAGACGAGACTAAAGACAAGAGATTCCACTGAGACTTGACATGCCGACTAAGTTTCATGTTGTGAAATGAAACTGGCGTTAAGGGCCGGATTTTCCCCAAGAGAAAATCCAGGAGGTGCGACTCGTTTGTGTTTTATGCTGAGTCATCAAACTTTGCTTCCACGTCAGCACATCTTTTCCTGCAAATGGACAAAACCATCCCAAAATGTCCACTTCAAACGAAATAGCGAGTAGGTATGCCAATCCTCCACCCCAACACACACATACACTCACACACACAGCTCGGCGACCACTCGTCACACACAGACAGGAAATGGACAGCCACTTTGGGGAAATCCAATTGGCTTGTCGTCGGCTGTGGGAAAGATTGAATCATGGAGACATTTGAGGTGATTTAATGGTGTTAACATGCGCACACTGGAGCTGCGCGGCTTTAAAGCTACATGCGCTTTCTTGAAGATTGAGTTGGCCGTAAAATCAGTCACTTCTCCAGAGTCTGTTTGACTGCAAGAAATGGATGGGCATTATCAGGAGTTCTGAAAGTGATCCGTTTTCAGACAAACTGGTGATGGATTTCACTTTTAACAGCCACTTTAACCGCACTGGATCTCAATTCTTTTCTTTTCCTTTCCCTGGCTCAAATGTGTGTGGCTCAAAGTTGTGGTGGCCAGTGAGGGGATGTGGAGGCCTTCCTTGTTCTTCAATCTGAGGCTGGTTGATTGCAAAATGCTCCTCGGAGCCAATCAGATGCAATCAGAAGTCAGATTGCGCGGCTTTCACTGTAAGCTGCAGAGAAAGGATGAGACCCAGTATATAGTTTGTCTCGATGACGCTTGTTATCAAACAGGTTCTATTTGCTAGCAGCTAGAGCATAAAAACCTTTGATGTAATCCACACTTTAATATCATTTAAAGACATGATGCCCTATAGTATTACATTATTATTATTATTACATTATTATTATTATATTATTACAACAAATACCAAAAAAAAATGTGTGCACAAAACCTTTCTGAGCACACTCTATTCAAACCAATTGTTAATTTACTCCCCCCCTCCGCCAACAAAATCACAACTCACTTGAAATGTATTAAGACATCTTTTTTTTTTTTTTACAAGGATCGGTCTTGCCGCGCCATTTTTAACATTCACACTCCCTTGAATTTGTTCACACTGAGCCAATGAATTTAGCAGGATAAAGTGTTTTTTTTTTGGTATTTCCGGGTACCCGCTATTTTCTCAGAATAATCAACATGCCTCTGCTGGAAGAGAAGAAGCATCGTGAATGGGAAGAGAAAGAGGCAGAGAAGGTCCCCAACTACTCTAAGCTTCGGACATAGCCGTCGTTCACACAGAACAGAGAGAATAGACACACCTGTGAGTTTTGTTGTCTGCTCAAATTTGATGTGTTGCTGCTCTGTGTTAAGGTAGCACTTGTTTGAATGTTTAGAACTACTGCAACATCGACGCTGATTACTGTTAGCCCGTCGATAATATTTCACATTATGTGTTCACATGAACTTAACATACATTAAGTTCCGTAGAGGAAATTATATGGTTTGGTTGAATATTTCGGTGTTTAATATATGTAACATTCTCTTTAGTTTTATGTGCCCATTTTACAATGAACTTCAACTCACAAACAACTCAAAGCAAGCACACTTTGCATCTTAATCCAGGCACTAAAGACACTTTTAAAATTTGTTTTAATGACTTTAAATGTGTTTAAAGTGTGTGAGGAGGGGCAACATTTATGTTTTTCTTCTATTGCAAATTTTCACCCCCCCATGATAAACAGGGTTGACTGTATAATTCATCGTGTCCTCACACAAAAAGGACTTCATCCCTTCAAGTCCACGCGCTGAACACCTCGTGGTTTTCTTGTCGCTGATGAGCTGACCACATCCTCGGAATACTTCACAAGACAAATAATTGAACTCTTCAAAAAAAAAACCACCCAACCCCCCACCCCGCCCTCCTTGATGGACAAAAATTGCTCCTCCAGCCGCCACTTCTGCTTCTTGGCTTTGTTCTCCCAAAGCAACAGCGGCGACCAAGCGAGCGCAAATGAGGAGGCCTTTTTTTGCAACAAAACACACCTCGCGGCAATGATAACACATAAGAGCGCCGACGTTTGCTCGCATTTACGCCCCGGCTTGGCTGATTTGAAGCCATTAGAGGCGGCCCCGGCGTGTTGTACAAATAGTAATAAAGAAGCCTTCAAAAGAGATATGTGATCTTAAAAGAGTTGTTTTATCCTGGCACGCCGTGACTGATGCCACCATCAGCAGTTAGCGGCAATCAAGGCAGTAAGTAAAGTAAGATGGGCCGAGAGAGGATGGAGTGGATGGTGTATTTATGTATTTGGTCAATAGGTGGCAGTGTGCACCCACAGAACGCGTGTCTGTGTGTTGGCAGTGGACGCTCGAGGGCCGTTCGGTGGATTTAATTAGACAGAAACAGATACTCACATGTTCATTTCTCCGCAGCGTCTCTGCCGAGGAAGAGAGGAAAAAGAAAAACACTCTTTACGCTCCAGTGGCAACTGCGCATACGCTCGGTGGGGGGAAAAAAAAGGCCAAGTGTTACGACCCAGCTTCACACTTCCTGGAGGCGGCCATTACTGCAGGTAAAGCTGTCAGAATAGCAGGCTAACGACTAAAATACTCTTAAAAAGAGGAAGTAAAAGAAAGTATTAAAAAGTAAGTCTTGAAGACCACACCCAGAAAACTACAACAAAGAAAACTCTAGCATGGTAACAATCACAATGCGGAGGCAGCCACCATTTTGTTTGAAGTCACTTTTTTTTTTTATGGGTTAGCAAAATCTGCCACGGTTCCAAGTTGGAATTTGACATGAGAATAAACCAGGTATGTACTAAGGTTGAAGAATGCTGCTTGATAATAATTCACGAGTTACAAAACCTTGCTTCTGTTGTCGGGTTCGCAAGCTGAGACCTGAGATGCAAGCAAGGATCGGACATGCCGCTGCTCAAATACTTGTGCATAAAATGAGCAGTTTAAGTCCAGAAATGCCCCTAAAATATAGGCAAGGAGAGCAATCTAATTTGTCTTCTTGTGAAAAAGCAAAATGTGTATGCTTGAATATGCCACCTTTTCATTGAATGACACCCTATTTTTGGTTACTTCCCATGGAAATTTAACCATTTTCAAAATTCCTAATTTTTACTTCCCCAGACTATGAAAAACAATAAGTGTAATAAAAGTAAAATGAATCACATCAAACATTCTTCCTTTGTTAGTAATAGTTCATTTGTAACCAACACAAAAAGCCAAAGGACAAGCAAGTCAGCATTTTTAAAACGTCTGCAAATGTAAAAAAAAAAAACCTTCTGCTTTGACTGACTCCTACTCGGGAATGGATCCAAATGCGGCCCAATTCGAAGCCGGCATCCTCGACACATTTTTGGATCACTTTTCTGCATTTTTAGTATTAAATTAGAATCTGAATCTGTTCTAGTATAAAATTTAGGCAAGAGACCGTAGAGGAGGAAAAAACCGTAAAAGGAAAAAACAAAGTCAGCTTAATTGAATCTGAGGGAAAAAGTGTCAGTATCGGTGACATTGGAGGGACAAGGAGGAGCCAGAGGAACAATAGTCCGAGCAATCGTAGTAGAAAGAGCGGCTTGGCCCTACCACTAACCTTCACTTGCATATTAAAAGCAGTGCGTCACCTCATGCAAATGAGAATTTGCCGACGAAAAGCGGCATTAATGAAGCCGGCCATTGAACTCATCGTGGTGAGATCGCCGCGCCGTAAATAGTCCATTTGGCCGCCGGCCAGCCAGCGGAGGGACGAGGGTGCCAGCAAGAGGACCTTTTATTGTGTTATGACAGACAGGCACAAGGCGTGCAAGATACGGGCTTCCCTTTCCACGTTAATTAAAGAAAGGATCAATTAACAGTGATGAAAAAACACGGCAGTGCACTGCCTCACTGATAGGCCAATCACGCCTTGAAATGCAGAGTAGTTGGCATGTTTTATCTCTCACAACTTAATTGCAATTTTCCAGAGGGGATGACGTGATCAAAATGTCTGGGCTGGAGTTAGCGGCAGCAAGTTAAAGTATTCATTTGATGCCATTGCCATTGATCCCTGATTTCCTAAGGCTTGTATGTATGTGTGTGTGTGAATATATATATATATATATATATATACAATATATATATATTTTTCATTCACACACACACACACACGCACACATAGGCGGCCTGGTGGTCGACTGGTTAGCGTGTCAACCTCACAGTGCAGAGGTCATGAATTCGATTCTGGCTCTGGCCTCCCTGTGTGGAGTTTGCATGTTCTCCCTCTGCCTGTGTGGGTTTTGTCCGGGTACTCCGTTTCCTACATTCCAAAAGCATGCATGGCAGGTTAATGGAGCCCTCTAAATCAGAGATGTCAAACATACAGCCCGCGGGCCGATTCCAGCCCGCGACGAGCTTTGATCAGGCCCGCAGGATAATTTAAAAGTGGAAAAAATGCATAAAAGACACGGAATGAATATTTTTAATAAGTTGCAATTCACGGAATGTGAACATAGTGTTTTGATCAGAGTAAAAGACAACATGGTTTCGATCAGAGAAGAAGACAACAGCAACCTCAATCTGTCACTGAGACAGACCCAACACAGCAGACGCTGTCAAGGACACGTGAATACTTTATTCTTTACACATGTAATAGCACTCTCCTAAATTTGTACGGTGTAGGCAGGGATTACATTTAGATTGTATATGCTTGTGTAAATGGGTTAAAAATTCCTTTCTTTATCAATCTCGTTTAATCTTAAAATTGCATTACTATATTTTTCAATACCAATTACTGTACTTGTTAAAGTTGTGTGCCTTTGTGCAATCAGTGGGATCCGTTGCAATGCATATATGTGAATGAGAAAAATAAATTGCACACTTGTCTAAGCAAATCTAAGGAGCTTCATGAAATATTTTGTCAAAGATCTGTTTATTAAATTTCAACATTTTTATTATGTTTTTGTGCTTCTTTAGACCGAAACAAAGGAAAGACATTATTGTGGTTATTTATAGCAGAGTATGGTATCATTTTAATGGTCCGGCCCACTTTACATCTACCGAGGCCGTATGTGGCCCACAATGTGAAATCAGTTTGACACCCCTGCTCTAAATTGTCCCAAGGTGTGAGTCAAAGCGTGAATAGTTGTATGTCTCTGTTTGCCCTGCAATTGGCTGGCAACCGGTTCAGGGTGTCCCCCGCTTACTGCCCAACGGTAGCTGGGATATGCTCCAGCATGCCCCGCGACCCTTGTCAGGGTAAGCGGATCAGAAAGTCACAGATAATGTAGTGGTATACATGCAGGATCGGTTCCCACTCACGGTGTGAATGTGGGTGTGAATGGTCATTTGTCTCTATATGTGACCATTTCAGGGTATAGTCTGCCTTCCGCCCAATGTCAGCTGGGATAGGCTACCGCAACTCTGTGTCCTCAAAGGAGGTTGCTTCTCAAAACGTTGAAGCTAATTTCTCGTTTTACCATGATTGCTTTTGTTGTTTCTGCAGTGCCGAGAGAGGCGGCGTCGATACCCTTGACTAATTAAGATAATCCATGTCTGTCTTGAAACAATTCCCCAGTGGAAGGACAGCGAGAAGACACCATGTAAGTCAAAACTTTTGAGCTCAAGGGATTTTTCTAGGTCGGTTTTATGGGTACCCCTGAATGTCATCGAAAAGAAAAAAACATTTTTACAATAACTGTTTTGTAATTTTTCGAGAATATCGTCACATTTTTCCAAGATAATGTCAAGAGAACAGTGGTGCCAATCCCCTGTCGAAGAGAAACGTAATGCTTTGGCGCTATCTTGTGGCATCTTGGTGCCAAAGAACTACCCTATGAAGTGAGTGGAGGAGCTTTTTTATCTGATAGTATGAAGCACTGTCTAATACAAAAGTAGTGCTTTTTTTTCAAGAGTTGATAGCATCTATAGGGGAACATAACCCTTTTTGAGGGAGCCTCAATTGCACACAGTTTTGTTGCTATTGGCAAGCAGGGCTTGGTTCCCATACCCCGCGAAAGTTTGATAACCACTGAGTGACCGCAATATGAGTACGTGCAGATGTACGTCAGCAAGATGGAAGAGAAGTATGAGTGGTGTCACTGGGATTATAGAGGAGAGTTGAAGACCATGGGCCCGACGTAATGAATCTGAGTTTCAAAAGACTGATCTGTCCAATACTAACCATCAGGACAAAAAAACCCCAAAAGAACGGTATGGCCGCCGAGAGTCACGATTTTGAGATCCTTTCCACGTTGTGAGTAAATGTAGATGAAGTCCATTAAAATGGATGTCTGCTGTTTTTTGTGTGCATAGTTCTGAGGCAAGGAGCTGGAAGAGGTGGTAACCAGGATGTGAAGGGTCTGACAGCATTTTTTGCCTGCCCTTGTCGTGATTATTGCAGTGTGCAAGACCCAAGAGTGGGTTGGGGAATCCAGCCGAATGATCCTTTTCGGGGGGCCAAAAACAACTGAAAGCGCACTCGTTTTGGTTAGCAGGCAAGAAATTACAGAATGTTGACTATTTCTGGTGTAAATCAGCCATTTTGGGTGAAATCCAAGGCTCATACTTTGACAAAATTTAAACGAGGAAGTTGGTCCAGATGAGCCCCAAATGGAAGCAGGTATCCTAGACAGATGGGTGATGCTAAATTGCCAGGATGTGGCTTCATTTTATATTTGCGACTATTAACGTGTTGTTTTAAAACCCAATGTAATTGCTGCTAAAGTAAACAGTTGTGACTTCACAACGTATCAAAAATCCAGAAGAGCTCACACACAAACACATTTTGGGAACCAGGCAGCTCACAAAATCTGTACTTGTTTTTGTACTTTCAATCCTGAAGGGGTAGGCAGGCACTCTGGAGACCCAACTATCTGTACACAAGCAATTAAAAAGTCAATTTTAGCCAATATGTCGCCATCACGAATTTCATATGTAAATGCGTGAAAACGTTTCTCATCTTCTTTGAGGCTATACATCCGAACATAACAGCATATTGCAATCATTTAAGCGTAAACGGTAACGAAATGCAACAGCAACTGTTTTGATTAGCAAGGCGGGTCGAGGCGCGCCGCCAACACGCTCAAATCACAACATTAGCGTCCATCATTAGAAGCAACTAACAGGAATTTCCTTTCGGGCTATTTTGAGTGGGGAGTAAATTAGCCAGCCAGACATCCAATTTGTGGTGCGGCGGCGTCAAACGTGGCCAGTGGACAAAATGTGACATAACATGTAGAGAAAGGAAACCTGCGTACCGCTGATGATGTGTAAGGCAAAAGGTTGACAAACTGCAAATCCAATACGAAGAATAATATACGTCCATTAAAAAGGCTCGTTCAAGTAATTGTTGGTCAATAAGCAAAGGGGTGTGTGTACGGAGCAAACAGTTTCTCCCAGGCTAAATCATATCAGATGGACTATTGACAGCATCCCGTCAATAGCGGCGGGCCCTCGGAGGCCTGCCTATTTGCACATTGACTGATTGACTGTTTCTTAATAGACACATAATTGGTGACAAAGACCTTGCAATGAGGTGTCACGTGCCAGAGCTTGTGCGATAAGTCACAGCCCCGGCCCATTTCACCGTTGGAACGCGTCCCAGCACCGCCCGGCCAGCCGAGGACGAGGGACGCGTGGGGGAAAATGGCCGAGGTATAATCACAATGAATAGAAGACAAACAAGGCGGTTCGTGGCGGACGGGAATGCGGAGGATGCAATATGCAGCGTCGAGAACTTTGACCTGATATAAGATTATTCATTGGCTTTATTATTGCCGGTGTTCCAGACTTGGGGACATTGTTGATGGATAGTCATTTTTACGTGGCACTTTTGTTGCACCTCATTTGTCAGCTCAGGGCTTCGTCGGGGAGACTTTTGCAGCTGCTTGTCGGGATTGCGACGTAACGGCTTGCGCGTGTCCTCCCTCAAAGCGTTTTCAACATCAACAAGGAAGTAGCATATATGTAGAAAATGCGAATGTCGTACAACTGAAACGTTGTCCAGTTAATTAGAAATGTTGAATGTGAAACTTTTGGGGGGAAAAAAAAGCAAACGCTGAATTTCGACAGTCTGGAGTTGTTTTCATGTCGGTAATCTGTGGGAAATTTGTCACCGTTATTTGAATGGTTTTGTTTTTCATTTGGAATGAGCAAAAAAGTGGCGATTTAAAAAAAAATGTGAACATAGTTTTGGGTGAGCTGAACATTTTGACGTTGGAACGGTTTGAATCATTTGAGGAAAGGTTTTTTTCCAATGTGAAATGTGGACTTAAAAAATTGGAACGCTCGACACAGCAAACGTGCTTGCAAAATCGGTGAATTTTTGGCCATGGTGAGGCCTCAAGATTCATTCGTCAAAACGATCATCAACAAAAATCATGGCAATATTCAAACCCAGGACCTTGCGATTGTGAGCCAGATGAGCGGACAACCGTTCGCCATGCTGCCGGTTAAATTTCTCCACAAATGTGAATACGTTTCTTATTCTTATCGAAAATATGGAATGATCAACATTTTGTCGTCAGAATGACTGAATTTGTTTAAAACGGTGGGAAAATAGGGAATTATCGGAAAAATGAGCGCAACATCCAGGCTACTATTTTGTCATTCCGACATTATGTCAGTTGAGAGATGTGGACTTTGTAGAAGGCCCAAAAAGTGGGGAGCATAATGATAAATATAAGGAACTTAGGTCCACAATAACATATGTGCGAATGTTCCCCAAGCATTCACACAATCAATTCCCAATTACTGCAATTACAAGTCCGTCGGTGCGCCTTGCCCCTCCCCTCTCCCCCCACGTCAGGTAGCGCCTCACCTCCGGGGATCCAATCGCAGCCGTCGCAGCCACCGGCGGCAGATGTAAGCAATTTACTTGTGATTTCTTCATATTGGGCGCGAGGCGAGCTCCCGGTGACCCGCGACCCCGGAGCCTGCAGGATTCTAACCCTATCAAATTAAAGCTCTCTGCTCACTTATTCCCCAGCGCTCCTCGGCCGCCTAAGCAGCCATCTCGCTGCATAGCAACGCCGGCCGGGCGTGCCGGCTCATACGCCCGGCCTCATCAGCCGCTATTAGGGAAAATATACAGTCCTCTAATTGGATGAGATTCGGCTAAGGAAGTGCAGTTAAAGGTCACCTTCCAGCGTGTGCCTCCTGCTCTTCAGAATAATTTCTGTGTCCTCCCGTCTTTGGGAGCTGTTGAACAATAGGG
Organism: Hippocampus abdominalis; assembly: GCA_018466805.1. Classification (NCBI taxonomy): domain Eukaryota; kingdom Metazoa; phylum Chordata; class Actinopteri; order Syngnathiformes; family Syngnathidae; genus Hippocampus; species Hippocampus abdominalis. The sequence continues at coordinate 6,880,034 of CM031697.1, read as the reverse complement.
CCCAGAGTTACACTCTTCTCCGCGACAGAGCGCTTTGAGTCGTGATGAGCGGCCGGCACTGCCAGTCATGTCAACTACATGGCCGGGTGATGAACGGGTGCTGACGGATTCTCCTGATGTGGCACCTGTATCTCAACTCTGCCTCCTTGAAGGTTTCTGTCACATACGCTTGGTGACACGCGGATCGCCGGTTTAATCAGAGGCCATTCGCAAATACAGTCAAACCTCGGTTTTCGTCCATAATCCGTTCCAGAAGGCTGTTGGAAAACCGAAATTGTTCGAAAACCGAAACCACGCTCTTTTTAAAATAAAAATGTTGATTGAACACGTCTGCTCACAATGGAAAGCAACACGAGGAAGCGTCACTTCCTCGTGTAAGGAAGGCGAGAGGAGTCAAATGGTGCATTCAAGTGCGCTCAGTTTGTTCGAGAACCGAAATGTGTTCGTCATCCGAGGCATAAAAAATTCAAAATTTTGGGTCGAAAACCGAATTGGTCGAGAACCGAGACGTTCGAAAACCGAGGTTTGACTGTATGGTCATCACCTTGATATGTATGGTTCACAAGCCACAGATGTACCGTGCTCTTTCTGAAATGCCCAAAGATGTCGCGAGATGCTGACAAAGCCCTGTTTAAAAAGGAATTTGAGTCAAGACAGCATATTGAGGTGATAAAATTCAACTCGGAGGCAAGCTTTGTATGGTGGGAGCAGCTTAAGTTTAGCCTGGGTTGTTGGTGAAATTTACGGAGAGTCTTCAACACAGCAAGATGGGTTTCAAATGATATGTAACGGATTTGGAATCATACTTTGTAGGCATGTAGCAAAAAAAAAAATCCCCTTTTGAACCGGAAAATCATTTTCGGATTTAAAAGAAGTAAGCGCATCAAAGTTCAATCAAATGCGAGTCGAACCAAATCATTCAACTCGCATTTCGAGCCATCCTGTAATCGTTGTGAAGCGTAGAGAAGCGTCTTTTGTGGAGAGATGCACACCCAGAAGAGTTTGCCGTGTATATATAATGGTTTAAATAAACTATTATACGGACAAAATTAAGCGTTTAATTTAAGTGGGATGGACTCCAGCATGCTTCAACTTAACCCAGCGGTTACGACCGTGGACAGCTTACCATGTTATCGGGTTACAGGGTCAATGAAAGAGTTAAAAAAAATTGTGTACAAATTTGGGTCATGCAAAATTGACTTTATTTCAACTGAACAGTACGTCAACAGCAAGTTTCGTGTGACCCTGCGTGTACCCCGCCTCTCGCCCAGAGTCAGCCACAGTTCGACCGCAACCCTAATGAAGGCAAGCGTTACACAGTAGGCGCTTGAAGTTTGCCAAACCCCCACATTAGTGTGATGCTCTGTTCCGCCAAATTGCACATTGCAGCTTAAATGAGTATTATTAACAGCTCGTTGGCTCAAAGTTGCTGACCTTCGCTGTGTTAAACGCACATCGCTTCTGTTACAGCGTGCATCGTAAACCTCTCGGGGGGGGGGGGGGGCGAGATCCATGGATCCAAGTTCAAGAGCTCTCAAGTCACAGGCCACTTCATAAATAAATGATTGTCCTCAGTGCTGCTTTGCGGCTGAAGCGGAGTTCAGCTCCACAATAATGACCCACTTTCACTTAGTGCCTCGACACAAGTCATGGTTATTGTTTTTCCTCCTCTCTGAATTAGTGGCAGCTTTAACCGAATAATGCAGATCTTCATTGGGACTGCATCCCCCCCCCCCCCCTCCCCTCCCTTAATCCTTTTACTTCTCTATTAGAACTCATTTATTTAGCCTCATACTCCCATTGTTGAAGAGCAGACTAATTGCAATACTGCTGTCACGTCCACAGATAATATTATTCCATTATTTTTTTCTACAGTGTGTGCGGGTGGAGGAGCGGGGCCTATCCCAACTGACTTTGGGTGGGAGGCGGTGTACACCCCGGACTGGTCACCAGTCAACACATGAGAAGATTTTAAGACGGCGAGGCAAAGACATTCACAACCGAAGCATATCAATGACCCCCCCAAGATAGTTTATTTGTCCTTGCAGTCAGGCAGGGGTGGCGGCTGGGTCTGAGTGAGCGCTGCCGCGCATTGATCTGTGTGTCTGACAAAGCCGCCGGCGTGGTGTGCATGGTGCCTGGTGGCTCTCATTCCACTCAGGCGAGTGCATTTCAGCGAGTTGCGGTGGAGCTAATGCGGGACACGCTGCGCCAGTCACGGCCTTTGGGATTTAGTCTGAGTGATGTGCGTGGTGGTGCTGTGATGCGCCCGCTTCCTCCTGCACACACACACACACACACACACACACACACACGCAAGCAGGCGGCCCTGAAAGTCTTTTACATGCGATTCCCTCTCTTATTTTGGAGGGGTAATAATTCCTTCCATTTTTTGGGGGGAAAGTGAACACAAGGAAAGCCACTTGCAGATGTTTCCAGTCTGTTAAATGTTATCAGCGTTTAGGATTGTTTTATAAATTCCTCAGTGTGCTGGATACCATCAGTGACAAACACCTGGACGTGTGTGTGTGTGTGTGTGTGTGTGTGTGTGATGGGAATGATGGGATTCAACACTCAAGGATGCTTCCTCACGTTTGGGGGAAGTTTGAGACTTGGTGGTCATGGTGACAAATAAACAGCTGTCCAACTGATAGCGAGGAAATTAAGTTTGTTGGTTTAAGCAGGGGTGCGAAGCCAAAGTATTTAAGGTCTCTAAGTTTGTAGACTGTGCATGCGCACTCAACTCAAAACTGCAGAATATAAAAGTAAGTCTAACCGTATTTGGGAATTTGGCAGACTGCACTGTGTCATGCTGAGCGTTCCAGGGAACCATGGGCATTTTCTTTTACTCGGCACATGTTACAATTTGGTGACTCAAAATAGACTAGAATTTAGCCCAGTACTGGGCTGGTCTAAGTTGTGGCGCGGGTGGTGTAACACAGATTCCCAGCTCCACTGATACATTCATTGTCCGATTATCATCTTTGTTATATTTTTAAGACACACAGACAAGAACGATCAGGTGAAAGATGATCTCAAAGTGCCCACTGATCTGTGATCACCCTGGCCAACGTTCCTCAGAAATCTATTTTGTGTCCTTCGATCTTCCGCACTGACTCCGGCGAGTCTATTTCTGCTTTTCACCAGCATGGTGTCTTAGTTTGATAATCATTTCCTCAAGAGTTCGCAATTTACAATTTTGTGCGAGGATATATTCAAGGACGATGCATTTTAAAGTTGGTTTGAATTCAAATGAGTTTTTAATACACCACCATTACTTATTATTAATATATATTTTTTAAATTGTTGTTGATAGCATTGCCAGTATCTTAAAACTGGCTATCAAGTGCTCGCGTCCCCTCAGAAGAATGCGTTGATTGCTGAGCAAACACTCCTGTCCGCTGCATTTGACAGATGCCGTTTGAGCTCTATTGGCTTATACCTCGCCCGCCTGTCACCTCTCACATCTCAATGTGTCGGGAGGTGACCTACCACCTCCACCCTTATTGGCCCCGAACGCAATCAAATGCATGTTCAGCACTCAGTAGTGGACCGCTAAGGTGCCCCCCCCACCCCGTGCTCAGGAGAGGGCCAACGGTGCTGACCTCCAGCACCTGAACCATGACCCTCATTTACAAGCAGGTTATCTTCTTGCAACAACTGCATTTACACCGGGTCAACCCGAGAGCTTTGCGCTGGCAAACAAACAGCTCCCAAAAATACAGTTGAGGCTTCTTAATCACGCGGGATTTTCTCATCGTGGAAACACGGATGCGCATCGGCAACGCGTCATGATGCTAACACCTTCTCTTTCTAGAAGGATGATGTGTAGACATAGTGCAGGCACACAGAGCTTTAGCTCACCTATCAATACACGTCGTGAGAGGTGAAATGTGTTCCTCCAAAGCAGGGAACGCACATCCCGACATTCATCCATTCATTCATCATCCGAACCGCTTTATCCTCATTAGGGTCGCGGGGGGTGCTGGAGCCTATCCCAGCTGTCCTCGGGCAGTAGGTGGGGGACACCCTGAACCGGTTGCCAACCAATCGCAGGGCACACGGAGACGAACAACTATGCGCGCTCACACTCACACCCAGGGACAATTTAGTGTGTTCAATCAGCCTGCCATGCATGTATTTGGAACGTGGGAGGAAACCGGAGTACCCGGAGAAAACCCACGCGGGCCCGGGGAGAACATGCAAACTCCTCACAGGGAGGCCGGAGCTGGAATCGAACCCGGTACCTCTGCACTGTGAAGTCGACGTGCTAACCACTGGACTACCGGGTCGCCCACATCCCGACAATCAGGCCATATTTGAGTATTTTATTTCCGCCTTTGGGTTCAAGTCAGAAATGTCCCGATCACCAGACTTCATGCGCGATTGTCGTGTTATGTTGCTGAAGAAAGATGTTTGCTTCCCAGTCTCTTCGGATAATGGTCGGGCCACCAATCATAAATGTTAAATCACTTTTTGTGTTTGTCATCGGGAACCAAATGTGACTTTCAGTCCTTGTTTCCCCAGGAACTCCCGAGGAACAGTCCAAAATTGATGCTCTCCATGAATGACATCAAGCGTGACGGATAACAAACCATCAACTAAGACGGATGCTCAGGTTTGACCATTGTTTCCATTTTCAAGCGGGCTTTCTTCATCGTAGCACAACTCCCTTCGTGGTTAGCACGTCTGTTTTACAGCTGAGAGTTTCTGGCTTCGTTTCTCAGCCGAGACTTTTGTGGGATTTGCATGTGTCCTCCAACATTCTAAAAACATGCATGCGAGTTTCATTTCAAGACTCTAGTTTGATAGATTGCACTTTCACTACAGCGCTATGCTAACACGCACATTAACCCCCATGCAGTAATTATCCCAAAATTGGACATTTCGGACACTTTGGACGATTTTGGACTGTTGGACAAATGGACACCACAGACAAAACAGTGAAAAATAACTCCACGAAGCTGAAATTTTGCATAGGATGTATATCTATGTCTTGGCCAATTCCCACTGAACATTTTGAGGGGTTGAAAGTGAAAAAAAATTAAAAGTGAAAAAAGTTGTTGCACATTGGAAGAGGGACATTTTTGGGACGTAATACCCTTCATACAGCCGCTTAAAAGTACTGGGGGTTAAACAGAGGTTAAATGAATGCCTTGATGTGAAGATAAAGAGCATTATTGTTGTTTTTTTTTTTAAAGAACACATTTTCTCTCGTTAGATTGAGCAGGTGTACTTGAATTGAATATCTCGCGAGTGTATGTGACCATCATCGTTGACCACACATACATCAGCCATGAACTAAAAGTCCCCTTTCTTTGGGAATCAAAGGAAATAAGATGACAGAGACACACATTCATGCTTAAACAGTACGCTTATTGCTGGGACATCTCAGTAGAATGAAAAGACGGGGTGGCGCTTTTTCTTTGACCTTTGGATAAATCTAAAATGGCACCAAGATCGTTTTATGCTTAATCCAATTCCCACAGACCAGTGAGAACAGCCTTGTGCTTTACAGACTTCTTTAATGGTCATTTTTTTTTTTCCCCCCTCCAACTTGTGTTGAACATTGTATGCGTTTCAAAACTCGTGAGAATCTCATTTCATTCCTATTAACAGAGAGATTCACCTGTCACACAAGAGGGCCGACAGACAAAAGCGGCAAATAAAAAAGAGAAAAGCGGAGGATGTGGAGTGAGAGAGAAAGGAAATAAATTGAGGGAGAGGGAGGGAGGTCACGGCGACCGTGTGATGGTCGCTGACACCCGAGTTCAGCCGGCGGTCAAGGCGAACGCTTGAAGAAGAAGCAGGCGCATAGGCCAGGCTCTGTGTACAGGTGCCCCCCCTCGCTGCCCCGCCAGCTTTCATCCACCCCTCCCGTCCCATCCCACTCCCACGTCCGCCAGCACCCCGCTGTCCACCAATCGGGGCTCGAGGGGGGGGAGGTTTTTGTGGCGCAGCGAGACACATCAAAAGCCTTCTCCCGGCGAGAGGCTCAGGGGCTGATACTGGCACAACACAGAGAAGAAAGCAGACAAGGCCAGTTAAATACAAAAAAAAAAAAAAAGAAGAAGCAGTCCGAATGGGGCGGGTGGGGGGTGGGGGGGTCCACAACAAAACATGTCATTCTCTGTACAAACCAGCATTATGCATCCCCCTGAAAAAATACCCAGAATTTTTTTTGTCATTGCCTTGTGCCAACCCGCCCCCACTTGAGTTTCTGGTGAGCATGGCGGTCTGGGGTGGAGTGATTTCATGAAGAAAATCCCATTTTGCAGATTAGGATTGTAGACGAGCAAAGTTTGATTCAAATGAGCACAATGTGGACCTTACCGAAATACACAAAAAAAAGGCACTTCATGCCCTCTGTCAGTTTAAGATTTGGGCAATGCCAGTGACGAACGTGAACGCGGTCAACTAGCGCTTAACACCTCGGCCTCCTGAATTTGAGGTTCAGAGTTGGAAACATGCCCATGTAGATGCTCCTGCTTCCTCTCTTTATATTCTTAAAAAAATATGCACGCTTTGGCACATTTGAACCGCTCCCGGTCATTTATCTGTCCCAATACCTCCTCTTACTTCTACTTCTGAAGTGTACACACAAACAGTACACCAAAAATACATGGCCCTCATCTCAATGGAATTATTTCCAGCTTCGATCTCCGCCGTCCTTCAAATGTTGGCTGTTTCGACTCGATCAAACCGAGAATACGAATCTGCCGGCGGTTGTGGCGCGTCTCTTTATGTTTGCTCCAAACACGGAGTGACTTTCTTTTGTGGAGAAGCCCTCTCAACGCGCCAGGAGAGTTTTTTTTTTTCGACACGAGACGTGGCCCCTGCAATGCCGGCTGAGTAGTGGTTCTCATCATGCGGGTGTCAAGTCCCTAAGTGAGTGCGATACACGATCGGACGAGCTCTTTTTGCATATGGTAAAATGGATAATAAGCTCCTGAGGGAGAAGCCACTCTGGGGGGGGCAAAAGTGAACGTGACTATAAAAAGTGTTTTGAAGGGGATGCGCACTACACGCAAAAGTGTAGAGGGAGTCCCAATGAACAAACACCACTTTGAATAATACATTGGCCGATGGAAAACAGGCCCCGTGTATGGAATAATAACAGTTTAAAGGTTTGACGCGCACCTTCCCTCAGGCATTGCTGGTAATTTGAGCAAAATGTCAGTCAAAGCATGATGAGAGGAGGGGTCGGGGAAAAGGAGAAGAAAGTGTTGCCTAAAAATGGCGTTTGATTCGCTAAACACGCTCTTTGCTTGTCCTCCCCCCCCACCCCTCCCCGCCACCACCACCACCACCCAATGGGCGCCAAAAGATGAAGCGGCACATTAAGATCAACAGTGATGCAAAAGCAGACAGCTGCAAACCAAACAACACCCTGGTGACTTTGTGGGATTCGTATATCAAATCGGTTTTCGGCAGTGATGGGAATTGAAATGCCACTAATTCATTACAGCTCTGAAAAAATATGGGGTTTTTTTTCTTGTTTTTTTTTTGTCAAGAAAAACAGCCCTGTATTTCACATATAAATAAACTGGTATTATAGATCATTACTAATTGACATGGACTTTGTGAGGCCAATGCCTATTCTGATATTTGTCAGAATAAAATTCTGCTAAACCATTAATAGGCAGACTAATTATTAATTTGAAAAAATTCATTCATTTTAAATTATATATATACAGTATATATATATATATATATATATATTTTTTCTCCAATTTTGAGAGTGATAAAAAATACATATAGAAAAATATAAAATGCATATACTGTATATACACACACACACACACATAAATGTACATAAACCTGAACTCCCCCCACTCACTCATTTTTAATATGCTTGTATTTATATTTATTTACATACTTTTGGTCTTCTACTTTCTCCCTTTCATAATTTTGCTGCTGTAAATTGGGAATTTCTCTATTGTGAGACAAATAGTTTTACAATTTTTTTATCTTATCTTGCACACAGATTTTTCTCTATTCTATTCTTTTCGCTCGCTTATCCCCGTGAATAGTATGAATAGTATAATGTACTTTAATTGATAGATCTTTCCCCCCCCCCCCCACATCCCTCGAGCGTTGGTGTATCTGAACCTTACTCATCCCTCAGTGTTTGGTTCACAGCACAAACCAAAAAATCGGCCACACAACATATCGTAATTTGGAAAAACGGTGAAGAGGCAAAATGAACATTCACTCACTCATTGTGGCCAATTCTCGTCTTCATTAAATCAAACGCGTGTACTGTATTTGGAAGACGGGAGGAAACCGGAGTACCTGACGAAAACCCATGCAAACATGAGAAGGACATCCAGACTCCACACGGGGAGGCCAAATCTGAGATTGAAATGCCGGACCTCAGAATTGCGAGGCACGTTATAAATGTCGCTTCGCCGCACCACCCAAAAGCATTAAATTGTATGTCAAATCATAGGAATGCGGACTTCGCACCCTTGACGAGATGAAGCCAAAGCTACCCATCCCGCTCTGCCTTTGTTAGGGAACCATGACGGCCTATTGACTAAGGGCAGCCTGTCGTTGGAGGACGGGCAGGTGCGAAAGTGTGACGCCTTATTGATGGATATATCGAGAGGCTGCAGACAGGCATCCCCGAGACCCCTTCCATCACGATGTCGCTGCGAAACTCTCGCCAGCGGGTACTGTTTAAGTGCAAATATAGACATGGCATCTCGACATAATGAAAAGGTATTGATGCCCCCGCGCTGGCGTGATGATGAGATTGATCGAATTGCACCGAGGCAGCATTTGTATCATTCAGCCGCTTTGACACGTGTCAATGCCACAGAAAGAGAGGCGTGTTTAATCTGACCCTTGTCAATCATCTCCATTTTCTATCCTCGTTAGGGTTGCGGGTAACCAGGTGTCTATCAAAGCTGACTTTGGGAGCGAGGCCGCCCTGGACTAGTCAGCAGGCAATCGCAGGGTACAGACGAACAAGGATTCACGCTCACGTTCACATCTACGGATGGTTTTGAAAAAAAAAATGTGATTGCCATTTAAAATGTGAATATTTTTTCAAGGTCCTCTTCCCTCGTAGTTTATTAACAGACTCAATTAATTAATTAAAGAAACAGAAACATTTATAAGTAACGTGCAGATGATGCAAAGTTGGCCGCTCCCTAATCATACATTCAATAGTTCATTTCTACAATGGGTTTAAAGCACGCTGTTGTCATATTTTCGAATCAAATACGATGACATCCACCACAAATGTCCACAGAGCTCAGAATCTGTCTGACAGCACTTCTCGATTAGCTCCATCAAAATCTTGTCACACCACTTGCGCCACAAATTTAGACCTGCTTTCAGCTCGACTTTCAGCTAACCAATTGTCAGACGCGCTGGGGGCATGTACAAAAAAAAAAAGGCCCTTAGTCTGCTGGATTACCCCCCTACCACCACCACCACATAGCGCAGCACGGGCTGCCAAATTCCCAAACACACTCAAGGAGGCTTGCACCTGCACAGAAATCAAGATGCGCCCGAGCGCACATGCGCTGTCGACATAAATAGAGCCCTCTCGAAAAGTTGCAGTCTTTTAAGCATTCACTGCAACAACTTCTACTAAACACGTATTGTGTAAACCAAAGCATTTTAGCCCTTACATGCACCCTGTAACCTGATAACATGATCAGCTGTCCACTGTAGTAACCGCTGTCCCTGATAGGGTTAAGTCATAATTCAGGTTACAACAACAATCACGCAAAGAAACATATAGCTTCATCATTTCAGCTCTTCATGTTTCATCAACCAATGATATGTAAACGCGGACTGTGATGAACTTATCTCGACACTGTATCAAAAACATTTTTGTATTGTGGGAGGAAACTGGAGGATCTGCCGAGAGCCAGAGCTCAGAACCCAAAACTTTTAGACAGGCGTGTGTTTTTCCACAAGGGCTTCGTGCTGCACAGAAGCAACAATATATGTGTAAAAAAAAAGTGGCATTTGTGACAAATCTGTGGACTTATCGGCGAACAATAAAAACGAGCTGCTCAGCAGGCCGGGGGAACACGCCCAACACATGTTCCACGGTGCGTGCAACTCCTTGTAAAGGCCCAGCTGACATTCTGGCAGCCTCCTCCTCTCTGTTTTCACTCGCCATTCTCTGTTCCCGTGCCAGCTTCTCCCCGTGTGTGGTCTTGGCACGTTACCCCCGCCGTCTCAGATTGCTGCCTTTTATACCCCCGTTCCATTCAACAGTGAGAGAGAGTCGCGGACAATGCAGACGAGACGGGCAAAACGGGATGTAAAAGTCACGGAGAAAGTGCTACGTGCGCCTAACGGCGTATATATTTTGCAATGACCTTCCCGCCGTTTCCGAGAAGAGGCGGCCCTTGATCCCGGTCTGGTGCCAGCGGCCAACCTCATTAGATCCACGGCGACTACCTATCCATCTTCTCTCGTTGCGCACAGAGGTGACAGCTGGCATTCGGCTGTTTGCAAAAGGCCTTTCAAAAAAAAAATAATACCGCGCCTCCATCCTAGGGTACATTAAAGTAATTAGCTGCCAAGCTAGTAGAAAGCAGCCCCCTACCAAGTGCCAGCAAGACTGCGGATTGAAGTCGGCATCCTGTTTGACACATCTGGGCAAGGGAGAGTAATGAAAACAGCTGCTTCTGCCCATATGGCCTCTAAAGTCTGGCAGTGCGGTGGTGTGCCGTGCCAACCTTAGGCAAATTATCCATCATTAATCCCGCGATCTGACCAGCATACGAGTTGCTGCTAATCAAAACATCTGTGGGCGGTGGGAGAGCGAGTGAGCGAGGGAAGGAGGGAGAGGTCTCACTCGGATGTATTTGGGGGGTTAGTGGACAAATGTATCAATGAGTTGTCGGATCAAGATGTAACATTTTTACCTTACAAGAGTTGCTAAGCAAAAACCCGCTTTGTGGGGACGTACTTTGGAAAATTGACCTTTCTTTATTGCTTGTGTAGAGATGGTTTGGTTCTCTTGAGTGCTTAGGCACCATTAGAGTGTGAAATTCCGCAACCAGTAAATCCTTTGCGAGCTGCCTAGTTCGCAAATGTCTCTGTAATAAAGCCGTTCTTAATTTTGCCAATTTGTGATGTAACGATTAGGCTAATTTCTGTAATATCGCCCACATGCTGAGTTTCTCAGCCCACGCCTTAATTGTCGGCTCGGCTGGACAATGATCGACTCTTTCCAGACGACAGTCACATGGCGCAGTCTAAACGGCATTCAAATTGCCGTAGCTCGAAGTTTAATACATCCGAGTTGGCAAACCAACGTAGCTTCCACTAATCAACCCATACTTGATTGTTCGTTAAAATGGTCAACTTCGTGGGGGCGTAAGGTCTAAAATTGTGTCAGCTGCGTGCACCACATACATGGATCAGCATGTTAATTGACGAGTGTAATTCTCTATTTTTAGAATTTGGACTCGGCTAGTAGCTCCGCCCCCCCTATTGTCATACCTGAGCCCCGCAGCGGAGGGCAGAGCATGGATCGACTCTGTTGCATGAGACAGTATAGCTCCACTAAACCCCTTGAGTTCAGCCAGGCTCTAAAAGGATGTTCACCCTTGATGAAAGCATATCACTCACTTTATTAAAACACCTCAGACCTATTTGAAACCCGGGGAGAAAAAAAAAATGCATTGAAGAATAAGCCTAACCTTTACGGCCGATTCAAATGCTTTTAAATCAAATGTTATTGCATGAAATCTCTGCCCTGGACATGGAATCAGTTACCAGCCTGTTTTGATTGACTACAAATGACCGTCCCGTACGTTTCTGCCTGAGCCTGCAACCGATATGCGCCCTTGTGTGCTCTTCAAATTGGCCCCAGCAAGTCAGTGACATTAAAATGCCCTTTGATGCACCTTCCCCAAGCAGGGAGCACAATAGTGATTCTGTCACTTCATGCTTTTCCGGCAGGGGGATCAATAGCTCTTAAATGCTAAAGTGGGACAATTAAAAATAAATAGGAGCGTGCTCTGGTCTAAATCAGATTATACATTGCAAGCCCTAGCAGGGTCCTCAAAAGCACAGTATGGCTCCTCAGTGAGTCATCTGCGCGGCACCCTGGCCTGGCCCTGATGCATATGTAAGTGAGGATGAATAGGAGACACAGCTTGTCTTTCTTTTTAGTGTGCTGCCAGACGTCGCTCGTTGCTCAAGAGCATGACATCTGAGAAAAACGGCTCACATTTCAGAATTTCTGTGGAACGTATCGACTTCAGCTGTCGCCACAATCCCTGCTATATCATGTAAATCTGTGCTTTGTCGCGAGCATTTTAATGGTTTAAGAATATTACAGGGCGGCCCAGTAGTCCAGTGGTTAGCACATCGGCTTCACAGTGCAGAGGTACCGGGTTCAATTCCAGCCCCGGCCTCCCTGTGTTGCGTTTGCCTGTTCTCCCCGGGCCTGCGTGGGTTTTCTCCGGGTACTCCGGTTTCCTCCCATATTCCAAAAACATGCATGGCAGGCTGATTGAACACTCTAAATTGTCCCTAGGTATGAGTGTGGGCGTGGATGGTTGTTCGTCTCTGTGTGCCCTGCGATTGGCTGGTAACCGATTCAGGGTGTCCCCCGCCTACTGCCCGAAGACAGCTGGGATGGGCTCCAGCACCCCCCGCGATCCTAGTGATGATAAAGCGGTTCGGTAAATGAATGAATGAATGAATAAGAATATTACAGTCGTGCCTTTGCCTTTGGGAAATGAGTCCCGATGCGCTTTTCAGAGACTTTGTCAATTGCTGGGAGGAGAATAAAACATAAACACACGTACATGGGAGCTGATGTTGGCTACTGCTCACGCCCAGACGCTCACTCGCCATAGCGCGAGCCAACCAGCCAATCTCCTTCCAGCTCACACTACAATACATACATTATTTCCCGACATAGTTTAGTCAAGTCAAGTCAGCTTTTATTATCAAACACACACAGCGAAAATTTGACGTTAAAATTCCAAAAGAAAAAATATATATAAATATGTTAAATAAAAATAAATAAACAAATAGCAACAACAGACAACCCTAGGCCACCCATATTTTGTCAAATGAGCGTTTTAATAAGTTGAGATGTGTATAGTGTGTACAAAGCATGTGGGAGTCTAAACCACGTCAAGGAAAGCAATCAAATGGTGGCAATAATAACATGACTGGGATCTATGTAGGCTTTCGAGGTCGCAGGCTGGCTCCAGCTCCCCCGTGGCCGTCTGGGTAATGTCAGCTCAGCTGGTAATACACCCCGTAAGTAGACGAAGAGCATGATGGGAACACTCGCTCTGTGACAGACATGACCGAGCCCAACGCAATTAGCCGGTGACAGCAGGTGCCGCCTAACTCACTGGCATTAACGCGTCTCGGGTATCCTTGTGTAATGGCCGCAAAGTGATCCTAACTTTCAATTAACACATCCCCTCCTATCCGCCTCCGCTGCTACTTCATGGCTGGGCACTTATTTCCACGTCCTCGCCATTAGCAATGTCGGGAGCAACGGTGCCATTTTTTTTTTTTTCAAACCAACAAATTTACTGTATAGTCGCGTTTTATTTTCCACACACATGCATACAGTACATAGCTTTGACCCCTTTGCATAAAGGGAGAATTAGAATATATGAAGAAAGAAACACATTGACCCCCCCCAAAAAAATTGTTCGGTGTACCAACGAAACAAGCATAGTTTAGAACTCACCATTGTCTTCAAATACCTCGAAAAACCAACGTGTCTTTCACTCTCCTGTTTTGTTTGGTTTCTCAGGAACAGCAATAATGTTGACCCAGGGCACGTTCAATTCTAGAGAAGAGGGGTAAATCCCAATAACCTTTGTTGAACTGATTACACTGAGCATCACCGCAAAATTGTTTAAAAATGGCCCCATTTGACTCGCAACACAACAGGAGGGTTTTATAAGGCCATGGATGGGAAATATTTTGCTTCACCGAATCTCTTGAATCACCGTCACGGATTCCCCTTGATTTACGTTCTGTCATGTTTTTTTTTTCCTGCTTTATAAGACGCCAAGGTTTACTTTACAGCCTCTTTTTTTCTCTTCAGGTTTAAAAAAGGAACACAGTAAAGATTCAAAGTAAAAAGTCAAATAAGGTCCAAATATTTGTGCATGATTACATCCAGGCGGCCCGGCGGTCGAGTGTTTAGCGCGTTAACCTCATAGTGCAGAGGCCGTGGGTCCGATCCCGGCTCCGGCCTTCCTGTGTGGAGTTTGCATGTTCTCCCGAGGCCTTCGTGGTTTTTTTCCGGGTATTCCGGTTTCCTCCCACATACCAAAAACATGCATGGCAGGCTGATTGAACACTCTAAATTGTCCCTAGATGTGAGTATGAGAGCAGTTGTTTGTCTATGTGTGCCGTGCGATTGACTGGCAACCGGTTCAGGGTGTCCCCCGCCTACTGCCCGAAGACAGCTTGGATAGGCTCCAGCACCCGCCGTCACCCTTGTGAGGATAAAGCGGATCGGAAAATGGATGGATGGATTGATTGATGGATGATTACGTCCCACCATTGCAAGCGGCATCGTTCAGAGGGTTTGGATCAGCAGAGCCGCGGCATCCGTCTCTGTCCAGTGCTAAGAGGAAGTACTGATGTACCTCTCTGCTGTAAATCAGGATAAATGACTGCGCCCTCCAGGAGGAGTGGAGGAAGCCAAGTGCACAGAGTGTCAACACCTTCTCTTTGCCAGAAGGAAAAGGTTCATCTTCATTCAATGGTGCACTATCCATCACCCCCAGAGTCACATCTGTGTCACCCAGCCTACAGGGAGGGGAACGGTGGCACAAATAATTGCCGGCGTAAGGAGTGGAAACTAAAGCCTTTCACTTCCTGTCCGAGCGGGATGAAGAAGTGGTCAGTGCTGTTGTTTGAGTCCTCTGACCTTCCGTGCCTCGCCGGGAGTACATGACAGGCAGCAAGTCCCAGCAGCCTCGAGATGGGAATAACCTTGTCAACAAATTTGAAAACAGTACCAGGAAACTGAGAAACAGCGCTGCCCTGAACGCATCCCACGGCAAAAACTGGAGAAGCGTCTCTTGCGTTTACTTTTTGGGATGTGTGGACGACGGCAACGTGATGAGGTCGCCTCACTGTTGTTCTCACTTTGAATCATGGGTCAGTCCTTCCTGTGGGTATTCTCCAGGTGTTCTGGGTGAGAAGCGTGGTATACCCTCGACTGGTCACCAGCCAATCACAGGGCGGTGGTAATCATCCATATTGTCATGAAAATTGTCGCTCATATCACTCTCCATTTTGATATTGTAAAATAGCAAATATTGAAGACAAAATGCACTGATTGACAATGATGATTATGATAAATTTCCCATTCACTTACATTGATTTCTGGACAAGTTAATTGGAGCTGATTCGCGACATATAACGTAGCATAAAATCCTTGTTATAATCTGGGGCTAATTTTATTCGTGTCACCAAACTCTGTTGAAGGATACGCTCCATTTTGAGATATAGGTGGTTTGACTTTTTTTGTGACTTACCTACATCAGGTAACTTATTTAAGATGTCAGGTTTTTACTGGTTTGGTTTTAATTGCCGATGTTGCTCACCGTGGGCCGAAGAATGCTAATGGAATTTGTGTTAAAGGGAAGATTGTTTAAAAAAAAAGTATCTTCAAACTGAATATGGTCAAGAATGTGTTCATATAATTGCAAGACAAAAGTATTGTGTATTTAAAGAAGAAGGGAAACAGTCAGCGCCAGGGGGAATTCAATTCATTCCATGTTGACTAGCTATTTGCTAAACTATACGCATGCCTTAGATGCACATATGATCTGCCTTGCTCAAGTGAAGTAAGCTCCACCGACTCCCACAGCTCATTCCCTTCCACGTCACCCCAATTACGATTGCAACGCAGAGTTGTCTCAAAAGTAGAATACTAGTCACGGTTTATTTAGAGCGTGGGGCCAGCGGGACTCTCCTATAACATCCTGAGGGGCCTGATAAGAATGACACGTCCCCATAAGTCTGAGTAAACACACGCTGTCGTGAAAGTTGCATGCAATTTGTTCAACGCCGCCATTGCTTTTTTTAAATGGATACATCTGTCGGAGTGGAGTCTTTCATGCCCACCACTCATTACTGGCAGAGCACAGCGTTCCCCAAGGACGCACCTTTTTACGCATTCACCCACTGAAATCCACTTTCATGTTTTTGAATTTGACGAGCGCCGCCTCCAAACAAATTTGTCTGAAGCAATTAAAAAGTATCACCTCACAAGTCCCTTCTAAATGGTGTGCTTTACACCCGCTTTTTGTCTCGCCGACTGCAAAGCACGCGCGGCGGTGGCGCGTTTTGACCTTGCTTTCAACGGCTCATCAGGCGTGAATTGATTAAACATGATTACTTGTTTTTCACTTTCCCGTGGATTATTGTTTTGATGAGGATTCATCCGTCCATTAACTTTGCGCTCGCGACAATCATCGCAACGTGAGCATTCCCAGAGTATAAGGCACAAATTAAAACTACCGCGCCAATGTTAGCAACAACAACAAAAAAACGTGTCAGTTACTTTCATTTTCCATCTCCCTGCGTTACTGTTTTATTTCATAGTCACTTAAATAGCCGTAACATTTATAAGAAAAAAAACAAGTAATGCCGTCCACTGACATTAGAGCGGGCCCTCAAGTTATGCTACTATGACACTAGCATAGTCGAAACGTGTCATTTTCTGTCTCCTCATATTTGTAACGTGTGGTGCCCCAGTTTTTCTTTTTGCTTTTCTGCTCCTGAAAAAGGTTTTCCGCTGCATTCAAGCATGACCTGAAAAATGTCACCCTTTTGTGAAACTTGCGCCCCCTTGTTAAGGAACCATCTTAGGGTATTAAGAGGGGCACCGTAACGGTACATGCACGTTTTCAGAGTGAATAAGAATTCCACGGCTCACAGCACTATTGGCATAAAAATAAACAGTACACATACGTGTGTGTGTGTGTGTGTTTACATCTGAGATCAAATTTGCTACAGTGAAAAACCCTCTGTTGTGAACAATTTCTTGCTGCAAACATGATTTCGTTGTAGAGGAGCTTCACTGTAATATCTTATAAAATGCCTTTGACATGCTAGGTCAGGGATGAGCAACTTCAGTGCTGGAGAAGGCCACAGTTTTAGGACCATACACATCATTTTTATTGAAACGGTGTAGATTAAGGGCATCTTAATACTGCATACATCATTTATCATAACATTTTAACAAACAAAAATAAGCACATCTCGTGATTTATTTATTTTTTTTCCCCAATGCCTCCAGTGTTTGCGTGGGTTTTTGTAGGGTAACGACGCTCTGTCCCACGTTTCGGAACATGCTTTTTAGCTCATGTGAATGTGAGCACAAGTGTATTTTTTTGTCTCCAGGTGCCTTGTGATTGGCTGGCGATCAGTTCAGGGTGTACCCCACCTCTGCCCAAAGTCAACTGGGATAGACCCGAGTTCACACTCAACTCTGAGTATAAGCGTGACGGAAAAAGGTTATGTGGATGGATGTTTTTTATTCCTTATTGCTACCGTCTGTTGTGGATGCTTGTCGAGTGCAATTCGAGTGTCTTGCGTGCAGTTTTTTTTTTTTTTTTTGGTCTCATATGAACATTTAACCAGTTTTGCGCACTTAAGCCTGCAATTTAAATGCAGTATAATTTCATATATTGTGCAAATAGTTGGTGGTGTGTTTATATAGTGTTTCCTTGACACACTCGGTGCCTCAGACGCACTGCCACGCTCAATTATATGCGGGTCAACATAATACGAGTTGAAACCCAAAGTGTTGAGAGAGGTCCTGACATATGCAAGTGGACAGAAACGTGACCCTCTTTGGATCTTGAGCGTTTCACAAGTCGTAAAAAAAAAAACTACAAAAAAAAAAAACCCCGCACACACAAAAAAGAAAATACAGCAGCTGTTGCAGACGAAATCAGTTTGTTCCAGACCTCATTGAAAAGGTCGGAGTTGACTCAAATGACAATTGCGCGACACCGGGTCTGTGATTCAACATATGCCTGCACTTAACGTAATTACATTTTGATGGCGGGGTGCGGGGGGGGGGGGGGGGGGGGGTGAGTTCATATTTACTTTGCAAGTGTCACTTGAACGGCGCAAAGAAGCAAATGTCTTTGTTTCAAATGGAGAGAACAAGTTGGAAATGACGCGGGTCACGGGGGTGGACGCTCAGGTGCTAGCAATTCACTTGCGGCATCTTCGTCCTCACCTTGCCCTTGATTTTAGGGGTGGGCGGGGATGACCCGTTTCCTTCTGAAAATATTGTCATAGCTTGTTGAGTGTTGTTGGGACAGCTGTTTGAGCACAGCTCCTGGCTAACTACTTTTCCATCTCCTCGAATAAAATGTCGATTGCGAGTCATTCTCTTTGACACCACTCGATTTCAAAAATTAGACCAGGTTTTATTTTCGTCAGAGTTAGGTTTTTCCAGTCGTGTTAATAATATTTGGTTGGGGAACTGTAATGGGCCAGTACAAATGTCATAAATCAACACATTATTGCTCTTTTAACACTAAATATGAAACATTTTGAGTTTTACCCATTTAACTTGTTACTG
This sequence comes from Hippocampus abdominalis, assembly GCA_018466805.1. Classification (NCBI taxonomy): domain Eukaryota; kingdom Metazoa; phylum Chordata; class Actinopteri; order Syngnathiformes; family Syngnathidae; genus Hippocampus; species Hippocampus abdominalis. Next base: position 6,861,454 of record CM031697.1, on the reverse strand, counting down.
TGCTACACCCACTTTTTTTTGTGCATCAGGTTAAATCTTTCCACAAGTACTGGCTTGAAACAACATAGAAAGCCCAGAAAATGTTAAATATTTGGTTTGATTTCCATCCATCCATCCATCCATTTTCCGAACCACTTTATCCTCACTAGGGTCGCGGGGGGTGCCGGAGCCTAACCCAGCTGTCTTCGGGCAGTAGGCGGGGGACACCCTGAATTGGTTGCCAGCCAATCGCAGGGCACACAGAGACGAACAACCATCCACGCTCACACTCATACCTAGGGACAATTTAGAGTGCACAATCAGCCTGCCATGCATGTTTTTGGAACGTGGGAGGAAACCGGAGCACCCGGAGAAAACCCACGCAGGCCCGGGGAGAACATGCAAACTCCACACAGGGAGGCCGGAGCTGGATTTGAACCCGGTACCTCAGCACTGTGAAGCCGGCGTGCTAACCACTGGACTACCGGGCCGCCCCCAGGTTTGATTTCATACCATGAAAAAAAAAAAAAAATCGTGAACTTAAAAAAAAAAATAAAAAATGTACACAAAAGTTGTGTTAAACTTTTTACATAGAAACAACACCAAGCACATAATAAATAACCTCCTCGATAGTCCTTAGACAGCTGCTTGTCCCGCCTTACTGACGGACCTGCGCTGACGGACCTGCGCTGACGGACTGAATCTTGTCGGAAGCACGCGACAATTGAACACGGTCCTGTTTGTGACGGACTTGTTGTGTGACATTTCGACATTTCGTCCAAGACAAGAACGATATTTATCTGGTACTCCGGCAGCGCGATTGTCGTGAATGACCAAAAAAAAAAAAAAATGTGTTTGACAAGGCCATTTGTCAGCTGAGATGGACTTCAGCTCACTCGCTACCCCAATAGCCACCCGCAAGCGCTATCGAAAAGGAATGACTAAAATCACAAAAATGGAGACTGTTCTGGATATGATATTTTTTGGGTTTAGAGTCCAAAATGTCAATCTATCAAAGCCATGACTTCAACACAATGGGCTCCATGATTGCCAGTTTAGCTTCAACTCGGCGCAGTGCCTGTTTGTTTATCTGTCAAATTTCCATTCCTCCCCCATCATGATGCCCCGCGACAACTTGGATGTGACTTCAGACCTTTTAGACGGGGCGTAATGCGCTCCGCTGCCATTCTTTTGTCTCGCCGACGCGCGTTCTCATTAGAGAAACGAGCGCTGACAACGGGCCTGTGGGAGTCTTGACATATGCACCAATCACCTCCAGCTGTCAGGCAATTGCACCTCGTCGGGAAAAGGGCCTGATGAAATAAACGCTGGCTGCTGACTCCTCCAATTTCACAGCGCTCCTCATTGTCACCCCGAGTGGCTCTCGCCAGATTGAGATATTTGCAAACTGTCATTGCCCATGAATATCTGGCGGCTCGCTCGGCGCTCGCGCTGCTCTAATGCCGCAAGACTGCCCCCCCCCCCCCCGCCTCCCGCAACATCGCAAGTCAGCATTGTTGCAGAAAAATGGCCGTAAGAGTCACAAAACCGCTGTTGTCACACACTTCCAGTGACTCCTTATCTGGCATGCTCCCATCCATGAACTCGATTATTGCTTGCAAATCCCACGTCCCGTCTTTGGGGATAAAACGGGCTTTGGCACAGTTCCCGCGGCAAGATTAAAAGTTGTCATGTCTCGTGCGGCCACACAGGTAAGAATAAGTCTTTGAGGCTTTTTAGGATAATATCTGGCAGCTCATTACTTCCCCAGGCTTCGATATTAGATACAGAATTGTCGTTCTTATCTCTTTTTCTATTTTGTCTAGATTACAATGTCACACAAACTTAAATAAAACACAAGGCATGGCTAAATTAAATGATGTTATAATTCCTTTAGCATCCCATCGTCTTATCGGGCCATTAGTTTTAGCCTCCGCTCATACATTGACTAATGTGAAGGGCAAAGCTTAGATTATATTACGCCGCTTGGGTTTTATTGCTTCACGATGTAACACATTACAAAGATGGGCGTCTGATTTGTGAGGATATGTATTACTTGTACTGTTTATCCTCACCGTCAACGCATGAACGTGATTAATGAAGACAAGTGGATGCCTCGAGAATCCATACAATAGCTACACATAACATGAGTGTGCAAAAGGCTCGCTCATGTGTGGGGCTTGTTTTAGTACCTCGTTAGCTATCTGAGCAGGAATAGCAAAATGTTAATGAGTAGTTGGGGGGGGGGGGAAATAAATAAAAACGGTAAAACTAAGTCGTCAAATGGTGCGTTTGCAGCCAATAAAACGGGTGTTTTCAGGCCCTTAGTTCACAGTTAAAAACAGGAAATGCAGACGGGCTGTTCGGCGGCAATGCGCGGCATTCATGCGCGTAATTGTTACCACTGCCGCCCCGATTTTAAAAGCCATACGATCCACCGAGCGCACAATAAGCATCACCTCATATTTACTGTGGAGGCGTTTAAGATTTCCAAGATAGCGTTTGTAACACTAGAGCGGCAGATTTGTTAATGTCATTAAAAGATGTTACCAGTAACTGAAGCTGAGGAGAATACAATCCCCCGCCCTTTCCCACGGGACCGCGGCCTGTGGAAATAATTTATAATGTAACAGCTATAAAACATGTACAAGTTATCAGGTTCAGGACCTGTCGCGGTACCCTGGGGCTCCCGTTACACACTGCGCGCTGCCCTGCCGAAATGGATTTTCCACTGTCTGCTTGTGAGAAATCAGCCGTCTCACAGCAGAAACTGGAAGAAAATTGAACTGAAAACATGAAACAATAAACATTTAGCTTCAAAAACATTATGTGGGATTGTGTTTAACATTGCGAGTTTATGCGCAAGACTAGTGAGCGTTTATCCACATCATTATTTCTCTTGATAGTCCAAAAACTAGCATCTGATGCTAACTGGAAGACGAAAGTCGAGCAGAACAACTGTTGTAAATCCAGGACCCCTTGTTTTATATTCAAAGGAAAGAATTTATTGGAAAGTCGATCACGAATAAAAACGCACACAGATGATTTTACTGTTCAAAAAATGGACATGCGAAACGCCGCAAAGGTGGTTTGCACGTCGGCCTGACGATCACGAGGTCTGCATTCCTGCCACGAGTCGCTTGTGGGAAAAGGTGGATCCGAGTGCAGGGCGAACTCAAAACTTAACATAGTTATCTTCCCAAAATAACACAAAATACGACAAAACTAGGCATTTACTAGTCCCCCAAAAAAGTAGCAAACCTAAAAACGAGAATTACCCGACAAAGACTGAAAGGACGCAGGGAACTACCGATATAGCCACGAGTGTTTGGAGGGAACTGATTGGTTAACACAACAGTCGAGGCTGACGAGAACAGGTGAAAACAAAATCACATGAGCGAGACACGAGTGTAACCTACTCTTTGTCTTTCCCTCTGTCAGCTGTTTTTTTTTTCTGTAATCCAGACAAACCCACATATTAAAAAAACATATCCTCCATTTTGGGGAAGGTTTTGACTGCACTTGTGAACACGCGGAAGTGATCTTTTCAGTGCCACAATCAAGTGAAAGTGAAAGTGTGACAAAAGAAATCGGCTCATGAATGAATCCCTCATCTAAAGTATCGTCCCGATGGTCCCCATAACACCCATTAGGTCTGTTTTAAGGTGACACCAATCCGTGCGACAAATTAGCAATGGAAAACAGGACGTAATGGGCCTGGCGGGAGAGCGCAGAAATGGACGGTCGTCGAAGCCGCCATAATGTTGAGTATCTCCTTTATTGTATTCACCGCGGTAATGTGATATGTCACACTGTTGCTAATACACTTCTGCGCGCTGTCATCGGGGCTGTAATGCTTATCAGGCCCGCGTTGATGATCTGCCCTCTTGTCAGGGCCAATTATGCTCAGACGTGTCACGGAGGCACGCGGCTCGGCTGCTATTACTGGAAACGGAAGGATGACGTGAGGCTGCCACCGAGTGTCTGGCCTCTCCACCCAAGCACAGGTTAGCAAGAGCTGAACTCAATCTCCTCTGCTTGAAGGTCAGCGTCGGGCTACAACCTATTTGCAGGCTAAAGTATGCACGAGTTGTCCAATGACCGCCCGTTCTTTTTATGGGATTGCTTAAATTTCGCTATTGTAAACGTCAGCGATACATGCATCACTCTTTCACGTTGTAGCTCGCGCTGCACTTGGTATGTATTCCCTATAAAAACAATCCTACTTGAATCTGACCTTGGAAAGCTCATAACATGACTGTAATGATATTTGACAGAACGCAATGTTTAACTTTATCCCATGTTAGATTACAGACACGCTTGTCTATATATTTGCCCTTGGCTTTGATTTGTCTGTCCCTTGAAAATATCCACATAGTGGAAGAAGAGTTACTTCACCCTAAGGACCATTCCTCTGCCAGCGATTCCAAACATTAGGTAGAGAACGCAAGCTGTCAAGTTTACCTGAGTGCATCAAAGGTGTTGAAGGTGCCATCAGACCGCGACAATCAGTTCTCGAACGGGGACTTTGTAGTGTTTACCTTCAAGCCGTGCTTGCTTCTGAAACAAGACGGCTTCCCAAAATAAAACTCCTCTTTGTGACCTTCCCTTTCCACCAGGTACAGCAAATCCTTATTCTCTGCCAACAAGGACTCATTACTCCCTGTTTTAAAGGGAGCTTTCTGGTCTAGGAGGCCTCATTACAGCAAGAAAAGACACCCATGGGACATGCAAGAAAAGAAAACGGCAAAGACCCCCCTTGAGTAATAAGCCTACAAAACTTCTGCGAAGAACTTGCCGAGTGTAAAGCGAGCAGCCACCCTGCTGTTCCATAGGAGAGGTGTCTTTGAGGTGGGGAGATTGTATGACTCAGTAGTCAGAACTTCCAATGCGCATAAAACTGATTAGCACTGCTCAGAGCTTTAGCGCAGCAAAGCAGAGACTTTGACACCTTTCCAGTTAAAGGCTGCTCCATTGAGAATATTGAACGAAATGGCGGCGCTTACGCGTCTTGACTGTCGATGCCAATTAAAAATCCACTCTTGAAATCAAAATACCCCCCCAGCCCAGTGAATGCAGAGTCGTATGTCTTTGATAGTTAATAACTTGGCTTCTGAATCCACAACTATGGCTCCGACGATTTTACAAGTCCATTTATTTATAGTTGGCCTCCATTGTCTGACCTCCTGGGCAACACTCAAAACACAGCTGCTCTCTTATTTTGGACCAAAAAAAAAAAAAAGGCAGTCTGAAACAATAAACTTTGGACATGCAGTTTACTTGTGAGGAAAACATGAAGGGGTTCTCCAACTCAAAATTGAATTTTCCCACAGAGTCTCGCAAACGGGTTTTGTTTCGGTATTGCTCCGAGCGGCGATTCCCACGTGAAAGGCATCAGCGAGCGGCCCCGTCGTGTCACTCTCGGGCTAAGAACAGGGAGAAAGTCCGCCACGTCAGTGTCACGACCCCGCGCCGCAGGCGATCTTATCCACCCACGAACGACTTCATAGTGTCAGTTACACGGCCTGGACTTGATCACCGTACACACTAGCCAACACTTGGTACTGCTGCAGGCGGTCAATATGTTCATGGAGTGTGAGAATGGAAGTTTTTGCGCTTTGCGCTCTAAATAGGAGATTCACACATAAACATAAGTACTGTATAGAGAGTACTTTGTGGTAGTTAAACTTGGCTCATGAGCCATTCAACTCTGTTGGAAAATAAACAGTCGTGAGATTGACCCAGAGTTTTACAGCTGACATTGAGGCTGCTTTTCGAGGGTGGGGGGGTGAGAGGGGGTCTGATCAGTTATAAATGTCGGTAGAGGTCGGCATTCCCAATACAGTGGCAGATGGTGTCTCCATAAGATTTAGTAACTCGTGTCATCTGATTCCCTCCCGAGGGAGTTCCTCGGCCCATTTATAGCATTGACTTCAATCTCCTCTGTAACAACAGAGAGGTGGCCATAAAACCGTGCCCCTCATGAAAATGCTTTTGTCCTGCTATGTCTAATGCAATTTTTATGTTTCTCAAGTCTACCTGGACTTTAATCATTTAGTGTAAACCCTTTATACCACCTGTGTGTAAATGTTAATGGTGGATTTTATTATGCGGAGTATCACCTCGGTCACATACAGGGGGTCCCCCGGTTTATGACGGTCCTAACCCCAAGGGCACTATTTCTGTGGACAGGTGACCTTGCGATCGGCGTCAGAACAAGCACATCTTCGTTTTTGTGCCGGGGCAAGTCTAATTTACCGCGTTTGGGACTTCGGCATTCCACCGGACGGAGATGACGTGCCTCCAACGCGCGGAGGCTGTCTCCGATTGCCCTTGTCATATGCAAGGCCGATGACATCATCCGCAAGGGGAGACCTTGCAGTTTCCCTGTATAGACACACTTTGCATGCGCCAATCTCCTGCTAGACGTCAGTGAGTAAATTTCTGCTTCTGCATTGTCACGCCCCGTGCCTTGCTCGCTCGCCCAGATTTCAAATACATACTGTTTACATATGCGGTATAAAACAATTCAATAGAAAATTCTTATAGCACTACGCAAACTAATCAAGTACACAGTGCTATCCTCAAAAGGTCATTTCGTAACCTCTGAATCAAAAATGACATTTCTTTTACTAATTGTAACTAACACACATCACACATGATGATGATCAGTAAAAGAGCTAAACGCATTTATTCTAACGTGGATATTTGGTTAGCCATTTTTGGCTAGCCGCGCACCACACTCTTATCATCTTGTACCGTAACCCATTGGAAGAGGAAACCCTCTCACACATCTTCCTTCACATGCAGAGTGACCTCATATTATCAAATATTATTACAGTGAGCACTTGGAATTTGTTTAAATTGTTCCAGCGTGATAAAAGACCTGTTTAAATGACTCTAATCTGAATCATTTGTGTGATATTTCAAATCAAATTTCCATTTAATTTGAAAACTCCAACTGCCCTTGATTGCATTTATGATTCCTCGATCCATTGGCTGTGCACGTTGGGAGAGAATGCATGTGAGCCAAATCCATTCACACTTCATCAGGTTGCATTGAGTCATCGGGGACTGTTTATTGACGGGCCATTAAAATGTTGTAGTGATTTTAATTGATCACCCCCGGAGCTTTGCAGGCTGCGAAGGGTGCAGGGGAAGCTCGAAGGGTGGAGGAACTTAAGAGCCATTAGGCACAAGTGCGTGAACAAATCGTTGACGTGAACGGATTATTGTGGCTGGTCAAGCCTCAAAGAACACTGATCGCCGTGATTATCGTTGCACCAGGAGCCCTCCGAGTGCACTGACGCTGCCAAAACATTGAAGAGACGTGCGGGATTAAGTGCAACTGGAGAGGGTTTCCTCTCGCCGGCGTCGATCAATGGGCCGCTGCCGAGGAGTGTAAGTGGCTTTTTGTTGGCTCGGGTTCTTCTTCATTGCCCTAGACTTATTAACCCCTAAACTAGGACAGCTACTTGATGCCAACAGCGCTACTGAACATTAATTCATCAATCAGACAACTTGGTTTGTCCCTAAATTGTAATTATTTAGTTCGGAGAGGTCTATGCTACCAGTTCAGTGGGAGCTATTTGGGGAAGATTCATTGTAAGATATTTTAAGGCATAATTGGTCATTTGTGTTCTTTCATCCTTGAAAGAAGATCCATTCGGCAGCTCACAAAAGAGAAACAGTGGTGGCTCTATTAACGAACGTCTCTTCGTACGAAGTTTTCAAGTTACGAAATGCCTCAACGGGAAAATATTGCCTCTTGTTACAAAAGAAATATCAAGATACGAAAGGTAAAAATACAGGATGGGCTGGTCATCGCAGTTCTGAGTTTCCTGAAGGCACCCTACTTATAGCTGCTCTGTCATTGGCTATTACCTTGCATCATCCTGGCACCCCATTGGCTAAGTGGGGCCTCTACCGTATGTGTTTATGTATGTTTGTAGATAGAAATGTGTCTATGCAGCGTCCTCGTTATTCACTCCTCGGGCCATCGGGCGTTCCGATAGTTTTACGTAAATGTGAATCACCCAGAAAAAGTGTTAGGCGATCGCTCACTATGCTATTGTTTGCCTTGGATATTTTCGAAGGATTGTTAAAAGCCGACAAAAGTCCTTGGATCAGTTTGTACCAAACACCTGGCAAAAACCACTTCTGAGAGAGAACATGAACTAAAGAGGGCAACAAAAATGAAGACGCAGTTAAAAGTTAAATTTTTATTCTTTATGCTATTCTTTGTTTTTTACATCATGCACAACTCTCATGATCTAATTGTAACATGAATTTGTTACATGTTTTGATGCATTTTTATGCTTTTGAAAAAAATTATGTCTTAATTTGGGGGGGGGGCTCTGAACGGATTAGGGCATTTATATGGAAAACACATCTCGACTTACAAAATTTGCGAGTTCAGAAATGTCTTTCCAGAATCAATTCATTTTGGAAGTGGAGCCACCATTGTACTTGGTTCTCTAAGTTCATACACAGACCCAACGACTGTCAAATATATACAAGCAATTAAAAATCTGTTGAACAAAATATCTTGCCTTCAAAAGATTTTCCAAGGGAAAAAAAATCAAAAGATAGTGTCTCATGAGTGCCCCCCCCCCAAAAAAAACCCCACACTGTCAAAGAAACACATGTATGCTGCTCCTACTCGGCCAAAACGATAACTCACAGGGCCTTTCGTTGGTATTTATTTATTAAATTGTAATTCTTGTTTGCTAAGCTTTCAGGGTTTTTGTTTATCGCTTCATGAGTACAAAAAAAAAAAAAACACTTGAGTGACAGAACATTGCCAAATGCCAAAGTTGGGAGCGCTTAGAAGTAGAGGAGGCAAAACTGACACCGACTGATTTAGCAAATGTCAAGCAGTTATCTTGAGCAACAAGAACCACAATCACAATTGGAAAAGCTCACTTTCAAGTAGATGTTGAAAGAGGATTTTATTTTTTTTTATTATTTAAAAAAAGATGTTTCATCTACTTTTCTGCCCGTTCTGCTCCAGTCCATTATTCAGAGGATTTCTGCACTTGTGTTTTTATAATGATAGCTATAACCTTGATATTCCAGATTCCTTGAATCACACACGAGAAAAAAAAAAAATATCTGCGGAAACTTTGTACGCTGCTGAGAAGAAATGTGCACAACAACAACAACACAGTCGGCATATCGGAGCTGTCACCGAGTTGTCAGAGAACGGTGATACTGACAATTGATTCATGTGCAAATGTTCCCGCTATCTGGATGGCAGTCAGAGTATATAAAACTCTGTTTTTCCTCGGCACGAATGACAGGATGCAGCGAGTCAAGACAACAAAGCTGTCACAAACAGCTGTCTCTGCTGACAATTATTAGATTTATTTATTGACAGTGATCAGGCAGAACCACTTCATGGGAAGCAACGACAGGAACATCCTCTCCCGCAAGACACCATCGGACACGTATGGTAATGCTCCGCAACGCTTCCCCTTGATGGATGTTGTCAATTATTTCCTTTTTTTTTTTTCAAATCCAATGGTACCTCTACTTACGAAACAAATTGGTTCTGGATGAAATTTCTTAACTAGAAAATTTTGTAAATAGACGCATTTTCCATGTAAATGCCCTAATCCGTTCCAAGCCCCCCCAAAATTCACACAGAAATGTTTTCTGAAGCATAAAAATGCATCACGATATGTAACAAATACATTTAGATTGAGATAATTGCACAATAAATTAGAGTCGTGCACAATGTAAAAAAGAAAAGGAATAAAGAATTTAAAATGATGGTGATTTAACTTTTAACTGCATCCTCATCGTTTTTTTTACCGTCTTTAGTTCATGGTTTTTGCCTGGTGTTTTGTCACGAACTGATCCAAGGATGTTCGCTGTTGTCGGCTTTTAACAAAACTTCGAAAAGGCAAACATGCGCATAGTGTGCAATCTCCGTACTGGTGAACACTTTATCTGGGTGATTCACATTTATGTAAAACTAACGGAACGCCTCATGGGCCCAGGGGCGAATGACGAGGGCACTGCATAGACGCATATCTATCTATTTATCTATCTAAACACATTGACACATACTGTAGAGGTCCCTCTTAGCCAATGGGATGCCAGGATGACGCTCGGTAGTAGCCAATGGCAGAGCAGCTATAAGTATGGTGCATTCAGGAAACTCGGAACTACGACTCACGGCCCATTGTATTTTTACCATAACGCGCAATTTCTTTCGTAACTAGAGGCAATATTTTCCCGTTGAGGCGTTTCATAACTTGAAATTTTCATACGAAGTTCATAAGTAGAGGTACCACTGTACATGGCAGGAGTCTTCATTAAATAAGCGCATGTGCATTACCTTCCGCCAGAGCTCCCAGTCGATTCAGTTGAACTAGGTCACGGAGGAATAACGTAAATTCAATGGAAAATAGCGTCGGTACTGAAGATCCACGGTGTTAAGCACATAATGATCAAAAGGCTAACGCCATTATCGTCTGGACCTCCTTCCATGCCATTTCGGTTCTCTCAGCGACAACCTATACGAGCATCTCAAGACCTCCCCTTCAGTGGCTTATGTACTTCTGGTGCCCTGCGGTTCATTTGATGATCTCTTGAGCAAAAAGCGACCCGATGAAAGGTGAAAGTAATAACACTCGTAACGTGACTTGTTTGTAGGAAAGCATCAAGTGGATGTGACTCGGCAGCGGGGGGACATGCGATAATCCCAGCGGCCTGATAAGCAGTCGCCCCCATCCGGAGGCGGTGGCCCTTTATGTCTCACCATCTCTCTTCTGTGCCCCACTGCTACCCATTACATAAAAAGGGTTACAGCGTTTGTTCACCGCGGTAAGAGTCAGACCTATCTGAAGAAGTTCATTTGTATTAGAGGAGGCACACAGCATGCCCTGGCCTTCAAACCCGTATGCCGAGGGCCACCAGCTGATTTGGGTAACAAGGTTTTCCGATGAGCAAACATTTGGCTAAAGGTGGCCTTTAATTGGCACAGAATACACAGAGTAATTCATCGGCGGTCGGGTTTGGGAGGACTTTGTCCTTTTGTCCCAATCTCTAGGGATGACACCAATATATTATCTGCAGCTTTTAATATTTCATAGTGTCTTAATGATCAAACACACCCTTGGTAATTGACTCATTTGTCATCTACCCAACAAAAATCTGCGAACTAAAAAAAAATATATTACAATGCAAGTAGAATAAGTAAGATGGAACAAAGGCAGACAATGTGCCGTTTAATTTTGAGAATCACATCCCAAACACCCGGCGTTGTTGACATAGACGTTCCTTCTTCTGTCATAAATAATCATTACTTGAGAAGAACAAACACAAAACCAACCTTCGAGTGATATTTCAAAAGCACTTTTTTTTTTCTCGTTGTTGTTGTTTTCATCGTGCCAAGAAATGGAATTGCCAGTGCAAATTTATGGAGCGAGGACTAGATTGGATCGGATGCCACTTAGCCCTGTCATAGCGCCATCATAGGGATCCATAGCTGAGAAAGCTGTCACACAAATCCAATCGTTCAAAATCAACACTCCCGTGGCCCAACACATTTTGTCTGCCGACACAAATCCAGTCGTAAGTAACGACGAAAGGATAATATTCAATCGCTGACTGTCACGCAGGTTCTTGAGGCATGCGTCGAGAATTGCGGCCATCGCTTCCACGCGTTTGTGATGCCAAAGGAGTTGGCTCATCATCAATGGTAACCATTTTGATCCACATTTACAATCCGTTTTCCACTTTGTTTCTCATGACCAATATCGCGAGTTCTAACTTCACGCTAGAATATCAAGCAGCTCTTCGCCGGCGACAAAGAAAGTTTTCCGCGACAAGCCAAACGGGTTCATATCATTACCTCCCACTGAGGTGACTTTTATCTACTGGGCTCGTATGGATTGATAAACAAATCATTGTGAAATTATGCCACGATGGCTCATTTTCTCACGGAGTCCCAGGTGCTGCTATTTTAATCATTACCTAATTGTCGGGCTGCTCTATCGACAGCGCAGAGGCCTCGCGCTTGCATTCTGCTGACACCGGCAGGCCCTTTTAAGATCCGGGTTAACCTTTCGATGTCCATCGACGGTCCCCGGGCTGATGATGATTGATCGGAGTGGCCCTTGCTGTTAGATAATACCTAATCAGCGTTCGGAGTAATTTGTGTAAATGAGACCTCATTATTGATGGGAGGCAACTTTAGAAGCTTTGCTGCACGTTGGATCTAAACTCGGAATGGATCAGCAATAAAACTTTGCGCCGCACCTTCTGCGGCAAGAGATTGAGGGCGAAAAACGTGGGGGAGAAGACGGCCGTTCATCCGGTTACAAAATACCTCTCAGGATCTTCCAAAAAGTGTCAGCAAAGTGACCCTTTGATATCAGCAAGGTGGCCATCAATTTTGGTTTTTTTTTGGTCTTTGTGACAGGATTTGAGGCCCTATAAATAACAGTGAAGTACTGTCTTTAGGCTACTGCTTCATTTGCATGCGTCTTTGACATTTTGACAATGGAGGGTCATTTGAAAGGGATGTTGGCTCCAGTAGGTGGAGCTCCGCCCTGCCGGTCACAACGCAAGTCTGGCGATCTGACATCACGGCAGAAGGCCGTGATGATGATTGATCATGTTTTCTTCATTACCCTAAACCCAATCAGCACTCGTTGTAATTTGAGGAATGACTGCTCATTATTGGCAATTCCGGATTTTAAGGGCTTCTTTAATGCACCTCTCTAAAGGAACCTTTGGGACAGGATTAAAGGATCGATGGTGTTCCTCTCTTTGCATACACGGGGGATGCTCGGTGATTCTATTTGAGGGTGAAGTTCAAATAAATGGCCTCGATTGTACCGTCGTTGGACACATCAGAAACCTTGGCATGATTTAATGAGCTTCGTTAAAGTACTTTTTATTTTTTTTAAAAAATAAATTAGCTACGTGATTGAACTCGAATCACAGCTCCGGTTTGCTGACAGTGTGCAGTACACGAGCAGCAATCTGCACAGAAACGGAAGGATTCTGTTTTTTGTTGTTGTTTTTTTTAAGGTTCACTTTACTTCACTGTCTTAATTACTCGCTGTGAAATGAGAAAGCTAACACAGCACAGCGCTGATTATGACGATCCTTGATCGGATCAATAGTTTATGAATTACATGTACCCAGGAGACAAGAATTATTATTATTTATTTTTTTTACTGAAGTGAAATTAAGGTAGACTGAAGCTACACAAATTAAATCTAAATAAATAAATAAAAGGGTTGCTGTTTTTAATGAGCAACTTGTTAAGCTTACAGCTCTTCAAATAAATTGTTTGGTGCGGAAGATGCATGATGTTTCATCATTTATTCAATTAGAAATTTGTGTCTAAAATGTTTACTCGAGTCAAAGGAATTGTTTTTATCTTCTATGTCTTCATTAGTGAATGCAGTAATAAAACACTGACATTCACTAAAGTAAAACATATAATGTATATCGTGTGTGTGTATACACAAATCAATATGCTTTTTGGAATGCTTGGTAGTTTTTTGCATTTTGAATATTCAGTACAGAAAAAAATATGTGACAATTTAAAATGTGTGTTCAAAGCGATTTACAGTGGAAACTGAACCCCCCTGCCCCCGCCCCCTTTTTCTTCTTCCTTTTTTGGTAGTTAGAATTTGTTTTCAGCACCACATGTATAATTATAAGCTCGGACACACACTTTGTATTGCTCATGATTAGCTATTGATGCTGACCATGAAGATACCGCGCGAGATGAATAATCGAAGAGGCCAGTTATTAAAACAGGCATTTGAAATATGGCCACTTAATTAAAATGACAGCGCTGATTACACGGTGAAATGACACTGAGCTTTGATCGTTTTGAATATCACCACAGTTGATATTTGCAGCAAATTAAAAATACTTCTGTACTTTCCAGACTAGAAGCGGTTACTTTTTTCTTTTTAAACTTGATGCAGTTTATTCATCATTTTTTCACTTCAGGCTGCAAGTACATTTGCAGATAGTCTCGTCATATCTGATCAATGAAATCACATCACAGTGGGCCAATGAAACTATCTGAGTCCAACTGTAGAAGCTGATTGGCGAATTTGCCGCGTACTTACGAAGACGACTCGGACCCAACAATTGCAAAAGATGACAATTGGCCACTCCCGCCCTGCACATTTGATGAGTCACTACGGACTGCCTATGATGTGAACTGAGCGAGTATGCATCAGATTCTGAGACTATACCACAAGCTTTGCTATTTCATCTACAGGAACATAATGAATCATAAATATGGTTAGATGCTGTTGTAAAACACACAAAAGTCCCTCCATGTGACCTTTTTTCTTCACTGCGGACTGCCCATGTTGTGAACTGAGCGAGTATGCATCAGATTCTGAGACTATACCACAAGCTTTGCTATTTCATCTATAGGAACATAATGAATCATAAATATGGTTAGATGCTGTTGTAAAACACACAAAAGTCCCTCGATGAGACCTTTTTTCTTTGCAAATCTCCCATTTTATAACTTGGAGACCTGCAGCAATTGAAGCGAAGCGGCCACGATATGTACATACTTGTATTTATGCCTAAATATAGCTTTTAATCGGGTACGCATTGCTGTTGGGAAATTACAGTATATTCCAATTTCTCAAACTAAATATTGCACTTTGTGTCAACTGAAGTTGTTGTGGACTGTAGTCTTGCATTGTACATTCTAACATGAGACTCCCGGGGACCCAGAAAAGCTTTGTGATGAATACTATGCAGGTATTTTACAAAACAGTCCCAGCAAAAAGCAGTTCCAGTTTCAGTGGGTGTCAACAAGAAATTATAAGTTCAACGCTGGGACATGGCCATAGCGGTACCTACAAAACCATTCATGAACCTCTCAGCTGCAGACAGACACGGATGCTGGCCGAGACAGGACCAAGAGAATTGCGTAGAAAGGTCATGCCGCAACTTTACACGGACTGATCAGAATCAATGGAATATTTGTCGAAGGAATATCAGGAATTTGTGACAGATCGGGTGATTCATCATTTCAACACTTTATTACTCCTCTGACTCTTGAGGTCACATCACACTCCACACACCACGTTGAAATGGAGACAAACCTGAAAATTTAATATCACAATTGTACAGATCGAAATGATCACCGTTATCACTATTATTACAGGACTGCCAGCAACAGCGTGCCCTTTTTGCAATCAGGACATTTTTATTCATGGAGCGTCAACTTTTTTTTAATATAATTTTAATCACAATATCCTGTTAATTATCTTTTTTTTATTTTATCTGTAAACTTATCAAAGCAAAGGGCGCCCATGTGTCTGGCCCGATCTTTTTAGGTGAAAAAAAAAAAAAGATTGTCATCGGGGTTGCCTTTTTGCCTTTTGTTTCGTAACACTGTCATTTGAATGCTACAACGTATTTGATGTTGCTTTTTATGGTTTGCAGAAAGAGAACCGTTTCCTCTCGCGAAATATGCTCATGACAGTCGTTGGAAATTCAATGCTGTTAAATGGAATCTATTGCCTCTGTGTGCGCTGTATTCGCCTTTCAAGTAGGTCCCTAACTTTGATGCGCCCACGATAACCTTACAATGCCGCACTTGTGAACTGTATATAAAAAAGAAAAGAAAAAAAATGCTCCCGGACACATGAAAAAGGATCAGCACCAGTGAAGTCAACAACAACTCTTGTTTGTAGCCTTGACATTGTTGATCCTGTGAGGCACTAATGCCCCGAATTAGAGCAGATGAATGGGCCACTCTGTCGGTCATGACAGGAGAGGGGTAGTGGGGGGGGGGGGGTTCTCTTGCCATCTTTTCTCTTCCTTTTCATCTTGGTTCCCTTTGGTGAATCCCCGGTCCAAATGTTGTCCCCTTTCTTCCCCCGTCTCCATTTCTGGCCATCAAAAGCGAGGTGAACATGTGTCCAAATGCTTTCGTCGTCCCATCTACAATATACACTGTGTTATTAGAGGGCCCGACTGTGGTTTTAGTGGAAAAACACAGCTATGCACTCAGTCTAGCATAACCTCATAATGGCAGAGAAGTAGGCAGAAATGTACAGCGCGTACAGAAATGAAGTGACGTTCACACACCCGACGAGCGCACCTGCTGTAGAGACACACACACACACACACACGTAGAGGCCTATTTGATGTTTTACCTGTTTGAAGCCAAATTCTTGTTATCACTGCCATATAGTGTGCTCCATTTTCAAGGTTTTGAGGAGTGGCCACAGCTTTCATCTGAGAGATCCAGGCTATAGAGACGCCAGCAGTCTTAAGAAGCGGTGGCCTGTCTGATGTCGAACGTTTCAAACCCCGTTTTGTGTTAATATGTATGAGCAAACTGCTACGCAAGTGGAGATGTCACACCAATGAAAATAAAAATAAACCTGTCATGTTATGATCCGTAGAGTTTAGGTTTGCGTAGTAGCTAGGATCAGGCGATGAGGTCTTTGCTGTCTCCTTAAAAAAAAACAAGCAAACAAAAAATCTTTTGTGTTAAGATTTTGCGACGGTCCTGAAACCTAACCCTAAATTCATCTGCTGTTTTCCAGTAGTGTGTTTTTTGATGCTGAAGCATTATTCGTGCCAAAAGTACCATCCGCCCATTAGTTATGAAGTGACACACATATCTGGCCTTTGTATCGCCACCAAGAGGCTGGTTGGATGTGTTTCATCTCACGGTGCTTCAGATTTTATTCTCCCAATGATCTGCGGTAATGGAAGTATCCTCCGGGTCCGATTGACGATCCATAATTATATAGTTATATTGTCAAAGTTTTCCTGGCTGTCTGTGTCTTATTTGTTGTGTTGTATTATTTTATTATGTTATTATGACTTCAAGATGGCGCCGCAAGAGTGGCTGCCTTTCCTCTGCGGAAATTGACAAATATTACTGCAGTTTACTGAGTCACAACATTTGTGAAACGCTTCTTTACGTGTGTCAGATGTATTATACTGCCCCCAGTGGCCACATCACACACAGCTGAAGGAGTTGCAGTCCAAATAATTAATTCTTCGGATTTATGGCGAGCGTGGCTGCCTATACAGCAGCTCCTACACTTTTTGTTCTTCTACTTTCTTCCTTTCATAACTTTTCTGCTCTAAATTGGGAATTTGTCCATTGTGAGACGAATAAAGGTATTCTCATTCTGTAGGCCAGCCTTTGAGTTGGTACGTGAGCCTTGGAAATGACATCTTGAAAATCATAAGGTTCATTTACATCTTCATTACATGACACACATTTCTTATGCCAATATATGACGAGTTACTGTTTTTTTTTTTAATATGCCATTCAGGAAAAAATGTGGAAATCATAACAGCAAAGAACAATGGTGGCAAGGTTGAGAGAGTACTTAGCTTCATCGTTCTAAAAATGTTCACTTCCCTTTTGAGCACATATTTGATTAACTATTTGGCAGGATTTCAAGCAATTTCATCCTCCATTTTCACAAGCGGAGTTGGTTGACACTCGAGCAGAACTCACTGTCGGCTTCCCAGGAGAATCCCTCGTTCATTCAGCATTCCCATCACCCCATTAGGCTGACCATCAGCCAACGTAACTGCTTCCTGTTTCTCCAAGACACCGTCTACATCCTCTTGTCTAATTCACTTGCTTGATAATGTTCCGACCGCAGAAGGTAGCGGATTCTTACCATCGACACATTTTCAGGCTTTTCACCAACTGAAACTGAAGCAAATAGGTGGAAAATGGCAGCGCATCCCTTCCTGCATTTCACCCCCCCCCCCCCCCCCCCACCCCATCAAAGCACGAGGGCATCTCGGAATGGAGATCTGAAGCCGCGGCATCCGCTGTAATTGACGTTAGAGTGTCAATATGCCGTCTAAGTGAACAAGTAAAGGGTCAACTTGTGAAATTGGATTCCGGATAGGCAACTTTGACTGAGGTCATTGCTAAGGTCCGAAACCTTAACTTTTTGATTGTCAAAAATAGTACTTTTTGCATTTTATAGCAAGTATTAATGCATTCCCTTCCGCAGTAACCTAGTTTCGTACCTTGCAAATTTCCCCAGTGTGGGACAAATAAAGGTTATCATAACTTATCTTAATGCGGGCAGTGCTGTCTGCATTGGAATTTAATTGGCCAGTGCGACACCAATTTTTGATTATCCAACTTTATCAGGTTACTCTTACTGAACGTAATGTATGAAAATCTCGTTCTTGCACCGGTGGGCCTCCCTGTGTGGAGTTTGCATGTTCTCCCCATGCCTGCGTGGGTTTTCTCCGGGTACTCCGTTTTCCTCTCACATTCCAAAAACATGCATGGCAGGCTGATTGAACACTCAAACTTGATCCGTAGGTGTGAGCGTCAGCGCAGATGGTTTGTTCGTCTCTGCGTGCCCTGCGATTGGCTGGCAGCCGGTTCAGGGTGTCCCCCGCCTACTGCCCGAAGACAGCTGGGATAGGCTCCAACTCCCCCCGCCACCCTTGTGAGGATAAAGCGGTCAGAAAATGGATGTATGGATGAAGGTACATTTTCTTTCTTTATTTCACTTTGAGATGATCTGTTTTTCGTGTCTGTGAAAGTTCATGTGCATTAGGATTTGCTGTAACCTGTGACGTCACCACATCGCAGGGGCTGCGATTCAAATTTTGAACTGCACACAGAACCGATCACTCGGCCACTCGTGATAAAACTTGGCAAGCCCCGCACACTGCGTGAGAATTCAGTCGGGTTCGGTCGCATCGCTCGGTGTGCGGCGGCCTTTTGGGCGCCAAAAGATGTTTGATTCTTGGACATCTGCTTCGCACTGGCAAATGATGTGAAATATGGCAATAGCGGTGAAATTGGACTGTGTGTTTTATACATGCGGAGCATCAATTATGTCGGATTGTGCGAGCTCAACGTTGAACATGTAGGCAATGGAGAGGGCAGGGAAAAGCAATGGAGCGAAGTAATGTGTAATCTTACTACTCAATGGGCTGTGCCCGGCAACGGGCCTCTGAATGCTGGAGGTGTCAGGGAGATAAATAGCAGAGTGTCCCACTCGAAAAACATGATTAATACCCCGCCCGGTGACGCTGCTGAAGATGAAGTGGGAGCAGCTGGCTCAGCCAGCATAGGCACGCAGGGAGAGGTGGGAGGGGCGGTCGGGAGCGAGCGCGCTAGAGCAGAGAGGGCAAAGAGGAGGACATACTGGCAGCGAGGGGATAGGGAGGCAAGGCAAAGGCAATGCAGGCCAGCGAAGGCACGGGAACTCTCATCTCCCCTCATCTGGCCTTGTACGCCGCTTCATTTGTTTTGCCTTTCTTTTCTCCTAGTGTACTACGACGTGCGTGCATGTGAGAGTATCCAACTTCGGCAACATCACGGTGCAGCTAAATCAAGCAGAAAATGCCAAGATGGCAAAAGCCGCAGTTAGTATGTTCATTTTGTTAACATGGCGCACACAGTTGGGAGTGAGTCAATAATTTCTATTTCCTTCCTGAGGTGGTCATCAAGGGCTGTCTGTATTTTCCAAAGTTTGCCGCATATTATTAGTATTTCCATTATTTCCAATCAGAAAAGTTGTTTCAAATTCCGAATTAAAATCAGAGGTTGCTCGGCAATCTCATCATGGTACCGTCAGAACGAACATTTGTGATGGCACATTTCCATGTATAGTCAATGAAGTTTGCGCGGTTGCGTGCCGGGAGGCACAGATAAACCGATTCGAATTTTGTTACTTTGCCAATTTCTCTTTGGAAGGCCGAAGTGAACTTTGGGCGATGGCTAGTCACGGACAGCCAGTTGCTGTTGAGAGCGTACTTATTAAAAACAGACACACACAACTTGGTGTAAAGAAACAATCCCCTTGCGGTCTGGCCCCAGTCACCAAAAATGAGCAAGCGCGGAGAAACTGAAGCTAGAAAGTTGCCGTATGTAGTGAGTGGATTGACTTGTTTGCACTTGTTGAACTGTTCGCCAAGATCAAATTTAGCTGCCAAAGTACGAACACAAGCACCGGTCACCAGATTGACGTGCGATGTGGCAACTTTTTTTTTTCTTCTGACGGAGAAGAAGGAGGAGCCCCGCCTCCACTCCGTCAATATAAAAGCGTTTGAGACATTTGGGGCCATGCGATATTTCGTGTTTGGTCCGACCCTACTTTGCAGCATAACAGATTGCGTTCCAGCTTAGAAATTCTGCTGTATTTACCGCACACCTTTTTCAGTTTTAATGCTAATACAGGAGATCCTTGCTGTTCTTTATCATTTTTTTAAATCCTCGATATGCCAAAGAATCCTTGATTTGCTGCAAGCAAATTTCTAGCAGCGGGGAAACCCTGGTAATTAAAATGCCATTGGGCACAGATACAAGTCCTCGGTTTATGACGGTCCCGACGTACAATGATTCAAGGTTATGATATCTGTGAAAAACGACTGTGTGGCGTGAAAATGTGAGGCTGTGCATCATTTTTTTTAAACATTAATACATGGCCTAATATGTTTTTCATAAATACCTTTACGGTGACTTTAATTTTACGACTGCATTAGTGTTGCTTAACGATGTCGCATTCCATACAAATTCAGGGTTGTTGCCCCAAAAGGGTCCTCTGTACCTCTGTGTGCTCTTTTATGACCGCTGAAGCCAGGCAAGTGTCAGGATGTAAGGTGGAATCTGACAGAAAATTTCTTAACATTCATAAATAATGAATTTGAGAAAAATTCTCAAGGTTTGTCAGTTTGTTCAATCCGGTGACTGTTTTTGATGACTACCTAACTGACTGCATGGAGGGGGTTGTTTGAGTGAAAAAAATCTTTTGAGTACAGAGTCGAGTTATTGGGCCGTTTTTGTTGTGTGTGTAAACATGTCGAGGGGCGGGCTACTTTTTCATGGTTTAGAGGGCCCAACCCTCCCCTCACACAATTAACTTTTCCACTGTAATGAGATGATTGATATGCTGGAAGTGTGGGCTTTAAGGAGATATTAATCATTCCCTCTGGTAATTTTAATCATGCGTTCCATCATCCCCAGCTGCTGAGGATCACCTTCCTAGCAAACAAAGGGCAGCCACACCACTTGCATAGTCATTCTGTTCTAGTTTAACTTTATTTTATGCTGGTTCCTCCCATCTGTTCACACGAGCCTCTGCAGCCCACGTTGCACGTCCACAAGCTGGGGAAAGCGGCGTGTGGGTGGCCGATTGTAGCGCTGTGTGTGCACACGCACGTTTGCGTGTAGTAAACTTTAGAAACACAGGCATCTTTTGAAATGGTAAATCTTATCCCCCTGCGTCCGTGACGAGTTGGTGCAGCGCCACCAGCCACCTCCGCCGTGAACACACCACAACGCATGCAGTAACGGCGCACAAACACATACGCGGACAAGCACGGTCATACAAACGTAGGCACGCTCACAAACATAAATGTCAACACACAGACGCCACATGGAGTCGGCGATATGTCAGAGCAAAACATAAATTGGCATTTGAACCAGTCGCTACAGTATAACTGGGAAGTATAAAGAAATGCTGCAGGGATGACAAAGAACCCTGTCGGGTTTCAAAATGTGATACTTAAATATTTTTTTTTACCGACAATTGAACGGCAAAGACGTCCCGACAAGTCGCGGTGAGACGCAGCGGCAGCTAGCGATGTCAAGTTTAGCAACGAGCATCGGCTGGCTACTGCTGCCTGCTAAAAAATGATTGAAGTCACACCATCATCTCACCTACGTGGTGGTGAATAATCACCAGTATTGTTCTCATGAAGGGATTACGAGGAGTAATTTAGAGAGCGAAGGCCCGGAGAAGCCATGCTAATTGCTAAGCTAACACAAGGTCATCGTGAAAGACCAAAATTAAGTGCTTCGGTGACTAAATTGACTTCACAGATGTCTTGCTGGAACCGCATTAATGCAAAGCGTATCCAACTTTGACCAGAAAAATAGTAAACTATTTTATTTCAAGTGTCTGGAGAGAAAATGAATAATCTGCTATGTAGGCTTTCGTTAGTGGTTTGGTTACAGACGGGAAAAAATTCAGGTCGTGCCACCGCTGCGGGAATGGGACTGTTTGAAAATAATCAGAAACGTTTCATAAGTGCTCTTTGTTTGAACCTAATCTCCATTGGTACGAAGTCAAACAAACCAAAGTAGTACATGAAGGAGGTCAGTGTGACGGGCGCACAATTGTGTTTTTGATGTGAACAAGCGTCACTGTGATCTTTTTATTTTTTCATCGCTGCTCATAAACGGAACCCATTTCACATCATCGTGACTTCCCACTTGTCAGCGAGCTAGAATCACCTTGATCGAGCCGAGAGGCTCCCAGTGATTGCTTTATGATGGGGTGCCTTTCAAAGAAAACCTGAAGACTGCTGCAGAGCCCTCATTATTCCCCACCTTGCTTTACCCTGGCACTCCTGCTCCACTGCATGACTAAAAGACAATTAATTCTCATAATAAGGGCTTTGGCTATCATTCCTCATTCTGGCAGGCCCCTTTTTCCATAGGGGCACGGAGGGAGTGCCCGAGCCATGGATCTATGCTACACAGATGAACCTCTGGCAGATGTTGAGTGAGCAGCTCACTTAATCGCGACGCTATCTTATGGCCCTCACGCCCGCACGCAAATGGAAAACTATAGAGCCATTACAAGTGACTGTTTGGATGTCATCTTAAAGGACCAGACACTTCGGTTGGTATAACGTCACAAACAGGAGCAGAGTCAGAGAGTGACAGGTAGTACTTGAGTCCGAAAGCCAATGAGGAAGCTCGGGGAAGCTGCCGAACCCCGTTTAGCATCAATACGGGATTCTTCTTATTTTGTCTGACGACCTTATAAGCCGTCGCAAGAACACTGCCACCTTGCTAAGCTATCGTTCATAAAGATCTTGATAGACTATCCTAGCATTGTCCAGGAATTGAAACATTTCCACAAAATATGCAGTATCAACAGGCCTACATCAAATACGACCCGTAGTGCCTGAGAAATAGCGTCACTCGTGAAATCACGTAACTCTATTAGAGTCCCTGTTACCACGGCAACCAAGCCCGCTCTTGTCACATTATTTTTTTTTTTTTACGATAATGGGTTCTCCTATTATGTCAAAGTTTGAATGGCTTAGTTCAGTTATTTTACTTTTGGACGCAGTCCATTACTTGAAAAAAAATCATGATCATAATCAAAATCTAAATTCACTCTTCTTTTAATTTCAGGTAGTCTAGATGGACTTTCGCAAAATGCTGCCTCTCATGGGTCAGTCTTGGTAGTACAACTGACTGAATTATGGATGCAGTGCTGAGTGTCAAATGCAGCACATCCTCTAATACAGTAGTTGAATTATAAAATAATTCGGCCAAGATTGTTGAAATACCTGTAAAAAATATATATATATATATATCCCATTTGTAAGATGCCAAAATGGAGGCTTTTGTATGAGTTATAGCAGGCTCATGCAAATCTTTGAGGAAAAAAAAAAAGTATT
Source organism: Hippocampus abdominalis (assembly GCA_018466805.1). NCBI lineage: Eukaryota > Metazoa > Chordata > Actinopteri > Syngnathiformes > Syngnathidae > Hippocampus > Hippocampus abdominalis. The sequence continues at coordinate 6,838,033 of CM031697.1, read as the reverse complement.
GTTTTCTTAAAACCGTGATCTCCATGATGAGCTTGGCTTTTAATAGAAGCGGTTTGGCACTAGTGGCATCAAGTACTTAAAGGATGCCAGCGTCGTAAGAGGCTGTAATGAGATATGTGACTTCTTAAATTAATGGCCAAAGCGGTGTCGTAATACCGTGACCATTCAATCCAGACGGGAAGTCTTTAGCTTTAGGCGTCAATGGAGAAAATCTCCTCACACTGCAGCAATTACCGCCTTCCCAAAAACTCACGAAAATAGATGCCAGCGCCTCGGCAGCACTTACAGCATCCCACACAACGAGCTCATTAGACCCGGCGTGTCCTCCCTCCGAACCAGGCTGGAGGAATTAATGCAATAACACCTGAGCTGTGTTCACGGTGTGCCATTTTCTGCTTTCAAACGTGTGAAATGTGGCCGTGCCACTTCAGTCATACTCTACACCTGTCTTTTTCTTTCTTTCTCCCCCCCCCCCCCCCCCATGCGCCATGTTAGGGGGCAGGCATATTAATCACACTCACAGCCACTAATGCTAACAATCAGTCAACACAGTTGGCCAACTTCGCCATCTCAGGAGACAGGGAGGTTTGTCCTGAGGCCTGCTGTGTCGTCCTGCTAGGTCACAACACACACACACACACACACAAAAAAAAACGCTCTGCAACATTAGTCAACAGCACCCTCCTGGTGTTGCGAATATTCAAAGTCTAAATGCTGAGAAACAGTCTGGTGCACCAACAATCAAATTATTCATCTAGTTATTCCTCACTTTGATTGACGGTTTTTAACTTTGTCCATCCGTCTAGTTCCCAATCCGCTTCTCCTCACAAGGGTGTGTTGGAGCCTATCCCAGCTGTCTTCGGGCAGTAGGCGGGGGACACCCTGAACCGGCTGCCAGCCAATCGCAGGGCACACAGAGACAACAACCATTCGTGCTCACTATCGCACGAATGGCTGTCAAATAAATTAATATAATTCACACGTTTCACAGTTAATCAAATTTGGGGACATCAACACCAAAGTTGACTGATGATTGACAGTCTTGAAATATGATCCCCCCCCCCATCACAATTATGAATGCAACCCATAAATTCGAATATTGTTGTAAACTTTGCAAATATATTTGAATAATTCAATTTCAACATGAAAACGTATTACATAGATTCATTCCTCAACGAGTGAAGTATTTCATGATTTTATCCGCCAAATTCGCCAGTCTCAGGAAGTTTGAATACCGAGAGAAGCAGTTCCACAAGGAATCCGTCACATTTACAAGACAGTGTTGAAATGAGGCAGACATTTGCCACCGCCGTGATTTTCCACAACATATGCCGAGCAGTCAAGTTTTGAGAGCTAAACAGCTGCGTAGTTCAGCTGAGAGGAAGCTTCCTACTGAGCTCCAGTGATCTCTCCCCGAGTGTCATCCGCCAGCAGCGTGAGGCAGAAGCGGCATGTTTGGATTCCCGCCGTACTGAACGACAACGTCAAGTTGACGGGTGTGACGGCACAAATTAATAAGCAACCTGCGCACTCACTTTCATCACACAAAAATCTAAATGAGCAGCTTATATATGAGAAGGATTTTTTTTTTAAGTCTTATTCTGTAGTTTGAAGGCAATGTCAATTATCGAGCATCAGGTAACGAAAAGAGTGCATCTGTGGTGGCTGTCAACACTTGACGATTGAGGTGATGCACAGCTTGACAGCGGGTGGTCTCTTCGTCCCTCTCCCAGTGGTGGTGTCATCTTTATAAAATGTATGTGCCGCTTCCTTGCTTCCCTGATTGAGCTGTATTCTGACAATTTCAGTCAATTTCTCCTGTGCAAGCTGCCAGTTATCATAAATAACTGGCGGGAGGACCGTTAGCAGTGAACAACAAATCTGTGTTGCGGAATCTCTGAATTTCATTGGTGCCTGATGTTGCAACTCCGAAAAAGGAGAGCTGTGGTGTTGGTTTTTAAAACGTATACTTTCTTAATGCTTTTCAAAGTCTCAACAAATACTGGCACGTCCTTCTCCGTCTCCGTGCCTTCTCTTCTGTCGTTCGACTCGAGAGGCGTTCAAGGACCGCCTTCGAAAAACGTAAATTAACGATAACATCAATGACACGAAGAAAATCGAAAAAAGAATCCACCAGAACAGAAAATCAAGATAGGAAATCACAAAATATATTCAACACACAACAAAGTAATAAATAACAAAAACAATTCTGAGACAGTTCAGTCTCGTACACTGAAATTTCAGTTCAATGTGTTCCATTACCATCCACGCTTGTAACTCAAAATACACGTATTGGAAACCGTTATTCCCGTTCCAATAAATGAAAATGCCATTAATCCGAACAATGAATTATTTTGTTCATCATTTGACTGCAACTCCTTCTGCTGCGTGTGATGTGGCCACCGGGGGCAGTATAATACCGTCTTAAACAAGCAAAGAAGTGTTTCACAAATATAGTGACTCAGTAAGCTGCAGTAATATTGGTCGATTTCTGCAGAGGAAAAAGAATACATGCCTGTGAATAGTGCAGTATTATCTGAGTACAATGTTGATGCCATTTGTTTGCCCGTTGATGGAGTTTAGCATTGTTGGCATTACACTAGCTGACTTTCCTAAAGGCTGCAGGGTTGTCAGGGTTTCCTCAAGGTCGCAAATGGCCGCAAAGACGTTCGCCAATTGTTTTAATGGTCACAAACAGTTTTCGTTGTTGAATTTTGTTTGGTATTAAAATACAAGTACTCTGCTGGTCTCGATGCCACGAGCCTCTGCTGTTTGTTCACAAACAACAGTTCGTTCTTATTCCGATGTAGATTGCTCATTTTGGGAGACAACTTCTGCAGATCTGCTTGACATCAACTTTATTTAATTTCACAGTTTGCTTTGAACGTGTAAATTATTTTCTGTGGTTATTACTACTCTGCAAGGTGGCAATAATCAACTATAACTGGCATTAGGAACGGAGTTAAAACCATCCTTGGGGGTTGTAGTTCAATACGGCTATACCGAACTGGCTTCAGTCATGTATAGTCGCGTTACACTTGATGAGTCAAAGTGCACGGTGGGTAGATGTTAAAGGGAAAAAGTGGAATGAAAAACACAACAAAATGTAAAACATTTGTTGTTGGAGCAGGGTTGGAAGTCACTTGGCTGATTCAGTGGCCCCAGGGAGGGCCAACACTGAAATGCTCTCTGACCATGAAATGGCCCTGCACGGTAATGGTGCTTAATGGCTGTGTGGTGCCGAGTCTGGGAAGACAGAACACGAGCATGTTGACCGAGACACAGGAAGCCTACGATGTTTTACTCCATATAAGCTTGATATATATTTGATTCACCAATAGCAAGATATGATGAAACATGCTCGAGTGTAGAAGAAGAAGAAATGACTTTCAGCATCTCCCTGTTCCGCAGTCACCGCGGTCAAATTGCGTCAAAATCTACCAATAGGGGGAAAAAATAATAATTACAGACAACTCACCTAACATCATATCCATTTTGACTGAGGCGACCTTTTTACATCTCACTGTGGCTTTTATATCCTTTTGCCCTTCGACTTTGCGCCCGCTGACCCACAGATGTCATGTCATCAAGTCATTATTGTGCCCGCTTCCCTTTACCGCTCAAAGTGCTCCCATCTGGCATATTGCCCTCATGCACCGCAAGGTTTCATCAGTCAAATCTCCAAAGAGCAAAACCCAGGGGCAAGACGCGGCTATCGAGCCCTGAACACAGCGATGGCATATCGAGGATCCGGCTCGGAGCTGAGGAGGTTACTCTCTGAAGGCCATCTAACAATATAGCATGCGACATCACGAAGGTGATCCATGTATCATAGCCTTAAAGTCTCTCTCTTTTAAAGGTCACGATTAACAGACAAGACGTTATATAGTTCCGGCAAGTAGAACAGTCGATGTTTCTCTTGGGGTTTCAAGTGGGACCTCGAAGGTTGAACACGATCTGATCCTGGTTTTGTTTTCGAAAAACAAGAAATACATTGAAATTAATTCTCTTGCAACACTCTGATCCCGCTCAAGGATAATGGCAGAAGAATTGGTGTTCTAGATTTGTGTTGATTGATGCTTCACTTGACCAAACAAACCCCAACTTATTTTATAACAGGTCAAAGGATGATAGAAGGATGCTTGTGGATATTGCTATTTCGTTCCCATGGCGTTGAATTGATTGCAACTGGCCCAAACTGTTTGTCTTAGAAGATTCTTTGACTCTCCTCTGAGTAGGTTCCGTCAGTTCATGCACCAAGGTTGACAGCAGGATTGCTGAACTGATCACCGTTATTGAGATGTAGTGAGTTTACTTGTGCGATCGCACACACGTGAAGAAAATCTCCCCGCCGACCGATGCCGCGGAGTCTTCTTAATCACTTTTGACGACAAGCCGCGTTGAGTCATCGGCTGTGACGGCGACGCGGAGGAAAGGCGAAGATGAGCGAGGGTTAAGCTGCTAACGTCTCCCTGACAACGCTCATCTGAGGAAGCATTAACCGGCGCAATGACAAGTGAAATATGGGGTGGACTATCAGTCATTCATCAATGAACCCGTCTTGTCGTCATTTGAATTTGGAGCGCTCGGCAATATTAACCTTCGTCACCCCTCCCTGAGTCGTATCGGACAGCCTGGCATTGCCTGAGACTGACAGGCACAGTATCAGAGTATCTGTTGGGCGTCACTCTAATAAATGCTTTCAGGCACTTAGAGACATAGATGAGGTGGTGCCAGCATGATGACTGGCAAGTGAAGGACTCGTTTTCGAAAAGTCTCAACTACTTTTTGCAAGTGTGAACACGACACAGAGAGCTAAAAAAAAAACTCATTTTAAATGTATTTTGAAACGCTTGATTTCTAATACATATGACGTTGTCCAGGTCCAGCGAAGAAAAGCTACCGCTACCGATACTCTGTTTCATTCCATTGTAAAAGAGTCGATCTGGTTTCACTGTAAAGAGTGCAGTACTTTGACGATGTACCGACATTTTATAGGTCTCAAGTGAGTCTCAGATCAAGTTGCATCTATTGGAAAACCGCACAAACCAGCCACTTCCTCACATGTAATGTTAAACGTTGTAGACTAATGGGATATGACGACAATAGACAAAAGCAACGTGGCCAATTTCAGATTCCAACACAACACAGCAGTCGGAATGAGTCTCCATTGTCAGACTTTGTTGCCTTTAAATTCAGCGCAGAGACACTTACAGGAGATCGGAGCTCATTAAGCACGTTTATTGGAGACTGCAAGATCTCCACTTGCGGATCATGTAAAGTTGATCGCTGCTCTGCGGGGCAATTAGAGACTGCCTACAGCCCCCAATCGTGCATCCGTGTGTTCTACATATATACATATTTGTTTCTAGAAAATCACAACTACAATGTGGCAACCGAATGACTCTGTCTCACCGTTTCAATACTTTTGGCGCAGTGCGCATATATTATTCATCCACACTATATTAATTGGTTCCGTAGGTGTAGTCTTGTTTTTCTCTCTGCCATTTCAAATGAATAACTGGAGGCGCTTTTCAGTGCTTTGCTTTAAAATGGCTGTGCTCATCTACCTGCCAAAGATGGATAATAATCCTGGAAATTACTCCCTTTGGAGAGAGAAATTAACCTAGATTTCCATATCAAAGCGTTATGAATCGAGCCTTTTTCCCTGCCTAGCCGCTCTGTTTTTAAGAGAGCCAGTCTGTGGAAGTAGCCTGCAGTGATGTGCGGGCCGTACGTACAAGGCTCCTTTCTTCAACACGAGCAACGCCGCAACAGAGGAAATCAGCAGCTTTGCGCCGCGGCAAAGAATGAGATCACTGGGCTTTCTGCACAAGGTCAACTTGGAGGCGAGGCGCGGCGCGTTTAAAATTCAGTCCCATCCTTGCCGAGCACTTGAAAGAGACAGTACCAGCCGGGGGAACCTGCTCACCATTATGCAAAGAGGCGACAGACTTAAAGTAAATACGTAATCTTAATGAATGCTGCGATCTGCGGAGGTGGGGGCGGAGTGGGGGGGGGGGCAAGGACAGGGGGCCCTCCAGAGTCAAGTAGAGGCGGGTCAGACACGCACGGTGAATAATCTTGCGTCAACAAGAAGCAACTAGCTCTCTCCGTCTCAACGTATGCGTGTTTACAGTGAGCGGGGTTCAAAGGTTTGCAAGATGTTTGACCCTCCTGCTGCAAAAATAGGTGCCAGACTCCAAAAGGAATAACTTTCCAAGCGAGGTGTTGTTTTATCAGCATGTAAACAAACAAACAAAAAAAAAACATCTGCATGTACATACGAATGGCGTTAAGAGAGGTTTTTTAGCACATCAACAGATGCTAATTGGCACTAATAGGCAAATGTTGTTGCTTTTTATTTTTATGTTTGTGTTTTGTGTTACCAGCACTGCACATGTTCATCGGTAGGCTCAGAGTTGTTTATTTTCCTTACCCGTTATGACCTATGTCACTGTCCCCGACGCACAGACTTAAAGCAAAACGACAGCCATTAGATGACATGTCACACAATATAGGGGTCTTGTTCTGGCCTGCTGCCTGCTGGCGGTGTCCTTTGCTTTGCCCACTTGGCTCTGCGAGACGGTCAGAACATTGAGCCTGACACGTCGGAACCGCTGCTCTCTCTCAGTGCCCCCTTTCATTCCCACTATCAGAGAGTCCAAGCCCGCAGAGATGAAGCTGTCCAGAGACCCGGGCCCTGCTGGGTTTGACTGGGCCATGATCCGATCAAGCCTGGAGGAGAGGGTCATTTTCTTCCATGACTTCCACTTGCTATGATCTCTGAACCTATTCTGAAAAGGCCCCCCCTGACTTGATACGGGCAGACAGTCGCCCCCTTGAAAGCTGCCTTTGGTTCGGCTTGTGTAGCCGGGAATGGGAAGAGCGAGGTCAGGCGGGAAGAAGCCCGAGAACAGGCAGAGAGAGAAAGAGGGGCGGGGGTTAGGGGGAGGGGGAGGGTGTGGGGGGCACCGTGGGCCGATAGCAATGCTCCAGGTGCAGATGGCACACTGTTTTATGTGTGGCCTCAATGGAGTATGTCAGCCAAGGTACCGGAGGCATTTAACATGGGAAGATCACACAAAAACATTGTCATCCGAAATCCAAAGCTTCATTAACAAAGGTCATTTGCGTGACAGTGAATGTTGTCTCATAGTCGGCAGGACAATGAAAGCGTTTGAATAGAGAATGAAAGCTGGAGTCACGCCATCGTTCGAATAGTTTTTTTATCATGAAGCATGCACGTCGTCCTCCAATGAAGTCAGCGCCGAAAAATGGAATCAAAGGTGCGCCTCAGGCCTCTTAAATCCTTTAGGATTTTGTCATAAATCATCCAATGGGTTTTATCAAGCGGATTTTGATCGTAATAAAACTTGCTGGTGGCGCAGTGGTTGACTGGTTACCACGTCTGCTTCACAGGACAAATGTGCAGGATTCGATTCCAGGCCATCGTGTGTGGAGTTTGCATGTTCTCCCCGTGCCTGCGTGGGTTTTCTCCGGGTACTCTGGTTTCCTCCCACATTCCAAAAACATACGTGGCAGGATAATGGTACACTCTAAATTGTCACGAGGTGTGAATGTGAGCGTGAATGATTGTTTGTCTATGCGTGCCCTGTGATTGGTTGGCAACTGGTTCAGGGTGTCCCCCGCCTACTGCCCGAAGACAGCTAGGATAGGCTCCGGCACAACCGCGACCCCTGTGAGCATGAGTGGATTCGAAAATGGATGTATGGATAAAACTTGCTGTACTTGTTGAGAGTATGGATCCTTTCAGTCCTTAATACTGCCAAACAAACAAAAACAAAAAAAAAAGAATATCTCTGAAACTTTTTCACGTTTTCGAGAACTTGTGAATGTGAGTGATGACATTCCGTGACAAATTTTAAGGTCACGTGATCCACAAGGTCAATGTTGAATTAGAAGTGAGGATGTAAACTTTCTCGAATACGTACCAGTCTTCTAAATGATTGCAGATTTGGAATCCTTGTTAGATTCCCTTTCCAACAATATGTGTTTTATGAAAACTGACCCAGTAATTCCTGAGATAAAATTTTCAAATAAAGGAATTATTTCTTCTGTTGACTGTTTTTCGTTGAAATATTTGATATTTGTGACGAGGTTTTCATTCACATATTTGTTGCAATTCGGATTTTACAACAGTCTTAGGTCGCACTTTTCCTCATAATTTGGCCTGTCCTGCGACTTATTCAGGACTTGGACCGGCACCCAAAATCCCCAGTTCCCCAATTGTGTTGACTTTCCGTCCATTACCGCCACCTTCTTTCCTCTGACGGTAACACACTAAAAGTATAGTCACGCATAAATGGAAAGTAGAAGAAGAAATGGAACCCAGGACTCAGGACGGTGAGCTCCCAAGTAGCCTCGGCTGGAGCAAGTCCGAAAACCCAATAAGACTGAGAGGTCAGCAGAGGTGAAGCAAAGATCCAAGTCCCGTCCCATTGTGTGACATGTTCCCTCTGCCCGCTCACCCCAAAGGCTTAGTGTCAGTGTTAACACATCAAACACTCAATATCTTCACAAAACACAAAGGACACAAGCGCCTGGCTATCCACATCGTTTCCTCAGGAAAAGGGAGATATGGATCCTTCCCAAAAGGTCAGCGCCGGCTGAAGTTTCAATGATTAAGCGCAAGCTTTGTTGTTTGACTTTTTTTTTTTGCTGCTGGGAAAAAAAATTCGACTTTTAGGTGCAAATCGCTTTCGTTACGTCAACCTTCGGTGAATGGAATCAAATCATTTTCTATATGTCAGTCTTAAATTGCAAAGGGTTGTCCGTTTTTTTTTTTCTTCTGGGTTTGATCATTTTATTATGAATGCTGACTCAAAATGTCAATGAGGGGAAGAAATGTAACGATAACATCACGGGCTGCGCAGGAAATGGCATTTAAAAACGGCATATCTGAATAAACATAAATATTGCGGGTTGCCAAGTGGAATATGGTGAATCATAAAGCGATACTGTCTGCAGTACATGTGCTGAAGTCAGTGTTAGTGGGTTGACGACTAGAATAGCTCCAGTATGCTGCTTAGGCGTGGTACACATCTCGGCTTTTGACATATACCAAAAATTTCAAAGAAATGACGAGGATGCAAATCATCAAGGTTTTTTTTTGTTTTTTTTTACTGGAGAACCCATGGGGTCAAATTTGGCCCCTATAAATTCTGCTACTTAAATGCTACCCTTAAATCCCAAAGGGTCAAATTTGGCCTTACTCCTAAATTACGATTAAAGCATTGAATATTTGAAAAAACATACATTTTGGTGTTCAGTGAACATATAGCAGTCATTTAATGTATAATTCATCATTTTCCAAAGAAGAAAAGGGTTCTTGGGTCCTCCAGGGTTAATTTTTCATGTGTTACAAAGCTGTATAAGTACTCGACAGTTTTTCTCTCTGATAACAGTTTGCGCTTCGGCAAATCTCCTAATTTACTGCGGTCCAATTTTCATGCCATTATCACAATCGTTCTTGACCACACCCGTAAGGAATCGTGAACAGGTTTAACATTTACGTTATCCGAGCTGATCTGGGAGGGAAAATCACTCAAGCCACAGTAAATAATCACACATACATTCACTCAGGATCTGCTTTAGAGGCATCTCAGAATCTAAATGCTAAAATTTGGTCCTATTATTGATATGTGTGTAGACAACTTTAGAGTTTTGTTTTTTCTCTTTAAAACTTTCTCGCCTTTCTTCTCCAGAACTAAGGAATCATGTGCCTTCAAGCATTTAAGAAAACCTTCAACTGAATACCCCCCAAAAAAGACTTTGTTAACAGATGAGGCAATTGTCCACACGTTTATCAAATCAAGCAGTAGCCCACGGAGCATTTCTGGCTAATCTCCCAAGACTGAGATTTGTTTTCAAGGCAGCGCAAGGCGACGTCCTTGTTTTTAACCCGCTGCCGCTCTTTGAAGAGATTTCCACTTTGCCGGGAATGTGTTCCCGCCGCCGAGGTGATGATAAAACACCTTATTTTATGGGTCACTGATGACTCACCGCATACTGATCTTGGTCTCTCCGCAAGCTAGCTAACGGAAGCTTTCGTTGCGGCGCATTTCAATATTGACTATCTTTTTCCCGTTTTACCTGTAACCGCGGCGCACGTGGAGGAAAAATAAAGCAGAACCTCAAAAGAGTGCGCGGATAAATATATAATTGTTTGTTCAAGGGTGTTTTTGCACAGTGTGAGACCTTACCGTGTAGAATGCTCCGCAGGCAGTCTCTTGAGGGAAGGTCTCATTTTCTGCCTCCCGCCGTGAAATATTCAGCCCGGCCCGAAAATAATACGGGAAGCGTTTCAAGGCTTAGCACCTTTCAAATATGCTGGCAATAATGGACAGGGCATTAAATGAAGCGTAGCCCTCTCATAGCAAAAGGGAGGCGGGGGGGGGGGGGGGGGGGGGGAGCAGAGGTTTTGAGTCCACAGCCAGGGTTTCGCATAATACTAATGACGGTTGAAGTGCCATCTACATATACAGCACGGCGTCGTGATTAGTTGGTGCCGAGGATGATCCTGTGAAATGAAGCCAACACTTTTCCCTTTAGCCATTCAAGGTCTGTTTGTTTGGGGTTTTATTTTTTTTGGGGGGGGGGGGGGGGGACAAACAATACACGGCACAATTGATGCTAAATAAAATACCTACATTTCACCAGTGAATGCCAAAATGATACCCGCGCCCGTTGTTCCGTCTGAATGTGAACACGGGAGGGAGAAAAGAGAGGAAACTCAAGGGTGCACACAAATAAATGCAGCCACGGCGAGGAGAAGATTGTTATAGGAGGGCTTTGTTGAAAGGATTCAAGGGTTTAACAATCCCACATCCTCTCAGGCTGTCCTTCATCTCCAATAATCAAGCTTGGCCGCAGAATATCCCTCTGGATGGAGACGAACCGCGTTGCCCGTGCCTGCCTCGCACTCATCTTTAAACCGCCAGTCTCGGGGTTTCCTCTTGAAGTCTTATGTCACATTTAAGGCTTCAAAAACCGAGCGCAGCAGACGGCCATGTCTTTAAAGCCAGCAATTGCTCTCTCTCTTTTTTTTTGTTTTGTTCTACATTAGCATCAGATGAAGGGAAGCATCGTGCTTGTGATGCAACGGTTTCTCTGAGAATTTGGTGACACTTTGAACTTTGCGCTGCGCAAGGAGGCCGCCGAAGCAAACTTTTGAGCTCAGGTGAAAGTGCAGCATATAGCTCCATAATAACGGTCAAGAAAAAAAAAAAAACATATAAAAACGGAATGATGCAGTAAGGATGTGTCGATGTCTCCCTTCCAGGAAATTTCACATGCAGGTCCTCAAAACAAACCTCACAATCACGTTTTCCTATGCAGACACTTAAATTGCATGCATATATTTTCTGTTGTCTCTAAAATGTAGCTATTACTAAATACATCTTTCTTGGATGCTTGAAATTGTGGTTTATTACCTGTAAGTTTCTTACTTCACATTAAAGATTAAATGAAAGGTAATTCAGGTTCAAGGGCAACTTTTGTCTTTTTTTTTGTTGTAACATTTATTTTTGAAATTGCAACCTGCATATACAGATTGATTAAATACTTGAGGTAATGCTTCTCATAAATCCAATTCCTTCTGAATCCTAATTCTTATACTATTTTGATAGTTTTTTATGTAATCTAATTTCTTGATGAATTTGGGGTCTCTGTAGCTGGAGGCTAATCATCAATTCCATAGTCAATCTTTTATATTCATAGTAAATAATGAAGATTTTCACTCTGTGTGTAGTTAATCCGCATGAGTTTCACTTTTTGAACTATTGAAATGAGATAAATCGAGTGTCCACCATATTCTCGATCTCATTTATTGAGGAGTATCTGTACAAAGGTGCTCGTTTTGCCATCCTGTCAAGAAACCCAATGTCAGTTCGGGAATTGTACACTTGAGGGCGCTGCAGGCCACCACTTCCATGTTTCTCTTTCATGAGAGTTGGCGGGCCAATGGGCTCGCCTTGGGCCTGGCTGTCAGTGACCGGGCTCCGTGCATGCACTTTAAACAGGATGATACCACAGGTAAGATCACGCCACAGTCCGTGTCACTCTCGATAGAAAATTAAACACAGAGAAAACAAGACCGTGACCCCAAAATTGTCCCCGTTCCAACGGTTCGCCGGGGCTCACGTCACATCGCAGTCGTCTCGTTACAACCTGTAACGTTTTGGGCGGTGCAAATAGTCCAGCTGGACGCATTGTGTACACCGCACCCTCCACCCCCCTCTCGTTTGACGCCTTTGTGTGAGACCTGGACGCTTTTGCCCACTAATAGCTCGTCCGGTTGAAGGTCAGTTTACTCCTCTAATGAGCTGTGGCGAGGATTCGGATAAGCACTTTAAAGCAAGGAAGGCGTTCGAACGCGTATAGGCCACAACATTAGGTACACAGATTCAAAATAGTGTATTTGCAAAATATCTGTTTAACTCGGTGGCTCTTGAACTACTGGGGTTGTACGACAGCGAGTCCCCCTGACGAAGTTTGAGAGTCTGCTAAATAGTTTGCAATAAATGTGTCAAAAGGTGCTTACCATCATATTGTGTCGACCACAATAAAACAAACATACGAATTAATTGGCCATCCATACCTTTGCTTTGGCCAAATATGATTGTGAGTAAAACCTAACATTCCAGCATGAACGAAGTCATCTTTTTTTCCTGTTTTGTCTTCGTCATATTACAACTTTGTCTTGAAAAAAAAAAAAAAAAAAAAAAGAACACGTGAAGGTGTTTGTGCACCCAAAAAGTTGTCCTTGGTCGGGCACTTGGAAAATATTCACTGTTGAAGGGGTGTAGCATGCTGTGTCCTATATTTTGTCCCTCTTATCACGGAACTTGAAATTTGTAGTCATTGGCAGTGGTGTGTGTTTGACTCTTATCGATTTAAGAAGTTTGACATGCAGGTGCACTGAATGAAGAGAGATTGCTACATTAGCATCTCAAGCTAGCCACCATTAGGCTCTCAATGACTTTTGTGTGTGTGTTTGTAAAATGACTCCTATTCTCCAAATAGTTTTTCCCTTCAATGTTTTGCAATTAATTCCTTTTTAAATTATGACTTTAGTCTTCTTATACTCTAATTACAGTGTGTGGAATTGGAAGAAAGGAGCAGTGAGGCTTTACCCATCAATATTTTTGGGTCTGATTAGCGAGCTTAAAAAAACCCAATCATGGTCCCCGATGTAAACCAGATTGTGTTGATTGTAATGTTTGTGGCATCGCCAAATTATTACATCACAGCCGATAACGAAATTTGCATAAAATGCAAAATATGGTCCGATTCATCTGTCCAATCAGATTGGTGTATACTTTTGGAGCAATGATAAAAACATTTTCTCTGTAAAACCTGATTTAATATATATCAGGTCATTCATTGTGATGAAACCGGTCAATGTGGGCAGGTTTTTGTACCTCACTCATCATAATTTTGAATATCACTGCAGCATGCCTTCATGTTTCATTTGTAATATTTCACATCAGTTAACTTTGTTGGTGCAACACCATTGCTTTCTGTAAACACTATTCAACATAATTACCACCAACAAAATCAGCCCGCATAAATTAAACCCCTTTGTCGGATGCAGCCGAAAGTCACAGCATAATTATGAAATTCTTACAGTTCTGACAGTATGTTCTGAATTTCAGTTCAGCAATAGGTGAAGAAATCATGCCAGTCTTGCTTTTGTGAGGCCTGCACATGTAGAGCTAAAGTTTAAAAAAAATGTTTTTTAATGAACACCTGGCAATTTTAAGCATCCAGAAGAGTTTCCGTTATTTTTATACATATATTGTAGTTTACTGCTATACATAATAAGCATGAAAATAGAATAATTCTATTGTTGTTGTTGTTGTTTTTTTTTTGTTAGTGATGCTTGGAAGGCCTTACGGCAACCAAGATGGAGTAAAACAATGATAAAATCTGTATACTTTCGACACTCCAAGCCTGTCGGGTTTCCAAGAAAATGCGGAGGTGTGATAGCTGAGGTTTCTCCGAACACACACACACACACACACACACACACACACACACACACACACACACACACACACACACACACACACTTGAGTCTTCAGCTCCTGCAGGGTTTGGTTCAGGGCTTCCGTTGAAAAAGCCCATCGCAGAGAGTGGGCCTACAGCCAACTGGGACGGATTGTCGGGTGGGACCCAAACAGATGGGAACTCGTGCAAAAAAGGTGAGGATGAGGTCAGTCTAAGTACGGGCGATAAAGCTGTGGGCAGCGCTCGTAGCACTGTTTTAAAAGTTAACTGGATAAAACAGCTTGCGTGGTCAGAATACACTCATAAGAACATATTGCAGCATTGTTCCCCTCCTGCTTTGTCAAGATTGCCACAGGCGGAAGAAAACAGACACCAAATGTTGCAAAAATTGTCTGGAAATCAGGAGTGTGCAGAATCCTATGCAGAATCCTATGTCTTTTACACCCGTGTCCACTTTTTTTTTGTTTTTGGTTTGACCCAGATTCTTTTTCTTTTATCAGGATTGTGGTATCTGAGACCCAAGAAGTTGAAGTGCTGTCCACTCACACCACACGCAGAATGGGACGACATCACAGGTAATTAATGAACACCTCGATTGTGGTTTGGAGGTCAAGCATTAAAGTCAAACAAAATGATCACTCATCATAAAACTCTCATGAGGGATCTAAAGGAATTTGTTTTGCTTTTACTTTGGCTTTTTTGTCAAACGTATGATGATATCCACAGAGTGGGGAGAGGTACTTGACTTCTCACTGCTCCCAAAGACCCTGTAAAGTGAATTCAGAGATTTCTAAATACAGTGCAGGTATTCATGTTTGAAGATACCTGTAAAAAATAATTAAAGAATGAGAACTATGTAGCTCAGTTGTGCCATTATGGTCTTACATTGTTTTTCACCATTGCAGTTTTCCATATTTTGAGGGGATCCAGTGACGCACCTCAGCATTATTTATTTGGTAATTTCCTCGCTTGATTTTTTTTTGTTTTGGTGGATTATTTTCGCTTTTCTTAGTGTCAGTGAAGTGATAATTAATTTCCGTTTTTCTGAGGCTGTCTTTGAACGCCTCTCGAGTCGAACGAGAAGAGAGAAGGCAAGGAAGTCGGACGCCGACTTGTCTGTGTTTGTCGAGACTGTTAAAAGCATAAATAAAGTGTACGTTTTAAAAAAACCAACACCACAGCTCTCCTTTTTCGGAGCTGCAACATGTATCTATATCTATTTGAGCTACATTAGCCGACTATCAAAATCTTTTTCCATTTTCAAACATTTTTTATAAAGCTCAAGGGAGCCACTAGATGTCGCCAAAAAGCCGCATGCAGCTCTGGAGCCGCGTGTTGCCGACCCCCGGTGTATGTAGCCGAAATGACCTGCTGTTATATACAGTATTCCAAACACCAGAGTGTCATAAAACAGATTGTGTTCAACCAGCATCAAGAAAGCACTGTGCTGGATGTTAGCTGTTCCGCTGCAGCAGGAAAAAGGGTTCTAGGTGGGGGAGTCTACTTGGCCACTAGTAAACTCTTCATAGCAGGTGTTGTGATTGGGTACCTCAGCCAGATTCATTTTCACGTCAGCACCCTCCCCTCCCCTCCCCTCCCCTCTACCCCCATTGCTGTAAAAACACTCGTTTCAGCAGCACCAGATTAACAGAGAGCCCCCTAATGGGGTAATTACACCAAGCCAAACATCTATTTTTCACCTGTGCTCTGCCATTATTCTCTGTCTCCCTAGCCACTCTATTGGAAGTCACTTACTTGCCTTACAATGACTTATCATTGACTGCCATTTAGACGATCCGGAGCAATTTGTCTTTTGCCGGCCGGCCTCGTTGCAATGAACAATCTTTCTCCATCCACTTTATGAAACATTCATGGGCAAAAAAAAAGGACTAGAAACCCTCCACCAGCATACACAAACAGTGCACGCGTGTCTTAACAGATACTATAAAGGTGACAGACAACGAAAATAATGTAGCCAGTCTAAATGCCTTAGGGATCGGGGGGCGGACGAAAAACATCTCCTCCATGACACAAATGTGTTAAATGGATCCTGTGGCTACTAGTGTATCTGGTGATTGCAGTTACAAATGAACTAGAAGTCTTTAAGTGTATATTGTATATTGGAAGGTACCCTATTTGTCGTAATTGCATGTGACTTACCCAATCAATGAAGACTTGGCAATAAAATATTGAACAAAATGCACCACGAGGGTGTTCCAAAATATTAGCCAGTAGCTCAAATGATCTTAATACTGTATTTCATTATGTGTTATGATGTTTGTGAGCGTTTTTATGTACTGCTACATGACAATACATGGACTGTAAATACAGCACAGGCCAAAATCTCCATGGAATATTTCGTATTTTTGACTGATGAACGAGTATTGATACCAAGTATCGGCCGATACCGGCCTTATTTTAAGGTATCAGCTCCTCATGGATGCTACCAATACCAGACACCGATACCGAGAGAGACAGTTGATTGGCACTTATCTTTTGTATGTAAAAATGATGTCAGCACTCCTGGTATGAAACAGGAAAACCGTCAATTTTGGGAGAATTCCAGGGCTCTACTTACTGCTTCGATGAACTGCAACTATCTAAATCAGGAATGCTCAGCAGATGGGCAACACTAAATGGTGCGGCATTTTTTTTTTCTTTTTCCCCTATGGCCTCTAACTCAGCTGGAACGCACGCGTCAGTTTGATGATCATTTTGACGATTCACCATGCACACTCATTACTGCTTGCAGCTTTGATCTGGTTTGTTTTCATTCTCGAATGGTGTCCATCACGTGCGGTTTATGTTATATTTTGGTCTCGTTTGCAGTAAGGTCAGGTTGAAACACCAGACTACTTTTTGCCTTGTTGCCTTTATAAATTCACAACATCAACCCATACTCAACGCTTTCCACATATAACAGGAATGCTGATGTATCCTTTAAGCATGACAGCAACCGAAAGGGTTAATCACGTTCTTCACTGGGGGGGTGTCTGATTAGTCTCTCTCATTGCTTAACACAATGACAAATAACCACGATCCTTTTTCTTGCACTGATAATCAGGACAACTTAAACATTTCTCTACCGGCCCTCGAGTGAGACCATTAATCCTCCTGCGATGGCGCCGATAAGTGGTGACTTCAGAGTAATGGCCTTGTCACCTTCCAAAAAGTGGGAGAGAATGTAAGCAATTAAAAAGCGCCACCCATTATAATATACATCCATATTTTACATGTCACATCTATCTGTGTCATCTGCCAGTTTTAATCGACCGATTAATGGAATTATGTTTTGAGTAATGAAAACTGATGTTGATGTTGAAATATTGTGAGGTAGATGGCAAAAAAAAAAAAAAAAAGAAAAGCTGGATCATGTGATATACTGTCTGTCTAAGGCTACAGCGATGTTTCCATCAAAAGGGTCCCGGGCCCCGAGTTTCAAATCCCCTCCAAAGCCCGTTTTGGCTACTCTTTGTTTGGCTCGTTGGCATTGTGACCCCATGCTTTCTCAGACTTTGAACTCAAAGCTTTGGGAAAGCCGTATTGCTTCTTTAAACACATTATCAGCGGACTTGGGTTTTAAGAATATCACTAATCATCTTAAGGTTTTAGTGCAGTGTGGCAGCGTCATCAAAGCCTTCCTCTGTCCATTCACCGGTTTGGGACACTGTAAGAACAGTGGAATACACACAAAGGTAATCGTGACTA
Organism: Hippocampus abdominalis; assembly: GCA_018466805.1. Taxonomy (NCBI): domain Eukaryota; kingdom Metazoa; phylum Chordata; class Actinopteri; order Syngnathiformes; family Syngnathidae; genus Hippocampus; species Hippocampus abdominalis. The sequence continues at coordinate 6,820,291 of CM031697.1, read as the reverse complement.
CTTCTTTGCAAGCTAAATATTTAGGGCTTCAAAAATTGAAATCGACGGCACGACTTTCCGTTCAACTTCAATATTACTTAAAATATTACAGTGAATCAATTTCCCTCAACATCCAGTGTACGTCCCCGCCGTTGTACACTTTGCCTTCTACTGAGACCCCTTTTTTTTTTTTGGCTCATATCATCAAAATTGTAAATCAGGTGCACCACGATTTACAATAACAGATTAGCAAACCTCAAACCGCAGCTTTCATTAAGTTCATTTGCTAGGTTAAGATTTTCGCCTACACAGCAGCAACATAACTTGGCATCTAGCGAGTCTTTAATGAATAATGAATGCCTCAGTATATCAACTGCTTTTAAAGACTGAGACGTACGTGGCCTGCCTAGTATACAATGGTTGTACGTAATTAGAGTCGTGTAAGGTAAGATTTATTCACTTGGAAAGTAACAGCCATGTTTTTTTTTATTTTACGAGGGATGGTCATGGTTGTTCATGAATTAAACCTTTAGAATTTAGTTTTTTAAAATGTTTTTAATTTTTTTTATAGTTTAGAGTTGGGTGGATATAAATAAATAAATAATAATTTTTGTATTCTCCCGTTATGAGAAAACACAAATGACAGTGATATTGTTGGAAACGAAAAAATAATAAAGTTCTGCTCTTTAGATTTATTTTCTTTATTTATTTTGGGGTTACTGGAATTTGTTTCATTTCTGCAGATATCTTTGGTACGTAAACAGCGCGCTCGTTTATTTTTTTCAAGGTAAGGCTAGCAAAACATTTGGGGCTTGTAAGTGCCAACTCGGGGTTTAAATTTCCAACGTGTATAAATCACTGCTTTTGCAAAGTATAAGTGTACATTTTGTCATCAGTGTTCGGCGCAATTGACTTTGCGACTTTCTCGGCCCCTTTTTTTTCCCTGTCATATGTAAAACGAATGAAATGATTATGCTAAAGGATTTAGCTTTGTAGTCTCTGAAAACATAAAATAGTCATTAGAAGGGTTGAAAAAGTTGACCGTCATCCACAAAGACCTCCACTATAGCGGCATGGGTTTATCAGTTATGCTCTCTAATAGAAAACTTCAATTCTATCAGTTGCTATTTCATCGCCCTTTAGTTGATCAGGGAAAAATGTTCATTCATTCATTCATTCATTTTCCGAACCGCTTGATCCTCACTAGGGTCGCGGGGGGTGCTGGAGCCTATCCCAGCTGTCTTCGGGCAGTAGGCGGGAGACACCCTGAATCAGTCGCCAGCCAATCGCAGGGCACACAGAGACGAACAATCATTCACGCCCACACTCTCACCTAGGGACAATTTAGAGTATTCAATCAGCCTGCCATGCATGTTTTTGGAATGTGGGAGGAAACCGGAGGACCCGGAGAAAACCCACGCAGGCCCGGGGAGAACATGCAAACTCCACACAGGGAGGCCGGAGCTGGATTCGAACCCGGTACCTCTGCACTGTGAAGCCGATGTGCTAACCACTGGACTACCGGGCCGCCCGGGAAAAATGTTGTCAAATTTATTTTAAATCCGTTCCTCAACGTCTTATTTGAGTGGTTACTTTTGAAAATGCAAGAGTGACTTAGTAAGGACGTACTGAGCCCGTGGGGGTGGACAGCGGACTGTTCCAAGAGAATTTTTGCGTAAGGCAGTTTGGAGTTTACTCGTGTGATCACAAATGCTCATCTTTTTTGGGGGGCACTTTGCAGAAAATGTGTTTGCACATGTGATTGCACAGCGATCTGTTTGTGCCCCCTCGGCTCCTCTGAAAGCTCCTCAATCTCGTCAGCCCGCCCGTGATTGCGATTTGCCACCTTGAGTCACATTGTCTTCATCTGGAAATATTTCAGCCGCATTTGGGGAGATGAGGGATAAAGGAGGGTAAAAACACACCCTGTTGTGTGAATCCTAGAGAAGGCCTTGAACCCTGCCATTCATCCCTTTCACTTCATCAGCTGAGTCTAATTGCCAGAGAGGACAGAATACCCAGGGCCCAATTGTTCTTTATCCTCTTTAGAGCCTCTGAGGCATGAAAAGCGAAAGGCCTGCTTTTGATCTTTTTTTTTCTTTTTCTTTTTTGGTTAGTCCCCCCCCCCCCCCCCCCCCCCCCTTCTTCTTCTATCATCCCCTACTCTCCTCTCCCTTAGAGTGGGACACTCCTTTTCAGACGGTGCCCCCTTCTTCATCCACACTAAATCATTATCAAGCTCTGCTTCGTCAAATAATGGCGGGTATGGGAGGTCATGATGGGGAGGGCCAGAGGTCCGGCCGGGGTGGCCGCGAGGACGCGCTGGCGCTCCCCAACTCATCTCGGAGGCATGCTTCTTAGTGCCGACTACCTTTATAGACCTTGACCCCGGTTTTCGTTTGCCTGTCCTAATGAGACCCTCTCATGCGTCCCCAGCAATGGAGGGCTCGCAATGGCGGGGTTGGGAGGCCAAAGTACAATGAGACGGAGCACTGTGCTCAGACAAGAGCGCATCTGTGCTATCTTATTAAAGCCTTGGAAAGGAGCTCATGCGTCTCAGCGTCCCATAGGCGCTGAGAGCAGGTCTATTGACACCTACTTGTCCTTTGCGGTCAACACCTTTCAGTCAGCGGGCAGGCACACCCGAGCTCTCATCGCGAATAATTCTTCGTGGGGTATTTAGCGACGCATAGTGCTTAACTTGGTTAGCATGGGGATGAAGAATGCGTTTTTGTGAGGATGAAAAACTCTTGGGAAGTAAGTGAAATGACGAGCAGTGTCAAAGACCCCCCCCCCCCCCACCCCTTCTCCCCGCCTCTCATGACAAAAGCAAACATTACTTGTATCAAAAGAATGCAGGGGCACCAACGCCTCTCCTGATGCTTTAAAGAAAATTATTTCTTTTCTTCAAATGGATTCAAAAGCATGCAGATGCTTGTTGATTTTTTTCCCCCCCCGCCCTTAGGTATTGGCCTTGGCACTCATCCCGCTCTCAGAAATGTGTCAAAATGTGACGACGAAAATGGCACTTTGGTGATTAAAGGAAATGTTGCAAGAAATAACGAGACGGCCAACCTAGCTAACTCGCAAACAAAAGCAACAGCGGGACATGCTATGAGGATTCGAGCAAAGTGACAAACAAAAACACAAGTAGCCCCAACAAAAACCTTCAAGCAATCATGTTACGCACGCCTAACATCTGAGCACTGTGCCAGAACAAAGCCGAGTTGCTGTCAGTGCATCGATCCGTTCCTGAAGGAGCATGTTCACAGACACAGACACAGACACACACACACAGACACACTTTTAGCTCTCTGATTGCTCCCTGCTTCTCACCTTCTCCCCCACCCAACACCCTACCCCGGGCCTCTAACACTCCTCTCTGACTGACTCCCCCAGAATGTTCTTATTGATCTGGCCTACTTCGCCGGAGTTAACTCGCTGATAGAGCCGGGCCGAGAGCTTCCAACAGCACGACCAGTGATGTGTGGTAACGACGTTGAAAGAAAACATTTTCAAAACCTGATTGAGTCACGGTGATACAACTTGAATAAACCAATTTGCCAACTGCCGTTTGTTCTGGTCGTCTGTTGGAAGCTTTTACTGTTGCCAGACAAGAGGCTGGGAGTGTAAATAAAGTACTTCAAGTTGAAGAAGTTTGTTTTTAAGTGTTAAAATACGACTTTTTTTTTTTTTTTTTTACAGCTGATTTACATTTACAAATACAGTCCAACCTCGGTTTTGGAACGTCTCGGTTCTCGTCCAATTTGGTTTTCGACCAAAAATTTTGAGTTTTTTATGCCTCGGATGACGAACAAATTTCGGTTCTCGAACCAACTGAGCGCACTTGAATGCACCATTTGACTCCATTGTGAGCAGACGTGTTCAGTAAACATTTTTATTTTAAAAAGAGCGCGGTTTCGGTTTTCGGACAATTTCGGTTTTCGAACAGCCTTCTGGAACGGATTATGGACGAAAACTGAGGTTTGACTGTATAAGCTAAAAAAAATGGCAGCCAAACGCCAGAGGAAACAGTAACAAAGTATGCACAACAAAATTATGGTCTCAGGGTGGTCTCATTTGTTAATGTGGACTAGTTGTATGAATCCACTAATAAGATAAGATAACCTTTATTTGTCCCACATTGGGGAAATGTGCAGTCTACAGCAGCAAAATTGGGTGGGGGGAATATATCTTTGACTTTTTTTTTATTTTTTTAAAGTTCAAGAGAAGCAGCACAGCTCATCAATGACTTAAGTCTGGCATACACTTTGCATTTCCGGCACATTGAGGGTGTGCACTTGAGCACAGCAGATCTGAATATTTGGTGACCGTTTGGTAAACGTTTGTGACCTTGAATGAACCCTGGCCAAGAACTGCACCCCGTTTGCCATGAGATGCAAATAATCCACAATGAGTTCCACACAATCAACCATATTCTTGATCCTTGATTAGTATCCCCACCCACTCATGCCTAGTGTTGTTGTCATCATACGGTCAATTGCGACTTCATCCTAGAGCTTGACATTTAATTCGACTTTTTCATAGTTTTCCCCAAATTGCCAACATAACTTAATATCACTTAAGTTGGTATTTCCGTCAATTATTTTTGATAGGAATCGTGCTGGGATACGTACCGTGGGAATCATTTTTTCACACTAAAGCTATTTCTCCAGAAATTAACTGAGAAATAAGACTTGTCTCTTGTGAGTGATTAAATGGTATGTCAGTTTGAGTACACTTTTTTTTTTGTTGCCCCCCCAACGTCTTTAGTGCTGTCATGTTCACAGCATTCCATGTGGGAGGGTCTGCTGATAAGCGAGCCATCTGTAGTGGGCTGCCGAATGACATGCTGTAAAGCGAGATTTGAGAGTGTGGAGAGACTTGACTTGACAAATGTTGGCACGTAATGAGACAGAAGGGAGTTAAAAAAAAAAAAAGCAGAAGTCTGTCCAGAGATAAACAATTAGATTTGTCCCAGAGGTAAAGGCCAGGCAAAGCAACGACTCTCAGACAAACAAAATCAATATGGCTTCCAGTAAGAAGGGCCCTGGGTGAGCGGGATGATGAGGTTATCATTCCTTTCTCACATTGACACGGAAACACGATGGGGAAACAATTATCGCTAATTAAAAATGATTGTTTGCTAATATGTGCTTACATGTACACCTTGCCAGCTGTAAATGAACTTTTTTCACCACTCCTGCAATGAATTTGCCGCTCCGACCGGAGCTAGCAAAGGTTTTATAATGCCGACAGATTATTTCTGTTTCCCTTTTGTTCTACAATTAACCAAATTCAAATGATTATACATGCAGTGTATATTAATAAAGAAAGAAAACACGTTGAAGCATTTTCAAACGGCTCAAAAATGCATTTCCTGCTTTTTGTTACTCGTTGCACAAAATCGTTTTTTAATTCTTTCGCTCCTCAGAAAAAAAAGACCACTAATAGACAATTATTCAAAGATATTTTAAGGAGACAGCTTTTTGAAAAGATGCTTTTGCACGCCAAGATGCATCCCATAATGTAGCATGCATGGCCCATAGACAGACTGGTCAGTCCCCTATGAGATGTATCCCCATCGGAGGCCTGCTCTAGACTTGCAGGTCTAATCTGACATCCCACCAGCATTCCCAGCAGGCTTCGCAAGGGGAGCACTGCCAGGACACGGAGGGTGAAGCACACTCACTGTGAAATTCAAGAATACAACAACACGAGATGGTCACGGATTTTGGGGTGGGAGTGATACGCGGACTCTCCTCTGAGATGCCTCCTGGCCTCAAAGGTGTGAGTCTGTGCTTGTTGCCTCATTTCCATGGAGACGCCGCTGACATGACACCCCAGTGGGCTTGTAGCTGCCTTGGCCTGGAGCACCAGGGGATGAGACCTGGCCATCACCTGGGCTCCGCGAGACTTTGCCGGAACTGGTCCGATGACATTTGACAACTTCCCGGTCTGTCATCTCAGCCAAAGACAGAAATAAAAGAAAAAAAAAGAAAGCAACTAGGAAATAATGGCGAGGCATTGTTTGCTGGACAATTGTATCTTTGCGACTGGTGCAATGAATGAAATCCCACCATGAATTCACTTTGCCTTTATTCCAATTCCACATGAAATCTATTTTTGTCCAGCATGTAATCTTTTCATGAAAATCCCATTTTAATTTATTAACTTGTCAGCCAAATTGATCTTTTTTTGTTTTTTTGTTGTTGTTGCCAGCATCTGCCCAATAACCACGCTAACCAGATCAAGCAATAAATAAATACATCTATAAAAAGATTGTGTCATGGGCTAATGAGGGCCAATTTCGATTCAAATGATCTCGAATGTTGACTAAATGTGTCGAATGGGTTTAAGCGTAAATGTTAGTTCAGCTTTGTGTTATACTTGGTGTGTTTTTGAATGACATTCAGTAGCAATGAAAGGGTATTTTGTGTCTTACTGGAACACAGTCAACTCAAGTGAGCGTGCATTTTTGCAGAAATTCAATAAAAACGCACCAACTACAAAGCAAATATGGCCACGACACCCAAAAAATTAGAAGAGGAAGGCAAAACGGAAAATGTGTCTGATCAAAAGCTGCATGATTAGCATGAAGGAAGTTTTGTGAAATCGGTTATAAAATCTAAATGCCTTATTATGCCGAACCCCGACATTATAGAATCAGGGCTTATTTAATAGTTGATCAAGGATATTTTGTACCAAAGAAGAAAAAAAAAATCCTGGATTGTACACTGCAAAATGATTTCCCAGGCTTATAAATTTTCAGTTGAGTGCATACAACAGATATCGAAAAATAAACGGGAATGATTTGATACATAATCAGAGACATCAGAGTAATCCCAATGTAATGTTCAAGACCATTGTTGGTATTACGTGAAAAATGACTGCCAAATGGGATGGCAAATCTCCTGCACGCTCTCGCCATCCAACCATTCCCCGGAGACGCGTGTCTCGTATTATCTGACAAACCAAATACGGGAGCTTTCGTGGAAGACTTTACGCTTTCTTCCTTTTCAGCCAAAAAGAAAAGCAGGGGGTTGGGGGGGGGGGGGGGGGATTTTGAATAGAGTGCCGATTCTTTATGCAGAGCCGAGGCGCGCCACCTTCCAGAATGAGAGAGATGGCGATCCCTAATAATACAGAGCCATACAATGGTTCTGACAGGCGAGCAATAAAGCAATCAGGGTCCTCGGCATTCCAAATCTCTTTTACCGCCCACCCTCTAACAGACTGGGAGATGGACGGCTGACCTGTGAGCTGTCAATCATGCCGGATACCTGCTAGAGCCTGATCAGGGGGAACCGAGGGCACCAGTCCATCAGATCTGTTTTCGCACTCCACACACTGATGCTGCAAGCATAACCACAGACACAAAAATGTAACTCTTAATGAGGAGATACGTATGGTGCCTTTTGGGGGGGGGGGGCTTCTTAGTTGAAATTGGAATGGGTGTATCACAAATATAATCCCAGTGAGAGTGCGAGTAACCTTTTTTCCATGGTTTGGGAATCAGGCATTGATCTGTCATGCTGTTTTGTACAAGATGAGGTCTCTCTGCATTGCCTCTCAATGTGTTCTTCCGTCCGTGTATACGTGCTGTGCATGCGTGTTGGTGTGTTTGATGGGTGCTGAGGCATATGAAGGAGTGCGGAAGGAAAAAAGGGGGCGGGGTGGGTCTAATTTGAGTTCATTAGCTGTTTGTAGCTCGTCTCAGCTAATAGATCACCATAATATTGTGGTTAGTTAATGGCTTTCTGGTCTTTCCTTTCGAGTCTTCCTGTCTGTGGGCTGACTGCTAGAACTCCTCCGCTGTTTCTTTTTCCAAGAAGGCAGCCTTGTGTTCTGCTGCCGAGTATCGACAATTTGCTTTAGCCGCCCGCACCGTAGCCAAGACTGCCAACAGCCTGGCCACATGGACTCGCATGAAAGAAATAAAAGCAGCATCACACAAAACATGCCCAATCTAACATTCTGTCTCTCAGATGACTGAGAAATGCATTTGTGCAAAGCAATCTGCGGCAGGGTGTTGGACAAAAAGAGTCGACGTCTTGAGTTGCTGCTTCGCTCGTGATTACTAAGTAACTGATTTGTGTTTGGAATTAAATCAGTCATTTTGTCTTCCGGTAAAATGAAGATATTTTTTGCACGAATGCAAAATTCTTTTGAGCCATTTGAAGTTTTTTTTATTGGTATTCAATGGAGAATGGCTGAATGGAGCTGATCAAGTTCAGCTCAAGATTGCGTTGCTAATTTTTCTCACATATTCTTCAAATCAAGATTCAGGGCAATATTCACAGAAATTACATCATCCCATCAAACCTTATACACGTGTTGTATTCAAGCTAGGACTTTTATAATGTGAAGACATGGGAAAGGCTGTGTGAGGGACCGAGGCAGTCCTTTTCCAATTTTTTTTTTTTTTTTAAAGCTAGGTCAAAAAAGCAATAACTGCCTGCTGTGCTATCATATCATTGCATGAAAATATAAAAACACTATTTTTTTAACGCAAAAATGTTTTAGCTTTTACACTAATTTGCATCTTCATTCTAAATACAGTCAAACCTCGGTTTTCGAACATCTCGGTTCTCGACCAGTTCGGTTTTCCACCAATTCGTTTTTTTTTCGACCAAAAATGTTGAGTTTTTTATGCCTCGGATGACGAACAAATTTTGTTTCTCGAACAAACTGAGCGCACTTGAATGCACCATTTGACTCCTCTCGCCTTCCTTCCTCGTGTTGCTTTCCATTGTGAGCAGACATGTTCAGTAAACATTTTTATTTTAAAAAGAGCGTGGTTTCGGTTTTTGAACAATTTCGGTTTTCAAACAGCCTTCTGGAACGGATTATGGACGAAAACCGAGGTTTGACTGTGAATGTAAGTGGTATGGCATGAAATTCAAATCATGTTATAAATTGAATCCCGTCACACTAAAGGTGTTGTAAGCTTTCGTGTAAAAATTAAGTGTATTATAAACGTATTCAAATGTGTGAAGTAAATATTTTATTTTAAAAAGGGGCAGAGACAAAACATATTCTTCTCTCTGCTTCTTTCATTCGTCACTCCGAAACAAAAGTAAAAATAAAACATTTGGTTAATCTCAAACTCAAGTTGAAGGGTCAGACCTGTGAGCATTTTTTCCTCCACACCGGCCAATTGCTGCCAATCTAGCTTTTCTCTCATTTTGAAACTTTCCCTAAGGCATCAAATTCCGAGTGTATTTCTCATTAGCCAGATGTGACAAATGCTGACCTCGCCGGAGTTGTTCAATTTGTTGTTTCTATTCATCAACCAGTCTCATTTCAAGCGAGAAATTAATTTACGAAAAACATAATGAGCCACAGTCAGGGTGCACTTTGCTTTTACGGACTAACCCAGTTCTTTTCATTTCTCACCTTGCCCAAGCAATGGCAAACATCTAAACGTGTCGCTTCTTCTATTGGCAGCTGATACGCGAACGTTACATTGCCTTGGCCCTCAAAGAAGCAAGCGCTCGAGGCGTTGCCGGACCCCCCGGACCTTTGTGACCGGTGGCGTGTCATCCCTCACATTTGTCATGTTTAACTAAAACCAATCCCCATTCAAAGCGGCATCCATCAGTGTTAGTCGAGAACAATGACAGATTGCTTTCCTGCCACACTCAAAAGCATCTGGATTCTTTCCCGACTCCCCCCTCTTTTATTTATGGTAAACAGCCTGAATAACAGCTGGGCAATGGGAGTTTACACGTTAATCAATTGTTTGTTAGCAGCCACGGCGGTGCCCCATCACAAACCATCTGCGAGCTAATGTTCATTTACCATGCTAATTTTCTCACAGGCAGCAGCATATCTTTTGATTTGAATGGTTTATTCACGTTTTCGCCCTGCCCGAAATGTTCCATTCGACTGCGTTCGGCATGTTAGGTACAACTTGTTAAAACAACAACAACAGCGGTACAATAAATCCCATTTAAAATTTTGAGGAAGACAAACTTCCAGAGGAAGAGCGCGCATCACCATATGGGCCGCATTCAAAAGCAATATTTAGTTTCGCTGAGTGACTCGGTTAGCAGTGTTGATACTGAACACTTTGCTTCCTGTTTAATGGCCTTTGCCTTTGTCTCTCCTGTCAGGTATGTAGCGCCCGCGGCGGGGTTTCCGTTTTCTTTTGTCGTCTTTTGCTTGACGCGATGACCTACATGCACACAGGCCTCAAAACGTTCACTCACGTGCGTCCCTCGATATGTGGCCAGGAGCCCGTGTACTTTGAACCTCAGAAACTCGAGTATGTTACGTTTCAGGGGAGCGATTTATCCTTGGATTACTTTTGGTTTTCGGATCAATTTTTACCCATTGGAAGTGCAGATAAGCTGTCATGTGAAAAACAGTTATAAGGGTAAATCTTAATAATACAACCTTGCCTACTATTGTCCATGTCATTAGCATCTGCAATACCTCGGAAACGGGGAAACTCGCCAACGCAGACTCGGGAGGAAAGAGCAGAAGGTAGCACTAATACCAACATGCTTTGGGCCATCCGTTTCGATATCATTTTCTCCCCAAGTTTGACACGTTTCAACCAATCAATCTAATCTAAGATTGTCAACCAGTGAAACATGTAAATTTCGAGGATACAGTAATCCCTCGTTTATCGCGGGGGTTACGTTCCAAAAAGAACCAGTGATAAGGGAAATCTGGGAAGTAGTGAATTTGTTTTTTGTTTTTTACAGTTATTACACAATAATTAACTATATATACACAATGAAATCAAAGACCAACCCCTGTTTTCAGGTCCAATTACCAAAAAACAACAACAAATGTTTTCAACAAATAACTAAAATAGTTTTTGGAAATACTGTACTGTTGACACGCGGCCTCGCCGACGCGTTCTGATTTAAAGGGTTAAAACCATTAAAAAAATGCACACAAAAAATCCATGAAGCCGCGGAATGTGAACCGCGTTAGAGCGAGGGATCACTGTATATCATACCATTTTAGAAATGTCAAGCATCCGATTCAATCCTTGAAAACTGCAATGAAATAGTAAAATATTTGAAAGGAACAAGGCGCGCGATCTCATTAGTCCTATTTTCTCCGTCCTGTCTTGGCAGCTTTGGGCCAATGTTGGGGAAAGGGCAGCGTTTACAACCACGCTGTGGGCACCAGTATTCACCTCTCCTATTTGCTGTCTTCAGCACAGCTACTTATTTATAATCCCACCAACCTCGGCATGTTACTCTTGCCCAGTTGCTAGCGCTCGCATCACACGGCGAGGTCGCTTCCTTCTGCACCTCTCCACCGCTGCCGCTCCGTGCATTCCAACATGGCTCTAGGACAGCAGCTCTGTACTACTCAAAATCACAAAAGAGGCCCTGATCAGAGCCGATGCTGGACGGGATCCAGGCCCTTACAGTTTGGGCAGCTGGGAGAAGCCTATAATAAGTGGGAAACAGTGAGAACTAGTGTACCTCCCACGCTTTGCACGAGGTTGTTGATCTAGGATTGGAATTAAATGGTTCTATTGGTTTTTGCTGGAGACCACACTTGATCATTGCAATCAAGTCTTCATAACATGTGAATTGTTAAATTCAAAGGCTGGATTGACAGTGCCGGGGGAAGCGCCCAATTTCCCATTCGATACCTATAACATTTATTGTTTGTTATCAATTGACACGATCATTTCAAATGGTACATGTCCGGTGTGACTATGTTTGCATTTACGAAAGTCATGACAGTACATCAAGTAAAGAATAAATACTTATATTATTTACCGTTTATTTTGCCCTGGCTGACTACCTCTCTGTCTGCAATTGTTTTACTTCAACTTTGGGCACAACTCAAAAGTAGCATATTTAAAGTATATTTGGTTATACCCCGGTTCAGATTTCAATTTGATGTTTTGAATTATTTGCTAAGTGATGATATATAGTACAACCAAAGTGTGAGTTGAATTGATATTTCACTCCGACTCAGACGAGTTCTAAATTTTGGCCAGCATCAATAGCAAATGATTATCGAACATTACTGTGTGTTGTTCAAAACTTGGCCATAGTTCCAAAAGTAATATCCAATTGATTTGTGTGACACGAGTGCCCTATTTTCATGCTGAGCATAGGTGGAGTTAGATTCTTATAGATATTTTGCTAGTCCAGTACAGATTGAAGAGGGCGTTTGCGCCGTTGTGGGAGGGAACACAGCCGACTGCCGGCCAAGCCAAGCAGCTCACAACTCATTTCGTTATAGCCCATCTGCTCATTTGTCTTTGTGCTGGGAGATATTCTTTATATCTAACTTCAATCTGGTTTTTTTTCCCCCTCTTTTGTCATGACAAATTGTGTTGAGAGCGAAGAATCGGAATTATAATAATGATAATAATAATAATAATAAATTTGTGTCCCTTCAGCCGTTTAGTTTATTACCAGAGTGAATTGTGATTTTAACACTTATCTTCTGGCTGGAACTGACACAATGAATTGGAAAACAACAAAGAGAAAATATTTAGCATTTTTAATTTGGAAAATTCAGATCCCAAGGGAATTTTGTTGTTTATTTTCAAGGCTCCTGTAAATGTAATCTGCAGCTTCATAATAGGACATTGGTAAATTTGAAATATACAGTCAAACCTCGGTTTTCCAACGTCTCGGTTTTTGACCAATTTGGTTTTCGACTAAGAATTTTGAGTTTTTTATGTCTCGGTCGACGAACCAATTTCGGCTCTCAAACAAAATGAGCGCACTTGAATGCACCATTTGACTCCCCTCGCCTTCCTTACACGAGGAAGTGACGCTTTCCGTTGTGAGCAGACGCGTTCAATAAACATTTTTATTTTAAAAAGAGTGTGGTTTCGGTTTTCGAACAATTCGGTTTTCGAACAGCCTTCTGGAACGGATTATGGACGAAAACCGAGGTCTGACTGTAATGAAAATCTCTTTATTCAACAAAATTTTTGCACTTTGATTATAAACATTCAGTTCAGCTTAAATGCATCCAGGGTTTCATGTGTTTTGGGCTTATGTTACAATAAAAGATGTCCTCCATGTCTAGTGACTAACGTCCGTGCTAAGCTTAAAAAAAAGCAATAAAAAAAAAAAAACAGACAACTACATCATTCATGAATTACTGGCAGATTTATGAAGATTTTGAAACTGCTGAGCGTTAGATAAAAAAGCTAAACCACGTTACTCACTCAATTCAATCCACCGCTGATGATTTTCTTTGTTGAGGGTTTCTTTTTTTCAGATGGGTTTGCTTTAAGAACACCTCTTGTGTGTAAAATGCAATGGTTTTTTTTTAACCCCCCCGCCCTCCCACACACACACACACACACACCTGGGAAAGTAGCTATATTAAAGGCATTCTATTTTAATGAATAATAATGAACAGTTTGCGACGATGTAGGCTATGGTGGCACTTTAATGGTCTCTTGTAGCCTCTTAAGCCTCTGGTGATAAATCTCGCACAGGCTCACTCGTATAACTAAACCCCAAACCTCATTCAACTTCACATCCATCAGTGTTTGGCTGAAAGCGATGACAAAGCACTTTCAATTACACCAGTAACTGACTCTGGAAACAGTTCATAGCGAGGTCCAGCCGGGGAGAGTGTGTGTGCGTGTGTGTAGGTGGGTGGGTGGGGGGGTGGGGGGGGGGGATACAAGGGGGAGGGAAGACTGGCTGGTAGGGCATCCGTTTGACTCGCTCCCAAATAATAAAAAGGGTGGTGCGACGCGGGGACACAAGGGGCACCGCCTGCATTGCACAACCAAGGACAATTCACCTATTTTGTGCGCTGTCACCCCCGTAGTCTGATTTATGGTCGGGACATCCTTCTTATGACCCATTCGTCCATCAGCTCCGTGCTGTAGGATACTCTGGTGATTAGAGGCTGAAAGTTTGAAAGCATCCTCAGTCGGGGCTCTTGTCTGCTAGCTTACGTGGCTGAATGGAGTGGGGGGGTGCCGGCGTTAGAGAGCCATTCTTAACCCGGAGCAGCAGGCGAGCCAAAGGAGGGCTTTTTGGAGAATCCATCAGCTTGCTAAATGCCTCCATTCCCAATGTTGGTGTTTTCTTTTTCCATTTTTTTTCCCGGCATGGCGGGCTTTTAATTATGAGGTGAAGTGTGAGCCACTCGCTAAAAAGTTAACACGCCGGTGTTTAATTGGAGTGATTTTTACTCCGTAATTGTGTGATCCTCTCCAGCACTTTTGACTTGCCACTCGGTTTGAATAAGCAAACTAATTTCAGAATCTGTCCTGGAAATTAATCAGTCTGTGGCATTTTTGGTATTGAAACGAGGAAATAAGCAACAAAAAAAACCCATCTGCCATGAATAATCACGGCAAAGCAAGCAGCAGCGGCACCAGTCAAGGAAAGGTCTAATTCAGCAATAGATAAATGCTAACTTTTCTCTCTTTCAAAAATCCTTTCATTCCATAAATGAAAGAGGTCCGATCCTCCCGAGTCCCTGATTTTATAAAGCAGTTCTGACTCCGACCCCTCCCCGATGAAAGGCTCGCACTAACATCTGCAGTCCAGAGCCTTTACTCTCGAACTCCAGGCAATTATGACACAGAGGAGAGCTTTGCCTTCTGCACTCGCAACAACAACTTGGAGGGAAAAAAAAAAAGGCATCACAATCGTTTTATTTATTTATTTCCCAAGCAGAGTTGTAAAAACAAGGTTGCTCTTCTCAATTGTAATCACCCCGTGCCCTTTGCAATAGCAACGAGAACCGAGCGCCACAAGCCACGAGGCAAAACAAATCGCTGGTGATTTAGAGAATTATAAAGATTTTAATAGCTGCAGTGTTTCTTTCTCACATTGGTCTTTATTTCCAGGAGTCAAAGTTTCCTCGACGCCCCGGGCTTTTAAGAAGCAGTAATTGGCCAACAGAGAGACTTTGGATCTCCCTGAGTGATTGAGCGTATTTGTTGCGATGAACTGCAGGGTATCACTCTAAAGATCACAGGTCCAGGTTGTGAGAAGCTGCAACTTAGCAAAGCGCGCTGCTGTTTTCTGCCATTTAAGTTGGACTACTTTTCCACAATGTTTATTTTTCAAATCTTCGCCTTGTCTTGTTTATCTCTCCTTTTTGATGATTAGATACATTGCCAAATCATTTGGCATGAACAATTGGGCTTTTTTATTTGTTGTTGTTGTTGTTGACACTCAAGTCTTCCCTCATTTGTTTATTTATTACAGCAAAGTGGCAGACTATTATTCGGGCATCTCGTAAATGTCTTAGCGAAGCAAGGTTAGGGAATTGGAATGCTACGATTATGGTTACCGCGTACATATGTTCGATATAAATGGAATTTTCTCCACCAGATGCAAACAGAACTACAGTATTTTTAAACATGGTGTTGTCGGGTCGAGAATCTGTTAAAATTTCGGAGGAAAGGGGTTTCTTTTGTCTTTAAAAAGTAAATAAAAAAAATTCAACCCCGTTGTTGTCGGAGAATCTGTTTCGTGTATTCTAGACTGCAGGCCACATTTAAACGTCATCTCAAACGGATTTGTCAGACTGAACCCTGTCAGACAATACAGTCAAACCTCGGTTTTCGTCCATAATCCGTTCCAGAGGCTGTTCGAAAACTGAAATTGTTCGAAAACCGAAACCACGCTCTTTTTAAAATAAAAATGTTTACTGAACACGTCCGCTCACAACGGAAAGCAACACGAGGAAGCGTCACTTCCTCGTCTACCCGAGGAAGCGTCACTTCCTCGTGTAAGGAAGGCGAGAGGAGTCAAATGGTGCATTCAAGTGCGCTCAGTTTGTTCGAGAACCGAAATTTGTTCGTCATCCGAGGCATAAAATACTTGAAATTTTTTCAAGTTCGAAAACTGAGGTTAGACTGTATAAGAAAAGATCACCTTGTTCCCAGGCACGTTTTAGTCATCGCTTTTAAGTCACTCTTTCAAACCACTCTATTTTAGAAACTACTTGCGACAGTTTCAACCCGTTTGTAATATTACTCATAGCTCCCGATGACAAATGCATAGAAACAAGTCATTCAAAACATGCTCGGGTTTCGGCATTGGTTGAGAAAGTTATTCAAATAAAACCGCGGCGTGACGTGGTTGAAAAGATTGCCTCGTATTCTGAAATTACTTTTATAAGACAACCCGAGAATATTTGTCAAGGGGTGCGGCACGTTGTTTAAAATCAACCTGAAAATACCAACGCGCCGTAAACACTGTCCATAACCAAATCCAGAGCCAGAATGAAATCAGGTCACATTGTTCCCTAGACAACTTTGAAATTGCTAGCATTTAAGTCCGCCTCCGAAACTCATCTTTAAACCACTTGTGACATTTACGCCGACAGTTTTAACTCTTCGTAAAAGCCGTAACATTTTACCGCTACAACAAGCACAGCAGTAGCTGCGCTTAACCCACCGGGGAGGCGTAACGGAGTCGGACTCTTTACCATTGCTCTCCTTGTTAGCGTTGTCAAAACTGCTAGCGCAGGTAAAACGGGCTAGAAGCCGCTTAGGGCTTTTAGCTTCAGCTGCCTTTGGAAAGAACTGACGGTGAACTGGCGTAGCCCCGAGCCCACATTCCCACATCACCGCAGCCCCTTTCTGTCTGACAGCCGCTCAATGGCGAGTGTCTGCCAGCATGCCGGCCGCGAAGGGGTGGGGGGTGGGGGGGGGGGGGAGAAACGCTGCCAAGGAGCCAGAGATAGAGATGATTACCACATCCCTCGCTCCCCTCCTGGTGTCTGCTCACTGCAAGCTGATACCTACTAACAAAGTGCTGTCAACATGTTAGCGAAGCGCCGAGTGAGACTTGTACGACGATGTGCCTGCGAGTGAAAAAAGATACGTCAGTGTGAGAAGTCCAAACAAGTTAGGATTAATGGATAGTTAAGATTACCCCACACACGGTTTTAGAACCACGGTGGCTCGGTGGAAGACTACTTAACAGCCTCATCTCGGAAGAGTCGCTTTCCAGGTCACTGTGCCTATTGCGAACATAATTGACAGGCTGGGACCCAAACATCGTAAAGCTCTCTTGTAATTTATCTTCTTCACTGGTGTTGTTGTGGTACCACTAACACTTGATGATGCGTTGATTTCTTTTAATTAATCACACGTTTGTCATTATTTATGTGTATTTAACTGTGAAACAAAAATATGATGATGATACTTTTCTACAACTCTCATTGTGGATCACATTTTTAGACCACCCTTGTTTTTTCTGTTTTACTGTTCATTTGAAATGCCCGCTACAACTAAAGGTACATTTGTTTGGACAAATATAGTTATGACAACTGAAATTGTTTAATAGTGTTTCAATGAAGAGCTGATATCTAGCCAATTTTCATGCTTTTCTTGATAATAACCAAAATCACGTATTTCATTAATAGCGATGCTGCCCAAAACTGTGCTTTTTGCTTTTCACTTTCCATGTTTTCTCCTCTGTCTGTCAATCAAATAATTCTTCGGTGTAAGAACTATTAATTTGAGGAAACAAGCTGGCCTCATAATTTTTTCCATGACAGTATTTAGACTTTTTTTTTTTTTTTGTTACTCAATCACTTAAAGCTGACTTACAAGTAGTAAGTAAGTACACGGTGAATCCAGCTGAGTTTTTTTAAATTTTTAATTCCACTGGGACACTTTGCAGACATTTAAGTGAAATGAAGGAAGAAATAAAAGGACAAAAAAACCACAATTGACATTTATTTTTGTAATTGATGCAGAGAAGAGATATATCGCTCCACTTAATTACCAGCATATTTTTTCTTCACTTTAAACTGCCATTTCTAAGAATACAAATGATCAACTATTATCGCCGTCCAAGGATAAAACGTATCCATTTCATTTGTAATAAAAATATCCAGTGTTATTTTTTCTGTAGTTGTTTTTTTTTTAGTTTTGTAGTTGTCTGTATTTAAAAACAATGTACAGTATATGGATGTTTTTTTTCAGGGCAGATTGTTTTAGTGATAACCCCCCCCCCCAAAAAAAAACCTTTGTTTTGAAAAAAAAATTGACATGCTTGCAAATATCACCAGAATAAAAATGTTTACTAGTTTTAGATGTTTTTTTAATTTTTAAATCACATAGTTGAAGTTGTGAGTATATTTTTGCCTCACACCATTGTTTTTTCTCTCTCCAATAACTAAATGATACGAATTAAAAAGATGATAGTCTTCATCCAATTTGGTTGATGTGCAATGGATTCGACGGACGCCCTGGAAGCAGTTGAGGTCGAATGGAGTGCACTGCCTCACTCTAACCAACAGAGGCACTGTTGAATCACCCCGGATTAGTTTCGACTTCAGTGATGCTATTGGTTCGTCACATTGTTTTATTTTCTCCAATCCAAAGTTATATAGTCATATAGAAAATATGGAAAGATTGAAACAGTATATAAACAACACGTTAAAAGTTTTAGAACACCCCAACGTTTATTGAGCAATTCCATGATGTCCTTTCTTGCTTGAATTGCTTTTGTTTTGTTTTCAATACAATGAGACATGAAGTTCAATTCAAAATAACCTGGAAAAATATTGGTGTTCAAATTAATTTCCCCCTTTGTTGATCCAGGAAACGTAATCTTTCTTCCCAGATTTTGCCGATTCGGGTTCACCGTTTTGGATAAGTCTTTTCCAAAAGTTCTTGCTCAGGGCTCATATTTTGCCAACTCCACTTTTCTCTCCATCTATTAACAGCTCATTTGCATCCAAGTGAGGGCTGGAAAATTCATCAAAATGTAATCGCGATTTCAATGTTGGCTTTGCCTGATCATGAAATAAATTGAATCAGCGAGGATAAAAGGAAGTCGACCGGTACTAATTCTGACGTCTTGCATGCAACTTTGCTGAGCAACAACAAGTTTGGGGGAAAAAAAAAAAGCAAAGGCAATTTGAAGGAAGCAGACAATGGAAACCCACCTAAGTGCTAGTTTGAACCAAGCCCATACGGCTCGCCAAGAAACCGCCGAGCCTAAGAAGCACTTTATTAGCCAGCAGGGGGGAGGGTCAGGAGGAGCAGCCCTATCATTGATTGAGGTTGGAGGATGCATCCACAGCTGCACTTTCTCTAAATTTTCTAAGAGTAAATATGCACCTTTGAAGTGGGGGGTGCCTGGGAGCACTCCCCTGCACAGATTGTGCCGGTTTCTGTGGGGAGCTGTAGTTACGGGAAAGATCAATGGGCAGGGCATTAGGGGGTGTGGGGGTGGAAGAAGAGTACACTGTCCAGCCCTGCAGCCTACAGAGCAACTCCGCAACACTTCCATGGCCAGGGTTCTTTTTTTGGGGGGGGGGGGGCAGGGGGGCTGCAGGCACTGGAGTTCTCCATGCCAGCTTCTCGGCTACAAATTGTAGGCAGAAGGAAAAAAAACGATTTTGGGGTGAGGGTGGGGGGGGGGGGGTAAATGATCACCACCAAATGCATGAATGATTTTTCTAAGAAGGAACTAGTGACTTTATGTAGTTGTTAAACTATATTCAAATTAGATCAGCCAGGACAAGTCTCTCAAGAAACACCTTTTGCAATTTTCAGGGGTTTTGATGCTCTCGGAATTTAAAGTCACCTTTTCTTCGATGTTTCAACAACAACAAAAAATCCATCCAATGAGTATATAGCAGGTCATTAGAGAACCACATTCACTTGAGGTTCTTTTGGAGAATTTTGACGTTTGTGAAAATTAAAATTGTATCCCTTTAAGAACGATTCGCGAGAATTGACACCTTCCCCTCCCCTAAACTGTTCCGCCTTTAAACTTTCCCCACGCCCCCTTCATAATGGTTTTAGTTCTTTGTGTTTGTAATAATCTCTATAAATGGGTTATTTTTTTGAAATTGTCTCTTTTGTTTTGGTTTTTTCCCCCAACCAACGTTCATTGATACTATGCAATGGGTACCTTTGACACATTCTTCAAGAAACCCATGAATGTAGGTTTGTGCGGAAATTTTCACATCGGCTTGTCGAACCAATTTTTTTTTAATCCTTGTGAAATTGCAACTTTCTTCTTCAACAACTGCATTGATATTCAAAGTAACTTTACACTCATTTTCCCGCTTGTCGTTTTACTTTCCTTGTGGTCCAAAAACTCCTTCTAGTAAGAAGCGAGCAAACACAGTTTTGACGGGAATACCCGAACCGAGCGGGAAACTCTTGTATGCACTTTGTTGAAAGCGTGGAAAAACCCATATCGCGCCCAGCGTGCGGCTGTTGTGTATACGCGCTGCGGCGGCGCTCTAAGTGCATTAGGCTTGTGCTGAACACACACATCATCCATATTGTGGTGAGTGAAGCCTTTTTGTGGTCAAGACACTTCAAGATGATGCCTGTCTTGCTTGTGGTTTGCGCAGAGTGATTCGTAAAGCAACCTTCCTTCCTCCTCGTGCTGTTTTACACGTCCGAGACGGTTGTTTGTGTTTAATGTGTACGTTCAATGGTTGGTGGTGATGGTCATCTTACTGACTGAAGGTTAAAAGGGTCCATAGTGGTGGGATTGAAGGACAAATACTCTTTTAATGTACTCTATCTTTTAGATACCTCTGCTTGAATGTTTACTTTGAATACACAGATTAGGTGTACTTTCGTTACTTAAAATAGTATTTTTTTTTCTTTGATTAGCCTCAGTGGTGGGAACACAAAAAGTTAAAAAGATGTCAAGTCAACTGCAGTTGAGATCTTTTACAACTAAAGTGTGTTTTTTTTAATTCAGTTTTTATCATGAGCTAGTTTCGTTTGCTTACTTTAATTGTTGCAACTCAAATCATAATGTTAGCAAAGCAATGGGAGCGCGTTGTTTCGCTAGCACCGGTTCAGGGTGTCCCCCGCCTACTGCCCGAAGACAGCTGGGATCGGCTCCAGCACTCCCCGCGACCCAAGTGAGGATACAGCGGTTTGGAAAATGAATGAATGAATGAATGTTTTGCTAGCATATAATTTGTCCGTTACATGCTAGCTAGCTCTTTTATAAGATGCAACATGTAACTCATTTTCCCTTCTTATACGAGCACGACTGAATGCTGTGTGTGTGTGTGTGTGTGTGTGTGTGTGTGTGTGTGTGTGTGTGTGTGTGTGTGTGTGTGTGTTCGCACAGTGACACTATTCCATATTTGTACCAAAATACCAAAACGGGTGTTGTATATGATTGACAAATACATTTTTACTTTTCTACTGAGCAGCAAATATATTCCAGAGTCTGTCCATTTACAAACAAACACAATTTAAGAAGTACTTCCACGTTTACATCAAGTTTCTGTACTTTTTAAGGACGCAGTGCGAGTACATTAGCCACCTCTGGATGCCGATGTGCCCCGAGGTCAGGAAGACATATTATCTCCTCAGAATGTGAAAGTGCAGTACCTCAGCACCACTAGGTGTTGCCATGCTTTGGCTTCACCAGGCCAGGAGACCCTGCCAAAGGGAGTTAGCATTTACAAGCCCCTGTCAAGCTACACAAAACACGATGTCAGTCAAACACTGTGGCCCGCATGACATCTCCATCACTAATGGAGACGATGACATCCTCCGACAGAGCGTTTATCTAGCGCGCTCAAACCCCAGCGCGGCGACGTCCGAGCCCACCGACCGTGGAGCTTTTCTTCCTGTTCATTCCTGAAGGATGATACAATTTGAGGTGTGTCAGCCACGTAGCACCCCCGCCACCCGCCCCTCCACACCGCCATTCGCTTGTCAGTTCAACTGTATCACAGGTGTCAAGCGCCAAGTTAAATTTACATGACTCATTTCAAGAAGCATAAACCGGGGATGGTTTATGCGGGCAAGAAACAAACCTCCAACAGATGTTATTTACATACTTGAGCTGCTGTGGTTTTCTTATTTTCCTGCATAGGCTCGCATGTTTGGTACTCTCATTGCCAAATCTTTTGAAATCCAATAGAAGCGCTACATAAATTAATACGATTGATTGACGTTGGCAATGTATATTGGGTTCATTTTTATTGTTTTTTTTTTTAAGTTGTGATTATTATTAACAATACCGAGTGAATATAAATGAGTAATGGGACAGTGGGGTGATACGTTTTAACATTGGAGGATGCATCATGAAGTTGTAATTAAATCAGTTTCCTGCTCACAAAAACTAGAACAATCATAAAATATTTTCAGCATAAATGTGTTATTTCTCCATTTTGTTTTTATTCACAAAAAGAAACTATAACACAAAACTTAGGTTTTAAATTTCTTCCTACATTTAACAAATGTTCTGGATTTTTTTTTTTAGATATATCTCCAACTAAAATGACCAAAATTGACATACCCATGTTATAAAACGGATCAAGAAAATAACTATAATGTGCTTAGGCAGTACAATACAAAAAGTTCCCCCATACAAATTATTACCAGATAAGAAATATGTCGAATATTATTTTTAACCTAGTAGAATGTGTGTTCAGGAAAAATAATTTCAAAAAATACTGACTTCTTTTCTGGATTTGAAAACGTTTTTGTTTCATGCAAAAAAGTAAAATAATTCCTTAAATGAATTTATTTTTGGGATTTTTTTTTCTCTCTACATAATCAAAATGTTCACAATTTTGCTTGACATATTTATTTATTTATTTTTATTTATTTATTCCCCAAATGCAATCTGTGTTTGGAATGAACAATAAAAAAAAAAATCAATACAACACAAAGAAATATTCACCAATATTTGATGAATCTGAAACTATAAATATACATTTTTTTTTTTTTGGTGCTGTATCCAGTAAAGTCATTTCTAACGTTGCATTTCCTCATACCGGGAGCTCGTAACCATCATATAATTTTTGCAAAACCGTTCCACCGTATTCCACTGTTGATTCACATGTTCATCAGGTGATGACACTGTCATGCCGAGGTTGACCAGCAAAGTTGAACACAAAGGCACAAAAGCACGGCGTCACCACACAATGCACAAAGGGGGCCCATACGTGCTACTATATGTATCCGAGACTTCTGATGGGTTCATGAAGAGTATGGGGCTATCTTTAGAGGATTGATTTCCCATACTGCCACACAGTTGGCTGCATTTATATTCCATGCCTGTGGCTCCGTGACCCCAGGTTCTCCTTTGATGTGGCAGGCAGAAGCACAAACCAGGATGAAGCCGAGAGAGAGGAGGCTGAGGGATAGCGAAAGGTGAAACACTCTACAGTGCGAGGGGGTTGGGTAAGTGTGTGTGTGTGTCGGGGTGGGGAGGGGGGGGGGGCGCTTCTTGGAGGATAGGATGCTACGAGTTTGCAGGGTGCCGCGCAAACCAATGAAGCTATCATCTGACGGATCTGGGAGAGTTCGTTGGTGGGTGGGCAGGAAAAGAAGCTGGGTAGGGGGGAATGTGGGGGTTGGGGTGGAGGGCACGGCAATGGCGCTGGGGCTGATAGAGACGTCAGCATCGCTTCAGTAATCTCACGACGGCAGGCCGCCGCGAGGGGCCATCGAGGGCCCACGAGAGCAGAGGCGTGATAGAGAGGACCACCCCGACAATACTAGCAGGAGATGGGGGGCGTGGGCGTGGCGGCCACTGTGGACAAATCAAAGCGGGGAGAAGTAATTTTTTGCAAAATTACAGAAATCTCCATGGAAATTAGCATGAAACGTTTTCTAATCTCTTCCTTTTCACCGTGGACGATCGGGGTCAGCGCTTCAAGTTCTCCCGCCACGGTGTCCCTAATTTCATTATTCCCTCTTGATTTTAATTTTTTTTTTTTTTTATGTACTCATTTTACAGCCTGACACTCCTGAGGAGGCACCACCCTCCGCTCATACGCCTCAACCATTCATTCGATTGAACCCCCTTTTCACTGACCACAATTAAACGTTTGGATTTCAAAGGCAAATCGAGGCGCAGCCGAGCCTTGCCCTCCGAGTGACACAGGATCAAGCTGCTGGGTGCTTTAGAAACAGGAGGGTGGTTCCCCCCCCCCCCCAAGAGTTGTCCTCTGCACCTCGTCTTTTTGGTCCCGCTGGTGTCTGTCAGAGTTCAGGACGATGCTGAAACAAATGGGGAGGAGTGCGGCAACCCCTTAGGTGCGCCCATGCGCTTATTGGTAGTCACTAGGCATTTACACCGCCACAATAACGCTCAAAGCCGCGCTACTCCTCCTGACAATTGCACTCCTTTTGCCCCCCCCCCCCCAACAATGCGCGACAAAACGCACCCGGATGAAATCGGCGGTGGAACAGCATTGTTGCCGTACGCGCCATATCGTCCAACGCTTGAGCCTTTTCATACTCAATTTGGCTGCTTAATGCGCTTTGATTTGATTCAATGCTTTCAATGCACATCATCGAGTATTTCTGATCAAGACATCCAACTGAATGATGCTGCTACCCTGGCCCCAAAACATAAAACAACTGCAGGCCATCTTTGATGCTGTGTATATAATGAGTCT
This sequence comes from Hippocampus abdominalis, assembly GCA_018466805.1. Taxonomy (NCBI): domain Eukaryota; kingdom Metazoa; phylum Chordata; class Actinopteri; order Syngnathiformes; family Syngnathidae; genus Hippocampus; species Hippocampus abdominalis. The sequence continues at coordinate 6,795,964 of CM031697.1, read as the reverse complement.
GTTTATGTTTTATATTTATCTTCAGTATATATATATGTATATATATATATATATATATATATATATATACACATGTGTGTGTGTGTGTGTGTAATTTAAATACATCTTTTTTATTTTATGTATTCATATATTTATCTATTTCTCAATTAAAATGCCTTTTCTTCCCCGTTTTACATCGTTGGTGAGAGTGTGTTGTCGTCTGCCACAGTCATGTTGATCATCATCCTCTTATATTAGAACAAACCGTTTCCGCTTTGCTACCACAAATCAAATAGAGATTGCTATTATGGCAATTTCAACCTTTTTATTTTTTTTTTTACATACAAATAATGAATTCGTAATTATTCATCCTCGTTCAAATCAGCCAAGACGCATTTTTTTCAAATTTCTGTTTTCTGATTAATTGTATTCAATTTGATTAGACTTTCTTTTTACCACTTGTCTCTCCATGGAGACGGCAAAGAGACTGACTTACCGAGAAATTCTATAGAACCACAAAAAAAAAAAAAAAAAGCTCTCTTGAAGCCTCGTTTCAAAGAATAGAAAATAAATTGGGTCATTTTAAGTCCCGTAGTACGACAATATGTCAATTTAATTGCCTCCGATCACTGTGTTAAGACTTCATTCAGCTTCCATTTTTACGAGATTTGATTTGAAAGCAAATTTTGTAGGCATATTGTAAATTCCCAGAGTGCAATTATGCCCGTCTTGTCACTTTTAATTGTCAGCGAGTTCTGATTCGCACGTTTCACACATCTTGGTGGCTAAAAAGATGCATTTGAACAGGATGGAAATGCTGGGCGTGAGGTGTGGAAGTAAAATTGTGGCCTTTGATTATCAGTAGGGTCATGTGTGCTGATTCATGGAGCGGGAGATGTACAGTAACGCCAGTCGGACTTAATTAAAAGTGCTTGCCGACTTGGCACATTGCGGTGACAAGCAGTGGGAACGTGTATAAGAAACCTTTTCCTCACCTCAAGTTAAACCTCCTCTTGCGTTCTCACCTTTTGCCCTCTAATTAAGCCAAGACTTTCCTTTCTTAATTATACACAAGAGATGGGAGCCACGTCAATTTCCATCATCCTCCAAGAGAAAAATATACGGTCTTGTTGGAAATAGTGGGGCTATTTGGTGAAATGTAGCTTTTCAACGGCGGTATAGAAAGCAGTGGAACAAAGGCGAAAAGAGCCTTGTTCAACACCATACGAGTCTGCATGCGGTTCTGTCAGTAATAGACAGATGGCACTGCATCCAAAGTAGCGCAAAGGGGCCCCACCGGAGCCCTTCCTCTCCAGCATCTCTCACGGTCCGACTCTCATTCTCCATCCCAAAATTAACCTGTCAATTTATCAATCAACACCATCTTCACTTTTCTGCCTCCTGTTTAGCACAGCCATCCTTGCAACAGCGCGCCGATATCCTGGATATGTGTGCCTTTACCGCGGTGTAGTGAATGAATGCATTATCACCTAAATGACTGCTATGAATCACAATCTCTGCCAGCCTGTTGATAAGAGGCGAAAGCGTGAGCAATTTGGATTGTCTTTTTTTTTTTTTTTTTTTAAAGGAAAAAGAAAGAGATGGGATTTTGCTGTCCTGCACAGTGCGCACCTCGTCCATATTGAGCAGGAGGGAGGGCAAACTTTTGTGCTCAAGGGCCACATTCAATTTTCACATCTTTTGTCGGGGAAGGGGGGAAAAAAAACCGTTGACATTAGTCATGGTTATTTTATTTGAATGTTTAAATAATTATTTGTCCTTTTTTCTTTGATGATTGATTTTATTGTGATTACCCATGTTTTATTTGAAATATACAAAAAACACACATTTTTGTTTTACTCTTAATAGTTAATTCATTAGTTAAATAGTTAAGATGAACTTAATAGTTAATCTCATTAGTTAATGACATTAATAAATGAAAAAATAAATGATGAAATTAAAAAAAAAACCATTTTAACTCAACAATTGTAGGAACATGCTCGACAAGATGGATTAAAGAACAGAATTAAAGTGTCATGTCGATTGCCTGCGGGCCATATTTTGCCCACCTCTGATATAGATACAACATACTGTAGCTACTGCATTTTACTGAAAGATCACTTTTTAAAAAAAAATTGCTTAAAAAATAGAATGGTCTTTAGGAATAATTCACTGAAATTTTGATTTAAAAATATGCACAAAAAAAATACAACCAAATTGAAGGATTATTGACTCTGGAGTTAATATTCCATCAAAAATCCTCACCCTGATTGAAATATGTTTGCGTGCTCAGCAGGCTACAGACTTCTAAGGAGCACTGTTTCCCTATCTGTAACTGCTTTAAAATGAACTAAGCAAATGCAGACCCTCCCGAAAAAGAAAAGAGAAAAAAAAAAATCCCCGACCAAGTGTAACCGCTGGTGGTGGGTCACGGGGGACGGGACCTCAATTGCCTTTCTTCTTCTGTGTGGAGAATATAAGAAACAGTGTGACTTGATCCTCTCGAACTGGAGCGCCATGAACGTAGTACGAAATTTAAAAAACAAAAAACAGCAGAAGGTACTTTTTCTTTTTTTTGCACACAGCGTTATTGTACCAAGGTGTCACCAAAATGGTGGGGCGTATTAAAAAAAAAAAATGCAAACAATAGATAAGCATAAAAGGGAACATCTGGTCATTTGTTTCAGCCTGCTTAGCCTAATCATGTAGGCAGAGGACTTCAGTAGAGGGACTGTCGGTGGCTCTATTTTCTTTGCAAGAGCACCCAGTTAGTGTCCAACGTCAGTGGTCGCTCCGGCCCATGCCCCCCCCCCCCCCCTCTGTGGATCTTGATCAGAAAATTGCCGGGGCTCTGGTGCTGGCGCGGCTTGTTTTTCCGGGCAATTTTAGCACTTTAGCACAAGGAGGAGAACCTTCCCCGACTATCAGAAGCGTGGATTTAAGCCACTTGATGCTGCGGGCTGCCCCTTTTGCCCGGCGAGCCGGAGATCAGTGGCTCGCCCCAATTGAAAGGGAGGCCAAGGAACCCGGCGCGATGAAGGGCACCGCGGCTCCCCGTTGGCGCAGGGGAGGATGAAACACGCCATTAAGACCAATTTGGAGTGTTGCTCTAAATTTCAGCAAGACTGATCGATCCTGACAGGAGGGTTGCGAGATCACTTAAACCACTGCCCCCTCGCCTCACGTTGCTTAATGTCACGTCATTGCCTATCATTCCCCACTCGCGGCGCTGGATTCCCATTCAATTACGACCTGTAAGATTGCCTTTTTCTTATTTTTACACATCAGCAATCAATAAGGATTTTGATAATAATGTCAATGCTGTCCCGGTATTGCAATCTCCCCCCTGCCGCTCTGTTCTTAATCCAAAGTGAAACCCTCTTGAGACTCGCTGTCGTGTTGCTTTATTGATTTTTGTTTTTTTTCTTCTCCCTCTTACTCATGAACACTGGAGTGAAACTTGAGTAAAGGTACAAGAAAGAGACTATAGCTTACTCAAGGGTTTCACGATGAGGATACATGAAATAGAAATGAATTTCAATTATTTTTTTGAGGAAAGAAAAAAAAAATACAATCCATCACACCGAATGAGATTTCTTTATTGCCTTGAAAGACCATCTTCCAGTTTGCATTAATTCCAATAGCGAATGGCCTGTACTAAGCTGCTCAAAAAAAAAATAAAAGGGAACACTTGGAGTTACATTGTACTGTTTAAGTGTTCCCTTTATTTTTTTTTAGCAGTATATATTTCAGGCACGTCGAAAAGATGCCCCCGCCGTCTCCCGGTGATGCCTGTCTGCTTTATTGTGATATGCAGAGTCCGGGAATACTCCCGGTCTATTATTGCCGCGCGGCTCTCTACAGGCGTGGCGCTGACATTTTATATGCCATCTATTTATTAGCCAGAATGTTCATCGCGGCAGCTCAGGTTAAGTATCTCGGCTCGGTGTCTGACGGAGATATTGAACCCGCGGCCCTCCTTGTCCCAAGTTCAGTTCCCTCACCGCAAGCAGTTTGGCCCCCGTGAAGGATGAGGTCTCTGCGAAGAGTGGCACTGCCGACAATGATCTATCCCGCGTGCCCTATCGCGTTGCGGCCTTGGCACTGACGGATGCTACCTGCAAAACCCTCGTGACGATGATTAGATCCGCCGTGGGGCCTTTATAAAAATCACTTCCTTGTCTTTTAACCCCCCACAAGACGCACGGCGAGAGAAAGCCCGAGAGTGCTTTAAAAGAGCCGGGAAAGTTATTCCCAAGCAATCTCTTGCTTCGTCGTGCACTGTCAGTCCATCCTTGACAAATGCGACTCATCTGCGCAACTGACATGCTCCCCTGTAAGAAGCCATTATGAGCTATGAGTACGTTATGGCCGTCGCGGTGCTTTTCTGAAGCACGCTAAGCACCTTCATATGGGATGAATTGTAATGTAATAAAGAGCAATGACAGCGGCGTGGAAGATTTATCTCTTGGCTGACTTGAAAATGCAGCTCTACATATTTCAGCGGGAATTTTATTTACTTCTGATGTGCAGTGTTTGCAATTTAAAAATGTAAGAGCCAAATGCAGATGTCTGGTGTGGTACCACGGCTGACCTGTGAGAGGCAGTGCGGTGCCACAGTGTGTTAAGGTTAGAAAGAGTCATAGTGGAAGAAGAAAGGGAAGAAGCTATTGGCTAAGTGGTAGCTTTTCAGGTCATTACATTCTATTGGCAAACTCTGCTTTGATGAATGATGGAAAAAAAATTGCCACGTTACATTCCAAACCAGAACTGAATCATAATAATTCGTGTTTGTGCATTTTCTGCACTGTCCATTCGATTTTTTTTCCAATAAAAGGACGGAAATTAAAAATGTTTTTTTTCAAATTGGATTAATCAACCAAAAAATTTAGAGATTCATCTGTTATTAAAATAATTGTAAATTGCAGCCCTGCACCGATACATTTATTATTTTAAAAAGTGATTTATTCACCTCAGTTGTAATTCGTTCCAAGTGTTTTGGTATTTTCAAGAAATGAGCAACACAGTTTATATTTAATGAAAAGGTAAACAAAATCGTAGTTGGGCACTTGTCCCAATCGGTTTCAAAGTGGAATAAATAAATAACATGCCATTTTTTTAATGACGAGTTTATTGAGGTGTAAAAGGTTTTGAATCCTGACACGCACGATGTGAATGAAGGCGGATCAGGCAACTTGTCCCCCATGTTGAAGCCGTTCACGTTTGTGTTGAGGGGGAGTCATCTGGGGGTGCCAGTTGTACATGTTTCATGATGAGTATCTTCTAGGACTGTCTGTGCCCACCAGCTGAGGTGTTAATGCAAATATAGCAGATCATTTGTGGCCTAACCTTTTTTTAAGTCGCTTTTGCCAAAAGTGTAACAAGCAGGCGGGCAGATGTGAATTGAGGTAATTAGCGATTTGTTGTTTGCTGGGTCCTACTTATTAATTTGACATGAGCAAAATGAAGTTTTCACTTTGAGAATTGTTGCATTCTCTGCCCAAAATACTCTCTCTTCATCTTTGTATGCAATGTTTTTCTCGTAAATAGTTGGGCAATTGATAAAATCTCAGCTCCACCTTCGCCGCCTCCCAATTTTTGACATTTTGGCCGTACAGCATATTTCGTGCACGTCAAATTCCCCATGAGTCCCAACCTAGCTCCGAGCCAATCGTAGCCCAGAGACTGAACATCACCTACTTTATCTGGTTCCCCCGTGGCTGTCCATCCACAGGGGACTCTGGGTGCCCTCAAAAAGAGCTGCCAGTACACTCGATGCTTCCCTGCCTCGGGCCTGTGGCAGGTTGGGACTTCAGATAGCAGATGGCACGGGCAAAGAAAAAAAAACAACAAAAAAACCCGACTCGATCTTTTAAGGTAGATCTGCCAAGCAAAAAGTGGAGCGTCGTATCCTCGGGGCTCGACTGCCTCTGCCAAGATTAAAGCGTGAAATATATGTCGGGAGAAGCCACAAATGTCTTCATTTCAAAGGCTGCAAGTGATCAAAATACCTGACGTGTGCAAGGCACGCTGCGGGGTTCGTTTTAATGTGTTAATAACTAAATCCTTCACTTGCTTCTTCACATGCCGTCATTTATAAACCGGAGTTGAAGGTATCAAAGAAAAGCTTGTTCTGCCGCGCGTGCCTTACTTGATGTCATTAATACGCCACGACAACGCCATCTCTTTACGTCTTGAAAAGCCTTACGACTGAGTTCTGGAACACTGCGTGCGCTGTGCACTCGTGAAATAGCTCCGCCAGTCAACGGCAAGAAGTGATCGGGCACTTTCTAATGCCACCGGGCCCATCTGGGAGAAGCACCCTTTTCATTCCGCATACTTGGCCGCTCGTCGCCTCGCCATAATGGGCGCTCTGAACGAGCACTGGCCAATTAAAAGCCTTGAAGGGGATGCCTCGAGGCCCCCCGCGTGAAAGGCTTCAGGTGTGAAATGCTTGGTTTTTTTTGTTTTTTTTTGTCAAGAGTGCTGCAAACGCTGGCGGATTTCAAGTTCGCCGTTGCCCCGTTTGGTGTCCCCAGCCAGCCCACCCCTGCAGCCCATCTCATGTGGAGGAGGGTAGAGGTCAGAGGTGACGGGCAAGAGAAGACCACTTAACTACAATTTTCTATTCAGTGTTCCAAACCTGTACACTCTCATGTTTTTCACCGTCGCTTCATAACGGCGAGCGGGGTTTCAGAGGATGCAGACAATAGCTTTTTAGCGCACAATAGAGAGAGGAGGAGAAGCAGGAGGGCAGACGGAGGGGGGCGGGCGATCGGGCGGGCGGGGGGGTAGAAATGGATGAGACGGAAAGTCTGCGCATGAGTCCAGACCAGCAGACTTTGCCAGTTGAGTGATGGCAGGGTTGGCAGGGATGAGGCTTAAAACGAGGTGGATTGTTTGCTAATTATAGTTATTTCTGACCAGATCACGGCGGGTTCAATGACGACCGTGGTCCTGTTAGTGTGTCCAACTTGAAATGGAGGCTGGGGAGCTTCTGTTGTTAGGACATTTCATTCGTTTTGGAAGTCCTTACAATCCCTCGCCTTGCCAACCACTTGTGCATGTTGTTGTTGTCATGGATAGAATGTCCAAATGGTTTCATTTGGAATTTGTCGAAACGTTTTGTTCAAAATGAGCAGAACAAATTTGAGATGAGATGTTGCCACACAGGAAAGAAAAAAAAAAAAAAATAATAATCATACATTTAATTTATAAACGCCTTTCAAAACACTCAAGGACACTTTACAATTAAAACAAGAACAATAAAACCACAGATACAATTATAAATAATAAAAGGAGAAATTCTCGACAATCGGATAAAATTCCCAACCCTTCCGATCAAAATTTGCCACATCCGGATTAAGGTTTTATTTTTTTTTTTTTTTCCTCTGTCCGATCTGCTCAGAATACAATTAGGGCCCCAAAAATGTAAATGTCAAACTACTTTTAATAGGTCGAGATATCGACATACAGTCAAACCTTGGTTTTCGAACGTCTCGGTTCTCGTCCAATTCTGTTTTCAACCAAAAATTTCGATTTTTTTTATGCCTCGGATGACGAACAAATTTCGGTTCTCGCACAAACTGAGCGCACTTGAATGCACCATTTGACTCCTCTCGCCTTCCTCACACGAGGAAGTTACGCTTCCTCGGGTAGACGAGGAAGTGACGCTTCCTCGTGTTGCTTTCCATTGTGAGCAGACGTGTTCAGTAAACATTTTTATTTTAAAAAGAGCGTGGTTTCCGTTTTCGAACAATTTCGGTTTTCGAACAGCCTTCTGGAACGGATTATGGACGAAAACCGAGGTTTGACTGTATTCTTCTTTTGTGATGGCAAATGCTTGTGTGTGGTGAACATTGAGTTAGGACGAGTCCGCCGACTTTGTGATAGACATTCGTGCAGTCAAAGATGCGATCATTGTCCTGTAACACGAAACAAACCCGGTACGGACTACGAATGGGGGAAATCAGCTCGATGTATTCATCTTATTGGGATCGTATATCATCACGGTGTCAGGTGAGCGGACAAATGAACGCCTCTCTGTTTATCTGCGCTAAGCTACATGGCTTACCTACAGCCATCGCTCAGGGCACGTATTGTCATGAATAAATTGCCGAAGAGCGATTGCGGTGAAGTTACGGACAGCGCCACGATCAAGCTCACAAGGCCGTTTTGCCGCTTCCCACCCCCGCTTTTCCTTTTATCTGTCCCAGATTGGGAAGAGCCCCTTCCATAAGATGAAGAGAGGACAAATCAAAATAAATGGAGTCCATTAAAAGCAGCAATGCATCAACTGCTTGATAAAGTGATTAATAAACAGCCGCGGATCGTGATTGATGAACGCGTTTAATCAAAGTGCTAAAGAAGCCCTATTGCCAATGATGCATAAATAACCTGCATGGCTTGAAGGTAGAGAAGGCACAATGCCCAAGCATAAAATAGAATCATTGTTTCGTCTGTCACAACCTACACACACGCGCTGAGCTGAAACACATTTCTATGAACTGATCGGGGGGGGGGGACATCTTGGTAGCATTTAAACAAATAAGGCTCATTCAAGCTCGGAGCTACAATTGCGCGAGACTTTCAAACACCTCGTCATCAGTGAAGCAAATTCCAAGGTGGACAAACGAGTGGGCAGTCAACATCTTTAAATGTCATTCACAAACGCAAAGAGATAAATCGAGTCAATTGTCATCCCAAGCTTGGTGAAGTTCAACCCTAATGTATAGCGCGTTCAAGATGCCAAATTACAGGCGCGCTGATCATCTGCGACAAGTTGACCCGTATTCGCTTGAGGGTTAAAAGACTTTGCTTTTAAGCACGGCAAGAGCAGGTGCGACCGACGTTGCAAATGGCAATCTTTTATTAAAATGAACGGCGCAAATTGAGACAAAGTAATGTCAGGAATAATTTCTATAGCCGGAGGAAATTGACAGTTAAATACCTTTTTGTGAGTCTGCGGTGTCGAGAAGCATTTCTTCAGTTTACGTTAACTATTGGCTTTTTTTTTTTTAACTAATGAGTAAGAATGCATTGAATTTTCTCAGCTTTCTCAAGTCTTTTTACCAAAGGACTGCAAAATGTTTCGGTGAAAATGCCACTCGTGAATCTATGCCGAGCGGCGAGGGCAGTGGTTCTTAACCTTGTGAGAGGTTAAGAACCTCATATGCACTGAACTTTTCATTAGTGAAAAATAAAAATATGATTTTTTTTTTTTTTTACAAATTCAAGACATTTAAAAATAACACATTTATTAAAAACAGAAAAAAAGTGAATAAAATTACATGGTTTTTTTTTTTAAATTGTATGACGTACTGTCACGACAGTCACACAGTGATGACCGAGCGAACTAAATTTCCCGCAGCACTGATTGGACAAGCAGTGTCATGTGATCATCTGCAACCAGCGATGGCCAAGCGGGCGTGTCGTAACTCATTGACATCTTGAGTCGGGTGTGTCTTCACCTCCATGGCAGAGGCTCCGTCGAACCGTGTGATAACCGCTGAGACCGATTCACCGAACCCCTGAGACCGTGTTCGATCGAACCCAGGTTAAGAACCACTGGGCAAAAGGATCATTGAAATAGCAAACAGTCGATCATGCGCATTCTGTAGTTTCATTGCTTGGAAAGAGCAAGTCTTTTTCTCTAGTTTTCAGATGTTCTCATTGCATCAAGGGAAGTTTTACAAAAATGCTGAACCCATTTCCAGAGTCACGTTTTTGTGCCCTGTCCCCAGCAAAGCTGTGGCTCTCCTTGGCTTTCTTCATTCGTTCCACTTTTGACCCTTTAAGGCCACATGTAGTCCTCGCAACTGAGCCAGACAAGATCTCGTCAGCCTTTGATATGCACATAACACAAACATCGGAATAAGAAGGACAATAAAACTTGCAATCTGGACCTCAGAGGCCTGTGATTGGCTGGCCACCAGTCTAGCGTTTAACCTGCCTCTCGCTCAACGTCCACCTGTGACATTAATGAGGACAACAACTAAAAAATGGAGCGGTTTCTCGAGATGGATGCGCCTTTCTTCCATATTGCTGCGGTTGAATTCCCCATCTTCGTATAGTGTTTGAATGTATTTTGAAGTTACACGTCAGGCGCACAATAACCAGCGTGAAATTGTTTCCTAACACCGATTCAACACGCTCCTTTAACTTGATTCTCACTGTGGCAAAAGACCTCATTAATAGACTTGAATTGGTGTTTTTTTCTCTCTTTTCCTGGCGCCGATCATGTGACGGCGAATACAGTGCAGGCCGTGTAAATCGCAAGTCTCCGTCGAATGAATGGCGGTCCAATGAGTGACATGTGAATGACTAGTTAATTATGCAAATGGGGGTGCGGTAGGAACCTGGTAAGTTGCGGGAACTCTGTCATCTCAAAGGGTATGGTGAGTGTGATAATGTGGCGGCGTGGCACCGCTCTCTTGATGTAATGACAGGTCAATTTGACGGCCTTTTATGCTCCGCGCCCCGCTTCTTTTCTCCTCCGTTTACCACCCTGACCCCCCACCCCCCACCCTCCACCCTCAGTTTTCCTCCCATCCCTCTGACTTTGATTCCCCCTTTTGTTCCGCCGGTTCCTCCGCTGACACTTCCCAAGAATAAGAGATGCCGCGTAAACGGCGACCCGTTCGCACCACGACGATGACCCCTGCCTCTTCCCGCCGCAACCTCTCACCTAGGAGCTGACAGCGTGATTAATTGAAGAACGTTATGATTTATGAGTATCTTCTCACTATGATTAACAAGGCAACAGGTGGCGCCACCAAAGTCGCTAGCGTGGACACGTCACGCACAGACCGACACAATAGTGAATTATATTGAGAAAACTGTGTTTTGTCTCATGCTGACTGTCGAATGAGTTGAGCCATACATCATTTTGACGTTTTTTTGTCCAACACTGCCAGGAGGTTATTATGGCAGAAGCCCACGTTGACAGGTCAGTCATTGACACATCAACATTGGAAGCCCCAACATGAATGTATGAGTCAAGACTTAGCATCCAAAAGAAATATTATGGTTGTGGTTGATAATTTTGCTTTCCCAATGAGACACATTAAGTCTAAGAAAGCTGTTAGCATGTTTTTCACGGCGCCCGCCTTATATGCCACGAGCCTCCGGTGGCATGACGTAGTGGCAGGAAGTTTGCGGCGATTAGGTTGGTAAACAGCACCTTGCTCTGCTAAGTGATGGTTAAAAAGCCTCAACATTTCAAGGGCCACAAATAGGAGGGCGGCGGGCCCAAAACGTCCCGGTGGCCAGCTTTTGAGGCCACTAACTATTCATGTAGTCAATCATTTTATGTAGATTTATTTAGCATTAATTACTCACAGATTTTTGGTATTGATGTCGGGGCCTGGGTCCCTGACCCTACAAGTAGCGGAGGTGCACTGTAGGTTTTTTTTTAAGTGCCCTTTGCTTTATTTGCGGAGTGTCTTGACAGAAGACAGTGAGATGTGGCATAGGTCCATGTCCAATTGTCCAGGTTCACTCAAGTGACAGCTTTGGAGATAAATCCGTCTTGCCTTCAAGAGACTTAACTGTGTCACATGGTCCAGCCTAGGTGACAAGGCGGACAAGGAGCGTTGAAGAGGTCACATGAGACCTTCTCATTGCCTAAGTCGTTCACAAAAGAGTGACTTGAGCGCGACGTAGCGGTCTCTTGACACCGTGCCGCCGGCGTAGCATCCAGCTGGGCGAGAGTGCATGGCGAGATCTGGCCTTTTTTCTTTTGGGATGACGAGCCGCGGTGACCCTGAGCTGCAAGCTGTGACAGCTGATGGCTGACTGATGTGACGTTTCTGCTGTGTCAGTGGGAAAAGTCAGGAGTCTCACACAAAGCCTTCCCGCTACCCGAGTGACCTGGCTCCAGTTTTTGTGGGACAACAAAAGAGAGTCAACTACAGTTTGTGGTCTGTCAGCCCCCGACCTCATAATAACTTTGGATTGCTTCTGCTCTTGTCCATGAAAACAGCTCATTTTTGGTGGCTAAAAGGCGCTTGGTAAGGAGATACCGCAGCCTTGTGTTTACAAAGATTGGCCATCAATGAAAAAATAATTATCTCTGAGTCAGCAAAGGTTAATTTTGGTCAGAAACCTTTCGATCTCGCCGCGCCTCTCCGAGGTGACCCGTGCACTGACCTGTGACACGGGTGAGCGGCAGCAAAGTAAACTGGGCTGCACTCCCCGTGCATTATCGGGTCTGGGGGACCGGGACAGTGTCCTTACCACTGACCTCGACAAAACTTCATGGACTCTTCCAGCTGTTTTCGCCTGCCTTTATTGAGCCAAGGCACGTCTTTTACATACAAAAATAAATAAATAGATACAATTTCCCGTCTCACCAGCAAACTGACCCCGAAATGTCCCAAAAGGTACACTGTATAGCTCACTGAAGAAGCACTGACCTCATTGCAGCTCCTCATTTAAAGTGACTTACGAATTGACCTACTCTGTGAAATCTGAGCCTGTTTACTTGTGCACAAAACTACAGTATTAGTCTGTCACGACAAAGTCCACAAGTGGATACAGTACAAGGGTCTTCTGCAACCTAGCGGAAGATTATTCGATTGTTCTGACGGTCACCATAGGTTGGAGGCATAGATAGTTGAACAAAGGTGCATCAGGGTATGGCATTATTGGCATACGCAGTGAATACATTATTTATGGACCAGGTAGGGGATATTTAATAATCTCCCGCATCACACCCAATGCAAGTTCATGGTTGATTGGGAAAGGCACACGGCTGTCTATAAGGTCCCACCGGTGACAGTGCATGTCAGAGCACAAACCACACATGAAGTCAAAGAAATTGTCTGTAGAGTTCTGAGACGGGATTTTCTTGATTCACAAATCTGGGGGAGAGTACAGAAAAATGTCTGCTGCTTTGAATGTTCCAATGAGCACAGTGGTACTCAATCATCCCTAAATGGAAGACGTCGCAAACCAGCAGGATTCTTCCTACCGCTGGCCACCCGTCTAGACTGAGCAATTCGGGGAGAAGGGCCTTTGTCAGGGAGGTGACCAAGAACCCGATGGTGGTTGGAACTGGTAAACAACAATGTATAGAGACATCTCAGATTAAAACCTGTTCAGGACCAACGTACGGTGAGCCAGTGGCTATTTGCAATTGGTGTCAAGGGTGTGTTGGTGCGACATAGCTCGAATGAGCGACTCCGAGTTTGCTATGTCGGGGAGTAGCGAAGTTTCGCCTGGATTATTAGTGGGAGACACGGAGACGCTTTGCCGTATGCATTTTTTTTACTTACATAATCTTGTAAGACATTTATTTTGAAGGCTATTTTTTTAATGAGTTTTAAATGATATTCAAGTGGTTTGGGATCATAGTATAAGGTGCATATATGGTTTGAATTTACTGTCGTGGGGGTTTACAGTGCATGCTGTTGTTTTCAAAGGAAATTCTTGAACAGTATGTTTCCCGTCTTGTTAACTTTAGAAGTGGGTCGCGACTTGGCAACAATTAGAAAATGCAGGTCCCGGTCTGACAACAGTTGAGAGAAGCATTGTCCTAGAGACGGCACTGCCCACTGCTGCTTGCCACATATGTTGGGGCCGCCTGCAAGGTGGTTTCTCGGGATACGGCACTTGCTAATTATAAATTTAATTTGCATTTTAATTAGAACGGTGCAGAATTAAAGCCTGCCAGCTGGATAATTTCTGAATCCTCTGCCCCCCCCCCCCCCCCTTCTTCCCCTTTTCCTCTTCCCTGTCCTGTTTCCGACTGTCCCGTCGTATTCAATTGTCCCACCCTGCTCAAGGTGGGACGCGTTGCGCTGGCTTCTTATTTACACGAACGTGCGAGAAAAGCCAAGCGATCTTCCGATTAAATAACTTATGGTTCATTTAACTCTTCACGTAATTTGGTTAAGCTTCATTCCTCCTTGATGGGATTTCTATTAAGTTATCGAATGTCGTCTTGATGAGAGAACCAAGGCCCAAATGGCTTTCACGTTGCTCATTGAACACACTTTACACGTGCGCGGGGAAGCAAGCGATCTGCTTGTGTGGGGTGCTAATATCCTTCAGTTTTGGTCATTATTTTTCAATCTCCATAATTGTTCCCCTTCCCCGTGTTGCATCGCCTCCACCTCGTGGTCGTGCTCATTGGCTCTCCCTCACCTCCCGTGGCGCCCTTGCTCAATAATTGTCATTAATTGATTGACAGCTCCGAGAGAGCCAACTAACCCCGGTTCTGCTCTCGTGTCTGCATTTTTTAAATGAGAGCTTGTACATCCACTGACCTTGTCTGCCCGTCACCTGTCAGCCGCGGTGAAGACAATCCACGCAATGTCTCACCTTAGCAAAGTCGACAGTCCTAAACGATTGTAATTGCTTCAGAAATCGATTTTGTTGGACTGTATTGTAGATGTTTTACATTGAGTAGGTATTCCAAATTAAATGTCGTTGTCTTTAAAAGTCAGCTACCCCCCCCCCCCCCCCCCCCCCACACACACACACAAAAATTCTATATCAGTCTTTGCAAATCTCACTGAAATTGGATAAGTACAATCAATGCAAGGTCAGAAGCGGTCAAGTTAAACCAAATTTCATCATGGTCTCTTCTAGATATGATGCCACGATCAGACGTTTGAATTTCCATCCGTCTCCTAAACATGGGAAATCCCCTGGACCATGTCAGCCAACATATCAAATGTCGGAATCATGTCACATGTCTCCTAGAAGAAACATTTCAAAGATCAACGTGAAAATTCTTTTGGGCTCTTAAGATCTTGTAGTGTTGCTGTTGGTGCATGATTTTTTTTTTTGTAAAAGGTGTGAAATAAATCAAGGACTAAAGCTATAAAGTTCCACCCGGATTTGTCGCAAAGTCGACATGAGAAATCCGATGGACCACCTGTCGGATCACCTTTTAATTTGTTGTACATATTTTCGCTTCTGATTGCAATTTGCTCCCTTTATGGATGAAATGCCTTCGGGTTCTGCCTTCCACCCGCGTTGTCTATCGTGAATGATTGTAGATTATCGCCGTGTTGTGATGCCATTGGCGAACATCGCGCTTTGTACCATGCTACAATTCCAACACCTAAAAATAATCTGTTCGTCAAACCGCGTTCTTGGTTGTTTCTGTTAATTGTTAATCATTTGTTCTTTTTCACAACCGGGACTCTTTTTTTTGTTTTTGTTTTTTTCATTTTTCATTCCTGTCTACAATAACAGTCAACCCAGCCGTTCTCCCCTCCAATAATTCATGCATGATCTGTGTTCATCGCCCGTGTAATGCATGACATTCTTGCAGGTTGTTTTGGTTTGGGAGGCTGCCAGGCTCAGTTTTGCACCTCTTAGCAAGCCCGGTTTGATGTGGTGTGAATAACATTCAGACATATACGCACACGCCCTCCATGGTGTTCGTTCGACGAAAGCAACGCGGGACGCCATCCCTGCTCTGAGGGTGGCATTTCAATGGGCCGAACACACCTGGCCACATGTTTCCAGTGCCCCCCAACCCCTGTCACCCATCACGTTCATCACAAAACAGACTAGTTTCCTTCCCGCCTTCATTTATATTAACACTTTTACTCGAAAATGCATACACAGTGTAATCACATTTCTCCCTCAATCAATTACAATCCCCCCCCCAAAAAAAAAATCACTCAAGAGAACAGTCCATTCAATTAACCTCTGAGGACTGGCATGGAGTCGAGGCTCCCTCCAAGGCATGGCTCTTTCCTGTGTAGCCACAGTGGCTGTGTGATAAAGACTTGGCAAACGGGAGGCACACATTCTCCAGATCTAAATCCGTCTGTGTGCCATGTGGAACGTTCCCTCTGTCGCTTCATTTGAACATCTCCGTCCTTGTGTGCAAGATCTCTCCGTGGATTCACATTTGCTTTGACATCACACTTCGGGCTTTGGCGTGGTCTCTGCCATGTGTGGAAATGCGACGTCACAAGCGAAAGTCCCGCATTGTTCAGATATTTTTGGTCTTTATAGTATCTTTTCATCACAATAGCCCAAGGATTAAGAACTAAAGCATAACAAATGATACTTTAATTATGAGTTGACTTTCCTAAGGACAGTGATAGACTACGTCGCATTTGGATTGACAGACAAATTCAGTCCGTCTTTTGGGGGGCGAATGAGGCACTCGTCGCCCCACTCTCTGTACTGCTAATACAATGTCCGGTAGGGTTTCTGTTACCATGACGACGACGGCGAGCGACCTGTTGGGCAAGTGTGAACTGCAACGTGCACAACCCCTGTGAAGACAATCAAAACCATCGATTGTATTTTCATTTGTGGAGGCAGCACTTCATCACCAAGCCGGTGATTTACACAAACTCAGTTCGGAGGCGGATCCGTATAATGTATGTTGGGAACATTTAGTGGACATGTTGCCAGATGCAAATTGCGACATCACAATGTCGCAAAATTGGCATTGCAGTGTCCTATTGGTGAGCATGTCTGCTTCACAGTTCTACGGTTGAGGTTGGAATCTCACAATGGCTCTGGAGTTTTATGCTGTCTGTGCTTAGAATACTCTGACTTTCTCTTACGGTCCAAAAATATCCATGTTGAGGACAATAATCATAAATCGAGTACCTGTGAAAGTGAGTGTGAATACAGTCAAACCTCGGTTTTCGAACATCTCAGTTCTCGACCAATTCGGTTTTCGACCAAAAATGTAGTGTTTTTTTATGCCTCGGATGACGAACAAATTTCGGTTCTCGAACAAACTGAGCGCACTTGAATGCACCATTTGACTCCTCTCGCCTTCCTTACACGAGGAAGTGATGCTTCCTCGTGTTGCTTTCCATTGTGAGCAGACGTGTTCAGTAAACATTTTTATTTTAAAAAGAGCTTGGTTTCGGTTTTCGAACAGCCTTCTGGAACGGATTATGGACGAAAACCGAGGTTTGACTGTACTTGTTTGTCTATATGTGCGCTGTTATTCACTGGCGTCCAGTTCATGGTGAACCCGGGCTCTCATCCAAAGCCAATTGGGATAGTCTTTATCTCATATGCGCCGTAAAATAGCGTGCTTACAGACTCACTTTTAGAGAAAAATGAAATCGCTTACTGGTATGTAACTCGATGGTTGGGCAGGCACTCCAGACATGCAACAATACAAGCAATTGAAAAGTAAAATCTGCATTTGATGTCCTCTTTAAGAAATAGCACAAGTACAGTGAATAAGTTTTAAAAAAAACAAACGTCTTAGCAGTGGCCTACCGAGGACCATTTTTTCGGGTCATCTTTGTCAGTTGTCAAATATTTGAGTGTATGAAGTGGTGCGGTGAGGTGCCGAGACAGCTATTTGAAGGGATTTTAACTCATTTGAGCAATTACATGCTTAACTGGCCCAAGATAATCTGTCAGCCAAAGCTTCTCCCTCTCCTTGCCGATCCTCGGCTCTGTCTCAGAGCTTCCTACGCCGCACAAGAGACGCTCCCCAATAGTGGGATTTAGAGCACAAAAGCTCGCCCTGAATGGAACGAAGGCCTCCGAGAAATTAATTGCCTCTAACAAACAGCATGACTGCTAGCATGTTTTGTTTCCCATTCTTATCAGGCCTCCCGATGGAGAAGGGTGGTCCGTACTTCTAAAAGAGGATGAACCTACAAAGTATGGAATTTGTACCAGAGTTCCTGATTAAGCGCTTTTTTTTTAAGGAGACACATAGATGTGAGGTCTATGCACTCTTTTCCAATACACTAAATTACCTCACGTGTCATTGAAGTGAAAATGTGGGGGGGATGGGGGGGGGGGGGGGGTCTTTTAATACCCAAATTTGGCACATCAGGAATTAGTCCAACATGCATTCAACCAGTGAAACATTTTCAGTCTTGCTCAGCCCCCTGTAGATTAACTAAATGTATTGATTACCCCGGTAGTAGGTGGGGGAAACATTCAATAGTTTTCTTGATCAATTGTCGGGTTTCTTTTTGTTTTGTTTTTTTTAATTTAATGCTAAGCAAAAAAAAAAAAGATTTAACAATTATCTATGTTTCGTGAGTGTTGATTTTAAGTTGATTTTATTCAATGGAAAATTTCTTGATAAGCACCTTATTTTATTATTGGATAAGGAGGTCTCAGCAATGGGTATTGGTCCAAAATAGGGGAAATTAACCCATGAATCCACAGTTTTACTTTTTAATACAATATGCAAAAAACAATACTATTTAAAAATATTGAAGGTATATTTTCAAGTTATTTAATCCCAAAAAATTCTTCAACTCAATATAACTTTTCAGACCTCAATCTGAGAATTCACTGATAACAAAGTGTAACATTCCATCCGGTTAGGGATCAGCATTTGACAATTTCTCTTTGATCTGGTAAAGAGGAGGGGGGGGGGGGATATAATCATGATATAATAATTGATTTGTTTTATTTCTTTAATACTTTTTGAACAGACACTTTCAATGTCAGTCAGCTCTTGATGTTTGTCCATCTCAAACATTTGAAGAGGTCCCAATGAGGGATGAGCAATTGTTGCTAAGGTACCTGATTAAAAATAAAACCAAAACCGCTTGTCTTCAAAATGGCTAACATTAAATTAGCTGTGGATTTGGGGGTGCATTCAGTCAAGCTGTACACAGTTGTGGGGTTTCACTGTTTTTTTTTGGGGGCACATTTTGCCCCAGTTCAATCCTCTGCCTGCTCCCACACACCCACATGTCACCATTCTGTCAGCCGCCACCAGTGTGGCATCTATCATCCCGCCGCAGACGCCACCGCCGCCGACTGCTGCACTCCACAAAAGAGAGGCCGGGCACGCACAAAGACATTTGCATTCTTGCATCTCATTACGGTTATAATTGCAGGGCGGTGTTGGCGGCCCGCTCGCCATTATCTGCCGCCATTTTATCGGTGACGTTTGGAACGTGGCGTTTAAATGTCAGTGATTGACTACGGAAAAAGGAGTGACCTTTTGTGGTGTCATCTTTCTCTCTCCTTCATCCCCCCGTTAACTCATCTTTCTTTCACTTTCATTCTTTTTTTTTTTTTTTTTTTTTAAAGCATGGACGGTGTTTTGTCACTGCTTTGTTGATCATGCGTTACATTGACTCCCTTCACTTTTATGTCGGCAAGCATTTCATATGTATGCATTTGTGTCGATACTGTATGTTATTTACTCAGTACCAGGCATCCATTAGGGGTGAAGAGGTCTCATTTCTTGTGATTGCATTTTTACAACTAGAAATACAGTCATACCTCGGTTTTCGACCATGATCCGTTCCAGAAGGCTGTTCGAAAACCGAAACCACGCTCTTTTAAAAAAAAAAAAAAAAAAAAATCTTTTTTGAACACGTCACACACTCACAATGGAACGCTACACGAGGAAGCGTCACTTCCTCGCCTACCCGAGGAGGCGTCACTTCCTCGTGTAAGGAAGGCGAGAGGAGTCAAGTGACGCATTAAGTGCTCAGTCGTCATCCGAGGCATAAAAAAATGCTAATTTTTGTTCGAAAACCGAATTGGTCGAGAACCGAAACCGAGGTTTGACTGTACAAATAAATTGATTAGACCGCATTGTTAGCATGCTTGATAACGTCAATTTTTCTTGAAGCCCTTTGAAAGATGCGGAGGACTTATTTAGCACCCCCCCCCCCCCCCCCTTATTTCATCTTCTCGCTATAGTTTACTTGCTATATATGACAGCTCAACCATTCCTGGAAAGCGAAGAGCTCTTTATTACTTCTAAATGCTGCTCGAGGGAAACGGAATGAAATGCGCGCTTGCTTCCAGCGTGAACATGCGTGTAATGAGCTGACAACCGTAGGAAGCACATTCTTTAAGAGTTTATCAAACTCTGCTGCGCCTGCTAATTAGAGGCAGCCACACAAGCAAACCGGATACATTTACATTTGATTTGATCCTGGCGCAGAGAAGCTCCCCATTAGCATCCTCCTCCCCGCGAATATGACAGTAATTGCCGTCTCACCGCATTGCTGTTGTCCCATTCGGTGAATGTAGCGCGTACTGTAGCTTATTATTGCGCCACACAGTCTGGGGAATCAAATAAATCACTTAGGTTATCTTATTAATTAAGTCCAAATAAATGTGCTCAGACTAATTTATTCCCTCCAAATACCATGGGATCTCTCGCCGTAACTAATGGCGCAGGCTGACATTTCCTCGTCTTAAAATGAATAAATAAATAAATAACCTCAAGTCATTTATTTCGATTTTTCCAATTAGAGGTAATTCCTTTTGGCTATAGCATCACGTAATCTTTATATTGATAGACCAAATATTGTGTAAATGTGCTGTTGTGGTTTGGTTCATCAGTGACAGAACGTTTGTTACCGAAAAGAAAAAAAAATGCTCCGGAAAAAGTTGTTGGAAACATTAATTTTGAGCGTTTTAGCATTCGTCGGATTTATAAATTAATTCATGCAAATGACACACAAATTGCTGTTGATTTATCCCAACCGATTATGTGTTTGTGTGTCTCGACCGTTTTCTGTTCTAAACATACAATTACGTCACAAATAGACTTGCGTGCGAAATGGCTTCAATTCTTAAGTTTGACTTTGTTTCTCAACTGTACTTAAAGTGCTTAAAATAAATGACCAAAACAATTAATATCTGAAATGGCCGTTTCATATGATCATGCACAGGACAGGGAAAAAATTAACATAAATGTGTATCAAATTGTTGGGGTGTTTTTTTGTTTTTTTTTAGCATTCATCTTAAAATGAACAATTTCACATTCCTCTTTTGAAGCTATCATTTCCAAGTGCAGTTCGAGTGGTGTTCGCTATTTCTCATTCTCGAACAGGGGTGCTCGGTTTACAACCCTATGTTGGGTTAGGGTCATATGTTGGCGACGCAACCCGAATTTGAATGAAAGTCATCGTGCACTGCAGTCCCTCACCTGCAGTAATGAAGTCATCCTTACAGGAAATATTTTACGAAAAAAACAACACAAAATAGAAAAAAAAAAAAAAAGCTTGTAGCGTTCAGAATCTGATATTTAGGTACATAGGGAGTCTCCTCGGAAAGCATTCTGGGGTTTGGTTTAGGATTTAGGATTGAATGGCAAACTCTTCCTGGTTGGCTAACCCTCACAGAAGATTAAAAAATAATTATTATTATAATAGAGCATTGCAGTCCGTTTCCCCCAAATTGGGGAATTCCTTTCCATTAGACGTAAGAGCTAATTCTTCTGTAGACACTTTTAATAAGCACTTCACGACACATTTCTTAAGGCAGTCATACGAGTAAAACGGATGGCTTTGATTTTGATTTATTTTTGTCTTCTTACATTAACCGGATAATGTTTTAGATTCCGAGGTTTGGGATCATTTGACTCAAATGTTGCAAATGCTATGTGAATAAATGAGATATTTGTCGGCCATCAAACTAGTTGGCTTTATTTTGTACGTAACCTCAAAATATCGTTTTGGTGGTACCGTTGTGAACCGAGGACCCTCTTAACTCTCATTTTTCCCCAAGAAAGACTCACTCCAGCGGAGTGCCTGCAACACAGAGCATATGACTGTCCTGAACCTGGGTGCCCACTTCCCTCACCCGCCCCATCAAGCCCTCGGTGGAACAACACTCGAGCCAAAGCTCTGGAGTGCATGTCCACGTCTCCCTTTTTATGGGCCGCGGGCATTTGAAAACCCGGAGCCCAGTCGCGCTTATCTGACCCCAACCTTGGCGTATGGTGACCTTGACCTCCACCTCACCCCTTCCTGCTCCTCGGGGCTACATCTGTTCCTTTCCCTAGGACACCCAAGTCGTTAGCCATACTGGAGCATCACCTTGGGGCTCCATTTGTTTTCTCTGGAGAGATCAGCGGAGGGTTTGTCATTAAGGACTGAACTTGATCTGCTTCTTCCTCCATAAATTGGTCCGGCACGACGAGGAGTGAGCGCACTGTAAATAACGAGTGTTTAATGTCCGATGCCGAATGGAATCTGGGACAAAACGGACATTCGATTCTTTTTCCCGTGAAAACGAGCTCCAGCCGTCAGTCACTGACGGAAGCAGACGGTGTTTCTTGGTACAACAACGGATTTCTGAATAGAAGAGTCGGTGTTTGGCTTCACCTTGAATAGACTGTTGTTATTACAATATCCCACTCACTCAGTTGGCTTGGAAAAAAGCCCCAGCAACGCGTTCTGTCATTTCAAGCCGGCGGTTGATATCTTGATTGTGATGGCCTTTGTTAGTTTGGAGAAATCTTTGAATTGGCTGACCTTTCTGGATGTCTCCTCCTCCTGCGGCTGAGACAACAGGCATCCTTGCTGCCGGGCCAGACCGCACCAGTAAGATGTTGACATTAATATTCATGAAGGCACGCAGTCGGCGTCACCTCTTAATACATGATAAATTTTAAAAAACGGTTAGCTATTTAGCAATGAAAACGACTCAGGCCCACGATACAATAACCGTTATTTATTCGATCCCGTTGTGCGGATCCAATTCTGTAACAGAAAGATGAATGTGGGAAATCAAGGAGGAGAGAAACTGTCTCCTGGTCGTATCGAGTTCTCTAAGTATGGGAAAATATCCCTCCATCCCGAGCACATCCGTGGTATCGTATCGCCGCGAAGTCAAGGGGTAGGCTAAAGGTTAGGACTGTGAAACATGGCATTGATCCCAACACCTGACAACATCGCCTTCTCGGGTTCTCTTTTCCTCCGACAGTATTTCGCTTTTCTGTTTTTTTTTTTTTTTGTAATTGCAACAACGTCGCTCATTGTCTGGTTTTGGCACTGTTTGTTCTTTTCCATCGCTTGCACGCACACAAAAAAAAAAAAGGAAACGGCAGAATACCATCAACTCTATTATTGTCTACCACAGGTGCGTTGTCAAAGTCAGTATTTACGGTGAAATTGTTATTCCCGTTTCATCTTTTCTCCATCGGGTCAGCAATACGCGCGCGTCTGGAAGCAAAGGAGATGGGGAGCTCAGTGTGCTCTGCATATCATAAATCAGACCTAAAGAGAATGAATATCCACCCACTCTCTGCGCAAGGGCCGCGCTATTTGTATGGCCAACGTGACCTTTCTCCGTGGCCTCTCAGATTAGGTGTTCGACATCGAAAATTGCACTCTCGGTGCAGTCCATAAATCATACCCGGCCATTTTTTTTTTTTTTGCTTTAAAGAGCTATGTAAATACCAGCGTACTAGCTAGGTAAACAACACTAACCCCCAATACGAATGGCTTGAAAATTGAAGAAAAGCACCTTATTTTTCAGCTGAAATTGCTTTTGAAACCCAGTCCTCCGACGGGGGATGAGGGAGCCGTGCGGTGATTTGTGCTGGGGGAATAGAAATGGCTTGAAGATAACCACACTCGACACAGTCCCTATGTTGGCGCGCTGTGGCAATGATCAAAGATATCATTGTAGCACATTATTCGCTCCCGTGTGCAGGCACCCCCCAAATATTTCTGTATCTGATGTGACATCCGCCCCGATGCGCTAGCTCTGGTTTTCGCGGACAAAGGGCCCGGCTTCCACCGGAGCGTGACGAGCCTGCTTTGACCGGTCAATGAGGAAAGGTTAGTTAGCTTTGAGAGGATGGAGATTAAAATGAATACTCTTTGGATTTTATTTTGTGATGTACCTGTGATTGTGTAGAGCTGCTATAACGGCGAAAAACCTAATCAATTGTTTAAGACTACGAGTGGGGGTTGGGGGGGGGGGGGGTTCCATATTTTACCACGCTAGCAACAGACAATGTTTAGAGGTCACGGAGCAATGAAGTTGCGCTGCAGCCTCAGAATACAGTCAAACCTCGGTTTTCATCCATAATCCGTTCTACAAGGCTGTTCGAAAACCGAAATTGTTCGAAAACCGAAACCACGCTCTTTTTAAAACAAAAATGTTTACTGAACGCTTCTGATCACAATGGAAAGCAAGACGAGGAAGCGTCACTTCCTCGTGTAAGGAAGGCGAGAGGAGTCAAATGGTGCATTCAAGTGCGCTCAGTTTGTTCGAGAACCGAAATTTGTTTGTCATCCGAGGCATAAAAAAATCGAAATTTTGGGTCGAAAACCGAATTGGTCGAGAACCGAGACGTTCGAAAACCGAGGTTTGACTGTACGAGGCCGTGCGATACACAAAGCCACACTCAGATGCTACCATGTCGTGATTCATGTACATTTTATATTTATCGCCCGGGAGAATATGAACGCAGCACAGTAAACTAATTTTGTCAGTTGGTAGTAGAATGAAGTGCTCTATTAATGGCATCTCTGCTCCATGCTATATAAATCAGCATGTATTATATTGTATTGTATTAAACTAAATAAATAAATAGATAAATAATGAATGACCACCTTAAAACAAAATAGTTTTCTTGTGTTATGCGCCCCCCCCCCACCCCCCCACACACACCCAGCCCCCAACCACCAATTTGGCTGGGCCGTTACTCACTGCTTCTGCAGCAAGCAGCCAATAGCCATTGCTTTGTTTGACTAAATAATTATAATGTGTGTTATTATGCGGGCATAACGATCATTGTCTGATGAAACTTTTAAAACACCGCTTTTGTATGTCGTTTGTGTTTTTTATAGAACTCCATCATTTTCAATAAATTGCATGCTAAATTGTGCAAGCATATCCCTTTTTTTTTCCCCCCTCCTTACATATTGTAGATGTGATAGGACATGTGACATGGATCGAGTATTGCCTAATGGCTTCATTGTGATAGAAATCTTTGGCGTTGGCAATATGTTGTATCGCAACTTCAAAGCTAACCCACAGATTTGTCATGTTTTCAAACTGATCATTGCTTCAGTGGCAGAATTCAAGTTTTGTTATTCCACCAGCATATTTCACAAACAGTTTTTTTATTTTATTTTTTTTTTTAAAGGTATGGGTGCCGATAAAGTGCGAAAAAGTGCCAGCTGTTCGGAATTCTAATTTCAATTTCCATCCATTTGAGTGGGACAAATTAAGATGCTGGTGAACTGAGTCTTGGAACGAATTGACTTCCGGAACGGAGGTGTGACGGTATGAATCTGTGGCTGTTTGGCAGCTGGTCAGCATTACAGTCCCACATTTGCGACTTTCAAGGAGAGCTGCAGGGCAAGCCGGCAGGACGGCTAAAACCTTACATCTGCTACAAGTCCGCTACAGTCCCCGTCGCTGCGTCGGCGTAGTGGTATCGCTCGGGTGGGATGCCGCTTTGGCAGCTTGTTACTTTTTCACCCCCATCGCGTTCTAAGCAGGTTGGGTAGCGAGCAAAGTGTTTCATTCCGGCACGGTGGACCACTGATGCCTGCGGTAGATCCCCTGTTATCTAATCAAACAGCACTGGTCAGTTAGGATGCCAACTCCTAAATCCACAGCCGCCTGTAAAGCCGTAGGGGGAGATTAGCCGCCACAGCTCCAATGTCCTACATTCAAAGACTTCCTCTTAAGATCTTTTTTTTTTTTTTCCCTGGAAAGTACAGTTATCCATACAAGCAAAAAACACACACACACACACAGACATGCAGCCTAAAGTAAGAGTCCTTCATGCTGTAATGGGGCTATCACAAAGACCACACAGCTTGCATTTTGGAAGAAGACTCGGTGCTTTGTGTCAGCCACTAGAATATCTCAAACAGGCATGGCTTGTGCCTTGGTAGAGAATTCAAACGTGTTATTTTGCCCAAAAGAAAAATGGTGGTGGAGACGGTCATCCTTGGCCTCAGATGGTCTGTTATGCCCACACAAAGAAAATGAACCATTTAAAAAAAGAAAAGTAGACTGTCATATTACTATCACGTTCCGATGATGCACTTATAGCATCATGGAACTCAGTGAATGATGGGAAAAATGCCTTCAATCAAAATCATGGATTGAATTATAGACTTAGATATGATGGACCGATACAAATTTCCGAGCTTCCCCATTTTTTGTCTCATCCAAACAAAACTTAAATACAGTCATACCATCGAAAGTAAAATATACATAGTTACTGTATGTAAATACACATTAAATCTAAAATGAAGCCCTAACATTAATTTGTAAAACAAAGCTGATTTGCTACGATAAGTGATGTACCGTGTAATAATAATAAACGTACGATATGAAAACGTTAAAAAAAACGTGGCTGCCTTTCCAGCAGCTCCTACATTTTGTTCTTCTACTTCTTCCTTTCATAACGTTGCAGCTGTGATTTGGGAATTTCTCCATTGCGAGACTAATAAAGGATTTCTTATCTTAAAAGTAGCTCAACTTGTTCATGATTATTTTGCTGTCCGTGTCGTTTTCCTTCTCATTCCCAAAAATAAGCCGTTTTTTTTTTTTTTTTGTCGTTCATTGGAGTCGTCGTCGTTTGACTCTGCGCTAATAGTCCCTGTCACGAGTGTAAATCACGAGTGTTTAAGTGCTGATAATAGGAAAGTAAAGAGTCCTGCTTCGCCAATGTAAACAGTAACCAGATGACTCGGTGCCAGTGAAAGTTACACTGCTGGGAACAGATGGGGTTCTCTTTAGCGGGATGGATGGTGTCACAGCACACATCTCCATCAAATTAGCGTACGCAGAGTGAGTCCTCCAACTCCCCCCCAGCCCCCTGTTGCCCCGAGCCTACACCGGAAAGCAGGTGTCTGCTTAATAATTTGGTCAAAGATCAGTGAGTTAAAGGTTGAGGCCAGGGCCAGAGAGTGCCGGGGTCATCCTGGTGGTAGGGAACTGGTGAGACATGATCTCCTCAAGTCTGAAACAGCCAAACCCCAAGGTCATCCATTAGTGCTCTCCTCCATTGGTGCTGGAAGACCTGCAATAAATTTACTGTGCACCCTTAACCCTCTTAATACTCCCAGTGACCCAGATGAGGAGATCAGCTCCCTCAGGGAGGGGCGCGTTACATGATTAGCACTGCACGTCCATTGGCAGCTATTATGTTCCCAGGGCATCTAATGGGTGACTTCATACTGTAAATACTTCACGGCGTGTACGAGACAGGATTTTTAAAAAAAAAAAAAAGCGCAATGCGATCATCGACGAGTTGTGACTCGAGCGTGGCTGTAATTGCCGAGATTGCCTGAATAAATCTGCCTCCCCGCGTTGCTAATGACGCGCGCAAGATTGCATCTTTAATTCAACGGACACTGAGATATTTTATTATCTCCCAAAGCCATCTGTGATCAGTTTCAAACATGCAGATGGCGATGTTAATGTCTGACTTAATTCTTAAAGAACATCAGAGTTATGACTGATCCTTATCTGGCCTTTCAAACAATGAACAACGTAGCTACCTTCTTTTTTTAATACCGCGGTGGTGGTGGGGGGTGTGGGGGGGGGGGGCACCGAAAGAGAGGAGAGAATGAAATGTCAACAGTGTCAACCGCTCCCTTTAAATGGGACTCTCTTATGATCTCATGCCACCGCGCTCGGTCAAACCTTTCCAGGTGTCAAGACTGGGGCGTCGGAAAAAAAGAAATGACAATGACACGGTGTTGACAGGAAGGAGAGGCATCCCCGGTTTTCAGCCCTCTCACAAGACAACGACGCAAGCTCTAATGAATCCAGCAACACCTTCAACTTGGACGGTGCCGCCGGCTTTTGGCTGAGGGCACCTGTACAGTGTCACCGATAATAGGAATCTGTGTTGGGCTGCTGTTGATTTGACGTCTTCTTTAACCTCTCTCGGCCTGCCTTGGTGACATGGCCTCATTTGCTACTTCCTCGTCAAGACATCCTCTTTTAGAAAAGACGACGGCAGTACGATTTCACTCAACTACGGCCAGCCTGTTTGGTGTGATTGTAATTGCGCATGATTGCAATCTAGGTGTAGGATTTGTATATTTTTGGCAAGACGAGAGGGGGAACGGGGTGCCAAAAAAAAAAAAAAAAGCTATTTTGTGCAGTCTTGTTAGACGGACAGAGTTATTCTAGGATTTTCATCACCAGTGGCTCTTACTAGTTGACTCTTGCATCCACCGGAAGATCTTGGTGCAGTTTTCCCGTACTAATGTATTTATTACTCAGATTGTAACTTCATTTATTCCAGTACAGTGAAACTCCTTTACAACGAAATCTACATGGGTGAAAATACCCCCTAGTGTGAAAAAATCTTCATGCATTAACACCATTCCCACTTTCCTGTTTCAAATTTGCTACAGTGAAAAACCCCTGTTGTGAAAAATTTCTTGCTGCAAACATGATTTCGTTGTAGAGGAGTTTCACTGTAGTGAAAAGTTTTGTTTGTTTGTTTTTCAGAATTTTTGTTGCTTTGGCCTTTTGTGTTTGTCTTGTGATTGTCTCTTTTCTATTTGGAATCTGATTTGGAAAAATATCGTTAAACATCATCTGCACACAGTGATAAAACAAAATGAGATTATTATGCAATATTTTTTTCTCCTGGACTCTAATTATCCTCAGAAGAGGATAGTTCGAGCGTGGTTTTTTTTCCCCTCCCCTTCCCTAGTGGTTTCCTTTCTGAACTAAGATCTCGGGGCGCTGTACCGACAGGCCCTTTGCACTGTATCCCATGTTCGTCATTGTTTTTTATGTTTCTTGCGCACAGCGTGCCTGTTAAGTGATGTCTCGTTGCACGAACGTGTAATGATAATAAAGCGATTCAACAACATTCAACAACATTGACATAAGATTAATTTGGGGTAGTTTTACATTTATGACAGGACGTGGAAACCGGTGGTTCTCTATCATTTTTTTAATGCAGAAAAATCCAGGTTGTTCAGTAATTGCATCCAAGACGTGAAACTATACACACTGTAGCATACTCTGCAATTTTCTTTAACCGTTCCTTCGTCTGAACATGACAAAGTGTACCCTTGTCTGAAAAGGGAAAAAAAAATGGGGAAGCTGATGGAAGCGTCCTCTCAAAAATACGATTGGAACCCATGATAAATATCAATACCAAAAAATATATATATTTCCTTTGGTCTAACTGTTATTGTACCACAATCACATGTGCGAAACATGTTCATACAATAAGAACGATATGTTAACTTAAGTACTAAACATCTCTTCTGTCTCAATGTTGTTTGCCTGAAATGAAAAGGGAGAATTAAATACTGACAGAACTGGATTAATAAAATGGGGGGGAGGGAGGGGGGGGGGGGGGATCAATACTCCAGTAGGTCAGTGTCAACTTTTCTGCCTTCCACGCCTCCACGCGTTTTAAGCTGTCTTTCGTGCACCCGGCTGAAACACAGACCCCCACAACAGCCACTCAAACCCCCCCCCCACACACACACACACGCTAGGCTGGCGACTCCTTTGTGCGATGGTTCCGTCTTTGCATCACGTAGACAGTCTGTCACGGCAGCAAGCGCGCTCTCTCGCCTTTTTAATAAAATGCACCCACAGCCAGCCAATTAAGAGCCATCTGGCCTATATGATCGAACACAAAGTTCCGCAACGAAAAGTGTCTTGTAACAGAACCAGTGAAAGGGCACACATGCCGTTTAAAAAAAAAAAAAAAAAGGAAAGAAACGCGTCAGAGGCAACCGTGGCTTGAGAAGTGTGTGTGATTCCCGATGAACTTAAGGTCACAGATTCCCAGTGGCTGAGTCTGGGCAGGGAATGGAGAGCAGCATGGTTCAGGTCTTGGGTCAGTGGAGCCTCAGAAGTGGCCAGTCAGCTTTGCTCCCAGGAGGGATGATGGTGACTGATTTCACTGGTGTTTTCTCAAGGTCCACTGAACCCTGCAGCAAAGACTCTCCCGACTTAGAGCCCGCAGAGAGAGGGGAGAAGTCCTCTCATCTCCAGTTCACATAACTCCAAATGTGAAGAGGGACGTGTGGCGGGGGTGGTCTGGATTTGGTTCAAAATGTCCCGCGCTGATGAAAATCCTGCCGGCACCTCACGGTGGCACTGCCAAACCGTATTTCGTGTGATTTCCCTTGAAATTCACCTCCCAGCTCTTCCTTGAACAATAGAACAAATATGGGAGGTGGGGGGAAGGGGGGGGTGGGGGGGGGTTCTCTCCAATATCTTTGCTGTGTCTCGCTCCCATCCAACTATGTAAAAAGGCTCAACTTGGTCCTAATCAAAATGGCAACCAGACTGGCAAGGTATGTCCCGGCTGTGGCTCTGGCCCAACATTTTCCCCCCCTATTTCCCTCGTACATTGTTCCGGGCAGCTCATCCAAGGACTCTTGCTGTGTTATGTACTTAGCTGAGGTCGAGGTTGTCATTATCTGGGTCTTGTTGGCGCTAAGGCCTCCTCTGATGATAGGGACTCGCTTTCAGACCCCAGCAGCTTTTAGCACTGCCTAAGAATTAACCTCTGTGAAGATCAGGCAATCAACCACCTGCAAATCTTGCCCGCCCAGGGCCGGTCGGGATGCAGCTGCGTTTATAAAAGGCGTGTGTTGCGCCTTATGACATTTTGTCACATGTGTGCTGTTTGCCCCGACCCTGTGGCTGTTTAGCACAGAGGCTGTAAAGTTTAGCTCTGATCTGCCCCCCCCCCCCCCCGCCCCACGCCCCGTTCTCATTTGGTTGGAAGGGATTAAGTTGATGTGCGGGTTGCAGCGCCAATTAGGTGGCGGAAAATGACTGGAAGCCAGAGTCCTGTCATCATAAGGCTACTGTCAAATTCAGGCTTCACAAGATGCATCCGCCAAAGGAAATAGCTTGGAACTTTTTTTTTTCTTGTACATGACCTCGACTTGTTGTCTGCTGATACGAATGCTCCAATGTGTGCCAATTTCATTTAGCACATGAACCGTTTGTACTTTAACGTGGAGCTTGTCAAAAATGACATTGACACTCAGTACAATTTTGATAAGTTGTTATGAAGCTAAGAATAGTCGAGAAAAGTAGTTCTCAACCTCCCAAAAAAATCAAATCAAAAATACCTTCTACCTCCCCATGACTAACATTAAAAGACAGTAGCATAGAAGACCTTAGTCTTCAAAATAAGTTTGGGTGATACAGCTTGATATGAACAATCAAGATATGAATTTCGAAATGATATCGGTTCTAGCAACCATATTCCTCCTTCCAAGTGCGGCATTGATGGACAGTCAAAACCAGCAGATGTCAATCATCTTGCGGATGGTGAAAGGCAGGAGGGACACATGCAGCCTCTGTTGCCGAGGCAGCACACCCACAAGAAATCTACTTTGCTGTCAAGTATACCCGGACGATACACATATATTGCAATGTACAACATTACATTCCAAAAATTACCAGTGGATAAAACATAGCAGCACTCGTTCCAAGACTGGATCGGCGGCATCCTGTTTTGGTCCCTATGTGCGTTTTCATTGACTGCCACTGTCTTTTTTTTTGTGGATTACTCAAAAGTCGTACAATGTAACATTACAGTAATCCCTCGTTTATTGCGGTTAATGGGGACCAAAACCACCCGCGATAAACGAAAATCCGTGAAGTAGCAACCAATTAACATGAATTAAAAAAAGGGCTTTTTTTTTCAGTCTGCAAACGGTCCGCGAGAAGCTGCGAAAGTCAGCAAAACAACAGCGAGTCACATAGAGCAACATATACAGAACTGTACTCCATGTATATGAAATATATATATATATATATATATTTATTTATTTTTTAATATATATATTTTTTTTATGAATATGTTTGAAAAAATCCGCGATGCACTGAAGCCGCGATAAACGAACCGCGAAATAGCGAGGGATCACTGTATTGTCTGTGGACCCTCAAATTGCAATCCAGGCAGAGTTCATAACGAATCGGTCCATAAATTTGAGTATGATCGGACCTAACGAAATGTTTGAAATTAAACCGTTCTAAAAGATTAAATGCAAATGTATTTACAAATAAGTTAAATACAACTGAACTGTACTTCTACTGGATTAAAAAAAA
This sequence comes from Hippocampus abdominalis, assembly GCA_018466805.1. Lineage (NCBI taxonomy): Eukaryota > Metazoa > Chordata > Actinopteri > Syngnathiformes > Syngnathidae > Hippocampus > Hippocampus abdominalis. The sequence goes on along the minus strand of CM031697.1, from coordinate 6,764,221 downwards.
AAAAAAAAAGTATTTCACTGTCACATTTCACCATTTCATTCAGAGAAGCTTTGGCATACCACTGGAGGGCGCTCAAGTACCATTAGTGACCCTCGTGCCGCACTTTGAGATTGACGAGAGTCGAACATGATGCTCAAGAGTCCTATCGATATTTCAACCATGGCTCACCAAGTGATCGATTGCATGATGTTGGTATTACTTTCTATAGAGATGGTGATCAATTCCTTCACTTCATTCGGAACATGAAAGGCTTTCTGAATGTTCTGAACTCCTATGTCAAAGCCGATATGAGCGGAATAGGCTTGCGATAGCTGCAGGATGGAGCTCAACTCCCTCACATCCTGTATTTTGACTCACTTGCTGTCAGTTCGACGCAATCAACCACATTCGGAACAATCAATTAATCAGCTATGCCACTCATAATTCTCTTGTTTGAAGCTGGCTCCATCCGATTAGAATTGGGCAAGAAATTTCAGCATGGATGGGGAGTGTGTGTGTATGTGGGGGGGGGGTCTGAGCTCATCAAAAGTGGAAGCTGGTGAAGGTTAAGCTTATATTTCTCCAGCTAAGCGCTGCCTCTCTTATCTTGCCTTATTCACGCGAACCCCATGGTGTAAATCTTCAAGCAATTATTTTTCGAGAATATATCGTGAATTTGAAAAGATATATTTTGCCTCATTCTTCATGTTTTGTAATGCCTGTGTGCAAGCAGACAAGCACCCCCCCCCCCCCCCCAACCCCTACCTTCAGCAATTTTGTCAGAAGTTGACAATGTCTTGATTTAGTTGTCTGGCTGTTCCGGGCCAGTTTTCCCTGCTGCGCTAATGTGAACAGGACATCCTGCTGGGCACCAAAGAATACCACTTCACGGCGGCCGCCGAGCTGGCAGCTTTTATTTATAGCGCTAGTGAAATGAATGGGTATTAGTGTCCAAACATTTCACCATGCTCCTGCAGCCACACACAAAAGCCACTGATTTTCCAGCAAATCTGCGCTTATTTTATTCAAGACGACGAAAGCTAGAGGAGGCTAGAGCGAGAGAGGGAACATGTTTATAATGGCTTAAAAGATCTGAAAAGAAGAATAGCAGTGGCGTCAGAAAGGATTTTTTCCGAAAACAAATGGAAAACAGGTGGGGGAAAGTGGCTGAAAATGCCGACATTGTGAAAATGATGCTACTTAAAGGTGACGTTATGGAAAATGGACTCGTTTTAATTGCTGGTATACAAATGATTGGGACTGTGGAAGTGTGAAATTGCAGGGGACAACTTTTGTGAGTGGGCTTTTTCCCCTCGATGCGGCTGTGATCAAGCGAGATCTGAATTTGGCCCAATCGTCATGTCACAAGCCTTTTAATTTGCATAATACTGTTGCCACACCGAGTTACTCAGCTCATGACTTGGCAGCTAGGCAGGGCAAAGGTCACCGTTTTTCAAGCTGCGGCCAGACCCAAAGGAAACCTTCTCACCTAAACGCCAAAGGCTAGCTAAAGAAGCCGCCCATTCTCGATTGTTCACGCAAGCTGCTGATGTGGTGTGTGGGTATTTTCGTTTGCCGACGTGTCTGCTGCAAGCAGTGCATATTTCGTGAATTTTTTGTGGCTTTGTGATGACTTATGACCTCGCACAAGTGAAAATATTAAGTAGCAACTCCCAACCTGGCAACTGGTAACGAAAGCCATTCTCACGTTGGCTTTCATAGAGACAGAAATGTTTAAAAATATATAGATTTTTGAATGTGCATCGTATATTTTGAGCGACGAAAAAAAGAATCCAACACCTAATTTTATTTCAATATTCCAAGATCACAAGAATCATACAATTTACAACTACAGTCAAACCTCGGTTTTCGAACGTCTCGGTTTCTCGTCCAATTCGGTTTTCGACCAAGAATTTCGAGTTTTTTATGCCTCGGATGACGAACACATTTCGGTTCTCGAACAAACTGAGCGCACTTGAATGCACCATTTGACTCCTCTCGCCTTCCTTACACGAGGAAGTGACGCTTCCTTGTCTTGCTTTCCATTGTGAGCAGACGTGTTCAGTAAACATTTTTATTTTAATAAGAGCGTGGTTTCGGTTTTAGAACAATTTCGGTTTTCGAACAGCCTTCTGGAACGGATTATGGACGAAAACCGAGGTTTGACTGTACAATTAAACAAACGAACAAACACAAATAAAATACTTTGTTCCGATATTGTGCAGCTTTGCCTCCGAGCAATTTGAAACTATGAAATTCCATAATGCTTGTAAGTCAGTGGTTTCAGTTACTTTTTTTTTTAAGTGTCTTCGGAATCCCTCCTGCTATCATTTGTCAGTTCCTTGCTCCCAACTGTCCTGTTAACCTATTGAATTTCAAGCGGACACCTCCCATTAGATAGCAGTCGCTTGGCTGACTCCTCTCGGCTTTTGGGAGTGGAGCAGCCTTGGGACGCGGTGCTCTCCTTGCCCCCCCCCCCCGTCAAACCCCCCGGCTGCTGCTCTTTGCCTCCTCCTGGCTGTCCAGGTCCCCATAAGCACAGCGTCAGCATGTCCTGACGTCTCTGTCGCTCACCTCGCCGCTTCTCATCTGTCATTCCTGCCCTTCTACAAACACACTCCTCTGACATTTGGAGGGAAAAAAAAAAATCTGGCATTCAACCCTCCGTATGGATTTTTGTTGATGATAGCTTTCTCTCTGTGAAGATTACGTATATTATTGACGATGCCATTTTGTGACTATTTGCACAGCTCCGTCAAGTCCCGCAGTAATATTCAGCATCGTTTTTCCTTATCACATGCGCACACTTTTCCTCTCCAATTGATTTTTTTTTTTTTCCATCTTTTGCCCATATTTTACTCATACCCTTTAGCCGCGCCCCCTTTTTCTTATGCCACTTGGGATCCGTCTTTGAGCACAGCAGCGGTCACTGATGTCATTGCGATGGGGATCTGATACACCGGTTGTGCGCCGGTGTACCGCCGCTGGCCTCAACCCTCGACGGTATCCTAATTCGAAGCGGCGGCTCTGTTTCACTTGAACCCTCAAAAGGTTCACGTTTTGCTATTTGAGTTTGCATTCTCCAAAGATTCTCATTTTTAAAGCAGCAGGTCGATATCCTGACAATCTTCCATATCCAGTCATCTTTTTTTTTTTTTTTTTAAGGGTGATAGGAGAGTAACTTGACTTAACGGGGGGGTCAACATAAGTTGTCTCCGCCCTTCTCCGGCGAGGAAAGCTTCCATTAGGAGCTGACCCCCGCGACGCACCGCTCTGCCCTCAGCCAGGATATCACATGCCCGAGACAGACTGCTCATTAAAGTCTGCTTGCCCGTTGCAGGATTAGCGCTTTTCATGGTTTTATACCTCTACTCTGACAATAGGCGAGGAGAGCCGCTTCAAAATTGATTGTTCGCCTTATGAATCGCGGAATTACAATTTCTCTTTCATGATGAAAATATTGGAAAATCTGCCCGCACGCACAATGCAAGACAATCAATTGGGATCTATTTTTTTTTTTTCAAGGGCACGTTGCTGCACTAGCTGAGCCCGAGGAAACCGAGAGCGGCGAGTAGTAATGAGACATTTTTCAATACACCCCGTCATCGTTTTCACTTCGGTACTGTTTGCACACACGGGATACCTTCTGCCTCTGACCTTTCACCACCACTGTAGCCCAGAGCTTGCCCACACTTAACACACAATGGAGTGTGCCGTTTATTCGAGATTCGATGTTTCGAAAAAGGCGGAGCGCCATTAACAGCGGAGGTTCGATCCGCGTGACACGGAGGTAGCTGGGAAAGAGCGTGCGGGTTGCGAGGGCTGCAACTTAGCTGCTCGGAGCAGGACTGGCGACAATAGCTCTTGATCTGCGTGGGAGGCAGGAAGCTGATGACGGCAAGGAAGAGCACTGCTGTGACTATGGCACCGAGCAGCTACTGTTTTGTTATTTTTTTTTCCATTATTCATCAGGCATGGCAAGAAATGTACGGTTGGAGTTGTTTTTCTTATGGCTTTGCTTAGCTCCTTCCTTCAACCAACACACAATGGATGCTGCGATATCTTCCTGTACAACAAACTAGAAGTGGTGATACAGACCACCCTTGCGATTCAGGGAATTTAGGGACGGAGCCCCGAGGAGTAAAGAAAACCGACCCCTAAAAAATGCTTTGAACTTTGAAAACACCCAAACTATAATTCCAAAATACTTTCCTATTTCAGGCGTCCCATTGGTTGAGTGGTTAGCACGTCGACCTCACAGTGCAGAGGTACCGGGTTTGATTCCAGCTCCGGCCTTCGTGTGTGGAGTTTGCATCTTCTCCCCTGTGCCCTGCGTTGGTTTTCTCCGGGTACTCCGGTTTCCTTCCACATTCCAAAAACATGCATGGCAGGCTGATTGAACACTCTACATTGTCCCTCGGTGTGACTGTGAGCCGGGATGGTTGTTTGTCTCTGTGTGCCCTGCGATTGGCTGGCAACCGGTTCAGGGTAAGTAAGTAAGTAAGTAAAGTTTATTTTTAAAGCACATTTAACCACAGCTTGCACTGACCAAAGTGCTGTACATAGTGCATAGGCTAAAACAGGTTAAAAATAGAATAGATCAGTAAAAAAAATAAAATACACATACAGCACAGTGATTTAAGCTAAAATGATAACAACACAACACTTAATTACAGACAGCAGGGTAAGACAATTAGGGCACAGGGAAGGCCAATGTAAAAAGGTGCGTCTTGAGCTTCGTTTTGAAAAGTGTTATTGAGGGGGCATTTCTGATATCAAGTGGCAGTTGGTTCCATAGCTGAGGGCCAGCAACAGAAATGCTCTATCACCTTTTTGTTTAAGCCGGGACCGTGGTACATGGAGGAGGCCTTGGCTGGAGGATCTGAGGGACCTGGGGGCTACATGGGGGTGAATGATATCAGCTATGTAGGTGGGTGCCAGGCCATGAAGAGCTTTAAAAACCAACAGCAGTGTTTTAAATCGTATTCGTGACTGGACTGGAAGCCAGTGCAAGGAGGCTAGGACAGGTGTGATGTGTTCATGCTTTTTTGTGTTGGTGAGCAACCTAGCTGCTGCATTTTGGACCATCTGAAGCCGTGCCACCAGTGTCAGAGGGAGACCAAGATAGAGGGAGTTACAATAGTCTAGACGGGAGGTTATGAAGGCATGGATGACTTTTTCCAGATCATTGTATGATAGAACAGATTTGAGTTTGGAGATTATTCTTAATTGATAAAAACTGGTCTTGACAACAGATGAAATTTGCTTGTCCAGGTGGAGATGAGAGTCCAAAATGATACCCAGGTTACGTGCATGGGATTTCACATAGGGGGCAAGGGGACCAAGGTTGGCAGGGATGGAGTTTTTTGATCTTGAAGGCCCAAAGACAATGACTTCAGTTTTGTTATTGTTTAACTGAAGGAAGTTGTTAGCCATCCAGATTTTTATTTCTTCCAAACAGTCTAAAAGAGGCTGCATGGAATTGCCAGACTTCAGTGGGATGTACAGCTGGGAGTCATCTGCATAGAAATGGAATGAAATATTGAATTTCCTGATGATGTTACCTAGGGGGAGCATGTACAGGCAGAACAGTACTGGACCCAAAATGGATCCCTGGGGGACACCATAAGACACAGGGGCGGATGATGAAGTGTACTGGCCTATGGATACCGAGAAAGTTCTTTGGTGGAGGTAGGAGTGAAACCAGTTAAGAGCTGTACCCTTAATGCCAACCCACTGTTCAAGACGCTGTAGTAGTGTGCCATGGTCCACAGTGTCAAATGCAGCGCTGAGATCCAACAGGACCAGAATGGCGTTATCACCTGAGTCAAGGGTGAGCAACAGGTCATTTGTCACCTTCAACAGGGCTGTCTCAGTGCTGTGGCGCGCTTTGAAACCAGATTGGAATGGCTCTAGGATCTCTGTTGAGTTGAAGAATGGAAGCAGCTGTGTAAACACCACCTTCTCCAAGATTTTCGAGAGAAATGGCAGTTTTGAGATTGGCCGGAAGTTATTAAGACATTTTGCATCCAGATTATGCTTCTTAAGCATAGGCTGGACAACCGCATGCTTGAAACATATAGGAACTGTGCCGGTGGCAAGGCAGGAGTTGAGGATAAATTGGATGGAGGGACCAATAGCATCAAAAGCATCTTTGGTGATCTGTGAAGGGATAGGATCGTGGGGAGCTGTTGATGGTTTCATGTGGTTTACAATGTCCCATAGATCAGTGCAGGACACTGCTTGGAACTTGTCAAAAGTAGCTGTAGTAATGGGGATATGGGGCGGAGTGTCTGCTGCAGAAGGTGTGAACTGTGCTCTGATGTGGTCAATTTTCTCAATAAAAAATTTCAAGAACTCTTCACAGCTATTGGGAGATGCCACGACCTCTGGAGAGACTTGGGGTTTACAATTGAGTTGATGGTGTTAAATAATATTCTAGGGCGATTTGAATGTTTGCTTATGATGTTGGAGAAATGCTTAGCCTTAGCTTTTTTTGCTGCAGTTTGGAAGTCAGCCAGGGAATTTCTGAATAGTTCTAGAGAAACTAGAAGGTGATCTTTTTTCCACTTGCGCTCAGCTCTTCGGCAAACCTGCCTAAGATGGCGGGTGGAATCGTCAAGCCACTGTTGAGGTTTAAAATTAGGGCGTCTGAATTTAAGAGGGGCCACAGTTTCAAGGATAGCTGAGCAAGATGTGTTGAAGAGGGATATTAGCTCATCAGGGCTGGAGCAGGGATCATGGGCAGTGATAGAGGCAGTGATAGCATTTCCCAAGTAATGTTCAGAGAACTTATTTGCAGTAAAAGAGTTGATATGACGAGAGTAGTGACCAGAAGATCTGGCTGTAGACAGTGAGTTAAGTAGTTGAACATCAAACACAATAGGCATATGGTCAGAGAAGGATGCATCCTCAATGCTTATGTTATCAATGGAAACCCATGGATAGAATCAGATCTAGGGTGTGGCCATGAACGTGGGTCGCCTGATTTATGTGCTGGAGGAGGCCGAATGACTCCATTACATGGCAAAACTCGCTAACCAAGGGTTTGCCTGGACAACAGACATGGATATTAAAATCACCCCAAAATCAACAAACGATCATAAGATGATGCAAAACGGGACAGAAAGTCTGAGAAATCTTTTATGAAATGTTTGTCTGATTTGGGAGGCCTGTAAACAAGTGCGCACATCAGTGGTGCAGTAGCAGATTCTACTTTTACGCATTGTACTTCAAAGGAAGAAAAGCTCCCGGCAGAGAGTGTTTGTACCTTAAGCCGATTTTTAAAAATCAAAGCCACTCCACCTCCTCTCCCCGAACTTCTCGGAGTGCTTATGAAAGGCAGTTTGTGGGGCAGAGATCGCCGAAAACAGATGTTTCACCGGCGCCGGAGCCAATCCATGTCTCAGTTAAAAACAACATGTCCAGATCTCGCTGTGTAAAAAAGTCGTTTAAATAAAGGTCTTGTTAGACACGGACCTGCAGTTCAGTAGCGACACTTTAGCCGCAAGGTAATCCGAAGGCTGTGGAATTTGAGAGCGTTGCAATGGGCGAATGTTCAGCAGGTTCACCCCCCGCCGCTTCGGATGCGCAGCCTTGGTGGAGCTGCAGGGCAATCGGGCGTCGTTGACTGCGCAGGAGAGATAGAGAGATGGCAGGAGTATCTCAGATCCCACGATCGACGAGCCAGGTAGAGGCCTCTGCTTCCTGCAAAGTTGATGGAGGGCCGGCAAGTTGATGGTTGCGCGAGGGAGACGCTCGCAAATCCCCTGATCTGCACTCGAACACCGCCACGATTCCCTCGCTTTCTGTGCCGCTTTCTGCGCCGCTTCCTGCGGTGGAAACGCAGCAGGGGAGCCGGCGAACGCAGTCCGCTGGAGAGTTGATGAACGTCGGGTGACATCTGAAGTGTGGGCCGAGGTATCCAGTGGATTGTAGCTCTAAGGAGCTTTGGATATGTATCATAAAATCACGATCGTAAGTCCTGAGGGCATTAGCGCAATGCCAGGGCGACAACAAGAGGAACACAGACAAACACAGCAGAACTCTGACAGGTAGGAGCTGACGGCAGGCCGCCAAACACACTGGCGCCATCTTGCATGTGACTACCGGATTGGGTGTCCCCCAACTACTGCCCGAAGACAGCTGGGATCGGCTCCAGCACCCCCCGCGACCCTAGTGAGGATCAAGCGGTTCGGAAAATGGATGGATGGATGGACCTTTGAACTTGGCACCTGGCTTTGGCATTGACCAAAAAGTCAACCTCATGAAAATCGGTTGAGAAATTAACAAAAGTTCTGACTTAATTCAATGTCCCTTTGATGGGAACGTCGACCTCCCTGACGTTGGCTCGATGTAGAGTATGTGCGGTTGCAGTTGTTCTGTTGCTACAGCTCGTTGGCGTATCTCCTCTTCATATCTGTGCTCGAGTCTCGCTCTGAGACGTTTCTATTTTGCACGATGCGATTTTGGATTTTTATTTTATTTTATTTTTGTCAGACGAAAGTGCATCACAACCCTGGATCTCCTTGCCTACATGTATAATGGACGTCCGTATTCGCTTCTGTGAAGCAATTCAGGTATCCTTTTTTGAAACTGTGATCTTTTAATGGTCACATAGTTTGGGTAATGACTTCATATTGGTAAGCAAAAAGAAGTACAGTCAAACCTCGGTTTTCGTCCATAAGCCGTTTCAGAAGGCTGTTCGAAAACCGAAATTGTCCGAAAACCGAAACCACGCTCTTTTGAGAATAAAAATGTTTACTGAACAAGTCTGCTCACAATGGAAAGCAACACGAGGAAGCGTCACTTCCTCGTCTACCCGAGGAAGCATCACTTCCTCATGTAAGGAAGGCGAGAGGAGTCAAATGGTGCATTCAAGTGCGCTCAGTTTGTTCCAGAACCGAAATTTGTTCGTCGTCCGAGGCATAAAAAACTTGTGGTCGAAAACCGAATTGGTCGAGAACCGAGACGTTCGAAAACCGAGGTTTGACTGTAAATCCAAGAGAGTTGTCAAACAAAAAGGCCTGAGCAGGGAAGAAGAAAAACTGTGTTTGAAACACAATTAAACTCTGGTAATGAGGTCAAACATCAGAACCAGGGCAAGGGGAGATCATTACACAGTCTGAACCAATGGCCTGCTCCAGCTGCCATGCTCTTGCTGTGGGATTAGACTCACTGTCCTGAGGCTGCACGTTTTTTTTAGTTTTTTTTTTAACCAGGCTAACCCCTGCCCGCCACTGAGGCAAGCAAGCAGCCACCCCCTGGCCTCCCGGGGGCTTCATACCACCCCCGCCAGCCCCCTCGGCCCTGGTGCCTGTGGCACCGACGGGATTGAGGAGAAGTGAACTGTGCTGCCACGTGGGATGACAGGACGAGCCACCCCATTAGGAAGCACTGAGACAGACAGGCACCAGCACACAATCCAGCCTGTGTTGCCAGCTACAAATTACCCGCTCCCTCTATTTCTGTCAGCTCATTTGTAAAAAGCAACCAACAATGACAAGGTGATAAAAGGACATTGTATCAACGATTAGAGCACCGTGTTTAAACCTGGTGATGCTTAAGATAGAGGAAACTTCTTTTTTGTTTTGGGGAGGGGTGACGGGAGGGGGGGGGGGTCTTTTGTTGGGTTAAAAATTCTGATAGGTTCGTTGCAAACAAGATTGAAATAATGATGTGATATGGACGTCCAATTTTACAGCATGCTCGTAATTTTACGCTGACGCCTAGCCGCCACTTTGCGAGTGTGTGTGAGTGTGTGTGTGTGTGTGTTCAGAGAGACAAAGAGCATTCCCCCTCCATTAATTTCTAAATGCAGCCAATGTTATCAAGCAATCAGCAGCTCATGCTTGAACTTTTTGCTTTCCTTGTGCACTGGGCTCCTGAACAACGCTCTTGAGTTTCCAAACTTTTAGAGTGAAGCAGTGCGCACATGTCGCGTATGCCCCAACGAATCCAGAATTTGGGAATGGGGATTATGGGAGTCTGAGCGCCACTGTTCTTGGTTTTTGTGAAGTAAATTTCCCAAGACAATTCAACTTACATTTTTTTTTTTTTTATTGACTGGTATGACATACTTTAGTCCTACGCATAGTACAAAAAAATGGGTAAATAAAATGTTTGACTTGAAACAATTAAAACTCCAAAGTTAATGCTTAAAGTTTGACACCTTATACTTTTATAATCATATACTTTTATAACCACATTTACAATGTCAACCCCATTTGTAATTACCGTCATCTTAATCGAAAAAGCATTGCTTTTCGAAAAAAAAAAAATATATATATATATATATAAATAATATAATAATAATAATAAAATAAATAAATAAGGACATTTCGAAGTGAAACAGATTTTTGAACGATAGGGTATTCTTTTTTTTTTGTGACCTTTTAGTTTGGTTAGTACGCCGTGAGATCTTTCTATTGGCTACGTACAAGGTTGGGAAACAATGTTTGATAGCAAAGTCTGCAGAAGCAATGTGCTTGGTCTCTTTCCTTTTCTTACTTGTGTGTTTTGTGTGTGCTCTTTTTTCTCTCCCCCCTTTTGTCTCCCAGGATATCGTTATGACGGTCAGCCGCAACAATAATTCTTCTGTTCTAATTCATATCAATTAGTATGGGATGCTAATGCAAACTGACGGCACAGTGCTTCTTGAAAGGCCTGCGAGGATGTTGTGGCGGCAGCACATCAGTGTGCAGCCAAAAGCCACCCTCTGTTCCCCTTTCTTCCCCATTTCTCTCATTCAGCGCGCAACAAGGGGCTCCGGGCCGAGAGGACAATACCAGTCGGAGCCAGTACTTTGATAATTAGTTATTGATTGAGAACAATGACGCGGCGTACACTGCCGTATTAGCTCCGACGCCAGTAGGTCGCGACACCGAGAGCCAGCCATCAAGCGAGCGGGGCCAAAACACGCCTGACTCCCTTTAATAAGATATTCCTTCATGTTTTTCCCCCGCTTTCATTGCTCTCCTCCTTTTCCCCCCTCCCCTTCTCCTCAGGCATGTTAGCGTTCAGGCTACACAGGGGTCAGAAGTATTAATGCCTGTGCACAAATGAGCGTCTGATGAAGGAGAATTTAATTAGAGAATGCCCACTTGAGCTTCTCATTCCACATCGCTCTGTTTTTCCTTTAACTATTGCTCTCCCTTTATTGTCTTTGACTAGACGAGTCTGCATTGTTAAGTCCCCAAAGGAGTTAAGATTGACACCGGAATTGTCTGCCTCTGGTGGTATTGTCATTATTTGGCGCGGGTTAGCCCGTCTGCCTCGCAGTGCAGAGGCGCAGGGTTCGATTCCGGCCCCGGCCTTCCTGTGTGGAGTTTGCATGTTCTCCCCGTGCCTGCGTGGGTTTTCTCCGGGTACTCCGGTTTCCTCCCAAATTCCAAAAACATGCATGGCATATGATGGAACACTCTGAATTGTCCATAGGTGTGAGTGCGGGCGCGAACGGTTATTCGTCTATGTGTGCGCTGCGATTGGGTGGCAACCGGTTCAAGGTGTAACCCGCATACTGCCCGAAGACAGCTGGGATAGGCTCCGGCACGCCACACGACCCTCGTAGGATAGCCGGTTCAGAAAATGGATGGGTAGTTGGAAAGAAAATTTGCTGTCAATCCTTTGATAATTCCACAATTTATGTATGTATTAATGTAATTGTAATTGTGTGGGGTATAATCTCACAATTAATTATTTTGTGGACCCCAAAGTTATGAGTCACGGACCCCAGTTTGAAAACCATTTGAATCGCTGATTGTCAAATAATTGGTGGATGTGCTTTATGAAGAGGGACAAGAGAGGTTTGAGAAGCCTCCCTAACCGACTTCACCTGATCTGCGGCCTGTAATGCACACTTGGCAATGAAAGCATCAGCGCTACGTAGCGTCAATTGAACAATGGGAGGACTGTCGGGCGCGACAGCGGGACACGGCTCTGACAGAGAGGGAGGTAGGAAAGGGTTACGGGGAGGGGGGGCGCGGCTCAAAGGCTAAACTGCTTTGCTGGAACTAATTAAACAGATGAAGTTGTGACATGAATATGCAGATGTTGTTTACATTTTAACATATGGTATTATTTCAGGTAATAACGCTGCTGGAGCGCCTCGCCTCTCATTAATGCGAGGGGATGGGGTGAAAATGCTGTCTATCAAGAGACACCCTGAGCGTGTTGGAGGAATCGGATCAGACCGACACGCAGGTGCCCGCGTGCAAAAATAGAAGCGCAATTAACATACATGTGGAAAGACCCTTCTGCTTGAGTCCATTTGTTAGTCCCGGTAAGAGAGCAAAAAAAAAAAAAAAAGCTGATTGTTTGTCACTTTCATCCATCCACACGTCACATATTTCATCTTATTTCAAATGATGGCAACTGATTTGTTCTGTGTTTGACATTACTGTATTGATGAAGTGCTTAAAATAATTTGCTTAGATTTGCTTTTTTTTTTTAATCTTCGCAAAAAGACATTCTCCATTGGTCTTAACACAACTGAACCTGTACCACTAACCTATGCTAGCCCACGAGAAAAGTCTGATGACATGTCACGTGCCGGTCCCGATTTTGACTACTTTTCAAATGTATTCTGATTTATTGCTGTAAATATTTCGGTGAAAAAGGCTTCAAGGCCGTAAATATACAATACAATGCTCAAAAGAACATCTCTAACACCAAAGGAACAATTCCTTTTCACATATGTATTCTTGCATCAGTGTGCTAACCAAGTCATTGTGCCATTCATATGAACAAGTCAAATGTCAAACATACTGTCAAGTCAAAACGACTTTTTTTTTTTTTTTTACACATGGCTCATAACCACAAAACGTAGCTCAAGGCACATGTTAACTGAGGAACTATAGCACACTTCAAAATGTATATACTTTTACTCTGTATATTAAATACACACACACACAATTATATATATATATTTATATTATATATTTATATATTATACATTTATATAATGTTTATATACTGACATGATATACGGACAATGTCAACTATTTACAAATATAAATAATATATATATAATTATATATATATATATATATATAAATGTGTGTGTGTGTGTGTCAGTATTTGTGTATGTATTTGTAAATAGTTGACATTGTCCGTATATCATGTACATACTGTGTATTTGAACTTGCTCAGTTTTGATTGACAGGGACATTCATTTACAACATTGAAAGCTGTCAAAATCAGTCATTGTAGGGACCTCAATTAGTTACATGACAGTCAAAAATATTCGGAATAGAAGCGGTACATGTATGATGCATTACACAACTACAAGCACAATCAGTGAATATATTTTAATTTATAATTTAAAAAATAACGATTTTAAACATGCATGTTTTTGTTTTTTTTAAGTTTACACAATCAATTGCATCTATAATGTAACTGGGGCGTTTTCAATAGAATAAAAATAAAAATTGTTGATACAATAGTTCGTAAAACTTTTCAGTCACTGCCAAATTTGCAGATCATTGACGCGTGTACATGAGCCATACTGCACCTGCTATGAACCCACTCTTCATTCTCACTGCACAACCTGCATTTGACCCTATTTTCACAAACTGTTGAAAAGTAGCAGAGCGGCCCGGAGTTCTTTTTTTTCCTGCTGTTAGCGTGCAGTGCAACTCTGCCTATTTCCCCCCCAGAATGGCTGCTGAGAGGTTAAGAGGGAAAGGGGCCAATGGAGTCGCGTTTAGTAAGAAGTGCAGGATCACGGGGGCCAGCTGGTGGGGTGATGGGAAGCGTAATTGTGCCCGCTGTGCCGATAGAGGGTGGCGGGGTGAAAGGATGGGGTGAGAAGCCCTGGAAAAAAAAAAGGGGGGGAGTGGGGAGGAGAGGAGAGGGAAGGGGCGGAGACACCTCAATTACCTGTGCTCCCTCTGACCCCTGCTCTCCCTCTGTCTCTCCATGCCGTCTGAGAGGCGGGGCTCTTCGCTGCAGGCACATGCACAAATGCAACCCGTCCTCCTTTGTTCAACTCGTACTCGCTCCTATCAAAACTTAAACGGAGTACACACATCGCGTTTTGCAACATCTTAACGGAGGATTAAAATGTGAGAGACCCCACACATGTCGAGGAGAAAAAAAAAATCTGTGTGTTTGTGTGTGTGTGTGTGTGTGCGGTGTGTGTGTGTGTGTGCACACGCACACTTACTGCTCTTTTAGTGCGGTAAATTGAAGACGACCAACACATCACATCACACATAAAACCAAATCTGTCATATTACCATGATTGACCTATGAGAGGCAGCATGGTGCCACAGGGCATCCAGAAGGACGTAAAATACAAAGAGGAAGAGTAGAGGTAGATCATTCGGTTGTTTAGAAGAGTCTGCTGTTCTCTTTTTGTTTTTGTTTTTTGTTTTGTGGTTGAATGCCTCATGTGACAGGTTATAGAAACACTCAACACAACCTATTGCTGCTCTACTTTTTTCCCCGGCAAAGCACCAACTTCCTGATTGGCTGTGATTCGGTTTCACGTCACAATGGTCAACATCAAATTGCGAACAATTTGATGTTGACCATTACGTAAAGATTTGCCATTATAAACGTTGAAAGGGTATAAGACTGACAATTAGCGTTTTCCAAGCAGATCAGGTATCATGATTCTGTTTTGATTCAGTCTCTCCTGAGTACATATTTTGAGAGTCCGATTCTGTTCCAGACCCTTCCGGAAGCGTAACATCAGGAAGGAAACATCACTTTTAACATTGTACATACCCCAGGGTGATCATTTAGGATTATCTTTTGAAACATTTGGTAATCGGACCTTTTCTTACTTTGAGTGCAATGGAGGGAAAGTGCTTAAATTTCACCCGTCTGTTTGTATGTGTGTACCCCACCTAAATAGTAACTGGTTAAAAAAAAAAAAAAGGGAAATGGGGGGGGGGGGGGTGGCATTCTTTTACAAAACAAAATCAAATAGAATCGATTTCTGTCATGTATCCACGTTTGATCCCTCAACTGGGCTATCATATATGAGATTAAAGACACACGGCAGAATAAAAAGCGCATTTATTTGAACTGAGCATTCCCCCTCAAACATTTTTCTGTGCCTTACACGAGGCTGTCGCGGTCGATTTGGCCGCTGCCGCCGGGGGGCCCTCGTACAGTAAGTGACAGAGACGGCTGTAAAAATCAATGGCTGGCAGGAGTGTGATGTCTTAATAAACACAGTGCGTGTGCGCGTGTGTGAGTGTGTGTGTGTGTGTTGTTCAGACAGGAAGACTTGGACGTGTAGACAGCGCCCGGCCTTTTGTGAGCCTGTCAAGCTGGGCCCTCAAAAGCAGATGAAGCTGTCAGATTATTAATATATTTATACTGACAGGGGCCCTCCTTTCAGTGTCCCCCTCTAAGGAAAAAAAAAAAAAAAAACATACTCCAGGCTTCAAAGGCGGTGGGGCCACGAGGTTGGATGCGAGGTCAGAGGACAAACACATTTTGAAAGCAAATTCTCTTCCTGGCGCAACCTGTTTTTTCACTGGTGGCAGCGTCTGCGACAGCGGCAGCCATTCAGCCGCATCTTAGGGCTGAATTGGCGGCGGCTTTGAAAGCCGCCGGCCCGGGCGGCCCCGGTGATCCTGCGCCGAGCTGGGCTGACAGTCTATGTTCAGGGGTCAGAGCACCAGGCCCGACTCCCAGGACCCGCTCGCTCAGGCTCTACCGCCGCAGACCCCAAATTAAAATGTGAAAAGCTGAAGCCACTGAAGGCATTCCTCGAACAGCCCCCCCCCCCCCGCCCCTCCCATGGCATCTTGCTTTCTGTGTGACAGTTCCTCGGAGAATGCTTTTCTCTTTCATGTTCCTCCTCCTCCTCCTCCGCCTTTCGATCAGCGGTCGCCAACCATTGGGGGCATTTTTCACGTCAAGCCATATTTTGACCGACCAGAATAGAAAGAAATCGTTGTTTTTTTATTAGAAATATTTGGAAATTAAAAAATTAAATTACATTAAAAAAAATTTAAATTAAAAATTGGAAATATATATTTTTTTTAACCCCCATGCAGTAATTATCCCAAAATTGGACATTTCGGACACTTTGGACGATTTTGGACGGTTGGACAAATGGACA
This sequence comes from Hippocampus abdominalis, assembly GCA_018466805.1. Classification (NCBI taxonomy): domain Eukaryota; kingdom Metazoa; phylum Chordata; class Actinopteri; order Syngnathiformes; family Syngnathidae; genus Hippocampus; species Hippocampus abdominalis. The sequence continues at coordinate 6,748,161 of CM031697.1, read as the reverse complement.
CCACAGACAAAACAGTGAAAAATAACTCCACGAAGCTGAAATTTTGCATAGGATGTATATCTATGTCTTGGCCAATTCCCACTGAACATTTTGAGGGGTTGAAAGTGAAAAAAAATTAAAAGTAAAAAAAGTTGTTGCACATTGGAAGAGGGACATTTTTGGGACGTAATACCCTTCATGCAGCCGCTTAAAAATACTGCATGAGGGTTAAAGTAACAACTCGCCATTCCACTGAACTTGAGTATTCAAACCTTGTTTATGAGTAAAAGCAAAATAGTTTTCGACTGAATTAGTAAAACTGCAACAATTGTGGTGTTTGATTCTTTTGTAGCGTATTCCAGTGAGGTGGAAAGCAGTAAACATTCACTTAGAAGTCTTGAGTCCGATTTAAAAAAGTGCTAATGTACGGTGGCATGTTGCCTTTCAAGACTTTGTCAATGAAAATGAGCCACTGCATATCATCATCCTGCCTTGTGATATAAAAAGCAAATGACGGATGGAGTAGCTGTCGGCGATAATTGTTTGGAGCTTCTCTTCAACGAGCCGCTCCCATATTTAGCGAAAAGCAAATGACGATATCCGAAATGTGTCACTTACATCTAGTTTGTCCCGTAATTTCATTGTTGTTTCACAAAAAATAAAATAAAATAAGTTATGTTGCAAATAGTTTTTGGGGCACTTTTTGGGGAAAATCACCTGTAGCACTAAACCCCATCTTTACGTACAACTTCTGAATTGATATCATAAATGCAGCTGTCTTTTTCTTGTCAGATCTTGGTACTTTCAGCGTATAAGCAACATCACCACCAAAAAGATTTTGTTTAATTGTGCGGCACTGTACAGAATGTCCCCCTGGAGCGGTCCTGCTGTTTGGGGGACCACTGCTTAGGATAATGTAACATGTGAACAGAGTTGTCAGAAGGCTGAGTACATACTTGATTGACCGAGCGATGGCGCGGCGTAGCCGTCAACGCCGGGGTATAAATTCGATTTTCCATGTGTGTTCCGTCTGGAGCCAGTTATTGCCCGGGCTTGATGTGTTTTGATGGATCAATTATCCATTCGAGCATGTTGCCGGGCCAACGTTGACGCCGGCTATGACACCTGTCACAATCTCCTATTAGCGGGGAAAGGAAATTGAAATAATTTAATGACAGCTAATTTGGTCTTTGTTTTAAATCTCATTACGGACCCCCCCACCCCCTCTCATTCACCCCCCCCCCAAAGTAATTGTGTTTCTACCAGGAGAGGGGGGGAAAAAGTGAAAGGGAACTATATATGACTGCACACACAACGCAAATAAGCTACTTGTGCTATTCATTGCACAGCAAGTAAGCTGTTTTATCTGACTGAGGAAAACTAAAACTTTGAGAAGACTCAACTTTGAACGCCCACGAGAGATGACGGCGGAATATTCAATAGATACGATGGACTTGCGCAAGTAAATAAAAGAAGAACAATTCAAGGACCGCAGTCTTATAATTTGGGTCCGTCTAATACTAATACTACCGTCTAATAAAAAAAATGCAGGGTCAACATACGGCGGAGTATAAACAACTACAAGCGCAATCCTGAATACATTTGAAATCCATAATGCGGATCGCCGTTCAACTCTTTCATCTCGTGCGGAATATTTGATTCGACTTGTGTTCGCTCTCTTTGTAGCCTACCGTGTGATTAATCTTAATGTTGTCAGCTACGTCGCCCGAATTTGTACATAAGTCTGAACTCGGCGTCTCGCGAACCTATGTCAAAGTGAAATCGTCATTACAGTAAATATTCATATGAAAAACAATTCCAGGCCATAGATAAAAATGAAATGTAATTTTTTTTTTAAAAAGGGAAACTAATTGTGGCGGTAGGTGACGTGGCTACGTTGGCTGATGGCCACGTCATCTGTGTACACAAACTACCGTAATTTCTGGACTAAGCCGCACCACTACATTTTTAAAGGAAAAAAACATGTTGTACACACATAAGCCGCACCTGTTATAAGCCGCAGGTGCCCATATTGTTACATGAGATATTTACAAAGAAAGACGGTACACAGGCGGCCGTTAAAAAAGTCTCTATATAGGCCGCTTCGTTAAATAAGCCGCATAGTTGAAAACGTGTGACAAAAGTCGCGGCTTATAGTCCGGAAATTACGGTAGTTCACTGCTCACCAATCGTAACATCGAAACATCAAATATCGTAAAACAAAGGAACTCCTCCACAGAGGATGCAGCGACAAAATCGCTACTATCAGTAATACTAAATACGATATCGACGATGCTTACCAGAATTTAAATATTGTCACTATTAGGGATCGCTTTTTGTTCCCCAAATTAGTTTTTTTGTTAGTTTAGTGTTAAAAAAATATTTGGTGTAATTTCTGTGAGCAAGATATTTAAAATATTTTTCACTATTTTGGAGTAAAAAAAATAAATCGTATTTTAGAAAACATTTTAAAATCAATCATCCCTCAAACTAAATGCAGGTACATTATAACAGTCCTAATACCGCTTCTCAAATCAAATTAATCGCAAATGTTAATATCTTAATTCAAACTCAGATGATCTCGCTTCCCATCTCTTTTTGCCAAGTTGCCAACTTCGAATTGGGCTTTGTGGCTTGGCTTCTCATCGGGGAGTATTCCACACATTCCACTTGCTTTTTCTCAGTCGTAGTCAAATTGGGTGGATGGAGAAAATGTGAGTTAGCGTCAACAAAATACACTTGCCAAGATAGCGTTGCTGTTTCATCTCTTGGTAATATGTTGACGCAAAAGCTGAATTAAATGTGCATTTTGTATCGTGTGCTTGGATAGTTTGTGGGTATTCATGACCTGTAGTTGACGTCGAGCTCGTTTACGAACGGAGAGTTTGAAATAAGCTGGACGCAGTCTAAAAACGACGGCTGTCAGGCGCCGATCGACGCATGTGAGAAAGCAGCGTGGGAGCGCCTCACCGGCGGTACATGTGTGCGCATACTTGAATTTGCAAGTTAAGAGCCTTATTGGGATTACCCGGGGTACATTCCCCTCATCGCTATCATAAAGAGAAAGAGGGGGGAAAAAGATGCCACGTCCCCCTTCTTCTTCTTTTTTTTTCCCTGGGATTCAGTAAGCTCTCTGTCAATGCTTGTGGGATTGAATTGCCTTGGATGGTTCCCCTTCATTCCGCGCAATGATCTCAGACCTAATTTAGCGGGCAGCTCAGGATCCAAAGCATACAAGGCCGGCCTCTCCTCTGCATAGAACGTGTGAAATAGATAGAGCGAGCCATCCCTCAGATGTGCTCGAGTAATCTCCAGCCAGCGCCGGTCCGGCAGGCCTCGCCCCCTAAAGGGATTGATGCGGTGTCAGAACCTTTGGCTCCGGGGGTCACCTTCTCTTCTCGCCCCGGCCCAATCGGACAAAAGCCGAATTTCTTTTTCCTTGCGCTATTCGTTTCTCCTTTTATTTCTTCTCCTTGAATTCATCAGCCAGGGGGGGGAGAGAGAGAGAGAGCGAGAGAGAGCCGTGAGCCGTGAATGAAACATTTTCATTAAAAGGGAGGAGGAGAACGAGGCCAGATCTGATCTGAGCCAATGACACCCCAACCTTATTTTCTTTCTTTTTTGTTTCCTCCTTCTTCTCCTTCTTCTTCTCACTTGCCCCAGCTGTCACTCGGCAGAGACTGATTGAAATCAGCGCCGTGTCACGGCCGTCATATCTCCCCGAGACATAAAACATGCCGAAACATCAATAAGCAACCGGCCGCTGACAGCTTTCAAGCTACGACGGTGGGGACGAGGGGGAAGGTTAGGGCTCTCAGGGGGTCGGGGGGGGAGGGAGGGAGGTGTACGTCACCGCGTGCGGTTGAAGTGTCGTCTTCAGGCTTCACCGAAGACAAGATAAAGTCTGTCGGGTTATCGCCCGGTTCAAGTTGCTTCTCGGACAGCCCAGGCCACGGGGACGTGCCCTGTCAGACAATCCTTGCGTGTGTTCTGTTTGGCGCGACGTCGGGAGTTGGCGTTGGCATTGCGTGGGAAATGCTTTCGGTTTGAAATGTGTGTGTCGTGCGTCTGAGCCGCTGTTAATGCGTACGGTGCGGAATTCAGATTCGGAATAGGTTCGTTTGTGTTGCATAAATGTCAATATGTGGAAATATATTATGACACACTGCTTCGGCGTGACTGTAGGTTTTAAAATGTAAATTAGAGTTTCACTCTTTCATGAAACACATTTTAAAAATTTATTTTAAAGTTTATATATATATATATATATATGTATATATATATATGTGTATATATGTAATATATATATATATATATATATATATATGTATATGTATATATATGTGTATATATGTATATATGTATATATATATATAAGTGCAATTTAAATATGATCTATTTTATTTCTGAAATTTATTTTCCCCAAATTGCCGCATTTATTATTATTTATGTATTCGTTTTTGAATGGTGGGTCGCACTGAGCCATGCATATTTTCGATGTGCCAAAAAAAATGTATATCGCCAGAAGGTTGAAATAAAATAAATACACATGTATTTCTAAGTGGTGTATTTTTTTGGGCTGTTTTGTATTTATTAATTCTATGCATTACCCATATAAAGTTTTAAAACTTGTATATAATGCAATCTCAAAATTATTGATTGATATACAGTATCTTTATCATTTTCTCCCAATAACCAAAGTGTTTATTTGAATTAACCCTCTTGGGTTCAGATTGACCCATTTTCAAATGGCCCCAAAAAAAAAAAAAATAATCATAATAATACATTGTATTTATAAGCGCCTTTCAAAACACAAATCAAGTTGGTTTTGCTCTTTTTCAGGTAAATTGAACCAAACCGTATAGATGTGCTTCTAATTTTTACAAAGTAATTCGGATCAATATTGTCAAACTAATTTTGCACGGAACAGCAGAAGGCTTTTCCCCCCTCACCGTAAACAAGCGTAATTTAGTGCCTGGCGCTCGTAGAAGAAGATTGATCGCAAAGGAGTGGCCCCCATTGGAGTGTGTATTTAATTGCCTAATGGGCGTTAAAGGTTGGCGTGGCGTGGCATCGCGTGACACCTCCTCTCGCTGCGTCGCTAATGAGCTGAAAGTTTAGAACCCGGCAGGAAGTGCTGAGTCCTCCTTTTCCCTCTCACCTGGTCACCGCCGTGCTCCCGCTACCTGTAAATAAGACCTCAGTCATTAACGTGACAAGAGTTTTTGGCAGAAGTTGCAATCCTCCTCCTCACATTGAAACTTGCATTCAAAATGTGACTCCTATTGTTTGTTTATTTGTTTTTTTTTTCTTCTGTGTTCAAACTAGCGGGCGCCTCGCAGCACTCCCCCATGTTCTCCTCCATCTGCCTCCCCGTCCATTGATCAGCTTTCCAGGGGGGCATCGGTCTGTTTAACATCTGCTACGAGTTGCCGAGGCTCAGGTAACTCTGCCGCCTCTTGATCTCGGCGTCCACCTGCAGCAACATCTGCCCGCCCGCGTCGTCCTTTTTGTCAACGCTCGTTTGCCTCGGCTCGTCTAGTCCACTTTGACTCGCTCGCACAAAGGACTTACGCGCCTCTGTTCGCGCGGCTGTTTACATTGTTCCCGTAATGAAGAGGGAATTAACCATTCCGGGGTGGGCGTAGTATGAAAAAAACAAACAAACAAACATATATATATACTCTCTATATTGTTGACTTTTATTTTCAATGGAAATATTTGTGTTAATGTCGAGAGACTGGACTGGACATGCTGCGATAAAACAGGAGATGACTGTTTTGATGATCAATTTACAAACAAACCCAAGGAACCAAGAAAGAAATCTCAATTCGTAAAAACGTATATTGAGTCGAAATCTTTTAAAAAGTCGACGCAAAAGCGCACGGGTGAATAGCTAGTCATCCAATAGTATCGTTAAAAAATAATAATAAATTGAATTCCGTTAATAATCATGTATTTGGTAAAAAAAACCAAAATTTAACATGTGCTTAATCGTGTGTGTTTATATTATACAACATTTTATGCTATTCATTTAAAATAAATATTTGGTTGAAGTCATACAAAATAATTTGGCACATTGTCATAGCATACAAACAGGTCTTTATTTTTCATATCACCAATACATATTTGGCTGAAATCATGGAGAAAATATTTGGAAACAATTCGATGGTGTCATATTAGACAACAATTCTGTGAAATTCATTCCAAAATAGATATTTGGTTTTATTCATAAAAAAAATACCAATATGTATTTTATTATATCTTATCATATCGTGAATACATCCTGTATGATGAATCTGAAAATAAGCGTTTACAATTAAATCTTGAAAGAATGTCATTGTTTCCAAGTCCTCCATTGTCAATAAAACAAACAGTTTAATTAGAGATATATATATATTATTATTTTATTATTGATATTTGTGTGAATATAAATATGATATCAATACAAATGTAATATGGGTATTTGATTCATCTTCGAATTTGTCTCCAGTACTCTGAGGGTAGAAAAAAAAAAAAAAATGCAGCTTCCGCTGCCGCCACTGCTGAGCTTGTTTAATTTGCTCTTTTACGTACGGGGCGCAGGTTAGTTCATTTCAATTTTTGATTTCAAAAGCTATCAAATACACCTCGCACGAGGAAATCAATTTTCCCAGCTGCCCCGGCTTTTGTGGTCGAAAAGAGCGGCCGCCATTGGGGGAGCGGCCCCAGTCACGTGACCCAGTCAGAGATTAGTCGGGGAAGGCCGCGTTGCCGCCACCTCAATTACGCTCTGCCTCTTGTCATTTACCTCCAGAACACCTCATTCATATTTAATTCATGAAAGACTCTGCAAGATTAATTGTCATATGGATGATGTGAGGCAAACGCTGCAGCGGTGCTCTACTTATTCCCCGTAAATTAGGACACACCAAAAAAAACACAAAAAAAAAAACCAAATAAAACTGCATGTTTATTAACTAAGAGTTCCGTCAAATGAATACGTCGCAGGGAACATTGATTTTTAATTGTACGGAAGATTAAGACGACGGCCGTCGCGCGGCTTGATTATTCGTCTGAAAAAGCGCGGCTGGCGGTGCGTTTCGGTGTTTTGACGCATCTCGATACGATCGGCGGCTGCCTTTCATCAACGTATCACATGCACAATGAGGCCATTTTGATCACAGCATTACGCCCGCAATTATAAACTTTTAAATGCGTGCGGCAGGGCGGGAAGTGGGGGTGAAAAATAAATAAATAAATCGAAAATTATTTTTGATACATTTGACTGATTGTTGACACCGGCGTCTCCACGCTGTGAGTATAATTTCACAATCTCATTAAGTCCGGAAAAAAAAAACAAAAAAAATGTACATTTGTTGTTGTTCTGACTCAAACCCAACCCCCCTCTTTAGTCGAACCAAATTGGGAATATATTTAGTAATCAAAGAATGGAGAGGCAATTTGTGGCTGTATCATGAGATTATATCCATTAGACAGTCGGTTTGTGTGTGCGTGCGTGCGTGTGTGTATTATTCTATGGCGGGTTCCCATGACAACTGTTTTGGGGCGAGGCCTCGGTGGAAAACCAAGCTCAGCTGTCATCGCTTCACCTAAAAGCTTTGTAATTGCTCTCATTTGCATAGTACAATTAAGTGTGTTAGCTCACAGCAAGAACAATCAACCTCCACTAAAGACAGGGGGACGCTATAATTATTATATCAGTGGATTGCGACAAACGCGTCACTGATGAGCCTGTCAAGCTCCGTTCCTCCGGCTCTGTGCAAACACTCACCCGGCGGCGGATCCGTGGAGCTGTTTGGAAGGTTTGGACTCAAATCTAAGAGCCACCCGTTTATCGCAGGGGCCCGGTTTCAGGCTCACAAGGTGGCATGTGATGTTTGGGCGGCGTGTGAGTGTCTGGATGCGAGCTGCGGATAACAGCAGCTTCAGTGAAAACTCCCTTGCGACATGCAAGGGCTTCGCAATAAGTAAGAATAATGTAAAAAATATATATATATATATATATATGTATATTGATGAGATGCGCAAAATAATACAGAAGAGCAATCGAAATGTATTTCAATCCAGGGCCAGTCTATGGTGCCATCGTTGAAAATCCAAGGTTTTTTCAGCATATACATCTTCGGATTTTCTTTTCATTTTTTTTCCAAAATTAAAAAAATCGGTTTCCCCCTCATTTTCCGTGTATTGATCTTTATCAGCGTTTTTAGAGAATCTTCAGGTTTTAATTGGGATCCCCCCCCCAGTGCATTTCAATGGCCGTCAGTGATATACAGCAATTCGTAGGCTTGAATAGCGGGGCTCGACTGTACGGTAAATAAACATTGTTTCAATAGTTTGGATAAATCGGTCCATCTTCCGATCGTATCGGCGATCGGTTATCATTTGGTTGTTTTTCGTTAACCTGCTGATCGGTGATTGACTCTTAAATCCTGAGTGTATGAAGCCAAGGGACAATTCCGTTTTCTTTGCCAGATAACGAAAACATCGACCCATATTTGGGTTTCCTCCATTTGCAAATTTATCAGTCCCACCTAAATGATGTGGCCTGTTGAGGGAAACACTTTTTGCATTCGTCTTTGATCCGGCCGCGCTCTCGGTCATCGGCGACCGAAGATTCGGAAAGGTTACGTGGACACGGCGTGCTCTTCATTGTTTCTCTCCACCCCCCCCCCCACCCCCTCCCCCAGCCCCCTCCCCCTCCCTCAGACAATCAGGAGTGTGTCATGAAGAGCTCTTGAACTGGCGGGCGGAGACGCGGTGAGACCAGAGTCCGGCAGGATGCCCCTTTTGGCTCCGTGAGGTGGTACTACACACTCACACGCACACACACTCACACACACACTCACACACACTTAGTCCACACGCATTGTTTGATACATCGACAATTCTTCATACAGTTGTTCCACCGTGTTTATTCTGGAGGCTAACAGCCTTGACATGTCGCCATGCAGCGCTTTCAAAGAGGCGCCCATGAAAGCAGGTGCTTTCTAAGCTTTATTATCAAGCCTGTGATCACATGCTGCAGCGCATCTTTGCCTCCAGGGCCCTGCCGTGTAATGGAGGGACCAAATAGCAAGCTCTCTCCGCACGGCCTCCCCCTAACGCAAACTACTCAAAGACCCGCATCAATTTTAATTTGTATTTATCCTGTTGATGCCCCCCCCCTCCGCTCAGCCCCCCCACCCCCCACCCCCTCGCAGCACAAATTACAGCCATCATAGCTGTGATTCCAGCAGCCCACGCGGCGTGCTATCAGAAAATTAGCACGCCGCACAACCAGTGGCGGGTTCAAGGTGTCACAACACAATTATGCCACGGCGACGACCTGACGAGCTCTGACTGGGTGCTGGTTTTGTGACAACCAAGCCGGAGGGCCGCCTCGTCTGTCACATGCAGGAGATACATTTAGTCCCCTTTGTGGGTTCATCATTGAATTTAAAAAAAAAAAAAAAAAAGTGATTATTTTTTTGTACGATCTACATTATTATGGGGATTTTATCTAACAAAACCACCATGATGACAACTGTATTTTTCATAACAGCGTTAAAAAAATCAGTAAAATAAGAAAAGTACAAAGGAGTATGGGCGTCATCTTGGAAAGAAAAGAAAGTCCTAATCTTAAGCGACTAAAGTGTAGTATTTTGGAGACAACAGGTTGTACATTTTCAAAATCAAAGTCACAAAGACAATAAAGTTGAATGATTCCCAATATTGTAATCTTGCTTTCATAAAATTCTGTATTATATATTTAATTTTAAATTCGTTTTCCAAATAAAATATATTTAAACATTTTAAAAAGATTTTCAAGATTTAAGTTTTGATCTTGAACAAAGTCTTATAGTTTCAAGAAAAAAAAATCTTTTTAAAAACCGTGTTTTCAGATTAGAGAAAAAAAAATGTTAATTTTAGACTAAAATCCCAATTGTACGAGAATAAAGTGTTATTCTCAAAAAAACAAAAAAAAGATTGAATCTCATTTAGATTTGGAAGTTTTCAAGATTGAAATGATCAGGAACAAATTGTTAAATTTTAAAGAATAAAAGTAATATACCCGAGAAAAAAACAATTCATACTTTCAGAATGAAACTAGTAACTTTGGGAGCAAAGATTTTATGATCATGAAAAATCGCACCGCACAGTATTTGGCCATGTCGGCGTCAGATCAGTCTTGTCAGTATCTTTGACTTATCTAGTGCGTCCAAAATTCACACAAACTTCCTCAGGTGAGTTGACTTCACGCCTTCATTAATAAAATGAAGGCGTCAATGAGAAGTTCAAAACGCCGCTGTGATAGGAGGCAGCTCACAGTGACTTTCAATCAAGTGGTAATCCTTGTGTCTCATCAAACTTAGAGCGCAAAAATGAAGGGAAGCTCCACTGTGTGCTCTTGGTGTCAAGCCATTAGGCTGTGTGAAATGAGGTGCCACTCACCCTTCCTAAAGCCGTCCATACGGCGGACATGCCGCTAAAATACGATATGGGCTCAACGCTGTCAGGTGGAGGGAAACATAATTGTGCTGTGATGTTAGTCGTCCACCCGCTAATATCCAGTCATAAAGGCCTGAAGACGACCAACTCGTCTAGATAGTCCGCTCTGGATTCTTGCGAGATTGAGAAATATGTGTTTTTTGAAAGACCATGGCGGGTATTATACAGGGCGGGGGGGGTTGTCAAAATCTCAAATTCAACTGCAAGTAATTAAATATGCCCTAAAGAGAAAGTCTCTTTAAAATTGTCGTTTTTTTAAATTTTGAGAACATTGGATGATGGATGGATCGATGACTGATGAATGGATCCATCTTAGGCCATTTTTGTTGTTGTTTTTTTTAAGTGAAGAAAAATAGCACTGTTTTCGATCAAACATAACACAACGTGACAAAATTTACAGAAATAAACTGGTTTAGAGTTTAAAATCTAGACTATCTTTTGGAACCAGATTTGCAGATGCGCCGGGGGCCACGGCCGGAACACGCAGTGAGGTGGAGCACATCTACCAAATTCACAAACAGGCTGAAGCAAACCATTGCCCCTGGCACAAAAATGACAACGTGCCCGTTTTTACGCTGTGCGCTGACTATATTTTCTGTTACCAAATTGTCAAATGAGTCGGGGGCGAGGCAACTCCATTCGCTGGAACTCCCAGCGAGGCTCAACACAGTAAACCCGACTCAAATGAAGTTACGCAGGTTTTCGCACAGGCGCCATTCTACCAAAATAGAGTCCAAAAAGCTTAAGTTATGTTGGCCGTTAAGTTATGTTGTGTGGGAGCGTCTGATCATGAGCTGTGGCTTTCAGCGGCTCTTGTATTCTCAGTTTGTCTTTGTGTCTTGGCTGTTTGTCGAGTTTAAATAAATGGCTAAAAAGCGCATCACCGACTGTGGCTCTCCTTGCCCGAATGCGAGGGCATTACACATTACCTTATTGTCCTCCAATCTTTTATTTCACTTCACTCAAGCGGTGGCATACCTGAAGCGTGCTCGTAACAATAACTCATAAATCAAAATAGCACTGATAAGAGTCGTGAACTTATCGTACTCACAAAGTATTATACGAGATGTTGATATTTCTGGAAATCAACTGCTAATAACTATCAAGGAGTCAAACAACAAAGGTGCGCGCGCCAGATACTGGATTTACCCAGAGGTGGTCAGCAACAATGAGGAGGAAATCAATCTAATAAGTGTCCCTTGGATGTGACAACACATTCTACATGCTTCTTTCCGATCTCATTTCCATTGGGCAGCCTCGAGATACCCTGAAGCATGCCTGTTAATGGACGCCTCCATCAGCCGTGCTGGAAACAGCCCGCCTCATTACTCACTCCGGCACAACTGTGCCCGGGGGTGGTCCCTTTACTACCCCCCAGACCCCCGGAGCCTGTGTGCCTGACTGCTGAGTTTATTCCATTTATTGAAAGGAAATACAATTCAAGTCATTTTTGTGTAACCCAACTCACCAAGTGTAGTTTTTCCAGAATCCTTTCCATCTTATCATTTTGTGCAATTCGCACTTCCTCACCATATAATGAACTTAGTCCTGCATACTATTCTTTGAGTAGTCCTGTCAACACACTAATAAACCAACTAACTCTAGTTTCAGTGTCATCCTGCTACTAACTACAACTGTAGTTTTTGTGTGTGATCCTACTCTCTTCCTAATCATAGTTTTAGCACATTTTTACTACTATCTACCGATACCGTTTAACCCTACTAAGTAACCAACTAATGTAACCAATAAATGTTAGCATAATCTGTTTCTAACTTGCTGTTGTTGTGTAGTCCTACTTCCTCACTAACTATTTTTAGTGTAATCTTACTACTAACTCATTGTGTAATTTTCATGTCTCTCTACTCATTTACTAACTAAATTTATGTCTTACTAACTATTGTGTGTGTGGTATTTGTGTTTACTTACTGTACTAGCTAGCCAAGTTTTAGCATTCTCCTATTTCCTATTACTGGCTGCCTACAGGTATGTACAGTAGTCGTGTAATCCCACTAACTCACTGACCAACTAACCAACCATTGTTTTTACATCATCTGTGATTTACTAAGGAACCCGTGTTCACAAACTATCTATAGCGGTTTGTATATTTGCAAACTAACTGTAATTTGTGTGTAAAATATAACAACAAGTCTACAAATTAGCCAAGTTTACCTTAGTCCTGCTTCTAACGACCTCTGTGGTTTTTGTATAACCCTACTAATGAACAAAATGTTTGTGTGGTCCCATGAACTCAATAACCAAGCACACTAACTTTAATTTTAGGCTCATCCTGATACTGAGTAGCGTTGTCGCCTTTATGTAACCCTAATGACTGTAGAATCCTGCTACTAACTACCTGTGTCATTTCTGTGGCGGGTAATTTTGCAGGGATGTTCGTGTAAAACCTAGTATCTCATTAACCAACTACACTTCCTCTAATGGTTAGCAGAATCCTGTTAACCTCCGAAGTAGTTTTTGGTGTCCATCGACACCTCGTCTCCGGCCTAGCGTAGTTTATGTGAAGAGGATGTTTTACATGCTGTGGGCTGGCAGCGACCACCACTTCATGTGATTAGACGTCTGATTCTGCCGCACCCACTTTGCTATTCAGAGTGAGTTTCACCATCGGCGAAGGTGCCAAATACTCACTGTAACCTCTCCTTCCTCCCCAACCTGTGCAATGAATATTTTAAATGTGAATTTCTCGGCAGTTCCGCCTTTGGTGCGCCATTTCCCTTCTAATCTGAGCTCCTCGACATGAATTCTGCTCTCTCTCTTGTCGCGGGTTTCGATCTTTCTTGACAAAGTCAATAGGGGGCATCCTTCATCTGTCAAAACTAAACATCGGAAGATGTTTCATGCCGTTTGCTCCTTTTCATGGTCTTGTCTTTGTCACCCTTCCCAGATGATGATACCTGGCCAGCCTTAATCAACAAGAGAAGAGATAAAGAAGTAGCGAATGACCCTCCGGCCACTTGGACTCAGCCGGAGGGTCCGGCAGCAGCATGGCGCGCCGCAATCTGTGGAGCAGATGGCTGTAGAGAGCGGCAGGTCTCAGCCTGGCTGCCTCCGAGCTGTCCCGCTTAATACCTTCCTGTATCACAGACTTGTTAATAGTCTGGGCAAAAACTCACAGGGCCCGTGCACAAAAGAACAATAGCTCCCGTCTGGCTGGCTCACTTGTTTTGTGATCTCTCCGTCCCTGGTGGCAAAATGTTTGCTGCTATGCTGTGTGCCCTTCGCCGCCCTCAACGGTAGACACTGTGTTTATTTTCTGCTTGGATAGTACTGGACTGCCAAAGGCTATGAGTAGACAGCACTAACAGATTAACACACACACACGTACACACACACACATACATATACTGTACATATCTATCTATCTATCTATCTATATATATATATATAGATATATATATATATATATAATATATATATATACACACACATACATATATATATATATAGAGAGAGAGAGAGAGAGAGAGAGAGAGAGATAGAGAGATATAGATATATACACACACATTATATTATATTTAAGTGAATTATATGTAATTGTCTTACAGGCAGATCCACGTTATCCTTGCCAAATAGTGAGCCTACTGAGTTTGACTGGCTAATCATTTGGGTTGCAATTTAAAAAATATATACATCAGGGAAAAAAAAAACATTTTAAAAAAGCTCATCGATACCGACATTGAAAACCTCAATAATTTGGTAAAACTGCTCGAAGATCGGTAAGGTTTCCCTCATGCTTGCCAAATAGTGATCCTTTGCTAGTTACAAACGGGACTAGCTAATTTTGTTCAATTTCACAAGAAGCTTTTGTAAATGCTTCCTTCTTCCCCTTCCTTCCTTCCTTCCTTCCTTCCTTCCTTCCTTCCTTCCTTCTTTCCTCACTTCCTCCCTTCCTTTGCTTCCTTCCTCACCCTCTCTGCCTTGATTGTGGATGAAGAGTGGCAGGCTGCAGAGTGACAGACTGCCCCCAGAGATGACACCTGTCACCGAGTGGAGCGCCGCTAATCTACAAGCCTCATTTTGTTTGAACTCTTTGTCACCTTGCCGTCAAATCCTCCTCTGCTCAGCCGCTTGCCAGTTTTTTTTTTTCCCCTCCCCACTGCTTTTTTGGCCCAATCTCAGCATGGCGCACTAGACAGAAAAGCAACACAAGCCTCTCTGATGGCTCTGAAATCAGTACTACTTAACAATAAGTGTATCCTAATACGTGCGTTCTCAGTTGTTTTTAAAAGTGTAATAATTGTGTATTAAATGCATAGTTAACAATCATTAATTGCTTTCAACTGTAAGTGGGCCGACTAAATGGCAAGTGCTTCACCGCTGTATTGTTTCCTGTAAAAAGTTATTTATTACTGAGCTACCCTCATTTACTATTTATTTTAATCACCTCATGCCAAAGAGTGAGACTTGCCTTACAGTGTTCACTGGCTTGAAATAGAAGTAGGTAATTATTTTATGAGGACATTTTTATGATTGACTTAATAAACTGCTTCGTAATTGACAACTGCAAAATTCACCGAATACTTGCTAAATAGTTAGCCTGCTGATTTTGCTTGCTGTAAATGGGGCTAGCTCATTATTTATGCTTCGCTATGAAAACCTATTTGTAGATTGTTAATAAGTATTGATACACTTGTTAACGCATCATACAGACTTTGAAGTATTTGTTTCCCAAATAGTGAACTGATTGATTTTCTTAGCTGTAAATGAGACTGGCCAATTGTTACACTTGAGATGTTTTAACTGCCTTATGAAGTGGCTATTAGTTTTGTTTTGTTTTGGTTTTTTTTTTCTTTTGGTTGATGGTATTTATTCATGTATTTAATATTTTTATTAGATATATTTTTTTTGCACATAACGGTACTAAAGGAAAATATAAAGAAAGAAATAAACTGACATTTTGTAAGCGAAAATTCAAAACAACTGTGTGCATGTTACTCTCGTGACTGATTATTGACATTTATTTCAGTTTTTTTACCTCTACGTTTTTACAGAATGGCCCCTTACTCCTGAGATGCTTGCGGCCAGCTGCAGGAGTCGTTGAGCAACTACTTCAGAATTCGATCAAGCGACAGCGGGCACTCGCAAGTCAAGGTATGACTGTATTTTAAGGACGTCCAACTGAAATTGATCTGTCTGTTTACGCTGCATGCATATTGGCACATAGTCGACACGTACCGATTTGTATCCACATTTAAAGGGACTTTTTATACTTGTGCGACATCTGAAGCTGTCCCAAGATGGCCGACTCTGCGATGTTTTCTCTTTACACGTCCATGATGCAATTATGCCACTTGCAAGCAAAAAAATTGTGTCACTGGAACAGTGCGATGCAATTCCAGCCTTGAATGTGTGATCACTTTTTGGCAAGCATCAGGTCTGTCTTGCTGTTCTCATCTTTTGTGTGTTCACAAATTGGCAGGTTTTGGGGTTGAATTGGATTTAAATAAGGTGTGTTTTTCTGCGTTAAAATCAGAATGTGTGTGTGCGTTCGTGCACGCATGAGTGTGCATGTGTGAGAAATAGGCATGAGGACAATATTTTGAAATGAATGCCAGCAGAAGTTTAAGATAATTTTTATTCTTTTTTTTGAAACTTTGTAACAGGTGGGTCCATTTTTCCGGCGGCATAATAAGAGGGCGAAATGACCCCTGTACATGTATGTGCAGGTTTTTATATTTTTTTTATAGAAAAGCCGTTCTCGAATGTTTTTTTTTTCCACCGTGTAAAACTGGCCATGTAGCCCCCCGCACGAATGACAAGGGGGAGGCATCCCTGTTCAAATGTTTTTATTCCCCAAACAAAGCCCCATTCATTCATATTGAGATGTGTCTTAGTTAAATTGATCTCAATAGAAATGCAGTCTGGAGTGGGCCGGTCTCTATGGAACAGCACACTCCGCCCCCCTGGCCAAATATCTATATTGTCCACTTCTACAGACTGCGCTTTGTAATTATAATATAATTCATTATGTCCGTGCTGCATGTGTCACAAAGAGCGTTGTACCCACCCCCGACGCACCCCGAAATCCCCCCGCACTGATCTAGCCGAACGTGCACATTGTGGTTGTCGTTTTTGGGCTTTTTTTTTTTTTTTTTTTAAGTCGGCCCGCTTGGAAATCCCCTCTCACGCGCCCCGCCACGACAATAGATTTTGCCCCCTTTTGCTTGATAGAGATATCAACCGCAAATCTGACAGCTCACAGCAGCCTCGTCCACGGCTGTTGAGAAATCTATAGCGCGCTGACAAGCCGGCCAAAAGAGCGTTCATTCATACCATAACCACCATATTAGATTATGTATTTAGTGTTATTACGCCTGCTCGCTCCCGAGTGTGGGAAAATGCCGAGAGAGAGAAAAAAACAGAAAAATGCAATCTATTGGTATTGAAAATAATGTTAATAAGCTTCCCACCATGTATCATTTCACGGGAAAAATAGAAAGAGTGTGCTTTTTTTTTTCCTATCTGGCAAGCTTTACATCTGCATTTTTATGAAACGTGAACATAAAAGCCTTTAACAAAGTCCTCATGAGATATTGAATAAACAATTAGTCACAGGTATAGCTAGCAAATTCAGTAGGCTCACTATTTGGCAAGCATAGGGTCTTTATAAAGTGTTCACAAATGTATCAAGCATTTTACATAGTCTTTACAAATGAACCCTGACTATCAACAAATAGTGCGTCCCATTTGTGGCCAACACAATCAGTAGGCTCACTTTTTTTTAGGTCCTTTTAAACTGTATTCCACAATTCAGAAGTCCCATTTACAGCCATGCAAAATCAGTAGGCGCACTATTTGGCAAGAATAAAGTGTTGACAAACGTGTAGCACCCTTGATAAAACCATGTGCAATTGCGTATTATACAGTGTAGCACAATTAGCTAGTCCCAATTGCCGCTAGGAGACTCAGTCGTCTCACTATTTGGCAAGCAGGAGGTGAGTTTTGCAGTTCTTAATTGTTTACCTTGCAGGTTAAGTCTTTATGAAATGTTGATGAATATATCAATTACCACAAATCAGAATTAATTAGCTACTCGCACCAATTTTTTTAATGCGCTCATGTGTGTACCCGCAGCGGCTCCTCTTGTTTTATGTTGAGGGGGAAGAAATTTCATCTGTGCTGTATGTTACACATACGTACAGCACATTTGACAATAAAGTTGTATTCAATTCAATTCAATTCAATTTAATACAATTATCGTTTTCTATGGATACGCCCCCGCCCCCAAAAAAAAAGAAATTGGCTTGCAGATACTGTCATTAAATCCTTTGTCTTTTTTATCGAATGTAAGGTGCTGCGCGTTGAAATGCGAGACATTAAAAAAAAACGATTTTGACGTTCAATTTACACCTGAACGAATATGTTTAAATAAATTTTGAGTTGCATTCAATCCTGCCAAAGATTTGGCAATGTGACTTGACGTTTTGCATGCAATGCCTTCTCTTTGCATTTGACAGCATTCCATCTTGATCCCGTTTTCTCACAAAGCTAAGCTAAAGCTACATAGCATGCTCACATGGGCGCTATTATTTGGTATTTGCGTTCCAATGTAACACGTCCTGCATGTTGCGAGCCCACTTCGGAACTGCGATATTGCAAACGGTGCTACTTCCGAAACGTATTACCGTGCTTCCTTCAATAATGACCTCTAAACAAACGTCCCTTTAAGAAAGTAAAAAACAAATAGATGCCTCGCTTTTCACAATCTCCATAAAGGAACGAGCAGTAGCTCGAATAAGCTCCGTTCAAACACGTTTATGATGCTTTTGCGGAATGTCACGTGACCAGTGAATTGTAGCAGCTCCAAGCAAAAAAAATAAATAAAATTCCCCATCCCGCATGCCGCCCTCCCTCCCCCCCTTATCTTTTGTGCCTACCAAACGGGAGAGAAGTCACGTGACTCTCAGGAGACAAATAATTTGCTAGACAAATAATTTGCTAGGTTGCATCCAGAGCATGTCGGAAGAAGAGCGCTCGTCTAGAAGGAGCTGTGGCGTCCCAATGCACACCTATCCAATTAACACTCCGCCCGCAATCCCTGCCAGGGGGGGTCACTCGCCGGCTCCCGTGGCGTCGCTCTACCTGCCTCCGTGCAATCTGGAATTAACGCCGCGTCTCACCTGGTCACACGGACGTGCCACAGATTAGACCGGTGCAGCCGGGAGATACGCCCGGCTCTCCAAATGAGGGCGAAAGGGGTTAAGATTTCAAATGCAGCGGGGCCTATTGTTTAGCAACTTCTTTCTTATTCATTAAACTCTGAGGTGAACACATTGAATTTCCTTTTTTTTATTTATTTATTTTTTTTTATAGTTTAATTCCTCCGCAAGCCTGATAAGAGATTTTTATTTTAATGAATGGCTAGAAATTGCAAGTTCTCACGCCTTCATAGGACCGCTAAGCTACTTGGGCGCTAAGTAGCCTACTTCTTTTATAAAATGAAATCTAGATTTTGAAAGTTATTTCCATTCTCATCCCTGAACATAATGCATGCGATTCCCCATGTTCCCACCTCAAGTCATCAGGATGATTAGATGTGAAGGATTTCACACACGTTATTATAATGTGGTATTTAAAATGAGCTGAAGTAGTAAAGTTAGTTTGATTATTATTCTTTTTTTAATGTAACAAGTAATCATTTTTTTTCACGTAAAAAATGGTCTACTTACCAGTAATTTTTTTCACATTTTTTAAAATTAGTTTTTATGGCTAATTTTTTTTACTAAACAGTCATGCAATGGACAACCTCTTATTTCTTTGTTGTGAAATGGGGAATTCCGTGCTATCCTTGAAATTTGGAGTTCAACTTTTTTTTTTTTTTTTTTGTTCCAAACCATAAATAACAGTTAGATCGAGAAAGCAGAAGGTGCAGGAGTGTGCGTTGCATGTGAAAGGTTAGAGGTGCGGTTATTAGGACAACACTTGTGGGGGTCCAGTGGGCATGTTTTCGTGAAAGAAAAGAAACAACAACAACAACAAAAAAGCAGCCTCTTTATATGACGGCAAGTCAACGGCACAAACATGACACAAGTGCGGCTCAGCTTGTCGACATTGGCATGTAATTGGGATTTCTTTACACTGTATTGTGCACGCTGATGGGAGTTGCGAGTTGATTGCCCTTCATGGCTGTCTAATTGATTTAGATTACAGGAAGGCCTGCTTGTGGTGGTTCCTGCAGGAACAAAAAAAAAAAAAAAAAAGAAAAGCCTGTCTTGCTTTGTCTTTGCGATGCCGATAAACTGCACACCTAACACGGACCCACGTGCACGCGGTGTGACACGGCCATGTAGCTGTGTACACAGAACAATTCTGATGAGATCGACTCAGGTGTATTGTCAACATCTGATATTTAAAAAATTTAAAAAGGAGCTTTCTTCAAATTATGAGTCGCGGAGGCGACTATGACAATAAGATAATCATAAAAGTAAATTTGCTGTCACTTATAAAGCACTTCTCTACCTTAGATACTGAAAGCGCTTTACTAATTTGCCTACTGATGACGCAGCATCGGGGGGTTTCAGTATCTTGCTCAAGGACACTTCGACAAGGTCGCCTTGGCTTCTTGATTGGGAGACCACCACCAGGCCACCTCCGTTTAAAAGCAGGAATACCGTGAATCCCTCCCAAGTTGAAATAGGACTAAAGTCAATCCCCCAAATTTGAAGGATTAAAATAAGACTATCGTAATTTCCCCAAAAATTGTCCAGATTAAAAGAAGGCTCAAATCCTTCACAAAAAAAAAAAGATCGGAAAGATTCAGTCGAGATAAAAGCGGCTGTAAATCTCTCAAAATTTGGAAGAATTAAAGGAATTTATTCAACTGATTCAATTAAAACAACTACGAAAAAATGTGCAGGTCGAAAATAAATCTACTACAGTCAAATCTCGGTTTTCGTCCATAATCTGTTCCAGAAGGCTGTTCGAAAACCGAAACCACGCTCTTTTTAAACTAAAAATGTTTACTGAACACGTCTGCTCACAATGGAAAGCAACACGAGGAAGCGTCACTTCCTCGTCTACCCGAGGAAGCGTCATTTCCTCGTGTAAAGAAGGCGAGAGGAGTCAAATGGTGTATTCAAGTGCGCTCAGTTTGTTCGAGAACCGAAATTTGTTCTTCGAGGCATAAAAAAATAGAAATTTTTGGTCGAAAACCGAATTGGACAAGAACCGAGACGTTCGTTTGAAAACCGAGGTTTGACTGTATTAAAAAAACATACAAATTTTGCAGACTCCTGTTTCACACCCCATTAGTTGGCCATCTCAAAATAAACCGACTAAAAACAAGTTGCACAGGATAAGAGTGTCGACTATGAGCCCCTCAAAAGTTGTGAAGGCTAAAATAAGACTAAAGTCAAGCCCAAAAAGTTTTGCAGGATCAAATAAGACCACTGAAAATCCCCCGAAAGTTGTGTCGCTTCAACTAAGGCTGCAGTCAATCCCTCAAAAGTTAAACACAGCTTCAAATAAGACTGTCATAAATCTCCCAAAAGTTACATAGGTTATTATATGACCCTTTTGGAATCGTCCCAAAGTTGTGCAGGTTAAAAGAAGATCACCGTAAAGCCCTCAAAAGGTAGGCAAAGACTGGCATGGACCACCAAAAATGTTGCGCAGGGCAAATGAAGACTACCGTAAAAAAAAAAATATATATATTTATATATATACACCGTAATTTCCAGACTTTTGTCACACGCTTTCAACTCTGCGGCTTATTTAATGAAGCGGCCCATATAAAGACTTTTTAAACGGCCGCCTGTGTACCGTCTTTCTTTGTAAATATCTCATGTAACAATATGGGCACCTGCGGCTTATAGACAGGTGCGGCTTATGTGTGTACAAAATGTTTTTTCCCTTTAAAAATGTAGTGGTGTGGCTTATAATCAGGTGCGGTCTATAGTCCAGAAATTACGGTGTGTATATATATATATATACACATATGTATATATATATAAATTTTAAAAAATGCGGAATACCCTTAAATGCCTCAAAATGTGCGCGGCTTCACTTTAGCCTAGTCCAAAGCCCCTAAAACTTGTTGAAGCGATAAAACCAAACCAACTACGCCGCTTGTTGCAATCAAGAAATTTACAGCCACACAGCGGCATCCCCTGATGACGTTTTTTCCTGAAAGCCAGGCGTTTACTTGTTCGCAGCCGTTAATGAAGACACGGCATCCGATAATTGTCTAATATTTCATATTCCTCCTTGGCAAATTTGAAGCGTCGTGCCCCCGGCCGCTTCATCGTCCGTGTCCTGGAGGAGCACATACCGTGTGGATGACATCATCAAAATGAAGTGCGGGTTGAATCACAAAGTATGAAGTCAAAGCCGGAGAAAGTGCTCTCCTTTGCCGCTCTGAGAGCTCAACTACAAAGTACAACAAGCCAATCCTCCCGCTCGGCTCGCTTTGATAGTGGACCGGCCGCGTTATAAATAATGTATTACAGCATTTACAATGCAGAGAAAGGGATCTGTTATCAGGAGAATGAAAATTCATTTACAAGTGCCTGAAGGGGTTGGGGGGGCGACTTAACTCTTTGCGGTCTTACGCAGAAAAGAGCTGATATTTTTTTTCTTCTCGCATTGTGCAGGTTAAGAGTGTTTGGATTCCCTCCCACTTCTTCTTACAGTTTGCGCTAGCTTATTTTTCTGGCCAAAAGGTGTTTGTGGTCTACTGGGACCACTTAGAAGTTTATGCGGAGCACTAGCCAAGTTGGACACGCACACTCACACACACACACACACACACAAAAAGAAGGCCTTGAAGTATACACACACTGGCCCCTTTCTCAGAGGCTCTCAGCTCCGGCTTGGGGGGGAGTGTTGTTGGTTTACGAGAGGGAAAATAGCCGCGGCCCTCCGCAAAAGTGAAATGGGATTAAGGCCTTTGTTCGGCCCACAATGGTGAGGGGAATTAGCAATAGTTGTAGGCACTTAGAAGGGCTCTCACACAGAAGCTTATCCCAGATTTTGCACAATAATCATTTGAATATCAACAGTGTTTTGCAACTACAGCGCTAATGTATAAACCTCCCTTTAGGATATCAAAATCCCCCCCCCCCCCTTCTGCCCCTCACCCCCTATCCCACCAAAAAAAAAGGAATTTCTGCCCCCAGGCTCCATCACAAATATTCACACTTTTTTTTTTTTTTTTTTTTTTTTACGGACGATTATTCCATTCGAGTTTGATTAGCACTTCAGAAAACCAGCGGAATTATCCTGATTTGAGATTGTTTTGTTTTTTTTTTGTTGTCGTTTTTTTTGGAGTCTCATTTGGTGGGTTTGTCAAATCATGAGCAGATCTCTCCGGGTTGAGAATTCCCGTCTACAAAATCAAGGTGTTTGTTTGTGGTGATAAAGGAAGTCAGAGAAATGTGAAATCTGCTTTTTGGTCCAGAAAAAAAAAAAAGAAATTGGGGAGGGGGGGGGGTTCTTGACCGCATGGCGCCATGTTAGAAAACTGCCGTCGTCCACTGGTTTTTGTTTTTTATTACGATTGCTGATCCCAAAACAGAACCATCAGAAACACTTCGAATGCAAACCGGCTTTTTCTGACTCCATCTAAATTCGTCGGACTATTACGGAACGCTCCATCGATTATTTTTAGTCTCTGATATTCTACTGGCGTGCGTCATTTGACGAGGAGGGGAATCCACGGACGAGCCGCTAAGAAGTGCGATGGGCCTCTGCGACTTTCTTTTTTTTTTTTTTTTTTTTTTGCCCACGCACTGAACACGTATTGTCCCGATCACAAAACATTGAGTGAGATCAGCAGACTTGTCAAGAGGCCCCCGGCTTGAATATGAATGATGAGAGAAGAGCAGGGTGGTCCGAGCGCCGCTTCTCTCGCTCTTTTAGGCAGGTGAAAATAAGCTCCACTGTCCCCCGCCAGCTGCCTTCATCTCCACTCGGGCCAATCGAGCGCCACCGAAATGGCTTTGGACGCTTTCTCGCCCGACATCGGCGTGCAGAAATAGCTCCTTTTTTTTTTCTCCGAGCCGCTTCTGCGCTTAGCTGTCAAAACCGAGAAATGAAGACATAACGCCTCCCCTTCGTCCCTTTAGCTGAATGCCCTCGAGTGTCCACATTGTATCGGCGTGAATGTGGCGACTACGGTGCGCGGGATGAATAAAGTTATCTGGCAAGGGTTGGGGGGGGGGGGGGGGGGGGGGGGGGGGGGGGTTGAATGGGATGTCGTCGGTAGGAGGGAAAGGGGGTGGGGGGGGGGGCTTTTTTGAGGGCCCCGCGGAGGCCGGGGGTCATGGCCCAGCTGCCTTTTCGGGGTGAAAGGGACACCAGCGGGGCCGGACGGGCCTCGCCAAAAGAGCTGACAAAAACCCCTGACGTTGTCAAATAAAGACATCCCAGATTGGACGTTGACAGATTTCACCCCCCCCCTCCTCCGTCGCCCGACTCGCTCAACGCACTTCACACTTTTGAGTCTTGGCTCGGGTTTGTATCAAGTGTCCTGGTCAGTGTCCACTTGTTCACCGATAAAAAGTCAACTTTTTTTTGTTTTGTTCTTGTCAGGTTTTCTTTTGATCAATAGTTGAAGGGGTGCTATGGTGAAAATCAGCCGCGTATCCTCACAGGTAGGATTCCTATTTGGCTTTCTTTTTCCGACACAAGTTTTGCTTGATTTTAGAGCATAAAAAAAAAAAAAAAAAAAAGCGACACCAGAACCTCCCGAGAGACGATCTGTTTTAAATCCCGTAGGTTGAGTCGCATCACTCCTCGTCTTTGCTCGGTGCGCTGGCTCATTTTCAGATTCGTTACCCTCACTCACAGACCTCAATTCTTCATCGGTGGATCTGCTGTCAGTTGATTGTCAGCATATGTTGGGTTTTGGGGAGGAATTCCAGTATAGTAAGGACTTTCACTTTTGTTCTGGTTTGTTTGATTCAGTTTTTGTTTTTTTTTAATGGCCTGTAGCACGTTGGGAGCCCTCCCTTTGAGACGTGCTTTTTTTTTTTTTTTTAAACAGTAAATAAAATGGACTTCCTTTCTATCATGTTATGGCTTCGACGACCTAAGTGTCCCATTGCGAATAGCAGGAATTAAACTCTCTCAATCAGTGCCTTTGGAGAAATTCTTCCAGCAGGCTGAAATTGGCCAGGCTAAGTAGGCTAATCATCAGGCCACATTATAAGGAATTGCCAGTTGATTGAAGCTGTCAGCAGCCAGCGGTAGCACAGGTCCGAAGATGTGGCAACCTCCGCCGCGCGGGGAGGGGGCAGGGTGCGGAGGAGGGGAGGGCGTCTCACAGACAATTTCCATTTAAAAAAAAAAAAAAAGAAAACCAAAAAAAAACGCCGCTGGAGAAATCCACAGCGACGGGCCCCCGTGCGAGATGATCAGAGTGCGCGACGACGCGGCCGGCGTAGCGAGATGGAAGTGTACAAGTGTACAACAAATGCTCTGTTCCGCTTGCCGCGCGGTAATCGTGTTGTTTTCACGCGTAGCCACGGGCCATGATAAAGAGACAAAAGACGCTTCTGACAAGAGCGCTGTCAAAAAATGGGAAATATGGACCATTATATGTGTCAGGCTGTAATTACACACAAATACGCGCACAAAAAAAAAGTCGTCATTTTTAGTTTGGATTTTTTTTTTTCTTTCTTTTTGCTTTTACTCTCCCTTTCATCAAATGTGTGTCAAGTGTCACCAGAGAGCTTTATTCATTCATCATCACTGGCTTCACATTGAAATTCATTTTCCTTCACGTTCCTTTTAGGTTTTGAGGTGGGGGGGGGCGGCGGAGGGAGTTTTAATTTCTGCATATGTGCGGAGTTTACCGGGAGACAGATCATTTGCGGCGAGAAGAAAAGAGATCAGTGGCGTTGCCGGCAGTTTGTCTGATGAGCGACGAGATGAAGAAGCGCTTTTACAAAAAGGAGCGAGAAAAAACACGGCGGTGACAAGCGTGTTCATCTGGCGCCGTTTACGTCACTCTGCATTCGACGTGACAACACTGACGTGTTCCATTCTCCTTATTGCAAAAAGGATCGCCAAAGGCCTTTGCACACACGAGATTCACAATCAGTTTGGGCTTCGGGCGTCAAGCCTTGGATATTGAATTCAATTTAAGATTTTTCGGCAGGGGGGCGGTTGCATTTATTTTGTCTTTTGACAATGCTACACAAATGGATAAGATTCATTATTTTGAATGAATGCGTCTGCTGCTCGGTTTTAGCCATACTTGTGCCTCACAGTAAAATCTCGAAACCGTCCCATAAGAAGAAAAAGAGCAATGACATCCAAACATGAATAGTCAGAATTTTAATTTGAAAAGTTTGATTAAGGTTACGGTCAGTTATCATGTTTTGAGAGCAATTATCTCAATTTCTCACAATTTTAAGGGGGGCTCAAAAATCCAGGTTATACAATAAACATTGGTGTAGTCCCCAAAAAAAAATTTTTTTAATCAATAATTAATTTTGGAAAAAATGTATCATCAAGAATATTTTTTTGCAGTAGAATTGAATCAATAGTCTCAATTTTTAGGTTTTGTAAAAAAAAAATTTTTTTTAAATGCAACCTTACTCCTGAAACTCTCCCCTCATATTTTATTGTTTTACCTTCCTATATTACAACCTTTAATTTTATTATTATTATTTTTTTAATGGATTGGTTCTATTCTGCTAACATTGTGGCTTACTTTGCGCATTTTCCTGGTAACATTACTCCTGTGCTCTTGTTTCGGATGACGCTCATGCTCATTTGTAAGCTGCAGATGTATGTTGGTGGTGGTGGTGGTGTTGGGGGGGGGGGGCAAAGAAAGTCCCGCAATCTGTTGTGGGGTGTGCATGCGACGTAACAATAGATAGAGAGGCATGATGACTTATTAAACAGAGCCAACCTGCGGCGTGCCTTTTTCTCATTACCTTTTCAATTCCCTGCTTTAGAAAGGCGTCGGGTGCGCTGACCAAACTCTTGCCGTGTAATTCTCTCTCGGGCCCGCTTTCATCAGCACTATTGGCTGGAGAAATATGAACCAGATTTTTATCTAGCCGCCTGTATAAATTCACAAAAACCCTCGAGTTGCCCCCCCCACCCCCCCCGCCATCCCCAACCACCACCTCCCCCCCTCATGTGGAAGACGTCGCCGTGATGTGGCCGCCACTATTGCTGATCCCCAGCATCCGATAAGGCTCCCTCTCGTCTTTTTTTTTTTTTGACAGGTATCAGACATGAGCCTTATACGGACACTGCATTTTTATTTATTTTTATACACTTGTTTACAGCATGAAAGCCCGTCTATCTATTGCATCGCACTCTTTCTCTCGATCGGGGCCATATATCGACGGCTACAGATGCTTGTAATTTGATATCATGGCAATTAAATGTGTGCCGAAAGGAGGATAATAACAAAAACTTTCTTTTCACAGATAACGCTCACTTTTGATAAATTCCAGCAAAACTGTATATATATTTTTTTTATTCTGGTTAAAAATGTAAACATATCAATGTGTAAAATCCACCCCAAAAAATGTTGAACCCTTATATTTGGTGGGCCGAGTTCATCGGTTTTACTGTCAAAAATCTAGAACCATTTATTTTAATGCTCCCAGTGTGACATGGGTCAAATCGACCCCGTTGGAAAATCTGGAAAACAAAAAAAACCCATCTTAAATTGGGATTAGATTTATTCTGTTGGGCATGAGTTTCTCGTTTTTTTTCTAAATAGTAAAAAAAAAAATGATGAACAATAATTTGTACATTTTGGTTGATTTTGCTGTCAAGTGCGTCACTGACCCGGTTGAAAATCTACAGGGATTTTGTTGTTCTTATTAATCTGATACTCTTTATTTCCTTTGTTTTACTCTGCTTTGGACACAATTGGACATACTGCACAGAGAAAAAAATAAATCAAGAAAAAAAAATATATATATATATTTTTTACTCCTTTTTCTTTCCCCATTTAAAATTAAACAACGTTTTGCCATTATAGTTTGGTTTATTAATCGTAAAGTAGGTCACATTAACCCTTTTGAAAATGATAATGGTGGGGATGGGAGTGGGGGGGGAAGACACATTTTGACAAATTGCTTTTAACGTATTTTTACCTGAAGCTCTCCCACTACTCCACTAATAAACACAAATGTCCAAACTAACACATTACACGAGTGACAAATGCCTTGAAATAAAAAAAAAAAAAAGGAAAAAAAAGTGGTAATCAGACAGTTGGTGTCACACGTGCTTACTTTGAATACGTTCACTCCTCATCTGCTCTCATTTTTCTCTGGAGTGCTTTCTGGCACTTTTGCCGCAGTATCCTGGCGTGGTTCTCTTTGAAAGTCTACCGCGACGGTGTCACTTGTGGGAGGAGATGCAGGGGGAAAAAGAAAAAAAAAAAAACTTTCATCACGCATGGCTAGCTAATCAATTGAAATCCAGCTGCCTTCGCTTCCCCCCACCCCCCCTCCCACTCCAAGCTAGGTTGTAACGTAGACTGGCTTTCATCAGCTCAGCCTGTTCTTAAAAAGAGAACTCCTGTTCTGATGAACATTTCTGTTTGAAACAGATACTTTGCTTCCATACCTATCTGGACTTCCAAACTCCGCAATTGGGTTCATTTCATTTGTGGGTATATAACAATGCAAAGGATGTTTTTTTTTGTTTAGTTTTTTAAAAAAAATATATTATTAATAAAAAGGGAAAAGGGGTAAATGAATGCTGGCGTTTGTTTCTCTGCTTCATGTTTAAAACAAAGTAGTACAATGCCAATATTTTTGCTGTTTGTAATTGTATTTTTTTTGTATAAAGAAGAGGCTAAATCAATTTCATTTGTAATTTTTACCAAAATGTTTTCTCAATATCGTCTAGTGGCGGGTGTGTCACCTGATCCATCCACATTTAATAATCCAAAAGTATCACATCACAATTCTATTTTATGTCATCAAGGACATGAACCAAAAAAATAAAATCCTGTATTTTGGTTTTTTTCTTTGACAGAGATCTTCAAATGGGTCAGTGTGACCCACGAGATTAGTTTTTGTTTCTGGATACAATATTGTGAAAGTAAAATATGAAAGTCAAGTACAAAGTTCCAACACAATGTAATAGAAAAGTGCAATATTTTTGGGGGGGCCTAGGCAGAGGTTTCAAAAAATAAAAGAAGAAATGACAAGGAATGTAAATTTGAATCTGTATTTGTATTTTTTTTTTGTAGATTCTGAAATGGGTCATTTTAGATGTAATCATCAAGAAAATGCACAGTGCATTTTATGGGAATAAAAATATTGCTTGAGTCCTATTTTTTTTAAATACTGGTCGATTCTTTTTCTCGTGTTCAAGTGGTTAGATGTAAGTCGCTGTGAGTTAAATCCAAAACAACATCAATATTATTATTTTCTAAAAAAAAAAATAGGAGTGAAAAGTTAAAAAAAAAGTTGAACCTAAATTTTGCAACCATTTTTTTCTAGATTGTAAACGGGGTCAACTTGACATGTTTTATCGTTAATCATCCGAAACTATTATCATCCTCTGCAAGTCACTTAAATCGTTTTTCGCAATCGTTTTTTTTTCTAGATTTTACAGTTTCTCTTCAAACAAATGAAAATGATTTTTTTTTTTTTCGTGGCTCTGTTTGATCATCAAAAATGATAATAGCACAATACAAATTCATTTTTGGTTTTATAGACAGGATAAGTAAAGGAAGAATGCCCATAAGACTGTTTTTTTTTTTCTCCATCTTCTCAAAAGGGTCAATTTGACGCGTCGCATAACAGAAAGGTTAAGTGCTTTGCCAGCTGACACCAAACTTTCTTCCATGTTAATTGCACAATAAGTTCATGGAAGCTTGCATGTGAGTACAACATCGATTTTCATCAACACATCACGGCTTTTTTTTTTTGTTTAGTTTTTTTTTTTTGCAATGAGATGATACTAATTGTAAGGTTTTGACAAGACCTCACCGCGTGCATTTCCGCCCCCTCGCTTATTAACTCTCTGCCGACTGGCCTTACATCATTATTATTTCATATTTGCCATCTTCAGCTCCACGGGGGAGAATATTATCTGCAATCATCGCTGTCGTCGTCGTCCTGGCGATTCTCTTGGTCGCCTCCCAAATAAGTCATTTAGTTGTAAAGCAGCTTCATTTACTCCACCTATTCATTCGAACCCCCCCGCCACCCCCGCCCTCCCCCAGCCCCGTCCAACCGTCTCCTTTCTGTCATATATCTAAATACAAATCTTCATTTTTCTAACTGACAGCTTATTACCTCTGAGCACACATGCTGATAAATTTAATTCCGACCAGTTAGCTTCCATTTTGGGGTTTCCCATTTATCCGCTAATGTGCTAGCAGACATGCTGGAGGACAAAAAAAAAAAGAAAAAAGTCCTACACGCTTGTCCTGTGAATTTATGACATTTCGTATGCTATCACATTCTTTTTCCAAATCATTTGTTTTTTTTCACGTGTTAAAAATTTTTAGTCCCCAAATATTGTGTGTTTTTTTAACTTGACTGTCTTATTTTTATGATTTTTTTTCTATAATGACTTCGTCAACATATTTTGACCGATATTACAACTTCTGTCAAGAGTACCATCGTAATGTTCTTAACATAAACGTCTTATTTTCTTTTTACTCTATCTTTTACTTGTAATATGATATTCCTTATAGTGTCACTTTTTGTAATAAAAATTAGAACATTCATACAATGTTGTGATTTTCACGCATCACGTGATATTGGGTCAAAAATGTAACTTTTGTGTTGTGATATTGTGAGTCTTTTTTTTTTAATCTTCCAATTTTTGGGTTAGAAATATACTTTATTTGAATACAGTAATCCCTCGCTATAACACGGTTCATCTTTCACAGCTTCGCTGTTTCACTGATTTTTTTGGTTGGGTTTTTTTGCATTTTTTTCATTGTGCATTGTGCTCTGCATCCTGATTGGCTAAGGAACTGCAGACTAATTTTAACAGTCTCCGCGCCACAGTGCTCTCCAGCTTGCCAAATGTTCTAAAAACTGTCTGTTGTGTGGAAGAAACATTTAGATTTTTCTTTTTTTGGGGGGGGTCCGGGAGGGTGGGGGGGGCGTTGAAAAGGATTATTCTTTGATTTCAGTCAATACAGTATTGGATTGCCTACGTAATAATTGTCAAAAATAAAGATGACGACGTCACGGATTTCACTTAACACGGATTCTTTTTGGATAAACAAGGGATTACTGTTTTCGGATTTTTTTTGCTTTACTACGATTTGTTTCACAAATGTGTCACTTAAATCTCATATCAGGGCTTTTCCTTATATAGTACAACTCTTGCAAAAAAATTGTGATTTTATTATTTGATATCATTGATATTATTTATGATTGTAATTATTGCATTTGGATATTTTTTCCTCAAATAAGACATTTTTCTCTCTTTTTTTCTTATCTCTGCACGTTTGGACTTTTAATTTTGCTTTGTGTCGCCTTTTTAAGATGGCGTCGTGGTTTCAAATGAATGCACGTTTGTTTGTTTATTTGTTTGTTTTTTTCCCCATCCACCGAAATCCAAGCAGATGCACACAAGACCCAAAAAAAAAGCCTCCAGTGTACATATTTTTATTCTGAATAAAAAAGTGTAGAATCAACTTTCAAATGATCCTTCGGTAATCATTTGCATTGTGTTGTTCTTTGCAGGACGGCGTGCGTGCGGCAGCCCGGGCTGCATTTTCTGAAGAAGTAAGTAAACTATTATTATTAGCTGTGATGTTGCTCCCTCACAGTAGCCGTTAACAATGTGGCTAACGAGTCCCCATTAAAGGATGAAAGTGTTCTCAACAGGTACGAGAGGACACTGCTGCTTGGGAGCTGTGAATGCGCACTCCTCTCTCAAGAAAGAAAAAGGAAAAGAGGCTCTCAGGAGGTAAAAGAACCAACCCCTCCACACCTCCTCTAAAAAAAGAAAATGAAGAAAGGCTTGTGGCTTGTTTGGAAATGAAAAAAAAACTTGGAGAAGTCATAGCAAATACCGTCGGGAAAAATCAAATTGTGTCGGGAAAAGGTTTCACACACCAACTGTCCACTTTTAATCAATATTATTCTTTTTTTTCGACTGTATTTTACTCTTTGGTCACGGTGTGAGGCAACCTGATTGATGTCAAGCCCCAAAAATCTAAATGGAATTGTAAAATTCAATTTGTGTTTTTCTCTAAGCGTCCTGTTGTGCTGGAAATCAAATTGACCTGTTTAAGAATGAAAAAAAAAACAGCTTCTTTTTTTCTTTTCTTTTTATTATATATACATTTTAAAATATTTTGGTGAGGGACTAAAAGGCTGTCAGAATTTTTGTTTTTTTTTTGTTCTTCAATACAGGTCATGTTGACCCTTTTTTTTTTAGTGTACCAAAGATTAACGGAATAGTATTAAAATAAAAACGTAATACTAAAATGCCTCATGATTTGGTGCATGGATCAAATTTTCCCTTTTAATGCCTAATTGTAGTTAAAAGCAAATGTAAGGCTAATTAGTGGTGCTGTGTGCAATTACGGCTTTTGTGAGCAGACTCTCTGCCGCCGCAGCAGGTTTTTTTTTTTTTGCCCCCCCTCCCTCTTTTCTCTCTGTCTTGCAGTAGGACGTTTCCCCACTGAAAGGCTTCACGCTCGGATTAGCCGTGGCTCAATTGTGGAGAAAAAGTTCCTGCTAACTCGCGACATTTCTTTCACGCGTCTTCTCTTCTTCTGTTGTAATCCATGAAAACAAGATAATGCACAAAAACGTGCCTTTAGCACCAAAAATAAACAAACTCACCATTATAAAAATGCGAAATTCAGTTTTTTTTTTAAAAAGGGAAATAAATGGACAAAAGCAGCAGAATGTAAATAAAAACGATATGACAGTTTGTCAAATGAATTTATCTTTTTGTGCTTGTCTGCACAAGTTTTGCCAATGTTATCAGCAGTTTCTGCTCAAGAATAGCTTGAGGTATTTTGAGTATAAATCCGTCCAAAGCTGCCAGACGCATACACACACACACACACACACACACACATGCATACGCATGTACGCAGCATATGCTAAATACAGATAAGAGTATTCCTAATAGATCTGCAAAAAAAAAAAAAAAAAAAGTCTAGTCGCAGCGCAGCTCAATGGATGTGCTTTGAATGTAGTTGATAAGTTGGCTTAAGCTTGAATGCTGTAGCCCGATGCAACATTGTGCAACTGGGGCCCGCTCCATCACAAAACTCGCCTTCCAGTAAAGACCCCCTTTCTGGGGGGGCTGGAGAAGGGGGGGATTAGAGAAAAGCCTTCCAGATCAGCTCATGTCTTACTATAATTTATGATTAGAAAGGGAGGAAAAAGCAGCACGTCGGAAAATATATTTTTTTGCCTTTATCTATTTTGTTCCGGTAGAAAAGCGAAAGTAGGGCCAGGGGGTGTTTGCTCACATTTTGTCCAGTTTTACTTTTTTTTAAGCCTCTTGGTATTGGATAAATTCATAACACATCTAGGTTTATCGCCATTTTTGAAGCTGATGGGTGAAAACTGATTAGATTGATTGAATTATAGCTAGCTAGCTAGCTAGCTAGATGGATAGCTAGCTAGCTAGCTAGATATAGACAGACAGACAATCCCACTGGAATCATTGTATATATTTCTTTATTCGTCAAAATGTTTGTATTTAAAAAAAAAAAAGTAATTGACTTGACTTTTAGAGAACATTTATTTTTAAAAAAGAAATCGTTTTTTTTTTCTTCTGTGCAATATGAAAGTTTCCGGGGTGCTGTCGGTGAGTCAGGAGGGCATCTCTTGGCTGCCTCCTTAATAAGCTGCTTGTGCGGGCCTCTACTGTAATATATTGCAGCAATAAAGCAATTCCAAAGCCAGCCTGGCCTTTTGACCGGCGCTGAGAGTGTGGAAAGCAGCAGGCCCACCTCTGCTAACTAGGCTGCCTCTCTAATATGAGATACCTGTCCCTGGCTTTTCACAAGGTGGGGGAAGAGTATAGCAGGGAGGGGTGGGGTGGGGGGGGGGGCGAGGCTTAGCGCTTGATATTTTCATTTGGTCCCCGCAAGATGCCACCGTGCCGCTTTAATCTCGTGTTTGACGTCGGAGCGCTCTGTTCATGAAAAGTCAGACTCAACTTTGACCCGAGGGGAGGTGCCGTCATAGAAAAATGACAGTGGTGGGTAGGAGAGAGGGGCGGTGGGGGGGGGGTCTATCCTTGACCACCTCCCATTGGCCTGCCAAAGACTTTCCTGCGGCCTTCTTAATCAGGTGGGACCCTTCCCTCTTACCCACGGACATGTATTCTCCCCATCCAGCTGCGAATTTCATTCCAAGAGGGCTCAGATATCCGTAGATAAAGACACAGGGCGGACATCTTCAAAGGAGGCAGGAGATGCTGCTTAGTTTTTCTAATTGATTAATTTTTAAAAAAGTTTAAAAAACGGTTCGAGCTGGGCGATGAATCCATTTCATCGATTACTGTGAACCCTTGTCTATTGCAAGGGGATACTTTACAGACCCACTTGCAATAGTTGCAAAATGCCTCACTTTGGACCCTACCAAAAAAAAAACTGGAGCTGTTCTTTCGCACATTTGAGTGATTAGCAGGCCTGACACAGATTTGATCAGGTAAATTGGATCGGCGGATATTTAGCATTTTTGTGCAAAATGGATGATCGGGTGCAGTGCTATAATGTGGCGGTTGAGCAATGATGTCATTGCAAAGTAAGAGGGCAAACACACAATCTCGTTCATTCCAAGGATCTTCTGTGAAGCCATCGTTAATAGTTTCTTAGCGCGGATTTTTTTTCAATTTTTTTTCCCATTATTTGTAAATAATTTTTAGAGGGCTTTTTTGTTGTTGTTGTTTTTTTGGCGGGGCGAGTGTTTCCCCCTGTCCCCCGTGTATTATATGTTAATCAGCATTTTGGATGAATTTTTGGGGTTCACTGGTTTTTTTTTGGCCTATACCGGGGGTCGGCAACACGCGGCTCCAGAGCCGCATGCGGCTCTTTGGCGACATCTAGTGGCTCCTGGAGCTTTATAAAACAATGTTTGAAAATGGAAAAAGATTTTGATAGTAGGCTAATATAGCTCAAATAGATATAGATCCATGTTGCAGCTCCGAAAAATGAGAGCTGTGGTGATGGCTTTTTAAAACGTACACTTTATTTATGCTTTTAACAGTCTCGACAAACACAGACACGTCTGCGTCCGACTCCGTGCCTTCTCGCTTCTCGTTCGACTCGAGATGCGTTCAAAGACAGCCTCCGAAAAACGGAAATTAATGATCACTTCACTAACACTAGGAAAAGCGAAAATAATGCATCAAAACAAAAAAATCAAGCGAGGAAATTACAAAATAAATTCTATGGGGGCGTTTGTGAACACACAACAAAGGAATGAATAACATAAACAATTCTGAGACAGTCCAGTCTCCTACATACATACAGCATGCGTTTCCTTCATTGTAAGTTTTATAGAAGGCTTTTATTTTTTGGCAGCTCCAGACATTTTTTTTTTTTTGGGTCCTATATGGCTCTTTCAACATTTTGGGTTGCTGACCCCTGGCCTATACTGTCCTTGGGCATCTGATCGGATCTGTGATCGGTTCTCTTATTTATTGAAGGTTGTTTGGTGTCATCAGTATTCAAGCAAATCTAGAATTGATCACGGGGTCGAAAAATGATCTTTTCCCACTGGCAACGCACTCACCTCAAGTCATTTTGCAGTGTAAACGTGCATGTGTTCACCGCTAATGACTTCCTCGCGATTAGCGCTACTGCTTCTTCTTCTTCTTCTTCTTCTTGGTGTTTTCCTGTGCGGTTGTTGTGACGCGCGGCACACAAACAAGCCACTTCTCCACCGCCCGCTGATTGACGGGCGGGATCAATTGCTCCCCATCGCATCCGTGTCAGTCTATTAGGGCGCCGGCCGCTCTAATGATAGGCTGCTCTCTCCAGCAGATTATAGAGCGGAGGCAACAAAGACTCGCTATCGGCTATCATTGAGCAAAGCCTCATTTTCACTCACGGCGGGTAAACACACGCACAGATTACAATGTGGAGGTTCATATGGAATCGTCTACTCGTCTTTAATGGGGAATGAATTATTAATATGGTCGCATTAGTGAGAGACGGTGATGTTTCCTCGCTTTACAAGGAGGGAAATAATGATTTGATCCTCTTCTGGTTTTTTTAAGCGTGCTCACTCGGGAAGACATCCTCAAAGTGTTATCATTGTGTATTGATTATGGTCACATACATAGTATACATTTTGATGTATACATTACAAGTTTTTACCTGTCGGCCATTTTATTTATTTTTTCGGGAGCGAAATAAGTCTTTGACTTCCCGACAAATCAGCTAAAATTCTGTTTCCCAGAGATTGGCCGGTGCCCGTGTAACCAATTACTTCTCACAGTTGTTCTCGGGAATCTCTGTAATGAGATAAAAGAGCTATCGGGGGTCAATACCGTCGACCTGCACAAGGCTGGAATGGGTTAGAAAAACATCAGCACAAGCCTTGCTGAGAAGCGAACTACTACTACCGGCAATCATTTTCTTCAAAGTGGAGGACACACAAAATGAACATTTGCCCACGGCGCGTTGGTCCCAAGGTCTCGTGGGGTCAGGATGATCCTGAGAAAAGAAAATGGAGCAGCGTCCGAAGATATCTCAGGAACATTCATTCATTCCGATTCGAACGGAAGTCTTTCAAGAAAGACGCTTCCCCCCCCTGCAAACC
The DNA here is from genome assembly GCA_018466805.1 of Hippocampus abdominalis. Lineage (NCBI taxonomy): Eukaryota > Metazoa > Chordata > Actinopteri > Syngnathiformes > Syngnathidae > Hippocampus > Hippocampus abdominalis. The sequence goes on along the minus strand of CM031697.1, from coordinate 6,711,976 downwards.
ATTGTGATGAGATTGATTTGCAAAATTCTTGACGGAAACTGAAAGTCCAATTCAACTTTCCTCGGCGATCGCTTGGAATTGGATCAAGATGCTTCTTGAGACACATGGGGCCATCTCGATTGTTCTCGCTGAGGAAAGGTTTTCCATCCAAGGTTATCGTTAGCTCCTCAACATTTGCAGCGCTTTGCTCTTTGGGGGTCCCGATCGCATTTGTTGCGCCAACAAACGCAGCGGCGGAGGTGATGCCGTATTGCTCGACTTTGGGTTTCATTGGACTTTTTTTCCCAGAGCCTTCTCGGAGTTATTTAGATCTTCACTGGCAAACTTAAGGCATGCCTGTAAACACGGTTTCATGAGCAGGGGAAAACCCGCCCGTGTATAAATCCAACCTATGGGAGCCAAAAATTGGGTTGAGGTGCAGGGCGTTGCAAGACTTATTTCACTCAAATGCGCAACTTGCGTGTTTTTCTGCATTTTTGACTGATGTCGATGACTGTTCGTTTCTTTGCAAGTGAGCAATCTTACAAATTCAGCAGGGGATCAAATAATTATTTCCCGTGTGTGCGTTTATGTGTGTGTGTGTGTGTGTGTGTGTGTGTGTGTGTGTGTGTGTGTGTGTCACGATAAAAGCCTTTCCCCTGTTGGCACATATTGGAAGTCATCAAAACAACAGGTGTTTCCTTAAAGAGCCCCCCACCACCACCTACCCCCCACCACACACACACACACACACACACACACACACGCACGCACACACTCCTCTCTGTGTAATTGTAGTTGTCAAGTGAACCCAACACGGGCCCGCTCGCTGCCAACATGACTGCGGTCCAAACCAAGAAGTGCCAATAACGTTTAACCGGTGTTCCTCCATTTTTACACTCCATCAAAGTTGGATTGAATTCATTGGAAAGAAAAAAAACAAAAACAACAATTCGACTTCCGGCAATCGGCGTTCCCTTCGCATTGACCTGGCGCACGCCGCATTCAATTACCTGTGGTAAAAATTGGATTATGGGGGGGGGGGGGGGGATGTGGCGCACATCAACTGAGCCCCTCGCCCTAAGTGGCGCTGTTGTGTCGCATCGGAGTTGGAAAAAGATGACACGAGAACTCGAGGCGAGACAAAAAGACGAGGGTGGGTGAGGGGGGGGGGGGGCGGCTAATGAGACTGGTTAGCGATTCAAATTTATGGAAATGTTATTAATTACAGGCACCTATCTCTCACGGCGGCCATTTGGCGCTAAAGGTAATTACGGGTGACAGTGACAGACACGGAACAAGCCAAAGCGATCAAAGAAAACAGAGGAAAGTTGCGCGGCAAAGCGGGCCCGGCCGCGGGCTAGCGAGCCTCATTAAAGTCCCACTGTGTTGATCACCAATTAACCTGCTTTGTTTTTGTGCTTTTGATGCCAAGCCGACACTCCCCTCAGCTCGCGGCCCCCAATGGAGGGGGGGGGGGGGGGGGGCGTGAGTCGTAGGTGACCCGGTCCCGAGTGGTGCCCGATGGCGAGGCCAGAAGCGTTGATTGCTCCTCCTCGCAGGAAAGGAGTGACTGACAGCTTGGCGTTGGCCAACCTCAGCGGGGAATAATTAAAGATGATATTTCGGTGAGCGTCATGTGCTGAGGTGATGGATTGACACAAACTGATTGTCTCGTTTGCAGCCCTCTAGAATGAAATTAGAATATTTCGGAAGGGACGCTGATTGGATAAGAATCACGTTGGGCTAACACAAATATCGCAGGTGTAACATACAGTCGTACCTCGGTTTTCGTCCATAATCCGTTCCAGAAGGCTGTTCGAAAACCGATTTGTTCGAAAAAAAACGAATCTACGCTCTTTAAAAAAAAAAAAATCTTTCTTGAAAACGTCCGTTCACAATGGAACGCTCCACGAGGAAGCGTCACTGCCTCGTGCAAGGAAGGCGAGAGGAGTCAAATGGTGCATTCAAGTGCGCTCAGTTTGTTCGAGAACCGAAATTCGGTCATCATCCGAGGCATAAAAAAACTCAAAATTTTTGGTCGAAACCCAATTTGGTCGAGACGTTCGAAAACCGAGGCTTGACTGTATTTCAAGATGAATCCCACAATATCGGTGAAATTTACAAACTTGATATCTTTTTCCCCCCAACTAGCATAAATTATTGTTTAAACCAGGGGTGTCAAACTCACTTTAGTCGCGGGCCAATTTGGAGTTACAATTTCACTCGGAGGACCGTTATGACAGTGAAACCACAAAATGATCGCTTGTACACAACAAATTAAAAGATGACTAGTTTTGAAATAAAACAAGTCAATTATAATAGTTTGTTCAATTATTGTCCAAGTGAGTATAAACAGGGTCACCAAATTATTGCAAAATCCCAACGTTATGTGTGACACATGACAAGTTGATATTTCGGTACAGATTTGAGCAAGTTGACACACATGATTTGCTTTCGCGGGCCACATCAAAGGACCTGGCGGGCCGGATCTGGCCCCCGGGCCTTGAGTTTGACACCTGTGGTTCAAACCAACACCGTACAACTCTATATTTCAAACTTTTCTTTTATTACCCTGACAAATAATCCGCTGCAGATGATTTCAGTTCAATAAATAAATAAATGCACCGAAAGTAGTCATTGTACCTAGAACCTGCGGCCAAGACTCTTCCGCTAATAACCCAGGCTAAACTTAACCCCTTGCCGACATTCAAATTATATCACTTCAGCATACTTCCTTGACACCAATAGATCTTCCGACAAGGATTTGGCACCGTCTTCTGGCATCTTCGGGCATTCAAAATGAGCACCAAAAAAAAAAAAAAAAAAAGCCAATAGGTGAGTTTTGCCAGTGAATAGGTTGCACCAAAAAAAAAAAAAGCTCACATTGAATAGACTGCCCAAAACGTGTTTGTTCGAAGTGTGTCGTGAGTCAAATGAGCAAGGCATCAATGACTTGACTTCCATCACTTGGTGACTTTGTCTGGGCGGGCGTCTCATTTGAACTTTTTCATTTTTTTTTTGTGCATCTGAGGGACTCTCAGATGCTAAATGCATGACGAGCACCGATTACATCATCACAATTTACCCGAAAACGGTTTTGCCAATGCTGTTGCTCTTTAGAGTAGATCCTCATTGCGAGAGAAATTGATCAAGCTAATTATTTTTGAGCAGCTCGCACGCGACAGCCTCGCTGGCCAACAAATCAAATTTTTAATCAAAGCAACAAAAAAAAAAAACATGCTGAAAATTTAACAACCGTCGCACTTTTGTTTGTCTCGCGTCACCCACGTCAATCATTTGCCTGCTGTGTTCATAAAACAGTAAAAATTGACTTCCCTGACTGATGATGTCACAGAATGCCACTGCAAAGTTCAGGCGTTTTTTTTTTCTTTCTTTTTTTCTTTCCCCACACCAATGACGATATGAAAGTGCTTTAATTGACTGGGGCTCAGAGAGGAAGATTAGCGCTTGGATGGAGATGAATAGGTGAGAAAATCTCCGGGCTGATTAGACGCCAACAAAATGGGTGGCCGCTCTCAACTTTTATTATGCTGCGATGGAGGTCATATTTAAAATGAGAGATTAGCCGCTCCTCACAATATTGGTGGATTATCAGCTACCTGCTACCCTGGCTTCGGGTCGATAAGAGTTTGACTGCATTTCAAATTAATTTTCCTCAGCTTTACAGCCTCCTATCTTGTTATTGATCATGCCGTTAATCCATAACCAAGCTCATCCTTTCCCCTGCGGAACGAGCGGGTGGGGAAGGGGAGGGAAAAAAAAAAAAAAAAGGCTCAACGCGGGTAGCACCGACTAAGAACTCGAGTAGACGTACAAGTTCCTCCTTCACTCCTCGCATTGATTTCCATGACAGCGGGAGCTCGTCACACCTCGGCTCCTTTATCTGTTTGTCTTCTCCAACAGAGGGACCTCCGCTGCGGGTGAAATGTAGCCCGTGACCCTCGACCCTCGGGGTCCGGCATTTGTCTCCAGTGCAGTGACCACAAACAACCCCTGGTTTTGCTGTAAATGTCAGCGCGGCGCCGTCTCCGCCCTCTCGCCTGTGAAGCACAATGCTGCGCTCAAGCTGCACTAATGGGACACTTTGATGGCAGCGCCATCATCACTTGTCCTGTTTGCTTGATAGCCGCGCATCCACTTGCTGTCTCTGGTGAGCTCTCTTCCTGTGCACCATGTCCTAGTGACACAAAAAAAAAATATATATATATATATATATATATATATATATATATATATATATATATATATATAATATTTTTAAACGCTGGTCATGCGTTTAGCATCTGGGAATACATTTGTGCTATCCCCCACCACCCCAAAAAAAATATATAAAAAAAATATATATATGCATATATACACACACACATATATATATATATATATATATTTATATATAAACACATATATATATATATATATTTATATATAAAATATATTTATATATTTCTATATAAAATATATTTATTTTTTATATATAAAGAAATATATATATATATTTTTTTTCTTTTTTGGGGGGGTGGTGGGGGGATAGCACAAATGTTCACAGGTCTAAAGTTGACATCACCAGGTCAATTTCATTTCAAATCTATGTATATTATAATTTATTTAATATACAATACCAAGTGTATTTTTTTAAGATATATACCAAAAATATATACTGTTTTTTCATTCTTTCCCCATCTATTTGCTTACATTTTACAAACTTTTTTTAATGAAAATATATGCTGTAATTTTTAAATATTTTTAAATTACTTTTTTGGGAGCTAATCTGTTTACTTGATGACCAGTTTAATGGAGGATAAATGGGTAAACAAAACAATAAATGAACGTCAAGGCACATTTGCACATTGTTCACTTGGGTTTTCTTTAGTTTAACCCTTTCATGTACTCTATAACCAGATAAACTGTCCACTGTAGTAACCGCTGTCCCCGAAAGGGTTAACCCTCCAGAAAATAATGATAAAACGAAACACTATGTTTCATTTACTTGATGTTGGACTCCCTAAACATATTTTTCTGTTATTTTAGCTGACGCAGTAACATTTGTCATTAAAGAAACAATGATATCACTCATCATTGACCCCCCACACACAAGATGATGAGAGGCTTAAACTATTAACACGGGTCAGTGTGACTGGCAACATAATTTGGATGATGAATAAATAACACATCTTTTTCCAAGAGAAATGTGGACAGAAGGGGTTGGGAACTTCCGGCGCGTGGGCCATATCTTGTCTCCAAGATGATTGCCCTGCAATGCCATTCGAAAAACAGATAAAACCGCAGAGATTATGTGAGTTTAAAAAAAAAAAAGACTATAAGCCATTAACCCATATTAGCATCATAATAATTATGACCCACAGAAGACCTGTGTTTTTTCGTTTTGAATTTTATTTTATTTTTTTAGTAAATGGCCACTGGATAAAAAAAAGGCACTTCTGCTGTAAATATTGCTGTTGAGTTGCAATTAGTTGGAAATCATACCCGCAAAAAAAAAAAAAACCCAAACACACCTTTTGAAAAACTGTCAATGGCCACTGATGGAGAGCAAAAGGTTCCCCATCTCTGAAGTAAATGCAATTAGTGTGCAATTAGTCGCATCTGATATGAACGAAAAAGCACAATGGATGTCAAATTGCAACGAAATAAACCTTTAATTTAAATTTTTTTTTTTTTTTAATGCTTAACCCTTTTAGTTCGGTTACTACAGTGGACGGCCCATCATGTGATCAGTTTGCAGGTTATCATTATTGGTGCAGGAAAGGGTTAAATGGCACCGCTTTGGGACCCTCCCATTCTGTTAAGTCAAAGATTTGAACTTTTTTTTTTTTTTTAACCGTCCATGCTGGTCTCGTTGTCAGTTGTTGTGATTCATGGTGGGAAGACATTGTTTGCAATGCATCCAATTTTGAAGCACCGTGTCAGACACACCCTTCCCCCACAACCCCACCCGGCCCTCTCTCCTACAAACACACACACACAAACACACACACACACACACACACACAAACACACACGTTCCGTCATCGGCGGGCCTCCCGAGGTCGACGTCTGTGCGTTGGGACTCCATTGTTGCCCACCGCTGGATAATGCCCTTATTAATTGTACCTCTTTGTAAGGTGTCAGCTGCAGCGTCCGATTGAGATGGATGGATCTCTGGAGTGCGCTCGCTCGCTCTTGCCGCACAGCCTGCAACAGCGAGCGGGCCGCCGGGCCGCGGCGCGGCGCATCCACCCAACCGCTCAGATAAATGCATTTCTTTTCGTGAGTCCATCGAAAGAAACATCATTTTAATCCATTGATTGTTTTTTACGCGCGTCCTGTAGTTAATTAGGTGCATCGAGTGTCTCTGAGGTGATCAACAGCATTGACATCAAATCCTTTCCCTCTCATTAAAGGAAACAAAGTCATTCCAGTTCATTGATGCGCATTCTTCCCGGCCGACGCTGGTTTGAGCTGCACTCTGGACGGCTTGGTCCTCCTGGGCACAAACGTGCAGGTCTGATGGGAAACACGCTCAAACTCGTTTTGTTGTTGTTGTTGTTCGGTGAATGAATGCTTTTTGTTGATGCGATTGATGGCATTTACCTGTTTGTTGGTGGTGAATCAAGTTGTATGATTTTGTTTTTGCGTTAATGTAAAACATTCACCTTAGTTTCAATCGGTGATATTTGGATATTCATGGATTGGATCATTCCTAGGGAAAAAAAACAAAAATCAAAATTTCAGGTGCAGACTTCCAATGTCCATATTTGGTCAATGTCATATTTTTTTCCACAAATGAATGCGACCGGGCAGTCCCCATGTGGGTCTGTTATTTTATTTTATTAGACTTTTTTTCTTACTAATTCAAACCTAAAATGTTGAAATTGGCATGAGAACTTCAACCATGCAAAGTTTGATTTTTTTCCCCCCCGATAGATGCTGTGTATTAATTTGGAGAGAAAAACACCAATGACACAATTGGACACTGATTATCAAAGGTTTTGAATATTTTCATTTGTTTTGAAGTTTGCTCTCTAAATGCTTGGAGAATACCGCATTTAGCATGCCTTGTGATTTGTAGCTGTTGTGTGGAAAAAGAAATCCATCTTAATGCTTATTATTAAATACTGTATTACTAAATACATTACTACCGGTACATTTATTATTATTTTATTTTTTTTATGGTCAGTCTCCTTCCCCTTTCCTCATGTACGCTTCCTCATTATATCACTTGAGGTGAGGTCACATACTGAAGAAATTTGGAACAGTGTACAGTTGGCGCATTAAGCTGTGGGTCAAATTGACCCATTTGAAAATCAAAAGGGGAAAGAATATTTAAAGAAAAATTTGATACTCATATTCAGCTTTCCTTTTTGTATATTTGATCTCTAAATTAAAATGAGATTGCATTTATGATATGTTTTGATAACCAAGCAGACCGGGTTACTGTTATGTTCTGGGTCAGAATGACCCGCTTGAAAATCTTTTATTTCTTCTTCTTAATGAGTTTAAATTTATTCTGCTTACCTTATTTTTCTTTCTTTTACTTCTATTTTTGAACTGGATGAATGCTTAATTTTCGAACAATTTTTTTTTTTTGGAACCATTAAAAAATTGAATTGGCATTTTTTTTTTCCCTTGAATATTTTTAAAGATGAAAAACAGAACAGTTCACGTTGACCCCCCGTGAACTGTGTTGTCAAGCAACAAACGAAACAAACATGAAATACAATCTGTGTGATTCGAATGACCAAGTTTCCTGAACTGTCACATTATTTTCTTGTGCATTGACTGCACAGGCAGACAAGCGAAGCGAGAGAGTGAGACTGAAAAAAAAATCAAAATACTCAACATGAAATGGTCCATGCCCCCTCAGATCGCATTGAAGAGAGGCTCTGCACATTTTGAAAGTGTCAATTGTTTTTTTTTTTTAGTCTCTTCAAGTGTGGCTGGAATGTTTGAATTCCGGCATTAAAGTGCAGCGCCCGCTGAGTTAAATTACGGTCTCGCGGGGGCCCACCGGGTGGGAGTAATCAATAAGAATACACGAGGGCGCCGTGTAGGGCGTCTGCTCTGAGCAGCGGGGACGCCGCCGCCCCTTAGCCTGTTGTCCCCTCACCCCCGCCAGCAGGTTAGATAAATATGATCGTGAAACTGGGGGGCACGCTGGATTATACGATATCAATGTGGAATCGGCCAAGTGCTATTACACTCTCCTGGCCCACTGTGAGTACTATTGACAAGGTTGGCTTTGAACGTTGCTCTCTTTACTCACCTCGGCCCGCCTTCCCTCCTCCCTCCCTTCCTTCCCCGTCGTGCAAGCACCACAGCGGGACTCGGGGATCCACGGCTGGATTTGCACTGTATGTCCAAGGGCCCGATTAATTCCTCTATCCCATTTTTTTTTTCCCGTGTCTACATTTGTGGCAGGTTTCCCATGTGGATGTGATCGCATATCTAAGCTTCAAACACCAGGCCCGGTCAATACGGATGTACAGTAATCCCTCGTTTATCGTGGTTAATGGGGACCAAAACCACCTGCGAAGAATGAAAATCCGCAAAGTAGCAACCAATTAACATATATCATATTTATTTATTTATTTTTAAGTCCGCAAACGGTCCGCGAGAAGCGGCGAAAGTCAGCAAAACAACAGCGAGTCACATAGAGCAACATATACAGTACTGTATTCCATGTATATGAAAAAAAACAACAACCATTTTTCATGAATATGTTTGAAAAATCTGCGATGCACTGAAGACGCGATAAACAAAACCGTGAAATAGCGAGGGATCACTGTATGCAATTATCCATAAAAATCCAAATATTTAAGGGTATGGATCATTTTCTGTCAAGTTTGCGACACAGAACCCACGCTGTGATCTTAATACAGTCAAACCTCGGTTTTCGTCCATATTCCGTTCCAGAAGGCTGTTCGAAAACCGAAATTGTTCGAAAACCGAAACCATTCTCTTTTGAAAATAAAAATGTTTATTGAACACGTCCGCTCACAATGGAAAGTAACACGAGGAAGCGTCACTTCCTCGTCTACCCGAGGAAGCGTCACTTCCTCGTGTAAGGAAGGCGAGAGGAGTCTAATGGTTCATTCAAGTGCGCTCAGTTTGTTTGAGAACCGAAATTGGTTCATCATCCGAGGCATAAAAAACTCGAAATTTTTGGTTGAAAACCAAATTGGTTGAGAACTGAGACGTTCGAAAACCGAGGTTTGACTGTATGTTTGTTTGAGGGTTTTTTTTTAAACAACCTACAGCGTTGGTTCAGTGGATTCCATCTGACACCGCAGCTAGTGCACTTCCTTGCCTGCCAATTAGCCGCCATGCAGCTCGCCGCTTGCTCATACAGTAACCTCATAGCGCTGATGCACTCGCACTATTGATTGACTTTGGTGGCGCTGGAGGGCACGGGGAGGTGAAACCTAAAAGGCCATTATCGGCATCCTCTTTGGATGGACCCGAGACGGCCTTTCTGGCAGGTCGCAACCTCCCCCTGGCCTTTGTGTAAGCAACCCCCTCCTCTAGCGTCACGATCACGCTTGCGTTAAACCACGCGCGGCTCAAGAAAGATGCTCCACGTTGATGTCTCACATGTGAATAATCTCGCCATCAAATGACATTCGACCGCGGGCGAGACTCCAGCTCGTCGCCAAATACGTCCATTGAAAAGCATCTCCGAGTCGCTGTTTTCTTCACGCAGAGACAACCGAACCTCGCAAACTTGGACGCAAATTCAAAGCTGTTCTAGTCTATCACTAATTCATGAGATATTTATCATAAGGTGCACTTTCCACACACAAAATGCGCCATTCTTCAATACAAAGGGACCATATCGCTGTCGTCGGGCGGAATCCTCCAAAATCACCACTTTTCAAGGAATCCCCAAAAACGTCACATTTGGTCAACGTCGTCAATAAGTGCAAGCCATTTTTTAAGAGTGGTCAATAATTTGTAAAAAAAAAAAAAAAAAAATGACACACACGTGTGGACTGACCAGTGTAAGGAGTTGTGGAAAAAAATATGACATTAAAATATGACATGAAACAAATTGTGACATAGGAGGTGTCAGGCCAACGGCAGCGAAAAAACGTTCCCTTCTCACAGGCTTCGAAACTGACTAAAATCCAATATTAAACACACCAAAAAAAAAAAACCCAAAAAATAGAAAAGGTATGCATTGTCTGGTCACACGCATGTGCCTTTAAGAGGCGGGGCCTGGAGGGGTGCCATGTTTGGTCAGCGAGTCTGCATGAGTGTTTCTCTCTGTTTTACTGTTTTGTTGGCCTTCATAAACAGATGGAAATTGCATCATTGACTGTGGCTCTTCTTTCCCACATGCTAAGGCATTACCTAAGTATACTGTAAAACCCCATTAAAAAAAAAAAAAAAATCCTAAAAATAAATTTTGTGGGAACGTCAATTAATTCTGCAACTAAAAAAAAAAAAGTACTGAATGTCTCTAATTGCCTTCAATTTTGATGACGGATCCATGTACAGTATTGACATGATAATATAAGCAAAACACAGTCTCTCTGGTTAAATTGGATTGTTCTTTATGTGTTTTTGAAAGGTTCCTATAACGTGTGTCAAGTCGTTAAGGCCTCAACATGCCCTAACAGACAGACAATTTCTGCTTGTGAAGTGCTCCCTGATGGAAATGAATAGTATGAATTTTAGAGGTCCCCCAACACAAGTCCCACCCAAAATTCACTCAGTAGCGCCCCCTGGAAAGTTAAATAATTAAATAATCTATTACATGACTAGACTGCTCACACGCATATATTCTCTCTGTTCCAAACGACAACTTTATTTAATTCACGGTGTTTAGTTGGGGATATTCTCAGCTTCTTCTTGCTCTGAATTAGATGGCATCTCTTCTATTAGTGCTCAGTGCTGCCCAGCATGTTGTGGCACAATGTGGTATTGCACTGAAGGCGCGCAACCCAAAAATAAATCCAGACTGTTAAAGGAAATCAAAACTGGGGCAAAAGATAGGAAAAGGCACATGCGGGAAGTCTTGTGGAGATGATATTTTCATTCTGTGGATCAATCCAATCCAATCCTGTTTTTTTTTTGTTTTTTTTGGTGACGTGAGTGTCACGAGCTCATTTGCATAAGGTCAGAGTCGAGCCTCCTGATTAAAGTTTGGCGCCTTGTCCCGTCTCTTAGCAACACTACATTTCACCGTGCGCATTTCCAGCGCTCCTTGTGGGCACTTATCTCTTGCTCTCGTCTATAATGAAATGCCAACCAGCTCGCCGAGGCGACGACGAGTGCGTGGATTTGCTGGCAATCAATACGGACACGGCGCCACCTCTTCTACTCGCATGTTGTGCTTGTGAAAAAGTGTGCCCAAAAGAGAGTGAAACCAACAGGTAATTGGAGACACCTGCCAAACAAGACGGGGGTGGAGAGGTGCAAAGGTGGCCAGCGATTAAAAAAAAAAAAAAAAAAGAGATGGGTGGGGGGCTTTTTGAAGAATAAAAGGATTTGATATTTTGAGGGAAGAAAAGACTGGAAGGTCACATTTAGGACAATCGTGACTGCCACAAAGACAAGATGAGCTCCAAGTGTTGTTGATGTTGTTGTTGGCAACTGGAGCAAAGTCATCATCCATCCCATAATTAACGCCCCCCCACCACTACTACCACCACCAACCCATGATGAGGATGATGACTTGCATCATTTTGCTCTGAAAGCAAGGGTCAAAGGTGCAACTTGGATACATTTAGCACATTGTCACCACATCAGCAGGTTCTCTTCTGCAGCGCTCATGTTTTGCTAGTAGAGATTACAGGCGATTCCCCCCATCCCCCCAATGTCTGTAGTATATATTTATATTTGTAAGGTTTTAATTTACACACACAAAAAAACATACCACAGGGCTATTTACACGAAAGTGGACATTGGAAAAGTATCACTTAGTTCTGGTAAGCATAATCTAAAAAGTCTGATTATTACATCGTTTTAGAGTTTCATGAAGTTGCAGAGTTTGTATTTCAATATAATATATGCATGCGAATTTAGGTTAAAAAAAATTCTGCGTTTTTAAATTGACAACATGTCACAATGGTTGTTTCAATATTTCTTCATATTTTGTAACGTTTGCAATATGTCCAGGCAACTCTTTTCTTTCTCTTCTGTGTGCGCGCGCGCGCGTGTGCGTGTGTGTGTGTGTGTGTGTGTGTGTGTGTGTATGTTTCCTCCGTGATTAAAATGTCACCAAAGGACTAATGATTGGCTTTTTAATCGTGACCCGATCCGCCCCCTCCTTGTGCACCCACAGCGTGAGAGTCCACCCACGCAAAATGTTGTCCAGAACAAATCTTTTTCTGAACCTTATTGACTGCTGAAGCAGTGTGGAGGGGGCGGAGTCAGCAGCGCACAAGATTGCCCAATCACGTGTGACGACGAGGACAAGTGTTGTCACGTGACTCGGTGCTGGATCTTCTGGGCGGTAAAAGCTTTGGAAGAGATACCATTTTTTTCTTGTTAAAACGTCAAAAAAAAGCACAAAGATTTACCTTGTCAACATTTCTAGTGAAATATCATAAAAACGTGACATCATCTGAAAGTTATAAATACAAATATAGAATGTATATCCAGGACTATTTTCAACAATGTATTGAAGCTAATACAGTAACTGCCTCTTCTGTTGTTTTGGCGGCATATGAAAATGTATCAAAATACATTGTGTGTGTGTGTGGGGGGGGTTCTTCAAATGTGCCATAAACCCTCATTCCGTATAATTATTTTGGATGCTAAACGTGAAGTGTCTTCATCTTAAAATGTTGTGTGAGATTTATGAGGATGTTTGTCATGTGGTGAACACTCTGAAAGGGGATGGGGGGGGGGGGGCTGCAGGTGGGGGGGGGGGCTGCAATGTAACTCAACAATTCACAAAACTTTGATTCAGCGGATGCGTTACCCGTACTGATTTGAGTTTGTTGAAAGGCTTCAAGCGGAAGATTCTGATAATCAACAACCTGACTGGCTAACATTGAACATTGCTGCTAATATTCACACAAATTGGGCCAACTTTATTTTTCAGTATTTGTGAAAGGTTGGTTGACAGCTTGACAAACAGCAGCCAGGCCATCATTTCATCGGTCCTATAGTGTACTCCCTGCAATCATATCAAAAACAGTTTTCGGGTTTGCTTTTGTTGGTCAAGCTAAAGGGAGGTCACGCTAATAATAGCCGAGGTCAGCGGCGGGAGCCAGCCAGTCTCCTAGTCACCATTCATTAGTGCTCACTTAATGACACACACACACACAGCGCAACACAGGGGGAAATGCCAGACCATTGATGATGTCATCAACACATGACAGCAGTTGGACTGGATAAAGAGAGAGAATATACAGTATACGCTGTTGTACTGTTTTTCATGTTTCAATCTTGTGTGCTGTGTCGACGCCTCATTTTGCTGCTACTGGGTTTGTTTGTTTGTTTGTTTGTTTGTTTGTTTGTTTGTTTCACCAACCACAGTGAATTCATCGGATGTAATCATTAGCCGTGTTAGCATGCCACCTGTCATGAATCCACTTTGTAGCAATAGCTATGCTAGCATACCCCTGTGAATGATGTATCGTGAACTACTTCATTGCAGGGGATACGTTTCAGAGCTAATCGCGTTAGGGGAAAGTCTGAAATACTGTATAGAGAGACCATGTGAAAAAAAAAATCTGTTATATAGTTTTACCCATCCCACCTTTTTTAAGCCTATTAAACCATGCTTACATTTATTAAAACACTTTTAAATGTATTCTCAGCACCAGCTCTTAATTGTTAAAATATCACATGAGGACACGAAAATAAAAAGACTTCCACATTCTTCCAAATAAGATTCAAAGTGTGCTAGCTTGAGGGTCAGGTTACTTTAACTGAGCACTTTACTGTGAAAATTGACATGTAAAATAATGCCATATGCCAAAATGCCATAGATGGACAAACACAAATTAGAATAGGGGATAAGAAACCTCCAACAACTGCTACTTTAACACTTACAGAGCTGCAACACAAACAAACAGATCATACAACAATCGTATTCAAATGTATATTCTCTGCTCTGTGGGGACAACAGATATTAATGTTTAAGAATACATTATTATTTGTATGTTTTGTTTACCCGAGTCCAGTGGTTGATCTGGTGGACTACAGTATTCAGTTGGCTTTGTTTCAGATCTTTTGTGCATTAACCTTGTTTGCTCTGAGTGCCACTCCGCCCCCACTGTCATATGGTGTTCCACAGGGTTCAATTTTGGGTGCCCTGCTGGTTTCATTTTTTTTACTGCCCCTGGGTTCCATCTTGAGAAAGCATGGTATTTCCTTTCACTGCTATGCTGATGACCGTCAGATCTATGTCCAACGGAGCAAAAAGGACGTTTTTGCCTGGAGGCCATTTTTGTCCAGTCTGGATTAAATCAAAGCTTGCATGGCATTAAACTTCTTGAACTTCAACGAAAGGAAAACAGATTTTATGGAGTTTGGACGCAGTGGCCCTTGTTCATTCCAACCTGTTTACTTATTGAGTCCGCCTTGCAGAATTATCCATGTTAGCGTAACGTTAAAAAGATGATGTAGCGCACTCAAATGCAGTTTTTGCGATGGACCTCGTACATTTAGCAACAATCGTGCCACCAAAAACAGAAATTATCTCAAAGGCTTAAAGCCACACTACAGTCCAAGTCAAATTGCACAAACACACAGACACTATTTTGGATGTGATTAGCTGCGTACGTCATTCACAATGAAATACACCCTTATTCAGTCGGTGGCCAACACAATGAAGACGACCGTCTTGCCGCATGTCTGATAATGACCACACTGATAACGCCTCTTCTTCTTTTATATGAGAGCAAAAAAAGACATTTGGTCAAGGAAATTGAGCATGTGGCAGCATTCATCATGTTTTATTAAAAATACCCCTTATGGTTGGGTGTTTATATGATGTACCTGTATGGTCATGATACACCTAAAATGTGTGTTATTATCAATGGTAAACATGCTCATCGCTAGTGTAGCAGCGGAAAGTCTTGATAAAGGATACATAGGTAAACTTTTTGTGCTCACTGGCAACGTTTGAATTGGAAAAATGAGCCGCGCCATTTTTAGATGAAATATTGTTTTAATGTGTATGTAAAAATAGTTTTTGTAATAATTCATGCTCATTTTGAATTGTATTAATGATTTTTTTTTATTGTATTTGTGAAATTGTTTCATTAACAAGGCAGTATTTTTGTGTTTCAAAGAAATTAAAGGATTATTTAATGCAATAACATTAGTAGAAAAAATGTGGGCTATAAATGCATCTCAAACCATTTTTGGGAAAACAAATATTTTGAAACGCAATGACTCATGTCAATTCTTTTTTATTTATAATTAATTTAATTATGACCCAACTAATTATTTTAAATAAATATGTAATCTATTTTTAAAAATATTTTTTATAATAAACAATTTGAAACAAAAAATTAATAAATGCATTTTAATTAGCATTTAGTAGAATAACGACTTATTGCAATAACTATGAGTTTACTTTTACAATTAATAGGTTGATTAACAATTATTTTATGCAATGAAACAATGGTAAATTTATTTTTCTTCATTTTGTCTTCATACTTTTTTACAATAATTTTTTTAACAAATGATGTAGTTGAATAAATAAGAAATCGGGCGGCTAAAAGAATGAAGCGGTCCATATGTGGCCCGCAAGCCACGCTTTGCCTCAAGTGTATTTTTTGCTGTCATTACGTCCAGATGAGTGAAGCTGTCAGATGGATAATACGAGCTTTCAGTCGCGCGATGTGACACTTCTCCCCCATTCCGGCATGGCGGGGTCACGCCAAAATTGAAAGTGACAGTGGGAGCGGCATGTTCAACTGATTGAACCAAAAGCTGTCACTACCCAGATCAGAGCTCTTTAACACCACGCAACCCTCGGAGCGCAAGGCTTTCTTCTCAAAGTCCCGCTAAGAACCACAAGAGATGAGGGCCTCACCCAAAAATTGCTTCTTGGATACTCATCTAGAGTTCTATCGACATTGAAAAGCTGGAGCATGTGATCAAGCCAAAAACAAATGTCTTAGTCAAGATTAGTTTGAACTGAGTCCGTTGTGTCAATGTCCGCCGTAACCACTGAGCTAATGCTAATGTCACAAAATTGCTTTTTTTCGCATTTCTGCATTAATTTAAGTCTGTAAGTTGAATCTGCCTCGTAGCATTAGCCACATTGGCTGTGTTAGCATGAAGTTAAAAACAAGGACAAATATTCATGTCAACAAGCACAGAACATTGTGTTCCATCCTGTAGCATTATCTATGTTAGCCATGTTAGCATGTCACCATAAACTAGTCTTAAACACATTCTCAGAATGATTAATAAGTGTTGACATCTACAGTCTGGTGCTGTGCTAATTTAAACCAGTGGACTATCCAATTGCTAGCTTCCCACGTAGCATTAGCCACCTAAGCCGTGTTAGCGCACCAGAACATGCACAGATGAATTTGTGTGTGATCCTTTTAATGTGATTTTTTTTTTTTCCCTCACCACAATGAAAATGAAGTCTCCTTCCACTTCGTTTGACGTTGGCTGGCATATTTATCAAGCATATACTGGCAATTGTGAACTATGAGATCATATATCGTCCTGTTGAAATGATCATCTTCAGAAACGGTGAAGATCATCTCCACATTGTTTTTTTTTTTCTCCATCAGCTTGTTTCCCGCTGAGAACCCTCCAGCGTAATAATGAAGAGCAGCAGAGAGCTGAAGAGCGACCACCACTGTAGCAAATTTGAGGGGATTTACGCCGAGATTTTGAGTGTGGCCAGCGGGAAGCACAGCACTGACAGATCAAGTGGCTTCAGACGGTATAAGAAACAAGACCACGTTCGCAGATTCACCTTCAAAGATTTTATTCGTAGCTTTCGATGTTGTGAGTATCCCAAATCATCCGTTTTTCAAGTTCGAAGCCGTCAATTGATTTAATTTGCTTTGCTTTGTGTTGTGAGTCATCATTTGAGGGACAAGCATTTTTTTTTTTTAATGGGGCATAAGGTACACACACAGGATATAAATGGAACAACATGACACCAGTTCCTTTTGCCACTCACTCGGCCACACCTCTTAAAGGCACATTTCAAATAGTACATAATGCAGTAGATTTTGTTTCATTATCTTTTTATACAATGCAGTACAATTTATCATTGGTGGTGTTGTGTTGTGGGCGTGGTCTGGGATGAAATAATGGCATTTCAATTATGAAAAATTATTTGAATATGTTGAGTTAGAAGATGGCGACATGTTGGTCGAATGGTTAGCACGTCCGACTCACAGTTCAGAGGTAATGGGTTCGATTCCGGGCTTTCCTGTGTGGAGTTTGCTGTATACCTTTTTAAATATGTTATAGTCCATACCAAACATTTATTAATGAGAGCATTACGCAATTGGAAAAAAATAAGACATTCCATATTTTTTTCATAGAAAAATTGAATTAAAAAAACTACAGAACACGTGAGTGATGACTCAACATTCCGCACACAGTAATATGGCATATTAGTCATTCAGTAAAAGGGAGACAAGTTCCAATTCATCCAAATCCTGCTTGTTGTTCTGCCCGTTTATGTTGGAAAAGAGCCAAAAACGAACTTCACTGCATCTCTTTGTGCCGCTTTCAATTCCCTTGGAAGAAAATTGGAGAGAACGTCGCACGTTTTCCACATTTGAATGTAAGTTTGATTCATCACTCATGTTTGCACGTGTGAAGGCCGCAGGTCCTCCGAGTCTCCCGACACATCTTCTGCCTTCCTTCACTGATCTCAGCTCCAAATGCAGCAAAGTCGTTTACGCGTATGACGTGTTATTTTCTTCTTCTCCTTTTGTTTCGTTGGTCTGGAAGCAGTCTTTGCTCTCCACCCCCCCGACAGCTGCACATCTCTTTATTCCTCTCCGGCACTTCGTTTATTGCAAAAGCTCTCAGATTCACACCTCTGCAAGTTTATTAAGTGCATACCCGCGTGGCAGAGTGCACCTCAAGGGCTTGGAGAAAGCGCGGGGAGGAAAAACATGCATCGATGTCACAGGGATTACGTATGCTGCTTCCAAAGTTGCGGCAAAATTTACTTTTACTGCATTTGAGACACACGGGGGGGGGGGTGATTGTAATTAAACGGGCACGGTAGACACTAAAACAATTGCATTTGAACACATGGCATTTACGATAGATATAAAAAGTCTACACACCCCTGTTTATTTGCCAGGTTTTTGTAATATGGTCAATGAGACCATTGACGATTTCAGCACGATTACAACTCAATTAGGGATTCAAATAAAAAAAAAATATATTTTTTTTTAATTGCAAAACCTGTGCACATCCTTTATAACAGGGGATGCGGCTATGTTCAAAATTAACTAATCAGATTCAAAATCAATTAAAATGGGAGCGAGCACACACATGCCACCATTCAAAGCGCCTCTGATTGAACTCATATAAAGTTCTGATGTTCTAGTCGGCTTTTCCTGACAGATTTATAGTGCCTTCCTCCAGCACAAGCTGTGGTTCGCAGAGAGCTTGTTCAAATATCTAAATCAGAGGAACAAAATAATTTACAAGCCATTAAATGTATAACAGAAGAAAGGAAAGATCGTCATCAAGTGATAAATGTGACGCAAATGACCAACAACTGGACATCCTTCCATAATTAATGAAAAGAGAAGAAGAAAATTGGTCAGGTTGCCTGTCAAGGGGCAAAGAGCAACGTTAAAGGAGCTGCAGGAATTTCTGGCGAGTACTGGCTGTTTCGCTTTTCAGAAACCCGATCATTTGAATCAGGTGTGTTGGGCAAGATATGTACTATGTGCATTTTAATTTCTGTAGGCATGACTGTGGAGTGTATGATAAACAATGCCTTCTCAGCCACGCTGCTTGCTTGCCATCGTGTGAAAGTCATGATTTTGA
The DNA here is from genome assembly GCA_018466805.1 of Hippocampus abdominalis. NCBI lineage: Eukaryota > Metazoa > Chordata > Actinopteri > Syngnathiformes > Syngnathidae > Hippocampus > Hippocampus abdominalis. Next base: position 6,693,019 of record CM031697.1, on the reverse strand, counting down.
TTTGCCGCTTACAGGAAGAAGGAAAGCTTCTTTCCTAAAGACAGATTCTGCGCTTTGAATTCTGTAAATGCGCTCTTGAAAAATAATTACGACCGAGCATCAAGGGATCCAATGTGAAAATGGCAGAAAAGTTCCAGGTATCAACATTTTCCCCTCCACGTGGCATGGCCGGAAGGGTGACCAAGCAGGCCATGGCCACCACTTTGCTCCGCCCCCTAAACGCTTTTGAAATGATGTAGCTTTGTTATACAGTGAAACTCCTCTACAACGAAATCTACATGGGTGAAAATACCCCGTTAGTGTGAAAAAATCTTCATGCATTAACACCATTCCCACTTTCCTGTTTCAAATTTGCTACAGTGAAAAACCCCCTGTTGTGAAAAATTTCACTGTATGACAAAAAAATGCGTCCTTTGAGGGAGTGTCGACTTCTTATGTACACAGAAAGTGACTGTGAATGCAGTGACCTGCTAAAAACACACAAAAACAATTGCATTTGAACACAGCACACTCGGGTTACCTGCTGGACTGTGATTTGCAGCAGCAGCAGCAGCAGCAGCAGCAGCAGCCCTCCACTGACTGGCTGGCTGTTGCTCCGTGCGAGCACGCATGCATGCAGAAGGCTCCTATCATTAGATCGGATGGCAAAGTCTTTATGCAAAGTGTTTTGCATAATTACATCGCAAAGCCACGAGAGCCACCCTGGCATTTGCTGGGTCACAAAACCTGGACAATTGGCGCGTTATTGTCGGCCGCGCCGCCACGCAGTCCACACGCACTGCAGGAAAGAAAAAAAATTAAAAGGAGACAACAACAACAAACTCAAGCGTCGCCGATTGTTCGCCTTCACGTTCGCATCCAGTAAAAGTGAAAGGACAACAAAACGTTTTTTTTTTTTTCTTTGCGAGCCAGGCGCTTTACAAAGTGCGGAAATGAAGCAAGGGCAAACTTTGAAACTTCATTCGGATGAGTTACTTTCGCATTCTAAAATTCAAAAAAAGAAATGCAGACATGAAGGATACAAACGCAACATTTCAGTGTAAAAAATATAATACACCCCACGAAGTGGTTCTCATTTTGATGTCAAAAATGCAGATAAAAAGGAATTGACATTTTCTTTGAATTCGCAAACTGAGACGTTTTCTGTCGCCACAATTTTCTTCGTTAATTTGCCAGATTGAAATGACCTTCAGCAAAAACCGCAGCCGTTGCTGAATTTTGCAGACTTGAAACAGACATTTGATTGAAATTTGAGCCACAATTAAAGACTTGGGATGGTTTGCTTCATTTTGATCAAAGGTCCTACCGCCGCAAAGAAATGCAGACGTCATGCCGACAACATTGTAAGTGTCATTCTAATTTAACCGTATTCGTTCTTTGATTTTCTTCATTTTTATGATTTCAGCCAAATGTGCAGGCACGATGCTGAAATTTACACACGTAAAATGTCAATTGTTTTTCTGACATTCAATGCTTTATTTTCTTCATATATTTTCAGACAATGACAATATTTCATAGACTGGCGACATTTACCAATGCAAAGCTCATATTTTATTCTCGTTGCCTCTCATAACGCTCATTTGTTTTTTTTCTTCTTCTTCATTTTCATTTCCTGTATTGAAATTATATGAGGGGAGAATGGACACAGTTCTGAAATTAGCCGACGTTGTTATTAAAAAAAAAAAATCTCAATTGTGGCTCGTGGAATAATTTCTCTTCTAGTGGATTCAAACACAGTCAGGAAAATAAACGTGGGGGGGGGGAATGCATAAAAGAGGGGGAAAAAATACTGTTTTGACGACAACTTTTCGATCCACCGTCGTCTTTATCGACACGATGAACAAAAATCAACAAAAAAAAAACTAATGAATAGCATATCAACGAATCAAGGTTTCGAGTTAGAATGAATTGCGATTCATTGTCTTTATAAAATAACAGAACGAAAGCTTCGAAACGAGTCGAGATGACCTCGTGCACGTTTTATTACAAATAGTTGGCACCTTATATGCATGCAACATTTGGCAATTTCAGGTGCAGGCCAATAAATAAAAATATGACAGCAAAGGTTACTTATTTGGGTAGTTCAGTTATAAAAAAAAAAAATATAGAAATATTTTTGAATGAAACACATATTTCACACGGCCAATTCTGACCTAAAGAATTAAAATAATGTTGATGCACTGTAATTTTTTTGAGGTGGTGAATTTGTGTTTTCGTTGACTGTAAGCTAAAATGTGCATAATTGTAACAAACAATGTGAAATGTTTTAACTATTGAACTTGATTCCGTTTACCCACCATGCATTCGATATTTTAAACTAATTATTTTCTCTTAAAAAAAAAAACCCAGCAAATGGCTTTCAATGGAAGACAATTTATCCGAGAAGGATTTCCTTCACATTTTTCGTTTTATCAATTAGTTTTGGTTTTTCTAAAAGTGATAAACACAACAATTTCTTGCAGTTATGACTTAAAAAAAAAATAACGAAAGACAGGAAGAAAGCGTGTGAAGGAGCGAGAAGGCAACCGAGGTGAAAGGCGCTGAAGAGCGTCCTCTGCAGCACGCTACCGGTACTGCACAATCTTGACACAGCCGCCCCTGCGCCGCCGCGCTCGTTTTCCCGGCCGCGGGTCATTAGTGGAGTAGGGCCCGGCGCCACTCACCGGGTCCTGGGGGTCACTCGGCGGCGGGGAGTCGGGGGCGGGGGGGCGGTCTTTCCCCTCCTGCAATGTCATCTCCACAATTGAGCGCACATCAGCGAAATTACGGGATCCCAAATTAGCACGAGAAGTAAGCACAAGCATTGATGGATTTTTTTGGGATACAATTTTTTTGCTGTAAAACAAAAGTAATCTATGCAGGCATTTATTTGTTATGTAAGTGGACATCACAGTGTAAGAAGCAAAAGTCTAAAGAGAGAGTATTTTACGTGAATGTTCAGTGTATAAAATGGTGAGATTTTCTTGAAAAAAAAGAGAAGAATTTTCTCATTAATTTAAATTGTAGTTGTATTTTTCCCGTTCATTTTTTTCATTATGTCTCCAGAAATTGGACGTTTAACGTTACTTTTTTTTTAATAAACATATATAAAACTGTCATATAAAAATAAAACAATATATATATTGGTGTAACAAATCAACGGCTATAATTAAAAAAAAACTGATAAACAAAACAAAAAAAAGTTTAGCAAAATGAAGAGTCCGCTTGTTTTTGCGTCCACGCCGAATTTTTTGTTGTGGTTTTCACCTTCGGTTGTGAAGGCGTGGGTTGCTTTTAATATTGGTGGTCAGGAAGACGATAACGATGATGAAGAGCGAGACCGCCGTGGATGGTCACCCAGCGACGCCGAAATTCGAGCAACAGGTTTACACTTTACGCGAAGGAAAAAAACAGACACGAGTCGTTGGCACAGCTCGCTTCGTGAGCCAAACTCACTGATTTTCTCATTGATTTATTTACTTACTTATTCCTTTGAGTGTTTATTTATTTATTTTTGTCTTCACATCACCATGCACATGAAAAGCATCGGCCATGGGCGTCTTGATCGAAGCGATTTGAGGACTCTCAAATTTGAGTTTTAAATTTGGACTAATGTAACTTTTCAAACTCTTCCAACGTGCGGAGTGGAAAACAAAATTACAACAAGAAAATAAATGAAGATGATGATGATGATGACGATATGAGTCTTGTGGGTGTTGCAGCATTCTAACCACCATAATTATAACATGTGCAATATACTTAAGATTTTTTTTTTTGGGGGTGGGAGCCATGTCAGTTGGTGAAGGATCCACAGAAAATATATTTTTTCAATTTAATAATAATTTTAAACAAGGACAATGTCAATTCTTACAAAGGGGACAACCCCTGAAAAGTGCGAATATTCTTCGGGGACACACACACACCCTTAAAACTGGCCACTCAAAGTCTGATGGATCAACAACAACAAAGAAACGAAACAAAATACGTAATATTTTTTAACATAACTCTAAAACGAAGAAACACTGAAAAATAAGAATAGGGAAAAAAAATCTGGTCTATCGAATTTTATGATTTTAGTGAGAGTGTGCATACAATTATTTGAACCTACTGTATATTACATTAATAACAGTAATGAGTGCCCGGTGAAAATTGTGGCCTTTTTTTTTGTGGGTTGTGTGGGGGACATCGCGTGAAAATTGGCAAGCGTTAAAGCGAGGCCTGCCCCCAATTGGCGATCAATAAAATATATTTGTGGAGATATTAAAGGCTTCAAAGTGTTATTCTGACCACCGAATAAGCACCCGTTGTAAATGAAAGACTTTATAAATAATCGAGTGCAAGTAGTAGACTCTGTGTGTGTGTGTGTGTGTGTGTGTGGTTGGTGTGTGTGTGTGTGGTTGGTGTGTGTGTGTGTGTGTGAGTGTGTTTTCAATATTTAAAACGGTCTCCTCCATCCTCCATCCGCGCCGTCTGCATGTCACCACCCCAGGAGTCTTTTTTTTCCACTTATTGCACGAATTAAAAAAAAAAAAATCGAAATCGAGGTTGTAATAATCTATAACAATGGCGTAAGCGTGCAACATTTTATGTGGGTGTGCTTTTAACAAACTACCATTTTTACTTGGTGCGTTTTTTCGCCCACCAAGTGTAGAAAACAAAGCGCTTCAAAGCGAGAAAAATCGAAAGTCAAAGTTGTCTAATTGTATAATTGAAGTCATTTAAATATACACAATGAGTGCAAAAATAGGAGCTGGGGGCCGATAATAAAGCACAGTTTTGGTCATTTTGTTTATTATTATTGCGGTATGCGGTGCATAACTGCTCTGCATTGTCAGACCTAAAATGCATGACGTCACTGGGAAGATTTACGACTTTAAAATGTGTAACCGATTAGCAAGTCTTGTAAATGCAAGACGAAGGAGGTGCAATAAAGGGTAGCGCGAGCGTGTCATTTTTAAGATGAGTTCCTCCATTTTATTCATTCATATTTTTTAAATGAATTAAAAGCACATTTGCGCTAAATGTGTGAACGAGCAATGCTTCCAATTGAATCAATGGTGCAAGTGCCCACCTGCACTTGCACCATGTTAATGCAAAACGTTTCTGCCGTAGCAAAGAAAACAATATATATGGAGCGTTGAACATCGAAAAGATGAGGGGGGGGGGGGGGGGGGAATTGGGCGTGGTGCACCTGTCTGCTGTTCCTAATCATTTGGCACCGCGTGTCGCTCGCTCAAACTCTTCTCGGTGTTTTTCCGGCGCAACACTAAACGCCATTTTCTTTCATTGGGTGTCTCGTGGAGGACGTCATAGGACGTCATTCGGTCATAGATGTACCTAATGACGTGTCCTCGGTGTGTCGCTTGGAAGCAGAAGCGTCAAGAAAGTTTGCCGCTCACAATCTTGACAAGCACACACACGAATCAAGTTGCGTGCGCGCGTGGTGAAATTTTTGCCCGTGAGCTCGACGAGGTGTGGGTGCACTTTCGAGCACTGCGGGTAGGTGGCGATGTTTTATCACAGATATGTCTCGACCGTGCACCGAGTGTGTACGTGTGTGCGTGAAAATGGATCGCGTACGTCACTGTGATGAAAGAGGACATGTTACAGTAACACACACACACACACACACACACATGAACACACATCTTGTGTTTACGTCAAAAATAGTAACAAACGTAATTCAGTACAGTTTGGAAGGGATAGTGATAAATAATTGAATTTTGTGCAATTTTAAGGAAGATGGCTGGATTGTTTTGTTTTTTTAAGGGCTAAGTGGAAATTTGGGGTGAATCATGAAAATAGGCTACTTACAGTAATGAACGTGGTCTCCTAAAGTGCACGTAGGCGTGGGAAGGTTTTTAGATTTAAAAAAAAAAAAAAGTGATGAAATGTAAACATATTTCGCCTCACGTACCACGTCACCCGAGTTACACCTTATTGGCTCTTCCTCTTTTTCTTCTTCTCACAATAATAATAATAATATTATTATCATTGTTATTATTACTATTATTATCCCAAATGTTATTTTGTGATGTTTTCATGACACACTCCGATTTGTAGTCGTCATTACCATCTGAGACTCGCACAAATGACGCCAACCAACATCGTCATCATCATCATCATCACCGTCTTTGCTAAACTAGCATCATTATTAAGCAACACGCATGCGCAATACAGCAGCAGCAGTATAAATCGCAGTTGCACCTTCTTCCCCAATTGTAAAGCAGCAGTGCTAATCATGATTTATCCCCCCCCCCCCCCAATCACACCACCAACCCCCAAAAATTGATTGAAGGTGTTTTGGGGAGGTGCACTCATGAAATGCAAATATTTAAAGAATATAACAATGCATTCATCTCAGTAAATTGAGAAGGAAGAATCCCCCCCTCCCTCCGCCCCCGCCACCATCCATCGCGAGGGAGTGAAATAAAAGCCATGAAAAGATATCAAATTCATAAATTATAATTTAATACCAAGAACAAATTTACAGCAGAATGCTCGTTGTACAATAAGCTAACACAAAACAAACGAACGAACGAGAATCGTGTTCAACTATTTGAAACTTTCACGCGCACACACACTCACACTCACAGGTATCACTTGCAATGGATTCGTCATCATGATCATCATCATTTAAAAAAAATTATCTATACGTTGTCAATACCCTGCAGTCATATATTTTTTTCATATATTTATATAAAAAAAGTGGGTTCCATAATTACAATCATGTATCATTCTCTGGTCCACGTGTGTGTGCGTGTGTGTCTGTGTGATCCCGTCTTTTTTTCTTTTTTTTTTTTTATTAATCATCTCTTTTGTGTGTAATTGTGGCCTCTAAACAATTGAATAAAAAGATTGTTCTCTCTCACGCACACACACTGACACCCCCTAAAAACCTGCTCACCCTGTTTCTAAGTCCTCATATGATGAACTTTCACATGTGTCTTTTTTTTTTTTTGTAATGTGTGTTGTGTGAGTGTGTGTGTTTCTGTGTGTGTGTGTGTGTCTTTAAATACAAGGGCTCGTGTGTAGTGAACGCACAGATTATATCTATACAGAACGGCCCTCCCTCCCCGCAGTTACCCCCCCCCCCCCACCCCGTCAATAAAAAGAAAGAACATTTACATTTATATAGCAAATAGGGTAAAATAGGTTAGCGACCTGTGGCCATGCATTCACAGTCTAAATATACATGAAACCGAAGAAAACAAAACCAGGAATAAAGAAACAAACTCAAAGAAAATGCGGTTGTAATCATAATAATAATAATAATAATAATTAATAATAATAATAATAATATGTATGTACAGAACTCGTCAGTGCTACTGAGCCGAGCTGAGTCCGACACTCCGTTGGAAAGACGAGCGAAATGATGGCAACCACACATTTGCTCTGGGCCACACAGAGCTGGTAGAAAAGAAACAAGTTGACCTATATTTACAACAATACTGCCTCACATCGGCATGCTTGCACGGCCGATTCACTCATCTTAAGGATGCACACATCGGGGGAGAAAACACCATACCCCGGCCATCCGCCCCCCCCCCCCCCCCCCCGACTTCAACCATGAACGTTGTTGTGGAGAAATCGCGTCATGCTTGTCAGGCACTTCATTCGGACAAAAAGGGGAGGGTTTGTTTTATTGTTAAATCGTGTAATACTGCTATTAAATACTACATCGGCTTGGCTTTTAAACTTGGATGACCCCCCACCCACACCCACCCACCCCCCAGGAATCATAATTCATCGATGTAATATTTTAAACGAAAGGAGTTTAAGGCTGCCGATTGTTCAACGAGGACAAATAATGCAAAGTGTTCTTAGTGGCTCGTTTATTGGTTGGGGAACGTTAAGTGCGCTTGCAAGCATGAAGCTTCTACAGATGACAACAACAACAAAAAAGTCTCGAACAACTCCTATTGCTGTGGTTTTAATTCCTCTCTTGTTTTCTTTCTTTTGTTTGTACACATTCTCCACAAGAATGGCAAATAACACAACCACCAGTTACATATTAAGCTGGTTTGGAACCAACAAAAAAAAAATGGAGGAAAGTACAAAAACACACACCCACACGCACGCAGACACACACACACACACGGCTATACATTTGGGCACAGGACACAACAAAATTCCCTTCCTTTTTCGAGACAGAAAAAATGCACTTAATACTTCAAATCTCCACAACAAAATCCCAATTTTCCCTCTTTTTTTGTTGTTGTTTCTTTCATTAGGAAAAAAAAACACTTTTCAGCTCAGTCAGTCAGTCAGTGTCCCTTTTTGGAGTGGAAGAAGGGAGGGAATAATTCACAGTTTTGTGTGTTTTTTTTTTTTTTTTTGTTCTTCCAATATTCCTTCAGAGCGAAAAAAAAAAAGCAGCTAGAATCATTGAATAGTCACCTCCAGCCAGCAGCCCCTCCCACACAACACACAGACACACACACACACACCACCACCACCACCACCACCACCACCACCACCACCACCACCACCACCACCACCCTCAGCTTGTGTCTTCTTTACTGAATGGACATGTAAGGCCAGTTAAAGCTGCTCCCCGACAGCAACATGTCCCTGATGAGCGTTTCGATGGGGGTCTTACCTACCAGGCGGACGAAAAACAACTGTTCAATGACCGACGACGACACGGTGCGCAGCGACGGCAGGCGCAGCAGCAGCTTGCCGAAGCGGGTGGGCTGGTTGGGGTACTGGCTGCGCACGTATTCCTCAAGGGCGCACTGAGACTTCTCCTGCAGGCTCTCCACGTGGGCCACGTCCGACAGGCCGCACGCGTCTAGGGCGGAGGGGGGTGGGGATTTTTGAGGGAGCGGGAGGAGGGGGGTTATTTGAGGCACATGGGGGTAAAATAAAAAACAACTCAATTTCCAATGCAATATGCATACTTGATGCTTTAATGTATGTTGGTCGGGAAAGGTGCAAGACGAAGACGGGGGTGTAGTGAGGGAGGGGGAGGGGGGGGGGGTTATGGTGGTCTGACCTTTAGGGAAGCCCCACCACTCCTCATTCCAGGTTTTATCAGGCGTGACTTCAAAAATGGTCTAATAATAATTTTAGAATATTTGACTAATGTCCATCTCCACATTGTCAACAGCGAGTGTCCCATCAGAGGGCATTAAAATAATATGACCTCGTTATTTTGGATTCGTTTTTCTTTTGTCATATAGTCATGAGATCAGCTTCCATACCATGTTTAGAAATATGTGTATACATGAAATCCATTTCTTGCAACAGAGTGACAATAAGCCAATTGATGGATATTATTGAGACATACATAGACATAAATATAACATATTATTCTATTTTATTTTTTTACTGCGTAACACATGCATTTTCCAGTTACTTCTGTTTGTAGAATACATTTGCAAATGAGCCCTTAGGTTGTTATATATATAATTTAGACGGAGGTGATATAGAAATAGATGAAGCTTTTATTGCGCAACAAATGCATCATCTAGTTGTTGTTTTTGCATGATCTGATTAGTCATGAGAGTTCATGTTGTTTTATAGACTTCATATGTGTGCCACATATGAAAGTATAGCGCGAGAGTTGGACTCGTCCAACAAATGGATTTCCCAGTTACTTTTAACTTTTACAACTGTGTACTTTTTGGAGCGGCACCAGTTAGTATGTTTGTTATTTTGAGCAATGTGATGAGGAACAAGAGCCCAGTGACATATTGAGTGTATTCTCTGTACAGCATTCCCTTATAAGGTTTCAATGGGCAACAGTTACTTTTATTTTTGTGTGTGTGTGTGTGTGTGTCTTTTTAAGCAAATCGGCCAAGAGAGCCCATGTATTGATGCTATATTTACATCAAGTGTATTTATTTATTTTTTATTAGGCAACACGTGCATTAGCTAGTTCTACACGGTCATCATTACTGAATGCAAGTTTGTTATTGTTGCTGAGGAAAGTCAAAGCCCCCTTGTAGTTTTGTGCATTATTTACACGGCAAGTTGTCAAATGACAAAAACATTAACATTAAAACTTGAACGCCCCCCCCACCCCTCCCTCCACGTATATCCAGTGCAATATTGGGCTTGTCTTTCTCTGTCTCAATCATATTGGTACCCCTCCCCCCCAGTCTGTCTGAGCCCCCCCCCCCCCCCACACACACACACACATCATTTATATCTGTCAGCAGCCCCAAACAAGACTTGATGTGACAAATGGCGGTCTAGCACAGCAAGAAACGTGCTATGATTGCGCTCGGCGAGTGGGTCTGGTCCTCACCTGTGGTGAAGAGCACGATGGCCTTGAGGCAGCTGTACTCGGCCGAGTCGACGTGCAGCGCCTTGAGCTTCTCCACCTGCTCCTGGAAGATCCGAATGTGGTCCATGAAGGCCACCACGCGGTCCGCCGACATGGGCGAGGCGTGCAGGCCGGCCGCCGCCAGCAGCGGTGCCACATGCAGCGGCATGGAGCACTGCGCCGCGTTGAGCACGAACAGCTCGCTCCACGTCAGCCGCAGCAGGGCCACCTGGTCGGTGATCTGCAGGTCCGGGAAGAAGGGGATATTCCGGGCCCACTCCACGGCGCTGAAGAGCATGCGCGCCGCCAGTTCGCAAATGTTCTCGATGCCCATGATGTTGTTGGGCTGCATGCACTGGCTGCCGTAGCGGGACGTCGGGTAGGGCTCCGCGCGCAGCAGCAGTGAGATATATCCCGAGAGGTACGAGTGGCAGTGCAGCGGGTCCCCGTTGGTCAGCCCGAACTGGCCGTGGTGCGGCTGCGAGGGCGGCACCCGTCCCCTTTGCACGGCTGCAGTAAAAAGAGAGACTACAGATATTGAAGCCTGAATTCTGCACACCAAGCACCGGCCAAGCGGTGAACGCCAATTGCTTAGCGGCTTGCAAAATGGCAGCGGGAACGAACACACGTTCACGCAACGGAGAAGGCTGCACAAAGGCGTCGCGTGTGGAAACCCCGAACCCACACGATTGCTTTTTGCAATAAAACTCCACGCACAGTCGGTAAACAATAGACCTCGAGTGGACGTGGACGCGCCGCGAGCGAGCGAGCGAGCGAGCTTTTATGTCCGCTTTTTTTTATTTTTAAATCAACATACCAACACGTATTCGATGTCCACGGTTACAATTGCTCGTTTAAAGTGAGAATATGACCCCCAAAAAAAATCTAAATTAATTCAAAAACATAAAATAAAAAAGATCCAGCGGAGCTCCCCCGACTCGAGCGCCGGCACAAGGCGGCACTGAGGCGCTATCCGGCCGGCCACCTCGCGAGGGAGCACCCGCTGCATCACACACACACACACACACACACACACACACACAAACACCGACTACAACGCAAAGCAAAAATAAATAAATATATGGGGTAAACAAAAAGTCCCAATACCTTCCCGTCTCATGCCGACCTTGAGGCATTTTTTTAGGCGGCAGTACTGGCACTGGTTGCGGTGGTGCTGGTCGATAGGACAGTTCCGGTTGGCCCGGCATGTGTACGTCAGGTTCCGCCGCACGCTGCGCTTGAAGAAGCTCTTGCAGCCCTCGCAGGTGAACTGGCCGTAGTGCTTGCCGCTCGACTTGTCCCCGCACACCACGCACTCGATGTGCTGCGGCTGCTTGTCCGCCTGCTGCTGAGCACCTTGGCCGCCGCCGGGCGCCGACTGCCCGTTGTTAGGGCCGCCTTGCGCGGGGGTCTGCGGGGCCGGCGGCGCCACCTGCGCGGCCGTCAGCCCCAACTGGCCCGGCTGAGCGCTGCCCAGCGCCAGCCCGCCTTGGGTCTGCGAGGAGAGGGCGCCCTGGGTGTCCGCCACGTCGTCCTGGGAGCCTCTCCACACTACCATTGCCATATCTGCCTCTCAGTCAACGGGGGGGAAACTTTTTGCTCGGCCGTTTTGTCTCTCTTTTGACCTTTTCGGAGGGCTGCCTTTCCACGCGCTGACCGGGGTCGTGGGGGGGCAGGTGGGGAGGGGGGGTGGGGGGGATGTCACCACAGCAGAGGCGCCGCGCTCGACGCTCCGCTCCCGGAATGAGGAGAGTCGACGACGACGACGAGGAGGAGGCGGAGGAAGAAGAAGACGACGACGGGGAGGAGGCTGCTTCTCACCAGCGAGGCCGAGTCAAGGGGGCTCCTACTGCCGGCCATCCAGCACCCCCGTCGGCGGGGAAAGTGGGCCGAGTGCCGGTACGAGAGCGAGCAAGCAGCATGGACCGGCTTGGCTTTTTGGAGAGAGCAAGAGGAGAAGGAGGAGGAGGAGGAGGAGGAGGAAGGAGGGTAGGAAAAGGGGGGGGGGGCGAGGATGGAGAAGACCGGCGGTCGAACGGGGACCAACAAGCTCCGGGTGCGAGTCTGGAAGAATTCTCTCCACTTGCAAAAAAAAAAAGAGGAAAATCCGCTTCTAGCGCCAGTAAATGTTGGCGATCTCCGCTTTTTAGAATCCTCCTCGCGTCTTCTTCTTGTTCTTTTCCGTGCGGTGACAATACGATTAGAATGCGGTTGAGAAGGCGACTCAAAGAGTGGAAATATGTTAAAAAGGCGGTCGGGGAGGTTTTTGGCTTAAGAGGAGCACGGCTGGCAGAATGCTTTCTCTCTGATCAGCTCGCTGAGCTTCTCTATATAGTGAACTTTGACACGACTGCTGCAACTTAGCACACGTTGCCATGGCGACGCGCTGCCATATAAGGCAGGCGGAGTATGTGTAGGACCGCCCCCTTCGCTCCCTATTGGCTGCCGAGACGCGGCTGTGCCACTTGGTGCCGAGCCAAGACGCGGCCGGGGTCGAGCAAGGGCCGCCGGGTCCTAAAAGGAGGCGAGTTTCCAGGAAGAAGGGGCGATTGGGGTGGGAGGCGGGAGGGGAGTAGTTTCTTTCTCAGCCATACCGTCCATGAAAAATATGTCTCACACTGTCTTGGATATTTAAATTAAACACAAATCAAGCAACGCGTTGCCATTTATGTCTATTTTTCTAAACAACTTGACAAGGGAAACAATCAAGTGAAAGGCGAGCTATTTGGTACGTTTTGCAAATAAAAACAGAATACGTGAATATTACATTTGCATGAAGCTAAATGTCCCAAATATTACATTGAATGCAATCAATATTACAACTAATATTAAGAGATAGGCGAACCAAAAATAAAATCATTATCAAATAAAACAAATTTAAATGATTTGACCCGAAATCCCAATCACACACAGCACACAATTCTGCACACAGACCAAAAGGAAAAATATAAATGAAAAAAAAAAAAATCTACGACAGAAGTGGAATTTGTCTTATCTCCAATTCATACACATGACCCCACACAGTTTTGTTCATAAAGGCAAACAAAAACGTCAATCAAACGCATTCATTAAAAAAAAAAAACTCACAAAAATGAAATACATCAAACAATTAGAATAAGTAAAACACAATATATTAAAACATGTACACGTGCCCCTCGGATTGACAAGGGAGCAGCCGCCCAACCAAGCGGTGATTTCTGCAGCTCGCCGTAAACCTGAACAGGAAAAGCGGTCGAGAAAGTGCAAGGAAGGATGGATGCAAAACAAAAGTGCTCTCTAATATTCCATTCACACACACACACACACACACTTCTGCTCAATCCGACTCATATGAAAATATCCGAATTCAGGCAGACAATTGTCTTGCTATTGTACAATACGGCCCTATTGAGACGGCGACACATTTCAAAATTCAAAAATATTGTGATCTTAAAAGGTGCCTGTAAATTGGCACAATTGAAAAAAAAGACACTTTTACTGGGAAAATGTCTACAAAGCTGCTGCTATTGTTGTCCGCCCCCCCCCTCCCCAATATTATTATTAAAAGCCAGGCGATGACCTCATTCATGACCACAGGCTGTGACACTTGAACTCTGGGTGCGTGTGCGTGTGTGATTGTCTGCTCTACGCATTGTGGTCCCAGCACGGTGTATGGCTGCCTCCTAGCGTCTGAAAGTAGACTGCATGCATGCACGCCCGCCCCGCGTTCATTCATTGCCTTCATGATCGCCGCGAGCGCGCTTGGGAGTGTTGACGCTCCACAAGCTGCTCGCCTGCGTTCAGTCGACGGCTCGCCGCAGCCTCGGACCAACTCAACCCAGGGACCGCATCGACTGTCGGCCAACCTGGATTTACTCAATTCCATCTGTGAGCCGTTTGAGCGCTTTTTTTTCACCCCCCTCCCAAAAAAAAATATTAAAAAAAATAGCTGCTGATTAGTGTGACTTTAGGGCTTTTATTTGCAGATTCTGCACAAACGGAGAATCTGTAAATAAAACTAACACTTCTTAAAATTTCGGACATAGCCTCGCTCCAATTATGGTGAGTATACATTATTTTGCACACTTTATGAGGATGCCTTAGCACTAGAACTAATGTGTGGCGATAAAAGCAATAAACTGGACACGTCTGTATTAAGTAAATAACGGCTTGCATTTTTGCATGCATTTCCCCTTCACCTTAAATTATGTATGACCCAAAATGGTGTATAGGCAAACTGATTTTTTAATAGTGATTATGTTGTTGTTACGGCAGCACACCTACCAAATGCATGCGCTGCTGACTCGTCCGTGGCGGGGAGCATCTTCTCTGCCCTTTAAAATCTTTAATTTAGTCTTGTATTGAGAGTCAGTCGAACTTCTTCTCCTTCACATGCAAAAAAAAAGAAAAAAAGAAAGGGGGTTAAAAAAAGAAGAAGAAAGAACTCGTCGTTTATTGCAAAACAGTCATATCTGAGCGGGACAAAACTTTGCAGAGAGCTCCGAAGAAACTCATTTGGTAATTGCATGAAGTCAATTTCAAAGGCTTGTCAAGAATTAAGAGGACCGAGTAGTCGAAATCCATCACCAGCGCCTTTTCTCTCCGTACAGCGCGCAAGCTGCGGGAAAAAAATTGCTTTGTGTGGGATGTAGTAAGCAGAGAAGGAGGGGGGTGCTGGTGGGAGGAGGGGGGGAGGAGGGAGGGGAGGAGGGGTGGGAGACACCTGTCTGTTTAAAATCTGTATGCATGGAAAGCATGCATTAGGACACATCTGACCACTTTTAACTCATTTAAGCATGTGCGCAGATACGCACAGCGAACACAAACGAGACCGTTTGGTTGACTTCTTGTCAGAGAATAGAAACAGCCCACAGGATAAAGATGGGGGCAATCATAAATATCACCTCTGCATCATAAATATATTTTAAAAAAGCAACAAAAAAAACGTTATGGGAATGCTGTTATTTTAAGCAAACTATTTAAACTACGACTTTCGTCATCTTTATTTGATTTCCAATTAATTCTGGGGCTGTAAAAATAAATAAGAGGATCAATTGGTCTCACGTGCAAAATAACGGTCAATCCGTTTGAAACGACAGCTGGATTTAAGAAAATAATAATTTATCGCATGGTAATTTATTTAGTGTATTTTATTTATGGCAATTTCCTTGCGGATTGTAATAATTTACTGTGTGTGATTAGCAGTCGTTCTCCCTTCAGGCGCCATCATGCAACCGCGCGCCGTGCACGCACACACACGCACACACACACACACACAGACGTACACGCGCACACACACGCGCGCACACACACGCGCGCACTCGCACAGGCACACACTGCTGCTCCTTCACGACGTGTGTGTGCACAACAATCGATTAAGACGACACAAACCAGCGTGTTGCCTTGCACTTCATATTTACAAATCACAAACGCAGGCGCACACACACCCAACACTCCTACACGCGCACGCGCACACACACACACTTACACGCATAGACATGCACGCACATTCACTGTCAGGAATTTTTCCATGTTTGCATTACAAAGTTCCAGTCGTGCACGCGCGCGCCAAAGCACGTGAGATGACGCGTTAGTTGGCAGGGGTGCCCATCGATCAATACAATCAATTATAGCCTGTATAAAACAATCAATAATACAAGAATTGATTTCTCCAGTGAGGGATTGTAATCAGTAAAATAATAATAATAATAATAATGATAACAAATGAAATCATTCAATTAAAATACATTGACTGTATTAAATTCACAAGTATACTGCTCAAGGTCACCCACCCCCCCCCCCAAAAAAACAAAAACCAAGAAAAAAAAGGAAAAGCTGATGGATCATAATCAATCACATATAATATCTACATCTAATTCATACTAGGTCAAAAAAGTGAAGGGGAAAACAGATTGCGGGCGGTGGTATATGTGTGTCTGAGGGTGGGGTTGGAGGGTGGGTGGGGGTGGGGGGGGGCGCGCTTTAATGTTATCTGTGCGCAGATAGCGGACCGGTGACCCCGGGGGTGCGCAAAGTTCCCGGCCTGATTAACCCCGGCAGAGCCGCGCGGGAGCAAAGGTTAACCGGCCTAATCAACTTCAAGAGGGCGACTCAGTCAGATCATCAACTGCATGGGACACTTCCACACACAGTGAAAAAGACACACGCAGGTAAAGACATTCAGGAAAGTGTGATTATGATTCTCATCATTTTTTGGATGACTTGCATTGCTCTAAAACTCTCCTTAAATCCACCCGGTGACATTTCTCATTAGTTCTGTTTGCTACGCACCGACAGGTTCACGTCAACATGAAAACGCTGACAATGAGGAGAATGTCATATCCAGCCTGCTTTTGCATGAATAAAGGAGCCCTGCAATAAGTCTCAAATGTTATGTTTTTTTTTTTTTTAATTGCACATTATGTCACATTTTCTGGACAGGATGATTATGATGATTAAATAAGGTGCACATTTACGGTGTATGATAATTTGGACATTCTAAATCCGTTCAAAATATGGAGGACTGCGAACATCTATTACGGTGAGCAAAGGAGGTTCAATGAAGCTTTGCCGTCTTTTTAAAGGCAGAATTATTGTGTTGGACATATCGGAGGTTATCATCGTAGGTGTACCTAATGTTCTGGCCTGTACTCATAGCAATACACATACCGCCTCTTCAAATTAGGCTCGCTTTTTATTGCCTTATTGCTTTAGTGGTGACATCTCAAGTGCAGTGTGTGTGTGTGTGTGTGTGTGTGTTGATCTTTACATATGCAATCGCGCGTGCAAAAAAAAAAAAAAAAATAAGCAACGCGTGTGTGTGTGCGCGCGCGCGCGCTGTGGATCCATTCATAAAGTTGTATTCCCTCACTCACGCGCGCAGGCGCACGTGCCTTCAGAGTCGGCGTTTGCCAGTGACAGATGACGGTGGCAATTTGCACAGATAGAGATCAATTTGTCTCAATGATCACTCTTTAGGCCCACTGCCAGCCTGTTCGTTGGAATCAGCAGCTCCGAGGCTGAGTACACACAAGCGGGGAGGGGGGCGTGGCGGGGGAGGGGGGGGGTGGGGGTGTTACAAAGGAGAGCTGGAAAGCAGTGGTGAGAAGTAATCAAGTACAACTACAGTACTTGGTTGCTGAACTTAAGGAGATTTTTTTGAGGGGGATTTATTCCTGTGATTTTTTTCTTTCTTGTGTACTTTTCTTGAAATAAAGGAGAGTGGAATAGTGGGGGATGAGTGGTGAGCACATCCCAGTGCTATGTGTGTGGGTTTGAATCCAGTCTGTGGCCTTTCTGAGTGGAATTTGCATGTTCGTCAGAGTACAAGAAAAAAAAAAAAGTGGGACTCTCAAGTGTCCGTAGGTGTGATTGTGAAGGGTGAATGTTTCTTTGTCTACATGACCAGTCCAGAGTGTATCCCACCTCTCACCCCAAAGTCAGCTGGGATAGACTCCAGCACGCCCGCCACCCTCGTGAGGAGAAGCACAATGGACGAAGTCAAGGAGTTGAATCAGTACTTCTACCAGCGTTTAATTATTTTTAATGATTTAGTTTTATCTGTATTTGTACATACGACAAAGTACAGCATGTGAGTCTTTTTGACCCCACTGACCCCCCCCCCCCCCAGAAAAGAGCTGCGGCGACTGGAGTAGCCTCGGGTCGAACTGTGCATACACATTTTTCTTCTACTTCTTCTGAGGTGTCTGTTGTCCGGCAGCCGGCGTATTGAATGACACAAAATCGTGCAATCGAGTGTTGGATTGTGTTTCGAAACCGGCGAGGTTGGTCATCCAGGATCACAAAAATATGCCTTGATAAGAATACATGCTCAGTTTTCAGAACTAAGACACACACACTACATTTTTATGTATTCATCTTGGGTAGGTATATTTTATTTTTCTGATGTTTTTTTTTTCTGGTGATGTCTACAGTTTAAAATTATTTTACTTATTCACGATATGTACATTAATTCATTTTCCAGGTGAGCTTCTAGTCACAAATTATCCATCTATCTATCGATCTCGTAGCTTCCTGGCATTTTCAAAGTCACTTGAGAGCATTTTCAAAAGCACGAGTGAAGCATTTTTGCTGATTTGGATGGCTGAAATAAAAATCACTTTCAACCAAATGCCCGTCTGTCATTCCTGTAAATCTCCGTGCTATGTCGAACTGCTTTTCGCAATTCAACAGAAGGCTGAGCGAAATCTGTCCTGCTGGTTAATTTCGGTGACGAACTACATCTTTATGACTGTGTAGTTTTCAGTGAGACATATTCCCAACGTGAAAGTGTGTTTCACAGGTCGACACGTGCGCCGCCTTGGAAGTGAAGGTAAAAAAAGAATGTTGATGGAGAGTCCAGATTTTCTTGGTAAAGGCAAGAAGACGCGTGACTTCTTAGGAGGCCACGCAGAAGACACAATACAACATCACGCAAGAAGACTCTCAAGATGGTATTGTTGAGTCGTGCGTCATGACTCATTTGACATTTTTTGAATCTTGTAACTACACAAAAAAAACACTGCAAGAGACCCATTTGATTATTTGTTCTCCTTCTTCTGCATAAAATGAACTACGAATAAAACAGAATGACTTATAGAGGGGATACACTCATCTAGAATCAATAACTGAACATCCATCGCATGCCCTTTTCATGGTCAATCCTTGAAATGATCGTCAAACTTTGACTTGATGCTCGGCCAACATTGAGGGCAAAGGCAAAAAAAGTTTCACGTTGCCCCTCTGTCTAGGATACCTGCTTCTGATTAGAACTCATTTAGAGGAGTCCGAGTCAATATATTTATCCGTGGAATTTGCCACAAATGGCAGCTTTAACCCAAAATGGTGAACGTATTGATCCATATCCAGGCATGGATCCATGAAACTTTATACATGGATCTCTCACGACAGACATGGTCACTCGGTTGTTGGGCAAAGATAATCATTTTGAGGATTTGCCTGGAAAAAGGAAATTCAGAAGAATTTTTTTTAATAATTAATAATAATATATATATAATGTATATATATATATATATATATATATATATATATATATAAATTTATTTCTTTATTATATGAATTTATATATATATATATATATATATATTTATATATATATATATATATATATAAAATTTATTATGTATATTTATTTATTCATTTATTATTATTTTTTTTCTGAATTTCCTTCTTCCAGGCAAATCCTCAAAATGATTATCAAAGTAGACATTAAATGAGGTAGGTCAAATATATTGGCAATTGCCCAATCGGCTTCCGATTGGGGTTCATCTGGACGAAATTCGTAACCCCGTCCGACTTCCTGTTCAATTTCGCGCGGGAGTCTTTGAAATTTTTTTTTTTTGTCCTGTTATGTTCAACACCTCCACTCAATTTGGTGTTGGGAGGTAATTTTTGTCACCTTTCCAGGGGGCGCTACTGAGAGTTCCCCCCCCCCCTCTGTAATAATGGCGAAATCCATCCAGTTTCACCCGAACACACACAAAACATGGTTGAGTCCTAAGGCAGTCTGAGCCCTCCAAAACACGAGTCATTCTTCGAAAGAAAAATAAACAACAATTACAAGAGGGTCCCTAAACAGAAGATGATGAAATAACAACAAAAGCCCATGTTGGTTTGTCCGCCTGAACGAGCAGGCGAAAAGCTGTAAACGGCGGCGGTGGAAAAGCGGCGCAGAAAGGCGAGCCGCTGACTGGATGATGGCATTATAAACGGGTGTAATGTTCACAACAAGAGCAGCAGCAGGCAGAGGAATACGCGCCCTCGGGCCAAAGGCATGAAAGCAAAGGCGGCCACACATTGTGCTGTGATAGAGCCGAGAGCACTCGTCTGGCTTTGCTTCCAAAGTATCAAGAGGAATTTTTTTTCGACGTGATGGGGGGAAAAAAAAAAGAAAAAAGAGCCGCAGGCGCCGGCGGGGTTTGGTGAGCTTGCTCGGTTGTTTTGCTATTGTGACGCTGAAAGTTGTGACGATCTACTGACACGTAAAGTGTAAAGATGTGATTCATGCCGACTCTTCTCCGCGCATAACACATAAATCATTTAGAGGGGTTCTTACCATCCCTGTTCTGAGGCATTTTTCTCTCCGCCGCTAATTGCTAATTGACCGGTCAACATTAGTTTTTATTTATTTATTAATATTAAGCAGAGATGCAAGTAAAACATTGAGATGAGTTTTTAGATTTAAAATTAAATATCTGAGAAAAAAAAAAAAATGAGCTGGCAAAAATCCAAAGACGTTTTTGAAATCAAATATACATTCAGGGCACATGGAATTTGCTGTTGACGGGTGTTATTATAGCGGCAGAAGAGTAAAATTGGCAAGCGTGAGTGGCATCATGTATCAAGCAAAAGTGCAATGTATGTGTCCATGCATAGTGACAAGGCGCTTGTATGTAGTGCGGGGTGGGGGGGAGTACATGGAAGTGACAAATAAACCCAGTTTTTTTCTGCGCTGCGCAGCAAGTAGCCGGGAGCAACGTTTGCTCGGAAGAAACCAAATGCTTGTCCAATGACATGTCGGAAACTTGAGACCTCCCCAACACGTTTGCCAGCTATTAGTGTGACAGTGAATGACAGGAAGTCATCTTATGTCATTTTATTTCCAAATGAGTTTTTGACATTTTGGCATGGGGTAAGGTACTCAACGAGATCAATGACAGTTTAGTAGAATTAAGGGGGCGGGGAAAAATAAGTGTAGATGTGTGATGGTTGTTCGTCTAGCCTTGCGATTGGCCGGCGACCGGTTGAGGGTGCCCCTCGCTTCTCGCCCGAAGTCAACTGGGATCGTCTCCAGCTCATCCGCAATCCTAATGAGGACGTCTGCAATCGAAAGCGGGATGAACGGATGGATTAAACGACGGGTTGATGAAGTAGGATGATGAAATTAATTAGCGACACTGTAATACAATTTCTGGCCCATCTGTCCGTAAGTAAAAGACTAATGAAATTTCAATGCAAATGGTTCCCTTTTGAGACTTTCTTTGATCTGAAATGATCATTCAAAGCACTTCCAGAAGTCGAAGTGGATCAAAATATAAAGATTGCGATACAAACTACTCTACAAAAGGCACGCTACGGTGAGACCACTTCTTTGTTTTTTGCCGTCAACTGCAAATGTTTGCGTTTGAAATCAATGGAGGGAAACAAAAATGCTTCCACACTGAACAGATACACCCCTTACATATACACGTAAAGATAACTAAATATGGCTTCTCAAGCATCTTTCCTCCAACACTCCCCCAAAAAGTGAAAAAAGTCGTATCAGGAAGAGCCAAGTTCTGGGGCTGCTTTGCTACACCAGGCACGGAATGCCTTCAATCTGTGCAAGACTGTCAAGGCATTCTGGAGACAAATGTGCTGTCTAATGTCCAAAATCTTGGTCTCAGTCAGTTTCATTGCGCTTCCAAAAAAGAAAAAAAAAAAAAGACCCAAAACACACCGCTGAAAAATCCCAAGAATGGCTAAGAGCAAAACCTGAGGATGGTCCTGCTGATTCTGAAGTGACCTACTATGAGCCCTGATCTAAATCCTACTGGACATCTCCAGAAGGCGCTGAAACATGCCGTCTGGAGAAAGCACCCATCAAACCTCAGACAAGTGCAGCGGTTAAAGTACCTGGTGACAGCACCAGAAGTCACGTTGACAGCAAAAGCGTTTAATTGTCGCGATGGCCTCAAAAAGATGCGCAACACAATAGAAAGTTAAGGGTCCCATCATTTTTTATCCCGGACAGCTTTACTTTTATCAATTTCGTCTCATTTCAATGAAATGTGTGTTTTCCTCACATTCCTGAAAGGGTAGCAACTCATTTTTTTCCGGGGGGGGTGAGTATGATATGATGTTATCATTGGGTTAGGAAAATTCGGATCCCCACTCGGCTGACGATAGCCTGTGATTTAGCGCCGGGTAAAAAAGGATTACGTTTATTCAAACAGCATGAAAATAATACCATAAACTATCAGGCTGATGGTCATAATATGGGTTCATGTAAGTGGGTCGGGGAGAAAAAAAAAAAAAAAGAAAAGTAGAGCCCATTCCATCAAGCTAATTGCCTGTTTGTGAAGAGGGAGCAAACTTTTCCAAGCGGCACTCCATAATGGAAGCTTTTTCTTAATCATAAATAGAGCTCTTGTATCCCACGGGGACCTGCTATTCTAATTTACAATTGAACTAAAGACCAAAGCTATCAATCTTTCACAGACACTTTATTCCTATACCGCCCCTCTCTGGCTTGTAATTGTGGTGGCACGGCCGTAAACAAGAGAGAAAAGGCAGCGCTGACTGATCGCTGGAAATGACATATTAACGCATAAGCACTCTCATTCACTTTGCGCTCGACTGTGGATGGGCACGGACACACACACACACGCACACACACACACACGAAAACGCGTGTTGACCTAGTAGTGTAGTGAGGGCAAACATTCAGTGACATTTGTGGGAAATCCAAGCTACTGAGCAATGAAGGCATCCTGCCAACATAATGTGAGGCCTAACCAGCGTATTGAGTCAGATAATAAAAAAAATTAAAAATGGGTTTAAACGCCATGTAAGAATGAAGGATCAACGTGTTGTTGTTTTTCTTAACAGGGTAAATACAGATCATGCGCTATTAAGTACAGTCAAACCTCGGTTTTCGTCCATAATCCGTTCCAGAAGGCTGTTCGAAAACCGAATTGTGTAAGGAAGGTGAGAGGAACAAATGGTGCATTCAAGTGCGATCAGTTTGTTCGAGAACCGAAATTTGTTCGTCATCCGAGGCATAAAAAAACTCGAAATTTTTGGTGGAAAACCGAGACGTTCGAAAACCGAGGTTTGACGATAATAGGGTTGAGATTATTATTAAATATTTTTGGAGACAAATAAGATCTGATTTACGAAAGGTTCGCACGTGCAAAAACGGGTGCCATCTTGATTGCAGAATGGATTATTGTCATGGGGAGCGGATCCAAAAGTTTTCACATGCTGTGCGTGCGCGTGCTTTTGCATATTAGTCACGTTTCCTCCCTTAAATGACAAAAATGTAACTCGCAAGTATTGCAAATGACCCCATTGTTATACTTTCTTGTCACCAAACTTTGAAGCGTTTGACGCCATGTTTCTTGCTAGCTTGCGAGCCGCGTTGCTACGTAGCGACGTTATTCGTCTCGGCTGGAATTGATAAAGGAATCGTTTACAAAAACGGTAAATTATGCCAAGGAATTCAAACTCTGGGAACTGGTTCTCAACCGGAACTTGTTTTCGATTCCCATCCCGAGTCAAAAGCGTGTGCACTCTGTTACACTGGGTGAACATGCATTTTAGCGACCGCTATCTGTGATTTTCGTGAATCTGGCCAGATTACTGTTACAGAAATCGTAACAATGAGCACTCAACCAAGTAACCAAACAACCTTCCACACCTAACCACCCATCAACCAACCAACCAACCAAACCACCAACCAGTGAGCGAGCCAGCCTAGCTACCTCTAAATCAATAATTCAATCCTACCATGTAAAAGAAACAGTCAAGCAAAACATGAGCCGAGGACAGCATACAATTATGCAAGAAAATGCAACATGTACTAACGCACGCAATGCGCGACGTATATTTCAAGACGTTGCTTGGGGGAGGTAACAGGTCTCAAAGCGAGCCGTGAGGGGCGTCATTCCGTCATCGTGCCGCCGCACAACCGCCGACACGCTTGGTGGTGACTCGGTGATGCAACGTGACGGCGATGCCTCTCACGACGAGTCTTTTCGCTGATGAGTTCATGCAGAAAACTCTCAATGTCATCGGCGAAAGATAAGAGGTAAAAGAAAGCACAGCATTGTGCGCCTAATGACGGGTTGCCGGCCAGACCCGCAGATGTCACAGGTCAGTCATGTTAAGAATGCATACGCCCAATCATCTGCCGATCTCTATCTGGGACCGGCTTGCAGCTAAGCATGATTTGGCCACAATCGGGGGGGGGTGCTGATCAATGGACAAAGAGGTCCTTGAAATGTCAATGACGTCACATGCAATGACAATGCAAGTGCTTCATCAAAGCAACGGATTAACTAAATGACGAGTGACGGTCGACACTATAATTGAGAAGATTTGAAACAGAAGAACGATATTAACATTTATGAACTGTATGTATTTAAACGGCACGTGGTACAACACTAAGTATTCAATTTTTTGTTTAAAAATTAAAATGGACAGCAAAAATGCTGTTTTTAATCAAGACAACTATTTTTATATGCAGTCAAACCTCAGTTTTTGATCCGTTCCAGAGGCTGTTCGAAAACCAAATTGTTGAACTGAACACGTCTGCTCACAATGGAAAGCGACACGAGGAAGCGTCACTTCCTCGTGTAAGGAAGGCGAGAGGAGTCAAATGGTGCCCCCCCCATCCGAGGCAAAAAAAGGTGCCGAGAACCGAGAGAACGAAAACATGAGACCTTTCACAGCACACGGGTCATGTCATACTGTCAGAATCTCATTTCACTCATAGCTGAATTGAGTGCAGACGGTGATGGGATGGATTTTCTTTTCACTCGCAGAGGCAGCGCTTCATCACCGAGCTGTTCAACGACACCAGTCACACAGTGGAACGGATCTGTGACATCTTTCTCACACACAAGCAGATCGCTAGTCCCTTGAAAATAATGCATCCTCACCCAGCCTACAGTCACTTTCTCACATAAACTATACAACGCTGTAGATCATGAAAAAAAAAGGATATTTTTAACGGAATTATAGCTGGACCACAAAACACAAGATAGTGGGGAGGGGGTGCCTTGTCCTTTCCATAAAAACTTTTCAAACGAAACTACAATCCAGCGTTGTGGGACAACACGACACGATGAGGTGGAATATAAAAGGAGGGTGAAGATAAAGTCCAACCGTCGCAGACGTCACATAAGACGACAAATTGGAACGAGGGACTTTGTAATCCACACGAGTGTCGCTTTGGTCTCGTCAAGCCCTCCGCTGACATGCAGCGTGGTCTCACGTTCAAGTCTCGAGACAAAAGGAGCCCACATCCGGTCGGAGAGCTATTTGTCTCTGCTTTTATGTTATCTGAAATCAAAAGCTCGATTACACTCCCGGCATTACGTGCAGAACAATCGAGCCGGCACTAAGGTGGTCACGTTTGCAATGGGTACAAAAAGTCCGATGATAATTTATATCCAAGGATGCTAGCAGTGTCTTGGGCATAATGGCCGTGACGAGGACATTTAATTACCGGGTGACGATGAAAAGGTAGTTGACGGAGAGACGGGCGAAGCCAGCGTGTGTGCCGATAGGTAAGAAGAAAATTACAGCCAAAACAAGAACGAGGAGGGAGCGTCCAAGGTTTTCCAGGGGAGAATTAGGAAAGCGTTCCCAACTCGTGCGACCGCGCTTCGCTATAATAAAGACGGCCGTCAATTAAGCCTCACAGTCTGTTGGGCTTCTTGATTGGAGTGCCTTGCAGACCGAGGGAAGAAAATTCAATGCCCTCGAGTACTTGCAGTCTCCTCTTGAAATTTGTAGCGTTTGTTTTGGACGTTCATTGAAGCCGCCATTCATGGGTGGCCATGAAAGAATGTCAAATTATGCGGTTTTATGATAAAAATATGAAAACAATCTTTTCTTGTGCGAAACTACCTACTTGATTATGAACTCAAATGGAAGGTGGCGTAAAAATGTATTTTTTAATTACTTATAATAAAGTGTGTTGATGGAGTACCTCAACGTATAGTATAATGGAATGGCGTTTGATACAATGGCAAGGCTACATAATTCCTCTGCATGAAGTTTACGCCATAGTATTGTATTACATTGAACAAAAAAAAAAAGCTTCCTGAATGATTCGGGTTTTAAATATCCTGTCTGTTTTGCCTCATGCAGAGGCACATGACACGGTTCAACTGGAAAATAAATATACAGTCAAACCTCGGTTTTCGTCCATAATCCGTTCCAGAAGGCTGTTCGAAAGCCGAAATTGTTCGAAAACCGAAACCACGCTCTTTTTAAAATAAAAATGTTGACAAAACACTCCCACCACTATTCTAAGCGCCTTATAATGCTGCCCTATATATCGAAACCTTAACCGAATATGGTAACACACTGCTCTTAGCAGTTTAAAATATGCAAACTCTGCTTGCGTTTTCATGCTTTCCACATTAGTACAAAACAGAAGGCTTCTGCTCACTGAACACGTCTGCTCACGACGGAAAGCAACACGAGGAAGCGTCACTTCCTCGTCTACCCGAGGAAGCGTCACTTTCTCGTGTAAGGAAGGCGAGAGGAGTCAAATGGTGCATTCAAGTGAGCTCAGTTTGTTTGAGAACCGAAATTTGTTCGTCATCCGAGGCATAAATACTCAAAATCTTTGGTCCAAAACCGAATTGGTCGAGAACCGGGACGTTTGAAAACCGAGGTTTGACTGTACACTATGCAGAAATAACAAAAAAAGCAGTCAGATTTGTGTAAATCATAACAAACATGTCTGCTCACAATGAACGCTACACGAGGAAATGACGCTTCCTCGTGTAAGGAAGCCTAGAGGAGTCAACTGGCGTATCCGGGTTTGCTCCATTTGGTCGAAAACCGGTTTTCAGTCGTAATCCGCGGCGTAAAAATTTGGTCGAGAACAGAGACGTTCGAAAACCGAGGTTTCACTGGATTCTAAATTATGATGTCATCTCAAGGGGCGGCCATTTTGCCTCTTCCCGTCAACTGAAAATGACATCAAAGTGCCGAAGGGCTGACATAACGGCCGTCATGGCTGCCCCTGTTTTCTGTTCAAGATGTCGAAAAAGGTTCTCCAACGCCCTGAAAACTAACATTCTTTTCTACATACGAAGCACAAGGGCACACACTATGACACTTTTACTTCTTCTCGGACTGGTCTCATGTGCGAGGTTGCTGCTGGTACATCGATACCACTTACAGAATGTGGTTGTTGATGCTCTCTTTGCTTTTGTCACCGTGCCAAAGCAATGAGATCAGTCTAGGTGGCTGCAAATCCAATAACAGCCAAAGAGGCCTTTGCAGTTCGCAGACAAGATAATGACATTAGCCATTCACCAACGGACAATGGAAGAGCCGCGTGTGTACACAAAGTGCCGTCACGGAGAAAGTGCGGCGTCGGATCCCGACTTGGAATCTTCATCGTCATCCATTGAATATTTGTCACATTCTTTGGTGCCTTTGGGTTGCTCCGTTGCT
The DNA here is from genome assembly GCA_018466805.1 of Hippocampus abdominalis. Lineage (NCBI taxonomy): Eukaryota > Metazoa > Chordata > Actinopteri > Syngnathiformes > Syngnathidae > Hippocampus > Hippocampus abdominalis. The sequence continues at coordinate 6,665,586 of CM031697.1, read as the reverse complement.
TGAGTTTGTTCGCTCGAGCGTGAACGTTATCCATCTGAACCCTACGCACACCAAACGAGCGGACCGAGACCAGGAGGGGCGGTCTCGGGTGAACTCTTAGCGTGGTTCACTTCCCATCTGTTTAAGTGCAGTCCACAGAGCAGACAGGAGACAGCATAATTGTGAGGAAAGTTTGACTTTTGTCCGACAATACGCCACAGTCAGCTTTTGTCCGAATGATGTTGATTGAACAACTTTCGGTCTGATGATGGAAAACATGCTGAAAACAAAGTGAACGAGGACCGACGCTGTGTGAGTGGGTCTAGGGCAGAGGGCAAAACTCACATAAGTGCTTTATTTCTTCATAAAATAATGACGTCATCGGCACTGGCGAGCAAGTTTTGCATAAATTAATTGCATACAAGTGCACATATTCTTTTCTTAGCCATTAAAAACTAAGAAAGACTTATGCACTTATTTATTTATATAATGCGTCAGATTCAAGGTCTTTTAATAACATGTTGGTGTGTTGGTGTCTGAACAAGAAAGCCTGGATTGTATTTTCACTCACGCAAGCAGCACTTCATCGCAGCTTCCACTTGTTCAAGTGTCACAATGCTTGTTAATTAATGCCGCCGACACACCCGGATGAAAACAACCCACCTCCCACCACCTCCGCAATGTCACCAAACAATCAAGTCTAGTGCCGCTAAGCTAATGACAATAATGCTGCTTGCTAAGGCTAACCTGTGCTTCCAACGCTGCAAGCTCTGCTTAGCTTTTGGCTTTGTCAAGTGTTTCTTTGTCGTCGCTTCACAATGGCGACCGTTTATCCAGGTAAGATATTCTGCACAAACGCATTTGTCTTTCATAAACTTTTTGCACACTTATTCGGGGGACATTTTGGGGCGCTATGATTTCAAAGGAGCAGCACTTGAACGCGGCGTCTCACACTCATTAGACAGGGCTATGGTTCAAAGCGCCGCTGATGTCCCTCGGCAGGTAAACTTTCTGACCTCACCGATGGGAAATGCCTCCGTTGATTCCAATCAAAGCAAAAAGGTGTGTCGCTCTCAGCCAGGAGTCGCCCGCCGCTCCCTCGACCAGATGTGCGGGGCGTCTCCATTACAAGAGCCCGAGAAGCGGTTCGTTACAGGTGCAAGGCTTGACGTGAGGCCTTAATAATGGGGGTATCCATTGGCTGCGTTTAATCAAAGACACGCGGGGACGGGGGATGGGATTCATTGCTCTTTGATGGAGAGCGCCCTTATGAAGACGGACAATCACTTTGCTCTCTAAGTGAAACAGCGTTTAGCCTCAATTCCCACAGAAAAGGCCCATTTGTTCTCCGCGGGAGTGGGGGAGTGCAGCTGGGGCGGCGATGCTCGGTGCAGGGTGCTTGCATTTTCCACACAATTACATTGCACAGGCGTATAATGGAGACGGTCTTTCTGGCAAAGACAACAGATTTTGCCGTGGGAGACTAATCGCAAGAAAAAAAAAAAAACATGCTAAGCCTCAAACCACGGCCGGGCAGCCAAGCAGAGCTTCAATTAATCAACAATGTAGAGTTTTATTGGGCTTATGCAACAAAGTGCTGTCTGTAGGGTAATGATCACCAACTCTCCCCCGTGCATTTCATGTGCCCCCCCCCAGAAGGCCGGGCTCGGTTATGACTTTGCCGTTAGCTTCCCTCCCATGGTGTCAGGCACAGACGTTTTCTGTGTTGTTTTTTTTTGTTTGGGTTTTTTTTTCGGAGGAGGAAAGGGCGAATTGGGAGAGAAGCGCTTTAAAAGGATGATGACGGATGGGGACGGAGGATGATAGATATAAGAATGGAGGGACAGTGACAAAAGGGTAACCGACTCACGGAGGGAGCACAGACCGGCAAAATAGCGTAAAGGGACTTGGCCATCTCTGACCAAGCCCCAGTACTAAACTGGCCTCGGGGCTGGATCAATAAGCTCTTAATGGTTCGGGCTGCAAAAAAAAAAAAATAGACCGCACCTGATTATAAGTCGCACCACTACGATCAATAAGCCGCACCTGTCTCGCAGCCTTAACGGTGCCGTAAAAAAGTCGCCGCTTTATTAAATAAGCCCAGAGTTCTGTGACTAAAGTCGCGGCTTATAGTCTGGAAATTTACTCAAATTAATTTTCAATTGATTCAGGATATGTGAATGTTATTTTGTATATTTCTACCTCTTTGATGTCATTTGTAACTGACAATAACATGAATCCATCCATCCATTTTCCGATCCGCTATACCTTCACAACGGTCGCGGGGGGTGCCGGAGCCCATTCCAGCCATCTTCGGGCAGTATGCGGGGTACACCTTGAACCGGTTGCCACCCAATCGCAGCGCACTCATAGACAAATAACCATTTCCGCCCACAGTCACACCTAGGGACAATTTAGGGTGTTCAATCAGCCTGCCGTGCATGTTTTTGGAATGTGGGAGGAAATCGGAGTACCCGGGGAAAACCCACGCAGGCCCGAGGAGAACATGCAAACTCCACACAGGAAGGCCGGGCCGGGATTGACCCCACGACCTCTGCACTGTGAGGTCGACGCGCTAACCACTGGGCCCGATAACATTAATATGTCTATCTATGCATGGTCAGGGACCCAAATTCGGACAGGGAGTAGTCGTGGTCGACGGCCGTCATGAACCGAAAAGTTGACATCGACGGGCCGTCAGTTCCGCAAGTCAAAGGAGGGTGTTGGAATAAATTCGAGGACAGCTTCAACAAGCAGCTTCCTCTCTCGCAGACAAAGAATGAGTGTCGTCAAAGAGTGTGACGCCGTGAACAAGACAAGTGTGTACGCTCACTGACTCACATTGGCAATGACACCATGCGTCACGTGCAAGGGGGGAGCGGATTCAAAGTCTAATACGCTAAGTGTGCGTTTCTCAGGAAAGGCTCATTTCATTGGCGGTACACACGTAGCGATAACGAAGCCTAATTGGAGCATTTTTCGCCACTTCTCATTAAAGTCTCCAGAGCTTGCTTGTCAGATGTCCTGAAAAGATTTTCCTGATCGATTGAACCTGCGGTGTGGGATGTTATGAGTGATTTTTTTTCCTCCCTTGTTTGCTTCGAAAAAGAACCATCGCTACATCGTGTCCAGTCCAACACATTGGAAGTGTTGTATCCGGATTTATTTCTCATTGTGTGGGGCCTCTCAAATTTTTAAAAATCAGTTCAGACATTAACAATTTATACTTGTGTACACTGATCAATTGGCTACTGTTCCTGTTAACTAAATTGTCGGTCCCAACCGTTTTCAGAACAGATCGAGGAAAAATCGCTAACACACCCAAATCACAGGATAATCGTTTAGGATGATCTTTCGAGACATGTCTAAATGGGGCCATTGCTGACTTTGATCATACGGGAGGGAACTTCAAATCTAGACGGTATGTTCGTACCCACTTTGTCAGACAAGCACACACACTTTAAAATTTGACTCGTTACAACTGAACGGGTTTAACATTCACGATGATCAGCCGAGACCATTTTTTTTGGAGTAAACGGAGCAGGGAAACAAATCTCTCTTAACATTTCCCACACCACAAAATAATCACTCTTCATAATCTTTTACAGACATCCGATAACGTGGCCTTGGCTTACTTTGTTCTGAAGAGGGTAAAAATACTCAAATTTGGCCTAATTATCAGCGTGAGTGGACCCAGCTCAGATCAACCAATGACATTTGCCAAAAATAAAAATCCTGCTAAGTTGCTAGTTTTCCCGACTCTCTGTGCCGTACCCACGTTTAGGATTTGTGCAGCTCCGTTGTTTTGCGTCTTCTATAATCCAACCTGACAGACACGCCTTTGGCCCGGCCCCCTTATAGTATCACCATATCTGCGCCTTTTCAGCTACACTGTTGTATTTCACACGTGCGCCGGCTTGTCATGCCATGTCGAGTGTGTTTAACGGCGTCTCCAACCTCGGCGCCGTGATACCAGCTGAGTGTAAGCGCTCCTCAATATCTGTTCCAATTAGTTTTTGATTAAGGAAGCCCCGTGCGGCTGTTTGAGGGCCTTTAATGTTGTGTCAACTGGATGATGATGGAGCGAGCGCCCGTGGTCGTCCCCCAGTAACAAAAGCAGCCAGTAAAAAGGCTCCGAGTGAACCAGTTTATCTTCTTAATGGAAACCAGATGACCTTCCTTTTCTCCACTTCCCCCTCCCTTTTACAACATCCAAGTTTATTTTTCTTGCGCTGATACTCGAGTGTGTCATTTATGCCTGACTTTATTAGTATTGATGTAGATTTTTGGAATGTTAAAAAAAAAAAGAAAAAAAAAAAGTTGAATGAACCGGTAACCTCCTGACTTTCCTCTCTGACAAAAGAACATTTCATTGAAAATAAATAAAGGGGACATAAAGGATTTGTTCCAGGCTCCAACTATCGTGATCAGATAGAAGTTGTAACCGTTCAAGAAACATTTTCGGTTGACAATCAAAAGCCAGATTGTGATGTCACAGTGGGGCTAACTTTACATAATTCTGCCCGTGACAGAGTTTGAGTATTTTCGAGTGATGGACATATTAGACCGACACTCTGCCATATCAAAGCTAAAAGATAAACGGCGCGACACTGCGGAAACACAGAATGAGATTGGACAAAACCCCTCAAAAGAGGCTAATTTCAGTGAGGCGAGAAAAAGAGTTTTGACAAATTTAAGTTAAAATTTAAATTAAATAATCATTTAACCTTTTAAATTGTAAATAAAAAGAAAAATGCAGGACATCAACTGAAACATGACAAATACACAGTCGCAGATTTATGAGAATCTTGGATTCAGAATTCAACAAAAGCATGTTATGATTCGGCTTTAAACTGAGAGCAAAAAAAACCAAAATAATCCGTCACAAGAGGTGTCAACTTCACCATTAACCTGGCTAAAATATAATATACAGTCAAACCTCGGTTTTCGTCCATAATCCGTTCCAGAAGGCTGTTCGAAAACCGAAACCACGCTCCTTTTAAAATAAAAATGTTTACTGAACACGCCTGCTCACAATGGAAAGCAACAAGAGGAAGTGACGCTTCCTCGTGTAAGGAAGGCGAGAGGAGTCAAACGGTGCATTCAAGTGCGCTCAGTTTGATCGTGAACCGAAATTTGTTCATCATCCGAGGCATAAAAAACTCACAATTTTTGGTCGAAAACCGAATTGGACGAGAACCGAGATGTCCGAAAACCAAGGTTTGACTGTATGGCTCAAATCTTGGGTCATACTATACCTCTGTATGTGCTTGGTTGTGCTGCTTACTACGCATTATTATTTTCTCATCCTACCAATAAATTTGGACAAAAACACCTTTTATGTGTCACAGGACATGAGACCGTCGTATTTACAACCGTGCTGACATTCGAGATTTTAAATACAGCTCACAAAGCCGACTAGATCTGTTCCGGAGCGCTTTTACCTTTGCCGAAACAATCCATCCATCTCCCACGTGTGGCATAAAAAAGATGCCAATCAGCGTGATTATTGCACAGGTGAACCATAAGCTGTCCTCACAAATGAAACTCCTCTAAAATGCGCAAAACCAGTTTTGGTGCTGAAGAGCGTGACCCTGAACGTGAACTGCGTGCGAACAGGCAGTCCCCATACATGCATGCATGTTCAGATATGTGATTCGCGCTGCTATTTCCTGTATATAATGTCCACACCGGATAAGCACGTCACTGGCTGCCCTCTCGGAGGAATAATCTACGACGACTGGTTTTGTAAATGTAAAAACGGAGCAATATGACTGTGCACACATTGTCCACCAATGTGGACAGAAAAGTGAATTCTTAGCATAGTGGACGTTCTTTTTGCAGTGTGCGAGAGGACTGCGAGGCCTCTCTTTGGAGGGCTCACAAACACCACGGGGAGATAAAAAAAAAAAAAAAGGTTCTGGCACGCAAGAAAGTCTGATAAGTTGCAGGTTGTGTCGTGTTTTTTTTTTTTTTGTTTAGTTTACTTAATCCCCCGAGCTCGAAATGACCTTGTGAACTCAAGTCGGATTCGGTGTGTTCTTTTTTTTTTTCCCCTCCACCCTCCACTCAGTCAGTAGTTTACTGTCTTTACCTGCTTTTGGGATTCTGAGAACATGCAAAGTCCACACAGGAAGTCGAACCCTGCAACTCTGCATTGTGAGGTGGCAGTGCTAACCAGTCGACACCTTTTTGTTTTTGCCGGCCCCTTATTGTTTTTGGATATCTGTAATTTCTGGTACTGTATGTGTATGAGGGACTGGATGAAAACGAGCTCACCGAAATTTGCTCATGGTCCCTATCAAATGACCACGAAAATAAACAAATTAGTTCAGGATTGTTCTTCTGAAAATAGGTGTTTTGTTTTTCTATACAATACGACATGGATGTGACTTTCACTTTTTGATTTGAAGCAGTGATGTGAATAAAACTTTTCTACTGTACCCTCAGTGACTGAAATGCGCCTGTAATGTGGCATTGACAGGTCACAGGTCAAAGATGGTAACAATTATGTTTTCTAGCCTTTTGAGCAGCAGCAGCAGCTTTCATGCAAACACGCAGTTTGTGCACACATGGCCTGGCCTCTAACCCGCGGCCAACCTTGGCTTAATCATTAGCACGACCCGTTATCTGATTGTCGAGCAGGTAACCATTAATACGTGTTTGTTCCCTGATGACCTGCCCAAACCCCCCCCCCCCCCAAAAAAACAAAAAAAAACATCACGTCGCCTCTGAAATCAGAAATGACAACTTTAGACCAGATGAGGTCATCCCTGATTCGATTTGAGGAAGAAAGACACCCACAGTTGTTGTTTTTTTTGAATGACATAAATGATATGTATGCCACACTAGTGGTGACCAAACTTTTCTGCTCAAGGGCAACATTTGATTTATATGAGCAGAGTTCCTTGTGGATGAGTTAAAAAAAACCATAATAATAATAGTCACACATCGGTTCTCGAACGTCTCGGTTCCCGACCAATTTGGTTTTCGACCAAAAATTTCAAGGTTTTTTTTGACTCCTCTCGCCTTCCTTACACGAGGACGTGACGCTTCCTCGTGTTGCTTTCCACTGTGAGCAGACGTGTTCAGTAAACATTTTTATTTTAAAAAGAGCGTGGTTTCGGTTTTCGGACAATTCTGGAACGGATTATTGACGAAAACCGAGGTTTGACTGTACAATGATTTCATGACATAAAAATTAGTTATAACTAATAAGGATCAACAATTTCCATGAACAGATTTTTTTTTTCCATAGTTCAAAGCGTGTTCCTATTCTTACTAACACACACTCCTTATACCAACAAAACGGCTGCGACCAGAGAGGAGAGAGGAGCTATTTTCCAGCCTTATAAACCTAAAAGCGCCGACTGGCAATGCGCCTTTGTAAACATTCCCATCCCCCATTTAGTAATAAAACCTATGCATTCGCTATACATGTTACCGGAACTACGTAAGCGGAAACTCCACTAGCCGTAACCCGGATAGAGACGTCACAGACTTAATTTTCCGACTCCTCAAGCAAGTACCGTATTTTCCGCCACTTATGATTGCGGCAAGGCGCCCACTCAACAACTGGAGACACTATGTAAAAAATGTCATCGGATTCGAAACGAATTGGCGTGCGTTTTACATCTAACTTTATTTAAGAAATCAAAAACGAAGAAGAAGAACAAAACAAAACAACCCGACAGTGCTGTGTTGTGGTTTTTTAAATCTACACCTGTACTGTATACTTATACATCCGATGCGCCTTATATATGGATCACTATTCAGATTTTTAGAGAATGTTTACTGTATTCAGATTTTTTGGACGCAGTATTTTAATGTTCTGTAAAGCACTTTGTTACAGCTGCAGCGGTTGTGAAAGCTCTAAATAAAGAAAGCTGTATTGTTTTGTATGCCATTTAGCGTAGCTCCATCTAGTGGATGCATAACACAACCGCAGCCACTACTTTAGCTTCTATTCTATGTGCCTTATAATGCGGTGCACCCTACATATGAAAACAGCTTAAAAATAGGCCCTTAGTGAAAGTGCACCTTATCCTCTGAAGCGCCTTATCGTGCGGAAAATACGGTATTTTTCAGAGAGCAATCTGTGACATTAATTCCACCTCATAAACAGACAACATGAGCGGAATCATTTTCACATTGTGTTACCTATGACAAGAAAGGAGGCGAGTCAAACAGGTTGAACATTGCCAAAGACATTGGTGCCCATTTATAAGACGAAGGTAAGAATAACATGAGAGAATGAGTGCAACCCCTGTTCAACTCACCGTCCCGCCTCTCATTTAGTGTGCGGCACAGCTATGGCGCACAATGATAACTCAGCATCCTCCCCTCCCTGGGTAAGGAGGCTGATATACAGCACAGAGGTGTCCTGACACACTTATATCTGCCCGTGTCCTCCAAAAAGACAAGGAGAGTCAATTACGACGGCGAGGCTGTGATAAATAACAGCCGACCTCACACACAGCGGGCTTCCCGCGGCAGGACCGACATGACGAGACCTGCGCGGGATCCATGCAGGCACAAATGTGGGCCACGTCTGGAGAGAAAGGGGGCGCAAAGGTGGAGGACGCAGGGCCGAGGTCGTTTGGAATGAGTGCAGGGGGTAGGGGGGGGGGGGGCGATGTTTACGTCACGGAAGTGACACGTGTAAACACGCAAAGCTTCAATGTGGCCTTTGCAGTGCTGGGAGCTGTGTTTGTGTAAACTCGTGTTCTCAAATGCTTGTCACCCGAATTTCAAGTTGCCACCTACTTTTTGGGAGGTGAAGAACAAAAAATAAAAAACTTTGTTCAAAAATAGCCTTTGAAAATGTGAAGCCTACTGGAAATTCTATTTGTCAAGAACAACAGATGTTTACGTGTTGTATGAACCCTTTCAGGGACAGCGGCTACTAGAGTGGACAGCCTTTCATGTTATCAGGTTACAGGTTATCGTTATCGGTGCATGAAAGGGTTAAGAAGAAACTGAAGATGAACCTGACAATTGCATGTCCAATGTGGTAAATGTGGCCACAAAATATTTTGGCACTGATCATCTTCCATGTGGTGACTTGTTGAAAAAAAATCTCACCTATTTGCATGTTGTTTTTTTTTGGTTCATGTTCCGTAATGGCGTAAGACCTGGACATGAAATAGAAAAGTAGCAATCTGTGTCAAAGGAGTATGTTGAAATGATTCACCTTATCTGCTCTAAAATCTTTGTCGGCGAGGAGTCGAGTTTAGCCCAATTTGTTAGCTTTGCCGGATATGTATGTGTATATATGTATACAGTCAAACCTCAGTTTTCATCCATAATCCGTTCCGGAAGGCTGTTCGAAAACCGAAATTGTTCGAAAACCGAAACCACGATCTTTAAAAAAAAAAAAAAAGCTTTATTGAACACGTCTGTTCACAATGGAAAGCAACACGAGGAAGCGTCACTTCGTCTACCCGAGGAAGCGTCACTTCCTCGTGTAAGGAAGGCGAGAGGAGTTAAATGGTGCATTCAAGTGCGCTCAGTTTGTTTGAGAACCGAAATTTGTTCGTCACCCGAAGCATTAAAAAAACTCAAAATTTTTGGTCGAAAACCGAATTGGTCGAGAACCGAGACGTTCGAAAACCAAGGTTTGACTGTATATATTTGGTTGCTTTGCAGAGTGGCTACTAAAAGTTAACAAGTGAAGGATGTGCTGTTATTGCATGAATTGGTGAAATGAAATGGTGAGATGTTTATTTTGAAAGGGTATTCTCAGAAAATGAGTGTGAAATGATGCTAACCTTTGTGGTATTTTTTTTTTTTTTTTACAGTTTACGTTTTCCTCGATTCGCTCGATCGCTATCTCTGCGGGTGGCGGGAGTTTACGGTACTCCTCCTTTTTCTTTTTCTTTTTCCCCCCCACTAACAACATTGTTGCGTGAACGCCTCACGCTCTTTGCAGAAACACATGCACGTACGCAAAACGTGGGGGTAAAGTGAGGGCGTTGTGAGGTAGGGTGTTGCCGGGGGTCCGAGGTCCTTTGGGAGACACGCCGGCTGAAAGAAGGGGAGGAATGAGCAACAGGCAGACACAAGGGCACGGGCAGATGTGTGCAAAGATAAATGAGCAGATAAATCACAGAGTGTCTGGGCCCAAGGCACATTTGCATTCCTCAAATGAAACTCCAAGGAGAAACACTGGCACGAACCTCCGGAGACATGAAATAAAAACGTACACAGTACATGCACGGTGCATATATCACGTGGGTGAAAGAGAGCATATGTTTCCTTCCAAGGACTTTGCATGGGCATCGGGCGCGATCAAGAAAGCTTCTTTTTACAGCTCCGTAATGAAGCCCGTTGACAGTTACCGAGTGTCGACAACTCCCCGACGCGGCTTTTATCACATGTTGCACTTAAACGACATCATCGAGTGCAGGAAAATTGGAGGTAATTTTGATAACGAGCATTCCTCGAGTGATTTGGGGGAGGGCGGGGGGGGGCGCGTCACCCACGCGTGGCTTGTTTAAAAGGCAGGTCATGTTTGATCTATGGAGGTCCTGGCTTGTCTCACTGTCACACGAGGAAGGACATCATAGCATTCCGCAGCTGATGTTCACGTCCATGTGACAGACAACTATATGAAAGGATGGACGGAAACCCACACAGCGGACGCTGAGTAAAAGCAGGACGTTTTACACACATGTATGTAAACGTTGACATATGGGGTCAGGGAAGTCGTAAATTGGTCTTTGTTTTTGTTTTTGTTTTGTTTTGTTTTTTGTTGCGGTTATGTGGTTGCCCAAACCACACCAAACACGGCATTCGCCCAGCAGACAATTTCTTGGTTCAGACAGAAACAATTACATTGCTGTTTTCGAAAAGTTCGTTCGTCAACATTTCGGAAAGAAAAAAAAAACCAAACATACGGGGTTGACGCCTGAGAGAGCAGCGCGGTAAACTTTTCAAGAAAGATCCGGTTTGCTGATAGCAGCGGTGGAAGTTAACAGCTGCGAACGACTCGCTGCGAACGACCACTGAAACAAGCGCCCAATTTAAGAGAAAGCGGCATTTGCGACATTTGTATATATTTTAAAAAAAACGAGGCTATCAAGAATGGAATAAAATGGCTAATCGGAGAGACGTCATGTCCTTTACTTTGTAGAATCTTGCAAAGCGTCCTTGCACTTCTGTCGGATGCATTTTTTTGACAATTAAATCATCTCAAAACCATTATCGTTTTGGTTATATTTAGTCATTAAACTCTTAATATTGTTATTTAGAAACATTTGTTCGGGTGTTTGTTACCCGTGAAATTTGGAGGGTTCACTCTACTGTAATTATGACTTGACGCCTACGCTAGTGTGGGTTAGCATTAGCCTAGCAATAGACTAGCAATGCACGAACCGAACGTAACCCTGGCGTAAATCCACATTCGGGTGACGTCGCTGTAGGAATGTCATCGTAAACTGACGATCCCTGTCGTGAGTCGAGATGAGTTACGAAAGTTGCTTTTACACCGCGCAGCTGAACGAGACTAACATTCAGGCGATGATTTGTTTTTTGTTTTTTTACCTGTATACTTAACCCTCATGCAGTATTTTTAAGCGGCTGCATGAAGGGCATTACGTCCCAAAAATGTCCCTCTTCCAATGTGCAACAACTTTTTTCACTTTTAATTTTTTTTCACTTTCAGCCCCTCAAAATGTTCAGTGGGAATTGGCCAAGACATCGATATACATCCTATGCAAAATTTCAGCTTCGTGGAGTTATTTTTCACTGTTTTGTCTGTGGTGTCCATTTGTCCAACAGTCCAAAATCATCCAAAGTGTCCGAAATGTCCAATTTTGGGATAATTACTGCATGGGGGTTAATTAGCAGCAAGAGAAATTGTACAAACCACTCTGCAATGAACGTAACCGATGCTGTAATGCAACACTTGGACCGAGACCGGCTATAACAAACAACAACTGTTTCCAAGCGTTCACACAGAAAACCATTTGCGCCTCCAAATCGTGTAAACAAATGGCAAGGATTACGGTATCGGCTGTGCTTCAGGTTGCAAACGACGCAATGTCAACGGCCACTAAATTGAAATTGTTTTGCTTTTCCAGGCAAACACTTATGTAGGCTTTAGAATGTATTCACACCAAAAGAGCATTTACGGACTCGGTTCGGGGACCAATTGTCGCCGTGCGTATAACACTTCAAACGTCAATTTGTGTTTGGCTTCCTACATAATCATGCTCACTCGCTCGTAACTTTTAGCAGCTCGGGGACTTTCCCATGAACGGAGAAGAGAGAAGAGTGGTAGTGGGTGGGGTGGCGGTGAGGTGGGTGTATGTGTGTGCATGTGTGGGTGTGTGGGAGGCAGCTTGAAGGAGAGACTGTCATCACTAATTCCTTGCCAGGCAGCCCAGAGAAGTGTTGACTAACTAATGGCCTTGTTTAACAAGTGAAGTGTAACATGCTTGAGGAAACACAGCTGGATATGAGTCCTGCGCATTGAGTGACTCAGAGAAAACAATTCATTGTCTTCAGCGACACCCACCCGCACACAACGCCGGTCAAAGAGGGAGTTGAAAAAGCGGCAAAGGGGGGATGTGGGGAAACAGCTGGATTCTTTCAAAAGTGTGGTTGGCGGCTAGGTCACAAAGGCTGTATCTCTGCGGTGCTGCGGTGGGAGTGCGGAAGAAAAACGGTAGTGCAACACTTGCAGAGAAGATTTAGGAAAGTATCGAAAAGGACACGAGCCACAAAAGAATGACAGAAACTTTCCAAATTATTTCTGGGAGATTGTTGTGCTTTAGTAAGGTGGGGTTAGGTGGTTTCAGGGTTATGGCTTAGGGCTAGCTTGGTTTCAATTAAAATTAGTGGTCATTGTGAGATTTTCTGGTTTGAGGTTAATGTTATGTCGGGTTGAAAATGCTTGGGGTTGTCAGGGGTTGGGGTTGGGCACTAGGAGCGGGGTTAGGGTTAGAGATTGGACTTGGAATTGGGGTTCAAAATGGATAGTTTCATGGTGTGCATGCCTTGGCAGTTTAAGACGGACATACTGAGCTGTCCCTTGGCTCAGCAGTGCGGCACTAATATTTGTTCTTCGCAAAGGATGAAGAATATATGCCTGCGGGTAATTGTTAAATGGTCCGTCTTCATGTGCACCCGCAATGTTTGTATTCAGATATCCTTTGGCTGGAAGAAATGGGTTTCATCACCTTGCATTTAAATGACCAAATAGGGCTTACTGCCCAATAAAGTATGCAAGACCGAGCTGAAAGGTACCATGTGGAGGGAAGGCGGGATCACATAAAACTCAGTTCCACTAGCATATGCTAAAAACACGTCTGACAATTATTTCATCACAAATTTGGGCGGCAGCAGCAGCAGCGCAAACATGTGTTGCGACGATGCGGTGGAGCCGAGTTAATGTTTCAGATTATAATAACTACGGCACTCCTGGCCAGACTGCAGCTCATGCTGTTTTTGTATTCCTCTCAAGAGCGTGTTCATAACTCTGTTTGGATGCCAAGCGTTTTGCTCGCCTATAACGAGGCAGCAAGTGAGTCATTTCATTTTTACAGGGCTGTTTTGTTTCAATAGAGAGCGAGTGTTCCCCTAAAAATGTGGTTTCTAATGAGCCTTTTTGCTCCCCGTCATTTTGGACCAGGCAGTGGTGCATTTTTTTTTTTACCACATGCACTTTCGTCAAAAAAAAGAAAAAAAGCATTTGCAATGTGGTTAAATGGTGTGTCATTAGAGGTACAGCAAGTGAAATTATATATATATATATATATATATATATATATATATATATATATATATATATATACACACATACAGTCAAACCTCGGTTTTCGTCCATAATCCGTTCCAGAAGGCTGTTCGAAAACCGAAATTGTTCGAAAACAGAAACCACGCTCTTTTTAAAATAAAAATGTTTACTGAACACGTCTGCTCACAATGGAAAGAAACACGAGGACGCGTCACTTCCTCGTGTAAGGAAGGCGAGAGGAGTCAAATGGTGCATTCAAGTGCGCTCAGTTTGTTCGAGAACCGAAATTTGTTCATCATCCGAGGCATAAAAAACTCAAAATTTTTGGTCGAAATCCGATTTGGACGAGAACCGAGACGTTCGAAAACTGAAGTTTGACTGTGTGTGTGTGTGTGTATGTGTATATATTATATTCTACCCCAGAAATTCTTGACAACAGAATATAATCGGTATTTGGTTCAGTTTTTCCATGTTTTCTGAAAACCCCCCTCCAAAAAAAAAAACCTCTGAAGTTGACAACCATTTGTAAAGGAAACTTCCACCGCTATAGTAACGTGTGACTGGAGGAGTTACAAATGCTGCTTTTGCATTGTTTCCCGAATAAGAACCGCAAGACAGGTCTTCAAGTAAGTACAGTAAGCCTCCAAAGGGGGCAAGGGAGAGAGAGTATTTCACACTTGTGAGCAACTAGTTTTGGTGTAATCCAGATGACAGATGGCCACTTGGAGCCTAGCCAATGCAAATGTAAGAAAGCGCAGTTTATTTGCAATGTTAAACATATTCGCAGCGGAAAATGAACGGGTCTTTAAGGCCGTCAAACGTGAACCTGCACCTCTCATTTGGAAAATTGGAACTTTTGGATTCTTTGAGTGACAAGACAGGTGCCCAGAAATAAAATTCAATGTCTGTTTTTTTTTTTCATAAAACACATCAAAGTACAGACAGACCGTTTAACCCTTTCATGCACCAAAAATGACAACCTGTAACCTGACTACATGATCCGCTGTCCACTGTAGTAACCGCTGCCCCTGAAAGGGTTAAAAATGTTTTTGTTGAGGCGATTATAAATGCAAAGTCACAACAAGTGACATACAAACTGGAAATAAATGCGCTTGATTTGCTCGCTTGAAGATGGAGGACACTTTAAGATGCAGGATATTGTTTGGCTTGCACGTTGACTATGAATAATACATTTTATATGACCACAAATGTGAAAGCTGTTGTGTGAAAATTTCAAGTGATAAAGCCACAGACGACACTCTTGACTCAGCATCTTTTCACCCTTTGGTTTGTTTTACAGCCTTTTCCAACAGCGTTTGCACACTGCAGCAGTTTACAGACCGACTCGCTGTTGGGGAAAAATACAGTGAAACTCCTCTACAACGAAATCATGTTTGCAGCTAGAAATCTTTCACAACAGGGGGTTTTTCACTGTAGCAAATTTGAAACAGGAAAGTGGGAATGGTGTTAATGCATGAAGATTTTTTTCACACTAGGGGGTATTTTCACTCATGTAGATTTCGTTGTAGAGGAGTTTCACTGTAATAACGATTTAAGAAAAAATAAAAATAAAAACCACTTAATTTCGGGGAAGCCAAAGAGAATTCAAAGCGTTGTAGCCTGTCTGGCCTTAAGCATGTGTGTAATTGGATGACAATGTTGCACAACAGCTGGATCAAAAAAATAGGTCACTGTCGGATGCGTCCTCCGATTTACACAGCAAACAATGGTTCCCCCTTGGCGGCCGGTAGTCCTAGCCCCTCACACACCGGGTTCCCATCCCATTTTCCTACACAGCCTAGGTATGACAATGGTTCCTAAAATTATGCCCGAAGACTGCTGGGACTGGGGATAGGCACGGTTCGGAAAATGGATGGATGGATGGAAGAATAAACTTGACATTTCAGTGAGAATAATGGCTGTGCAAGCCATGGCGTTCACCCAAAAACGGGTTCACACTTCAAAAGGCTAAGTTTCAAAACCATCATCAAACTTTGATGCCGTGTTTGATGCAAAAAAATTTAAAAAACCCCACAAAAATTGCGTTCCTCACGTAAAAAAAAAAAGTGTGTCTAATTTGGACTCATTTAGACAAGACCCTGAGTAGAAGTTTGTCACAGTATGAGGTCCGAGGCCTGGAGTTTTTTTCAATATGGCTGCTTGGAACCAATATGGCCGACTTCTTGCTCAGTTTAGTGCATGGGTCTTTGAAATTTGTTTTAATGTCAACCAGTGTCACTGGTTCTTGGGGCTATTTTTTTAGACACTTTCCAAGAAGGCCAAGTGAGTTTTGAGTGGTTGTATTCAGGACCTCTAAAGTTATTTTTTTTTTAAAAAATTAAAAATCACCAACACACGTCAATAAATGGGTTTGTTCATGAGTGAATGTCATTTTTTTTTTCTCCTGAGAAAGACACACATTCTTTTGTTTGCTTTCTTCAATCACCTAAACCAGATTTTTCTATTCTTATACTTGATACTTTATCAATGTAGGCTGGTGAAATGTGGAAAGGAATTTACGATTCCATTTTTATTATTTTATGAGCTACAATGACTTTCTGAACAGCTTGGAATTGCAGGCTGTTGACGGGAATGGCCGAATAAAAGACAACAATGTGCCCGGACAGACATACATGTGAAACCGATCCAAGAGTACTTTGTGCACCTGTTACACAGAGTTCATGGCCACAAATGAACATTTTGAGTGACGTTCTATCAACGACCCCCACCATGCGATGCACAAATGAAGATGATACGAAAACAGCGACAATGCATAACCTGCCTTCCGCAAGGCCCCCCACACTTAAAATCACACACAGACAGCACAACAACAGCATCCTTGTCCGAGGAAGCCTTCTTAAGCTACTTAAATCAGTCCCGCTTGATAGTGTTTGTGAAACGTTTACTTGTGACCCAAGCGCTCCGACTCCTTAAGCCATCCGCATGACTGAGCGGAGAAGAGAATGGCCTTTTAAGGCCGTAAGTATTGCCAGGCCCCCCTTCGTTATAGTACTGATGATATCTGTCCTGAAGAGTTTGCTGACAAGAGCCTCCTGGATCAGAAATAGCCATAAAGCAGATGCGGAAATCACATCTCCCCGCAATCCGTACAGAAATGGCCTGTCTGTTGATAGAAAAAGGCTCTCCGCGGGTTCTTTAAGCGGGGATTTAGCCTCTGAACCCTTCCTCCTCAACTTCGTTGGACATGGCGACATCCTGACTCAGTGGCCACGGATAGCTTCGCAACCGCCGCCGCGCTCGTCAAACGGCGACGTCAGAGCCCCAAAAAGCCGTCGGGGGAAATCCTTAGGCAAGCCATCTGGCACGATCTCGTCGAGATTTCAGCAAATAGACGCGTGGCGTCAAAGCGCAACGTCGACGACATGTTTGGACAAATTGTCCCGCATGTGCTCTTGCAGCAGCGGGTCTGATTGAATATCGGGAGAGCGACGGAGCGAGAGCGCGAAACAACATTAATCCCTTAAGCCCTTCAATGATGGCCTCTGACCAGGCCTTATGAGATCCACTACCCTCTACTAATCTGCTCCAAACAGTGATGAACCCAGAAAGTGGCTCGTGCGTTTAACAAACTGTTGACAGCGGGATTATCCGGGGTTGGGGCGACTCAAAAGTCAGAAATCCAAGCCATGAGTGCACGTCTCTCGATGTAAACAAGCATTTTAACCCCCCTCCTCTGCCGCACTTGATGAAACCTATACTCAACAATTACACTTGTTGACAGAAAGCAAAGTGATGGCTCCAAAGCGGCTCATCTTTGACCGGGGAGGGATGATTACACATGAACCTTGGATGACCATGGCTGTCAAATGTGGCGCACGTCAATGGAATGACACCAGAGATTCAAAGGTGACGCTTTACTTAAGGATCTCCATCAAAGTTCAACAAAAATTGGTCCAATACCCCAGTGGAATTGTTTGCCGAAGATAGCAACAGAAATGAAAACACAGTGGCACCATAATGTGAAAGTTTAATTTGTTCCATTTTTGGGATACCTTGGGGATGAAAATACGTCAACCCTCAATTGATTACCTTCCACAGGGCAATATATGTCAGGCTGGGTTATGATATGAGTGAGAATCGTGATATTTTGGTGACCAGCTGTGAGCATATTTACTGGAGCTGAAGACTCAAGAAACATGCATTACAGCAGCCAATCAGAGTAGACCTAAACGTGCATCGAATGGACATCCACCACTTATCTCCCATAGAGGAAGCCATTTTGACAAGATTCCTTACCATGATTTGAGCAAGTACCACCCAGGTACAGTCAAACCTCGGTTTTCGTCCATAATCCGTTACAGAAGGCTGTTTGTTCAAAAACGAAACCAGGCTCTTTTTAAAATAAAAATGTTTACTGAACACGTCTGCTCACAATGGGAAGCAACATGAGGAAGCATCACTTTCTCGTCTACCTGAGGAAACGTCACTTCCTCATGTAAGGAAGTTTGACTGTACAGTCAAACCTCGGTTTTCGAACGTCTCGGTTCTCGTCCAATTCGGTTTAAGACCAAAAATAAAGTTTTTTATACCTCGGATGACGAACACATTTCTGTTCTCGAACAAACCGAGCACACTTGAATGCACGATTTGACTCCTCTCGCCTTCCTTACACAAGGAAGTGAAGCTTCCTCGTGTTGCTTTCCATTTTGAGCAGACGTGTTCAGTTAACATTTTTATTTTAAAAAGAGCGTGGTTTCGGTTTTCGAACAGCCTTCTGGAACGGAGGTTTGACTGTACTAATGTGGAAAGCATGAAAACGCAAGCAGAGTTTGCATAGTGGACGCGTCGAAGCATTGGCACTTTAACTGCTACCACCTAGCCATGCAGCCACCAGATCAAAGCAGCAATCTTAAGTGTCTTTTGATCACACAAATTTGCAAGTACCGTATTTTCCGCACTATAAGGCGCTTCGGAGTGTAAGGTGCACCTTCAATGAATGGCCTATTTAAAATGCACACCAAATAAGGCGCTTGAATAGTGGTGGGGTTTTCCAATCCACTAGATGGCGCTATGCTCAAGTGAATACAATACAGTAAACATTCCCATCCCCGGAATTCTATATATCCTTCACCCGTAAAAAAACCTATGCATTAACATTTTGACTACGATACATGTTATGTTCCGGAACTACGGCTCGGTAACCCGGTGTAAGAATACACGCACGCTCCACCGATGACACCTTTTTCACTTCGCATTTTTGATAATCAGATTCGAAACGACGACGTGTAATGAATGGCGTTTTATGTAATTGCGAACGATTGCTAACTTTATCCACTTACGTCCTGTTGATCGCGGCACTAGCTTGGAAGAAACGTGTTTGCTTGCATGTCATCGAATTCGAAACGACTATGTGTCATATATTGGCGTGCGTTTTACTGGCGAACGATTTTAACACCGCATTATAGAAAACGAGGAAGACCAACAAAACAAAACAACCCAAATAGACTCATTTTTTCCCAAGCGAAAAAAAATCAACATTAAAATACTGTACATACTATACTGTGTTGTGGGTGTATACTGGGTTTATAACAGTTTTGGACAGTTATGCAGTTTTCAACAAAATACTTTCAGGTTCATGACAGTACCGCTCATTGAATTTCTGTTATAAGACAGATTGGACAGCGAATACTAGAGTATATTTACTGTACACCATTATTTATATGGAGCTTTTACATCCGTCGCAGCTGTAACAAAGCGCTTTCCAGATCATTTAAAATACTGCATCAAAGAAATCTGAATATTGATCCATATATAAGGTGCATCGGATTATAAGGCACACTATCAGATTTTGAGAAAATTGAATGCTGTTAGGTGCGCCTCATCGTGCGGAAAATACGGTCGTCGACCACTCAGACATCCAAAACTGCACGACTCCTCCGGGAGGCTTTATTCACCCTCAGTACGACATGACCGTGGAAATAGGAGTCCAGAATATGGGCTTAGCCATTTGTTGTTATGCGGTCGCTGCTGTTGTTTCCACTGCAAAACAGCTGGGATGACTACATGGGCCAAGGAGGTTGTAGCCGCGATCAAGTCACAGCCTTTGCTTCCGCCTCTGCCGTATACACGATGCTTTCGGTTGCAAGTTTATGCATCCTGGTGGCAGAGACGCAGCCTCACAACTTGATCCAACGCAAAGCCGAGAGGCTAAGCTCTGCGCTTTGCCGCGGCACCGGCAAAAAGCTAAAACTCACAGCGAAAACGCGTATCACAAGTCGTGTAAGGCAGCGGCCTGTCGCGGCAATCGTTTGGCAGTCGCCGCGGGGGTGGGGACCGAATCTAGGCGCATTCGGTGAGCAGGAGGCCTAATCCTGTTTTTACACAGACTGGCAGCTTAAATAAAAGTGGAGTTCACCATTTGGATTCGCAGATGACAGAGCTGTCTTCCCAGATGGCATCTAATCTCACGGCGGGTTGTGACGCGACGCCCGTTATCCTCCCCGGCAATGACACGTTTGAGGACAGGTTCGCCAGATTTAATGTGTCTCCAGTCGCCAGTAGGTATCCTCTTTAACGGCACGCACTCGCATTACGGGGGCAGCTTACAAGGAGTGGCGACGGGGGCCAACAATGCCTGCAGGTTTGCCTAAAAGCTGTCCCGACTTGGCGGCAAGTGGCGCTGAGGTGGTCCGTTCCTTTCTGCTGGCCTAATGAGCCGTAGTGTGGCGAGCAGAGTGGCTGGCAGAAACCTAACAATGTTCTCACACTGCAAATGAAGAGATAACTTTGCAATTTTTTTGAGGGGGGAAAAAATGACCAGTTCCAGCAGCTTGTTCAGGACTATTTTCAAATTCATGTCTAAACATGAAGAGTGCGTTTGGTACACCCTGCACAGTCCTGGTAAGAGCCATACAGGTGATGCATGCAAAATTCTGTTCAATATTCATTGCCATCCTGTGACAACTCTACAACTGCAAGCTACAACCATCATAATAAACCAAACTAAAATGTGCGGATACCGGAATGCTGCAATGAAAGTTGGACATTGAATTTCTGGAATCCACAAAAAATGTTTGCTAAAACCAAAATGGTCAGACCTACAGTTCAAATCTGGGCATGGGTCCTTGAGACTTTTGCATGCTTTCTCTTAGGATACATCGACATGTCCGCCTCATTCTGTGTCAATGGGTGAAATTGATATGAGGAGCTTTTTTGTTGTTGTTGTTCTAAGTTTCCAGAGGGTGCTACTCGGTAACTTTTTGGTTGGCGGAAAGGCTTCCTGTTCAATTTTGTGGAGGGATCTTGGGAGAAATTCCATGACTTTTTGGTGGAACCGGTGTCAGGGGCTACTTTTGTCCAACTTTCAAGGTGGCACTAACTGAACGGGTTTTGGGTGGGTTGTGTTGGGGAAAAATAAAACTAATTTTCATCAGAATAGACATACTGGCAAAAAATAAAAGGTGAGTCTTGAAGTCCCCAAAGAGGTGACTTGTTTGCTATAACAAAACATGCGCTATGAATTATTATTAGAAATATTACACAGTATGTAGTCAAAGTAACAAAACATCATGTAGGTGGATAATTCTGACTCAAAGAGCTCAGCGATCATGCCAAATATAAGAGTGCAGATTTACAAAACACACACAAGTTGGCCGGGCATCAGGCTTTGCCGAGAGAAACATTTCCTCCAACTCCCATCCCGATAGGCTCTATTGAAACTCGGACCCCACACCACGACACACAGAAATGGGAATCAGCTGAAAATATGTGACATAATCACATTAGTGTCTTCAGCAACACAAAGCGCATAGTCAACTTCCCTTGATCAAGGCACATCTGGAGGGGCGGGGACCTTGACCCCCCCCCCCCACCCGCTTCTCCCACAAGCCCCCAACCCACACTCCCTACACCACTCAAATGAAAACAAGCTGCTTCACTCTGCTCGCAGGCCGACACAGGACAAGAACTTTGACACAATAATGGATGAGCCCCGGCAGCCACACAGCCTCCATGTGAAGATGCCAGAAAAAGAAAGAAAAAAAAAAAACAAGGGGGAGAAGATCTTGAATAAGCCTCGGAACAGAACGCCCACTGCTTTCCCAGTGCCACTGAACTCTGACCTGGAAATGTGAACGTTCAAAGCAGCAATTTTTATTCTCTGAAAGTGGGAGTAGAGCACTACTGTTGTCCCTTTATTTCACACTTAGGTGGATCGATATACGCAACGTAAAATCGTCAATTAAATCATGTGAAAATTGCTTTGTTTCTTGGTCGTCAATATTTTCAGGCCAACTGCAGCAGCGTTTTGAGTACTTCGCCTTACCTCAACGCCTCCCCTAAAAAAGGCTCAACAGTGTCCCTCAAAATTCTTGGAAAATTTCAGCCCTTGAATCCTGTTTCTCTTGGCAACATTTGGTAGTCATCTGTACCGTGATCAGACCCACAAAAACTCATAAATCCCCGATTCGACACATTAGGCCCACTTTGGTACTTTTCGGAAAGATTTTTTTTTGCCAGGTTGCTACACAATTTTCACAGCATATTTTAGACAATATTGGGAAAACTTTTGTCATTTAATCTTTCTATCTATCCAGCTAGCTAGAGAGATAGCTAGCTAGACATGTTTATGTATCTATATGTGTGCATGATTGTAAACAAAGCCGTGAAGATAAACAGAAGGTGACAGTCATTATTAACAGCGCCATGCTTCAAATATGAGTGCCCATTAATATTTCCAAGAGGTCCACCACCTCCCACCTCTTCCTCCTCCATACACGTAATGCACGGAACAAAGACTGGTTTCTGTTTCTGCTCTCGGCCCGCTGTGAGAGTAAGGGCCTGGCCAGCCCATTAACACCCACCTCCACATGTTCCATTCCAACACTGGGAGCTAATTACAAACACTGGCCGGCCTTAAAAAGCTCTCCGAGGCGTGCCGAGGGGAGGGGGGGGGGGGGAGAGAAAAGATGACAGAGGGCGAGAAAGGGAGAGAGAAAGCCGGCGGGCAAGAAAGTGAAAGTGAGAGCAAGGCGCTCAAGTGAGGGAGGAAGACAAAAAACACAGAGGGGCTTGGAAGCCAGGAAGGAGGGGGAGAAAAGAGGGGGGCGCTAATGAATCCATCGGCAAGTCCACTGCACAAACGTTCACTAAATGTATGTGTGGCCACTCCAGGAGGATGGGCCCTCCAAATGTTCTACTTTTGTTCCTGGTGGAATTCCTCAAGAGCACAGGCGTCCAAAGGTGTGGTGGGGTCTTACTCGCCTTTCTTTTGGCCTCTTTCAACATGTCGTCGTGTAGTGTGTGAGTGTGAAGTATGCAAGAAGGGGTGGGGGGGGGGGGGGGGGAAGCTGTAAGGCTGGCATACAGAGTTCTCATCAGCTCTGGCTTGGACATGTGTCCATATATTCATCTATAAGTGGTTTGATGGTTTTCGTTAAAACACAGAGAAAGAAATTAAAACAACTCGAGAAAAAAAGTACAGTCAAACCTCGGTTTTCGTCTATAATCCGTTCCAGAAGGCTGTTCGAAAACCGAAACCACGCTCTTTTTAAAATAAAAATGTTTACTGAACACATCTGCTCACAATGGAAAGCAACACGGGGGAAGCGTCACTTGCTCGTATAAGGAAGGCGAGAGGAGTCAAATGGTGCATTCAAGTGCGCTCAGTTTGTTAGAGAACCGAAATTTGTTCATCATCCGAGGCATAAAAAACTCGAAATTTTTGGTCGAAAACCGAATTGGTCGAGAACCGAGACGTTCGAAAACCGAGGTTGGACTATATATCTGAATCAGGGTTCGCGAACCTTTGTGATACCAAACTGCGTTTTGGGCAGAGATTAACTTCCAGTCTTTCCAAAATATTTTCTTTTCTGAAATCACCTTAAATTATTTGTCATTGTCAATTATGAAGAGACTGATCACGTTCGTAAAACCTCACAACAACACATGACTGAACAAGGTCGAAAATATCAACATGCGACACTTTATTTCTATAAAAACTCTTGACATTTTCAAATGATCGCATGTACCACAGTCTCGGGAAATTTCAAATCCCATCAGCGATTTCTCATCAGTGGCGCAGTGTTTTCAGAACGGGCTGGCGGGCTACTCGTGTGGTCGTTTGGGAGTAACTGGTGCATCTGGGTTCCAACTTGGTGGCCCCCGATCTAAAGATAAACTTGTCCTTCAAAGCAAGGCAAATAGTGTGCGTAAATCCATTTTTATGCTTTTTGGTGCTTGTAAATGACAATCATCAATTAAACGCTCGCAACTGGTGCGATTGGGAGATGCCTCATGGCCGTGGAGAAGAAAAAAAAAAAACCGCGCAATTGGATACCTTTGGATCGGAATCGGGCCTTTTGCAGGCTTGACGGCATTTCAATTGGCTCTGCACGTAAATGTCGTGATGTCATGTGCGTAATACGGTTTACCTTCACTGGTTTGAAAATGTGTTGCGTTTTTCCGGTGGGATTATTGGCGGGAAAAAAAAAAAAACCAAGAATGATCCGAACAAGAAAAGCATGTTTTCATCAAACAATAGCACATCAGATCTCCACTGTCACGAGCCGCGCTAGACTTTGAGCGGTAAAACCTTCAAGGGGAACTCGGAATCCGCAGCTACAAGAAGGCATCTCCACATAAGACACATGACGAGCATGCGACTCATGTTTGGCCCCGGGGTTGCGGTTAGCGCGGTCGTTCCCACATGTAACGGCCTCTAATCAAGTCCCGCACTGAGCCGCCCGAGGCGCGGGGATCAGACGGGTCTTAAAGTGTGCCATCAACCGCAAATTACGGGCCTTGATTTGAGGTTAACTGAGTGCCACTCGGCCGAGTGGAGCAGACAGTCGGGAGCACCTTGATTGGCAGCAACCTGTGATGGAGCTTAGCCGCATCAATGGGATAAAGTCGAGACGCGTCGCTACGGCCGGGATGCCGCTTGCTCTCATTGGCCTTTTCATTAGGGACACCTGCACTATCCGACTATAGCATCCAGGAAACCTTTTTTATTATACGTGTCAGATAAGGTGATTACTGACCCCCGCCTATGTCAGTGTCGCATTTATTTTAAACAATTGTTTTTTTTTAGTTTATATATTAGAGTCCACTGTATTGACTGTCCTGCCTGGGAAAGGAGAGCCACAGTCAGCCATTTATTCAATGCTGGGAGAACAACCACGACGGAAGCGCGGTTAAAATAAAATAATGGGACTGACCATCTGACAATTTGGTTCGGCTTGAAAAAAATGGCGGACTGACGATGACGGATGGGTATCTACTCACGGATGATGAATGACAGACTAACAAAAATTTGGTAAAATGCCCACCACTGAGCATCGCTCTCACGTACCTAATCAAGTGTCTGGTGAATAGATGTTATTTGGTTTTAAATTGCGACGTGATGAAAAATTGTTTTCTTTTTTTCCACCTCCCGTATTTCAGAACTGAGTCCAGTCAGGGGGCTCTGGGTGACCACCTCAATGGACTTATCTGAATCAGACTTTTTGGAACACTTAAGGCGCATGCACCATATTACTTCTGCTGCCAAATACCTCACCCGCGTCAGCCATAAAAGCAAAAGACTGCTTTATTTTACCTCTGCAAGAAGCTTTTTATCATGTGTACTTTTTGGCACATGAATTAAAAAAAAAAAAAAGTAGCAGCACAAGGACGTTGCGGGTGCCAGGTTTCTACCTTTTTTTTTTTTTATGTCAAGTCTTACTTTGCAGTCACCTTATTCGGTTCCTTTAATTACCACATCGTAAAGCCAGGCAGACATTTTCCCTCCAACCCTTCTTTCTCCCAAATGTATTTCGAGAAGACTTTGTTAAGCCGCGAGCCCAAGTAAAGCGAGCGTTAACCCCAGATGGAGGCCTGGAGATGACTTTGTCGCAAGAGCGCGACTCGCAGCAAAGGCAAGTGGCCAACAAAGCAGCCTCCCACTGTTTAATGTCAATACACTCGCAGCCCCTGCACTTGTGTTCTGTAAACAAGGTTAATGCTTCTTTTAATTGGGAATCCCAACACAGAATATGACATTGCTTATTGAGCCAGTTAAAAGCGACGCTACATAACCAGCCGCGCAAGTTCAAAAATTGCTATTCAGGTGGAATAGGGACCGAGCAGACCCGCGAATGACGACATCCAATGGAAAGTGGGCCCAGTAGGATCCTTAACTTATCATTTGTAATTTGGCATTCGACACCGACTAAATTATAAAACCAAGTTAATATTTTGGTGGTAGTAATTCAGTAATTCCCAACCAGTGTGCCATGGCACATTAGTGCACCAAGTCCACTAATTTGGTCTGAAAATTGTTTTTTAACTGGAAATATAGCATCTCTCTTCAACTATTTCCCATTGTAGACCAAAGGTGTCAAAGTCAAGGCCCGGGGGGCCAGATCCAGCCCGCCACGTCATGTAATGTGCATCAACTTGCATGATCCTTGCAAAAATCTGTACCAAGATGTCAAATTGTCATTTATAATAAATGAGATGTCGCAATCATTTTGTTACCCTGTTTATAGTCACTTGAACAATAATTGGCTTGTTGTGGTTGACCGATTTCAAAACTAGTAATACATTAAATTTGTCCTGTTTTTATATAATATTTCTCTATTTTTATATTGTATTTCGTCATTGTCTGTACAGTGTCCTTGGGTGGCATGAAAGGCGCTTTTAAATGAGATGAATTATTATTATAATTTGGTGTGTTCATGTTGAGCGGTACCTCTACTTACGAAGATCTTTTCATACGAAATTTCAAGTGACGTAACGCCTCAACAGGAAAATATTGCCTCTTGTTACGATAGAAATTTCAAGATACATTAGGTAAAAATACAGTATTGGTTGATACTCGCAGCTCCGAGTTTCATGAACGCAACATTCTTTTAGATGCTCTGCCATTGGCTATTCCCGAACATCCTCATCATTTGCCTCTCGGGCGTTCCGATAGTTTTACATAAATGTGAATCCCCAGAAAAACTGTTCACCAGTCGGGCGATCGCTCACTCTGCTGATGTTTGCCTTGGACATTTTCGAAGGATTGTTAAAATTCGACAAAACGCCAGGCAAAAACCACTTCTGAGCGAGAACATGAACTAATGAGGGCAAAAAAACGTTAAGGACACAGTTAAAAGTTAAATGACCATCCTTTTAATTCTTTATTCTTTGTTTTTTACATTATGAACAACTCTCATTTATTGTGCAATAATCTAATTGTAACATTGTTACATATTTTGCTGCATGTTTATGCTTTAGAAAACATTTGTGTCTGAATTTTGGGGGGCTTGGAACGGATTGGGGCATTTACATGGAAAACACATCTCTACTTCCAAAATTTTCTAGTTAAGAAATTTCTTCCGAAACCAATTAATTTCGTAACTAGAGTTACCCCTGTAATAATTCGATGAGACAACATTTTTATGTTTTCACCGTCGGCCCTGTGAAGGAAGATGTAACTCCAAAGTGGCGCACGACAAAAATGTGTTTTGACACCCCTGCTATAGACCAATATAATGTAGTATGTCGTAAGGTAGTCGGAGGATTTTAGAAGAAACTTGGACAACACTGCATCTAAACTGCGACAGCACACATTTATAAACAAACATTTTCATATCGTGGCTGGCATCTATCTTACGGTACATAAAGTGCTTCTTCGTCCTTAAGTAAAACGTAAAGCCCCTCCATTATCAACCCAAAAGAGGGATTATGGCTAATTGAGCATTGTAGCCAGATAATTGGGCCCGAGGATCTATCCACATGGAGAGAAGAACCCTCATGGTCGCCTTATGAAAAAAAAAAAAAAGACACAAAGCCAGGGGGTGGAGTAATGCGAGTTAAGGGATTCTCAGCAGCTCTTGTGAGAGCTTGTTTCACATACACGTCTCAAAGTGGAGCTAATAACTTAACGCTAGTGTGTTTTCACTCTTGAGGGGTCTTTCTTCTTGGCACCTCCAACATTCTCCCAGATCCCTTTGCTCAAGGACCCTTGAGCGACTCTGTGGAGCTCGCCAAATTCAACACACAAAGACTTGTGCTCGCTTTATCTTTTTTTTTGGTCTCACCCACTCACACCGGTGTGATGAAATGCACAACACGCATCCTGGGAACATCCCTGTCATCATTTATACGTACTCTTGAGCTTGAAAAGATTTCACGATATAACCCGAGAGGTATTCTGATGGCGGTTAGTTCTACGAACATACAGTACATAATGCAACGATAGATCCTACTAGTGTTATGTACTGTGTGTCTTCATGGGGCAATCAATTCGTAGCCCAAACGATATGTGCATTACATCATACTATCTTAAAAAGTCTCCATCAGTTAAAGTTGGAAACCTAGTCTGCTTACTGGGATGACTTTCGACAAAAACTATACTTTATGTCGGGGATGGGCAACTCTGAGTGGCCCCTTGATTAATTTGCCTTTTTTTTTTTAAACCCCAAAAATGGTGCTAAATATTCAAAGAATGTTTCAGATGGGGGAAAAAAAAAAAAATGAGGGGCATCCTGGAAAGACTTTTTTTTTTTTTTAATCCTTGAAAATTTTAATCCGCAGGTGCCAAACTCAAATATGCAAGGGTCGACTGTAGTTTTACGTTGTAAAATCACATATCACCACTAGATGGAAGACATGTCTTGGTTGCGCTGAAACTGGTTCTTATAGCCTACCGCTCTATACAACAACGTCAGGAGGCTTAATACATTTTTTGTGGGATTTGAATGATTATGCAGGACAAACATAGAACAACTTTGTACCTCATTAAAATTGTGTTTATTTTTGTGAAAACAATTTACAAATGAGTTGTTGCACATAATGTTGGTTTCTTGTTCAGCAGCTTTGTGCCGTCCTTGAATGGCAATTTTTATGCAAGAGAGCTTTATGCATTTTACACTATGTTGGGTTAGGATAGTGGATCTTATATACACGCATTGAAAAATATGAACTATATTAAGACCACATGTGTACATATTTTGTCCCTATTTAAAATAGTGTTTTTGTCACACATCTGGCAACACTGATCAAAAATTGTGGCCACCACCAGCATTTACGTTGCTGATCCCTGCTCGATTATTTTTTTTTCATATTAATGTAAACAATTTTCACCCAAAATATAAAGTTGGAATGGAATGGAATGGAATACAACTTTATTGTCAAATGTGCTGTACGTATGTGTAACATACAGCACAGATGAAATTTCTTCCCCCTCAACATAAAACAAGAGGAGCCGCTGCGGGTGTCCGCGCCGCCATCAAAAGAAAAGTTGACCAAAAAAATGACAAAATAATACAAGACAACACATTAGACACAGACAATCGTGCAATCTTAACCACTTTCCTGCATACATTCCTGTTGTCT
The DNA here is from genome assembly GCA_018466805.1 of Hippocampus abdominalis. Taxonomy (NCBI): domain Eukaryota; kingdom Metazoa; phylum Chordata; class Actinopteri; order Syngnathiformes; family Syngnathidae; genus Hippocampus; species Hippocampus abdominalis. Next base: position 6,636,542 of record CM031697.1, on the reverse strand, counting down.
GAAGCAGTTATAGATTAAAGAGGAGCGAATCAAAGTGTCCTTTTCACCAGTTCTAGCACATCCCATGAAAATAGTCATATTTCAGCATAAATAGTCTGTGGTTTGCCTTTAAAATCTAAATTGAAAATCCACACATCCATTTTGTTCCATTGAGGTCAGAGGGGTGGGGGGGGGGGGGGGGGCAGCTACTATAGCAGAAAAGCCCAGACTTCCCTCACCCCAGTCACCTTTTTCCAGCTCCTTCAGCTTACTTACATCATTTACGTCACACTTGCATCATCTTTTAAATGTGTGTGTGTGTATAAACAGTACGTCACCAATCAGTGTATTTTGATAACGTCCGGTTAACATTGTTATAATTTAGTCAGTCTGTGCCTTTTCGTTGCCCTGGCATGTGGGCAAGGAGAGCTGCAGTTGCTGATATGTTTTCAGCCATTATTTTGAACGAGACAAACACACCAACGTAAAATACAAAAAATTGCAAGAAGCCTGTTCAGTTAATTCCATTTTTCACGGCCCTCTGAATAGGGATCGTCAGTCAGCATGGAAGGATAACTCGTTCTGTACTTTTTGATAATTTATTGGGGCACTTCAAAGCAGAAGCAGTAGTAGTAGTAGCAGTTGTAACAGAAGTAGTAGCAGAAGCAGTTAATAACCTAAAGCACACATAAATGAAATAAAAATTATTACATCTATCTCTCTGCATCACAATATAAATACAGTACTGTATGTATATAACTGACATGAATACCTTTATCCATCCATCCATCCATCCATCCATTTTCCGAACCGCTTGATCCTCACTAGGGTCGCGGGGGGTGCTGGAGCCTATCCCAGCAGTCTTCGGGCAGTAGGCAGGGGACATCCTGAATTGGTTGCCAGCCAATCGCAGGGCACACAGAGACGAACAACCATCCACGCTCACACCTAGGGACAATTTAGAGTGCCCAACGAGCCTGCCATGCATGTTTTTGGAATGTGGGAGGAAACCGGAGCACCCGGAGAAAACCCACGCAAGCCCGGGGAGAACATGCAAACTCCACACAGGGAGGCCGGAGCTGGGATCGAACCCGGTACCTCTGCACTGTGAAGCCGACGTGCTAACCACTGGACTACCGGGCCGCCATGAAGACCTTTAACAATAAGTTTAATAAATAATTTAATCTACCATGATTTCACTATGTATTATTATCGTCATCATTAGTCATTATTTTAAACGGAAGTAACCATACAACACAAACATATCAAGTGGAATCGAACAAAAGAAATACAAGTCCCAATGGTCAAACCCGGAAGTGGAGCGCAAGCATGATTAACCCCAACTGCAACGCAATTAATTTCGTTTAAACATCACAGTGCAGCCGGACAAACATGACAACTATGCAAAAAACGAGCTAAATAAAAACACCACTGTTCTAACAACACTTTAGCCCGCGCTGTTTAAACTGCCAATTGCGAACGGTAACTGACTGTGATTGCATAGCGATGCGGCAAACATAAAGCACAACGGACACAATGCAAAGCAGACAAACAAAGCAACCGATCATGATCAATTGTAAAAGTAACTTTACATATCTGGTAAGGAAGAACACACGCGTAGCTTACCAGTGGGCAATGACGACGACGAAGTGAGTATATTCACTAACGAAATAAACTGAAATGCCGCTTTCTATAAATCGCGCGAACGGTCACCTGTCAGTGGTAGCCCCGCCCCTCTTAAAGCGCCAGGTGAATCCAACAAAGCCACTCATACCCCAGCTCGCAATATCACTCACTAGGGCACTGATTCGACACACAAATACAGCATTGCCACTTTATAAAACCAATTCAATCATTTTATATTCTCTTTTATGTTTTACCTTTTCATACAATACAGCGGTACTAAAACGTGATGGGTTAAACTCATAAGTTAAGGTACTCCAAAAGGGATGTTTATCTAGCCATGGTCGGTAAAATCTGCTTTGAATGTCAGGTGGATTTCAATCGTTAGGAGCTACAGGGTGTCACCCAGCGGAGAGCAGTAAATTGGTGTTGAAGTCGGCGGCTAAGCAAGTGGAAGTAAGTGTAACGCCGCTAATGTGCTCTCAATCCCTCCGCGGTGACCCTTCCCTCCTCCCGTCGTCGCTTCAGACAAACCGTCCCGGGCTGCCCTTGACTCCTCCTCTAATGCTTGGGCCCCTTGTGACCCTTGCTTGACAGTTCTATCCCTGCTAGCAAGTTAGGTTGCCTTGTGCTCAGCCCCCATTGGCCTCTCCCCAGCGCAAGGAGTGATTCTCTCCACTGCTTACATGAAGACATGGCCTTTCTACCGCTTGGTCTATGTTGTCCTCTGAGACCCCCGCCGCACCACTGTGCGCACATGAAAGGTGACACTAGCCTTAACCCTTGCCATTATGTATAATTTACAGAGGCGATAAAAAATAGTGGCTTTTGGAGAGATATGTGTGTCGAAAAAGACAAAGTAGAACAGTGGTGTCAAACATACGGCCCACAGGTCGGATCCGGCCCCCAAGGAGGTTCGATCCGGACCGCGGGATAATTTAAAAGTGAAAAAAAAATGCATTAAAGACACAGAATGAATATTTTAAAGAAAACGCAATTCGTGGTTATCCGCTAGGGGGCACACTGTTTTGATCACAGTAAAAGACAACATTTTTTTTAATCAGGGAAGAAAACAGCAGTCTCAGTCTGTCACTGAGATAGACCCAACGCAGCAAATGATATGAAAGCGCCAATCAATGCTTCTTGAGACCAAAACAAAGGATAGATGACATTTTGGTGATTCATAGCACAGTATGGTATAATGTTGACATCTACCGAGTCCGTATGTGAAATGAGTTTGACACCCCTGAAGTAGAAGGACCGAACCAGACTCCTGCACTTACTGACTGCGATCAAAACATCATGCTCCCGTAGGTTTGGTAACATGGTGAACAAAAAGGTTAAGATAGCTCGTGATAATTGGGGCAGAAAACCCCCCACACCTTACTTGCATGTCATTTTGAAGATGAGAAAGTGATTTTTGAAAACCGGAAGCTGCTGCTGTTGGCTTTTGAGGCCGCACATACAACATAAAATACTACAATAACAGGAAAAAAAAAAAGAGTCATTTGCTACAGAAGACGAGTAGGGTTACAATGAGAGGCTAACCCACCCTATTCACTTGAATGTAGCGGGTTTAGAACGTACGTCGCTCCGACAGTATGGCTGCAAACTTCACTCATCATTCACAGGTGCAATATGAAATTTTAAATATAGTTAAGTATTTTTGTAAAACACACTCTACAAAGTATGTATACTTTATATACTGTAATTGTATGGCTTGGCAGCAGGCTACGTCTCGCTATCTTAAAACCCGCAAATGTATTTTGAGCGTGTGCCAAATGGTATGTTCATTTTGATTGGCTTGTAATCTGCGACATTGTTCCAATTTACAACAGCGATTCAAATTTTGGAAAAACGAGTGGCCCGGCGATTGACCACCCATGATGAATTTTAAAACGTCACAGACTGCGTGAGTCTTCATCCCTCGGCCTTTGACTCCAAGATGTCAGGCAACCAAGATCTCAACATTTATCTCCGTTGACGTCTTTTTTTGTTGTTGTTGTTTTTAATGTGAAAAAAACATTAAATCCCTCTTTGGACAAATAAGGACTATGGACTATAGGATTTGTTTTTAGATGGAGGGAGTCAAAGTACAAGGTCATCACAAAAAAAAAACACTTCAGTAAAGACACTTGGAAAAAAAAATCTACTCAAGCATGGTCATGAACTCTTTCTACTCGATTATGCTCTCTTCGACTCACAGACTGATTCTGCGGCTACTTCAAAAAACAAAACCCGATAAAACTTCAGAGTAATTGACTTTCCCACTCGCTCTTCCTGAGCACATGTGGCATGTAACCGCGCAGGTGATGATGCGACGCTCATCATCGTGGTTCGCTTTCAACTAAATGAATGGTTAGCGGCAAGGAAAGGTCATCGGGAAATAAGCAGCGTGTTTACTGCCGACAATATCGCATTGTGTAGCTTTCCGATTGAGGCCAAACCGCAAAATACGCAGATCGTGTTTCCGAAAGGTCAGCTACATGCTTTCTCTCCAGTTTCTCTTCATGTGAATGGGATGTAAACAGTTTACAGCTACTTTCTCGAAGGGCGAAAATATTATGAAGAGCTCTTCTTGTGATATATGACTCCAAATTGAATTATTCTGAAATAAACGGCACTTATGTCGCCGGCCTGCCATTCCTATAAATTTTAATTTTATCCTGTTAAACCAATTAATTGGCCTAGTGTAAAAATGTTCAACAAAAGTTAATAAGAGTCGCTGCACAATGACTGGCATCGCAATATTGATAGTTTTTAAATTGGGCTTTTATCTTATATGAAAAGCAAGCTATTATAATTGAATTAAAAGGGAATTATTTTTCAGGTAACAGATGACAATTTATTTTGCTTTGAAAACACGTACTGAATTTTAAATAATTTGGCTGAAGGCATATTATTAATGAGCGTTCATCCAATGCATCCATTTGATATCTTGCATATCCTGTTTAGTGTGGCGGGGAGCTGGAGGCTTTCGTAGCTGACCTCGGACGAAAGGCGGAAGACGCCCCGGACTGGTCGCCGTCCAGGCAGAGGGCACGCGGAGAGACAAATAACCATTCACTCTCACTTGCACACACTCACTAAGTTAGAACTGAACACATCACCGACCGCCACTCCCCAAGTCAGAATTTCTACATCACTACATCATCAAGTGTAGTGATGTAGCCATTAAAAAAAAAAAACAATTGCGCCAAGTGCGATTAAAAAAAAAATGGCCATGAAAAACATATATTGATGACAAAAATAAATGAAAAAAAATGATGAAAATTGCAAATTGTACATGTCCAATGAAAAACTTGTTGCCATTTTTTTTTAAATCACAATAAATGACCAAAAATAAATATATAGAAATTTCAAATTACATTTTTTTAATTGACAAGAAGTAAGCAAACGAAAATTCTTGAGCTGTGAAAACAGTGCATCTTCAAATGAGTGCAGTTTTAGCCTTAATAAATTCGATAAATCCCATAATAAATAAATTACAAAAACAAACAAAAGTTTTCAATTTTTATTGTTTTTTATACTAACTAGAAATAAACATGAAGATTAGAAACGCTCCCTTTGCAATGCAAAAGTATGGAAACCATATTTTGCATTGCACAGGGAGCGTTTCTATCCAAAACTTTTCTTCATCATCACCAACCTCCTCAGTAGTAGTAGTAGTAGAAGTAGGAGTAATACTTAGATACCACACATTCTTTCATGAGACTTGTGATTTAAAAAAAAAAAAAAAAATTTTAAAGAGTGAGCGAAAATAACTACCAGAATGTGCCAAGGGTTCAACAATGTCTCGACATTCCCACCTACCTAAAATCCAGCACCGGTTATATTTTAGCTATTCACCAATCAAACTTGAAGCTCAAAAGTGAAGCTCCAGCCAACGGTCCACAAGCAAGTAACCAGGCATTTTGTTACATTCAGACATGTAAAACGTCATTTGAATCGATCTTCTGGGGTTCAAGTCATCACAAGGCCGAGCGGCGGTAGCAGTGGGCGGTTAAAGCACAGTAGCCGAAAGGTTAAGACGGCTAGCACATGTTGCCTTCGTACAACAGGTGGTGGCGCATGATCGGCGGCTCTCGGCATTCCAGCTTTTCCATGCTGGTGGCCCTTTTGGTATTCTTGGATTTACGCCGCCGCCTTCCCTTCCTTTCAAGCGCACAGGCCTGACTGACAAGCTAATCGTCGGGCTGGGATCCCCTCAGCTATTGATTCCTCGGCAACGCAACACCCTCCCAGTCAATGAAACTGCAATATAATGCTTGAGCTGCAAAGAGAAAAAAAAAAAAAGGTGGTGGGCGGGGGGGCGTATTAGCGTGTTGAGCAACTGGAAGAAATTTGCCGCCGCTGCCCGACTGCGCTGCTGGGCTCCCTGTTTGCAGCTGCCGGTTGGTAGAAACAGAGCAGCGCAAATAAAGTTGGCCAGGGTAGGAGGGGGGTGGAAATGTGTCTCAGGGGGTGGACGCTTGGAGGGGTAGGTTATTAAAAGCCACAAAGTGGAGCCCATGCTGGGTATAGAGAAATAGCCACAGCGTGCGAGAGGCACAAAGGGAACAAGAAAGGGGGCCCAGCTTTCTAAATTGTTCTAATCCTTTTGAGTGTTTTATTTCATTCACTTCACCAGCTTCTAAAATCGGTCTCGCTCGGCCGCAAGATATTCAAAAGTGCCAATGTGTTGAAGCACACATGCTTTGTGACTGTGCTTGAGTAGATTTCTCGTTTCATTGGAGTATTTTTCGTGACTGCTTTTACTTTAATCCCTACGTTTGAATACGGATATTTTCTTTCTTTTTCAATACAGGTTTTTTTTTTTTTTTAACCAACTGCACAGATGACAACACAATGTATAAAAAGAGAAATGGAGGTTGAGTCAACCACAATTGATTGCTCGATTGAGATCTTGGGGCCTAAATAGACTGAAAAAACAATAACAGCAAGTGACTGGAGGAACGTGAAGGAGAGAGCATGAATGACGACACTTTCTCAGAAACAAGATATTCCCCATCCATGGGCTTATTTGCAAAAATTATTTTCCTTTTTTTTTTTTTATCCAGTGTACAAAAAGATACGTATATTTTTTTCAGTCTAATGAGCATCTTTTTTTTTTTTTAACTCAAGTATCATTGTTAAAGTTCTGCAAACATTTCGACAGCATACTGAAAGTTGAGCCAATGCCAATGCTAGCTCGCTCTGGGTTTAAAACGTGATCTTACGTCATTTCTTTTTTCTTCTTCAAAGTTTTCAAAATGGGTGTTTATCATTGACTCACAAAAAAAACAACCCCCCCCCCCCCCCCCCCCCCCTTTACTTTTACACTGAAGTCCATTTCAAACACTGTACTTACTTACCGGTAAGTACAAGTTTTGATTGAGTATCTTTTTCCAGCCTCTCGACCTCTTTTAAAAAAAAATTTTATTAAAACAAATATATTTCCCTGCACTTTTGTACACATCCTTTCAAAACACAAAAGAACATGCAAACTTTGACTGTTTTATTGAAAAACACACGTGTTCACTGTGAAAATAGTTTCCACGGGCAAACCAAATAGACAGAAAGCTGCCATCAGGTCATTTGAGCAGCGCGCTGACTGCTCTCCAAATCCATAACCAGCTACTCTAAATATTGATCCTTAACCACAATTAGCCCTATTACTGCTGGCTGCAGTCATTTGGTCCAGTATCCAATTTCCAAGCTGTGCGAACAACTTAATTAAAACAAATGTGCTACAAATATATATCAGGGATCAGCAGCCTTCAAAAAAGCCTCTTGTGGCCCCCCTGGCCCAGTCAATTCAACAAGGAGGCCGGCCAATCAATGTGGCTGCCGGTCACTAATGCAACAGGGACTTGATCAAACGTGAATGGTGACAACAACAACAACATCACACAACAGAGTGGGCGGCCAAATTATGTCTAATGGCCTCACTGGGAGAAAAAGAAAAAAAAAAGCTGGTTGTTTGTGGCATATTTGGAAATATTACAAGACAAACAAATAAATAAATAAATAAACAAACAAACACAACATAGTCAACCAGACATCTTTTGGTAAAAGTGAGCATTTTTGTCAATATTTTCACGGGACGGCGCTGAACAACCAGCGTTTTGCTAATACGTAAAGTAGTTTGTAAAGAGCTTATATTATATGCATTCATCCATCCATTTTCTGATCTGCTTATTCCTCACAAGGGTTGCAGGGGGTGCTGGAGCCTATCCCAGCTGTCTTCAGGCAGTAGTCGGGGGCACCCTGAACTGCTTGCCAGCCAATTGCAGGGTACACCGAGACGAACAACCATTTGTGCTCAAAATTACACCCGGGGACAAAAATTAGAGGATTCCATTAGTTTCCCATGCATGTTTTTCAAATGTGGGAGGAAACCGGAGTACCCGAAGAAAACCCACGCAGGCACAGGGGAGAATATGCAAACTCTGACACGCTAAACAGTCGACGACACAACACATAGCCAACCAGCTCACAGCTGAAGTGAGTACACCCCAAAGTGAAACGATCCAAATTGTGTCCAAAGCATGAATATTTTGTGCACTGCCATTAGAGTCAAACTTCGGTTCTCGACCATAATCCGTTCCAGAAGGCTGCTCGAAAACCGATTTGTTCGAAAACCGAAACCACGCTCTTTTTAAAAAAATCTTTATTGAACACGTCTGTTCACAATGGAACGCTATACGAGGAAGCGTCACTTCCTCGTCTACCCGAGGAAGCGTCACTTCCTCGTGTAAGGAAGGCGAGAGGAGTCAAGTGACGCATTCAAGTGCGCTCAGATTGTTCGAGAACCGAAATTCGTTCGTCATCCGAGGCATAAAAACCTCGAAATTTTTGGTCGAAAACCGAATTGGTCGAGAACAGAGACGTTCGAAAACCGAGGTTTGACTGTATTTTCCTTTACCCTCTCAGAAAAAGGGTTTGCCAGAGCTTCACAAGCTGCCACCGAAATCCTTTCACACTTCTGATTCTCCATGATGACATCAAGGTGGATATTAAAGACCTTGTGCTGACCTGAGTCTGGAGACACGCTTGGCTGGCCCATCACCTTTGCCCCCTAGCTTCTGTAGCAAGCCAGTGGTCCCTTTGGAGCTGTAGCTGCGATCGTTATCATGATGGAATACTGTCCTGCGGCCCAGTCTCCGAAGGGAGCGGATCATGCTCCGCCTCAGTACGTCACAGTACATAGTGACATCCACGGTTCCCTCAGTGAACTGTATCTCCACGGTCCTGGCGGCACTCGTGCAGGCCCGAACCATGACACTCCCGCTATCATGCTTGTAGGTATGACCCACTTACCTTTATACGCTTCAGCTGTCTGTTCAGTTTATATGGGTCTCGTCAGACCACAGGACAGGTCGGTAGACCACAGTCAAACTGTTTTCCGGCCTCCAAGTAGCACGTATCTCCCGCTTTAGTAGAACAGACCCAAAGCGAAGTGAGTAGAGCCACGTTGGCACCATCCACATCGTAATGACCTGCCCAACTTGGCTCCCTCCCAGAACTCTCTAATCGTGTTGTCCAGGTTGAAGATAATGAAGGAATCAGTAACAGATGGTTAGCGTGCCCATAAATAGCAAAGGTAATTAGGGAGCCTGTCATGATGCAAAATGTGCTGTTGGTTCAGGTAAAGCCGGGGAAAATCGATTCTGTGACAGATCTGGTGAAAAATCCTTCTCAAGGGTGTTCCTCAAAGTCCCGCGTAGAGCACAACAGATGATTGAATTGTCTTCGGCAATTAGTGACTCTTGGCTGAATAGTTCCCAGGGACACAAGAAGAATGTTGTCAGAGTACGACGGAGGTTGAATGGAATTTCTTTGCCTGCGTGCCCAGATCTTGGAAGTTTTGTATTCTTTTCAAAATTCAATTTAAAGACAAACAATTTGGAAAGACGTGCTTATCAATTGGGCAATAAAAAACACAGTCAAATTCTTTTTTTTTTTTTAATTACGTGTCGAAAAAGATGCTATTACACGGAGACAACATATTTTATTTTATAATATGGAAGTTTTGTATTCTTTTCAAAATTACCGTAATTTATGGACTATAGACCACACCTGATTATAAGCTGCACCACTAAATTTTTAAAGGAAAAAAACATTCTGTACACACATAAGCCGCACCTGCCTATAAGCCGCAGGTGCCCATATTGTTACATGAGATATTTACAAAGAAAGACGGTACACAGGCGGCCGTTAAAAAAGTCTTTATATAGGCCGCTTCATTAAATAAGCCGCAGAGTTGAAAGCGTGTGACAAAAGTCGCGGCTTATAGTCCGGAAATTACGGTAAATTTAAATACAATTTGGAAAGACGTACTTCTTGATTGGACAATAACAATACGCATTCAAAAAGGTTGTTTTTTTTAGTCATGTGTCGAAAAAGATGCTATTACACGAAGACAACACATTTTATTTAATAATATTAGAAAAAAAAAACATGATACTATTTGATGCACTTGTTCAACAAGGCCTCGTGTGAAGTTCAGTGTAAGGGGAACAAGAATAAATAAATGATCAATAAAAGTCATATTCAGTTTTTACAAAGGTAAAGCATGGCGAGAATTTCAAAGAAATAAAGATGGAGAAAATAAAAATTTTCAATTTTACAAAAATGAAATCCGAATTTCGCTCTCATAAAGTTGTTACAGAAACTTTGTTTTTGTTGCTATTGTCAATCGTCCCTAAAATCGTGTTGTTATTTTACTGTGACGATAAACACTTGGGAGAGTTCAGCTGCAGGTCAAATACAGTGCAACGCATGTACGCAAGAATAACAAGAATAGAAACTGAAGTAAACGATGAAGAAATGTAGCGCAAGCACTTTCAAGGAAAAAAAGCACGCTAGGGGTGATTTGTAATGCTTTGAAACGACATGAGGAAGTTCTGCTGTGTTTATCTCCAAAGAACTTCCTGTGTGTCCCTGAGCAGACAGTGATGTGGTTTTGAAGTCCTACAAAGATATATTCTACCCCCCTCAGCCACCCCCCGCTCCAGTGTTGTATTACAGCGACACTAACTCAAGTCTGCGGACACTTTCAAATGGTCGCCGCTGTGATTTACGACGGGCTAATTCACGCGAAGCTTAACAAAACCATCCTGGCAAAATGCGCTTGGGCGCTTTCAGTCGGGATTATTTGGCGTTTTATCTTTGCATAAGGTAAATAAACGTACGCCGTGATTGATGGCTCGCAAATGCTGATGGTATTATGAATACCGGCCTTGTTTTCTTGACGTGTTTCAGTTGGATGTGACAATGTAGGTTGCGGGGTTGCAGGTCGCTCGTGGGTCGCTCTCGGAGAAACATGAGCTCGACTATCTGGGAGTGAAAAGGGGGCCAAGCTATTTTCTTAATATTTCCCCGCCGCTCTGCATAAACAGACGCGCGGCTACGGCAACATTTTTCAGTCCTCAGCCATTTCTAGGGCGAGCGAGCGCCCCTGGGAGTCGGCACAAATACTCACGGAACGCTCCCCTTTTAGTTTTGGTTGTTGCTTCCAAAGGGCGATGAGTCAACTGGGGCTGACAATAAAATTTAGCTAAATAATTCTTGCGTGTTGTTGTTGCTGTTCGAGCAGTAGCAAGTGAGCCAAAATGTGACAGTTTAAAGTCGACGACGGCTAACGGTTAACTATTTGCATTGTCTACAAAATGTGTTCTCTCACGTGCCTATCAACCATCAAGTCTGAAATTCCGCGTAAATCTGGGTTTCTATGGGTACTCCGGTCCCCACCCCACATTCCAAAAACATGCGTGGCAGGTTAATGGAAGACTCTGAATTGTCCCTAGGTGAGCGTGAATGGTTGCTCGTCTCTGTGTGCCCTGCGATTGGCTGGCGACCGGTTCAGGGTGTCCCCCGCCTACTGCCCAAAGTCAGCTGGGATGGGTTCCAGCATGACAAAAAAAAAAAAAAAATTCCTTAAAAGCAGGAACAGGGACAATGCGGTTTACGACTTATATTGTAACAACAACATCGTAACCCAGATTTGTTGGTCATGACTGACCCATGCTAACGCAGTAATATTTACTTTTAAGATTTGTATGGAAAATATATTTCCCTTATGAAAGGCCATAAATTAAATTTAAAAAAAACGCCAAGCATGCGTAACCTCGAAACGCAGGATGTTGGCATCGTTGCAATCGAAATCCCTCTCCCCCTGTATCGAAATGGTGTCTACTGATGTTTTCACTGAATTCATAACAGAAGAACTTCTATGAACATACCTCTCCCCAAAGTGTGATATTTCATCACGGGTACAGCATAAAATAGCTTGTCCACATGCAGTTTTCACCGCAGTCGGAACGGAACTCGGTCATAAATCGAGGACCCCCCCCCCCCCCCCTCCAAACCTCTTTTGGGAAACACTGACAAGCCCTATAGGAGCATTGCTTCTTGAGTGCTCGCTTTTAAAAGCACTTCTCATCCCTCTTAGTCCAAAGTAGTTTGACTGAAAAACACTTCATGTGCAATTGCGACGGAAAGCAAATGTGCCGTAGAAAAACCGGAACTCTTTCTTTTATTCCCAAAACGGCCGATGTAAAAAGGCCAAATAAGGGCTGACTTCACCGAGGCGCCGTAAAGGTCTAATGACAGACCGGCGTGTCCGTAAATATCTGTAAGGAACAGGACGCCATCAATTGTTTTACAGACAATCTGACAGGTCGATAAGCACGGCAGCCGCGGCGTTTCCTATCAGCTGCATCTCCAGTCTCGTTTAGCACCGCCGGCGGCGCGGGCCCCAGCGGAATGATGAACTGACTCAAAAATCAGTGAACGGAATGAAAACAGTCCATCGTGCAAAGTCCGTTTTGGAAGTTGAAACGATGTCGTCGCTCTTCACAATCTGACCGCACGTAAGTCGAAAGTGTCTTGACACGGCGCAGCAAATGGGTAATTTCCTGTGTGTGTGTGTGTGTGTGTGCAGCAGGAAGTGGGGCCCGAGGGAAGGAAACGGCGACTGGAGAGAGGATGTCACTGACCTCCGCGTGGAGAGAGTCAAGGCTCGAGCTTGAAGGCCAGCTGACATGATGGATACTGGCTCACATTGTCGTAAACCACATACCGTACTTCGGAGACGGGACATATGATGGTAAAAATGACTTTTTAAACGCTGCTGTACAAATAGTCTCTAGGTTTACCTGCCAAGCTATCGAGTGTGAAATGACACTAATCTAAACGGGTAAAAAAAAAGGATATGTCCATCACATGCTCGTTTTTAAAAAAATGTATTTTTACGTTTTTTACATTGCATCCACAGAGATTTGATTTTGATCCTACAAGTCAGGTCCCGAAGGCGAGGTGAGGAGTGGATTGGTTGCAAGAACCAGGCTGATTTCCAAAGTGTGCTCTAATTATTGATCTTTGGGGAATTTGGACAAAAGACATTTTTTTCAAGCATCAGAGCGTTCACATAAACTTCTTGAGCATCCCTTTGGTGGGCAACATCAGATATGCACATGGCAGCTAAAACCAGTATCACACCTGTCCAAAACCCAAGATCATAAAAAGTTACATGACATTGGTAGGTTAACCCCACCCCCCCCAAAAAAATCACATCAACTATCAATCAAAGTAGTGAATGGAGATTTGTGACATGAATAAAATCAGCCCGAGTTTGTAGCATGCTAGCCGTTTTAAGCATGGTTACGTAAGTCTCAAGGGAATCTGTATAGATATGGTGTCCAATCATAAATAACGGAAAACATTTCGAGTCACCTGACCTCTAAAACAAGCAAAAGAGCCTCCTATAAGGGGCTCCTAAACTACCCCGCCGTTTGGACTTCCTGAATAAAGCGGTCCGCGTGTCGCCAACAGTTTCTCGCCAGTTCTGTATGTGTGCCAATGTATGCTTCAAACGACAGTAGAGCAACCAAGTGTTCACCCTCAGTCACACGAGTGAAATTACAGTCAAACCTCGGCTTTCAAACGTCTCGGTTCTCGTCCAATTCAGTTTTCGACCCAAAATTTCGAGTTTTTTATGCCTCGGATGACGACCAAATTTCGGTTCTCGAACAAACTGAGCGCACTTGAATGCACCATTTGACTCCTCTCCTCTTCGACACTTCCCTAGACGAGGAAGTGACGCTTCCTCGTGTTGCTTTCCACTGTGAGCAGACGTGTTCAGTCAACATTTTTATTTTCAAAAGAGCGTGGTTTCGGTTTTCAAACAATTTCGGTTTTCGAACAGCCTTCTGGAACGGATTATGGACGAAAACCGAGGTTTGACTGTATAAGGGAAAAGGGAATGGTGTGGTGTCCTGATTGGAGGCAGAAATGAAGGAATGAGCGTAGAAATGTAACGTGGTGCGTTGGTGTGCGTCAGCATCACCGTGTGCGCCGAGATGGTAAGAACTGTCCGCAATTGCTCAGAGGGAACATTGCTTGGGTATTGTCTCCCAAAAAAATAAAGCCTAACGTTCCGCAAATGAAACAGTCATAGTCAAGAAGGACCGACGTTCGCTGCCCACCTCGCTGAGGCGAAACTCTGTGAGCGACACAAGTCCTGTCATCAAGATAAGAAAGCAACCTGCCCGATTAATGAGCCTCCAAGACGGGATGAAACCATTTGCTTTTGTAATCATCTCGTTTTGTCCCGGCGTTTCGCAGAGGCCGTTTTATGTATTCAGCTGCCTGGACAAGCACGCGGAATCGCTTAAACAAGCCATCAAGGAGAGCACAGCTGCAACAACAAGCGATCGATCGGGAGGCAAGTTAGCGTCTGAACACAGCGCCGCCGGCACGCTGGCTTCAGCAGGTGGGGTGGGTCTCGTAATTTGCCACTGAAGGGCTTTTGTGCCTGCCTGACTTCACAGAAACTGTAACTCGCGCCTCCCCTGATAGATAGCCACGAAGGCTGATGGAACGCGTGTGTTTTGGAGGGATTCGCCGCCGTATAAACAATCGACTCCCCACCTTCCACAACATCTGGCAACTCTCAAGTACCCAAGCAGAAACAAATAACCGGGGACTTGTTAGTTGCTGATTAGGTTTTAAACAACTCATCATGGCTCGTGGAGCTCAGCCCGCCAGCGGAATGCTCGTGGAGAGAAAATGATTTTGAGTCCACTTAGTGCAGCAATGCTGAGAATCAAGAGCTCTTACGAATGCCGCAGCTAAAAGACTTTTTGAGCTCAAGAGGGAAAAATGCATTTTAGGTGGTACTCCAGACTTATTTGGTATTTTAAAAACTATTTTTAAGCATTCTTTTCTCTCATTTGTAATGTATTTATTTTTTTCGAGATGTGGTCTCAAGACAAGTCAATGACAGAATTTTCTGCACTACAAGGCGCACCTAAAAGCATTACAATTTTTTCAATAATCCGATGCGCCTTATACATGGATCAATATTCTGATTTCTTGGATGTTGTATTTTAAATGTTCGGTAAAGCGCTTTTTTACAGCTGCAGAGGTTGTAAAAGCTCGACAATCAAACCTCGGTTTTCGTCCATAATCCGTTACAGAAGGCTGTTCGAAAACCGAAATTGTTCGAAAAACGAAACCACGTCTGCTCACAATGGAAAGCAACACGGCGCTTCTACCCGAGGAAGCGTCACTTCCTCGTATAAGGAAGGCGAGAGGAGTCAAATGGTGCATTCAAGTGCGCTCAGTTTGTTCGAGAACCGAAATTTGTTTGTCATCCGAGGCATAAAAAACTCGAAATTTTTGGACGAAAACCGAATTGATCGAGAACCGAGACGTTCGAAAACCGAGGTTTGACTGTATAACTACAGCTGTATTGTATTGTATTGTATTCCCTTTAGTGTAGCTCCATCTAGTGGATGTATAATGCAACTGTCACCTCTATTGTAGCTTCTATTCTATGCACCTTATAATGCGGTGCAACCTATACACGAAAACAGTTTTAAAATAGGTAATTCATTGAAGGTGCACCTTATACTCCAAAACGCCTTATAAGTGTGGAAAATACGGTATTCACAAAGTGCATGTTTTGGTATTTTCTATGTTGATTTTTTAAAATTGAATGGGTGGGACGTAAAATGTCCTCCAATTTTGGATTGGGCCAAATAACATTGCATCAACTCAACATAGCTCAGTATCTTTGAAGTTGTATGTGATTTATAACATTTCATTGATGAGAATAAAAATGCAAAGTTTGATTATTGATGAATCCAAACATATACATCAGTTTTAAATCAGATGTGATTTGGGGGTCGTCACGTGAGGGTTGGTGTTGCCCAGCGTGGCTGGAAGATGACCTTTTTTTTAAAAATGTTGCACACTTGGAACAAAATGTCACCATGTCTCTGCAGGATACGCCACATGCACAGATATGCTATTTTACGGGGTGATGATGAAGCGCTGCTTCCACGAGTGAAAATAAATCGAACGTCTTTGTGGAGAACTCGTTTTTTTTTTTTTGCTTCAAACCTTCTGCGAGTAGCAGCCTCTCGCTTCATAGCAAACCCCTTGGAAAGCAAGTCATTTCTACACTTCCATCCATCTAAGCTATTACGATCATGATTATTGTCAACGATTCACTCCAAGTCCCTAATTCACATTCTTCCGCTGGCATTTGGCTTATCGACAACATCTCACCGCGTTGACTGTCTGAACAAATTGCAAAAAACAGGTATTGCCGCTCCTCTGCTCGCCAAGAAGGCAAACGAAGAGAACGTCTTCTCCGAGTGGGCCCTGCCGGCATGACAATGGCGGCAATCTGCCTGTGCTATTTACTTTGCCGAATTCGATGTTCTCGCTCCTCCCTTAATCTCCACGTTCAAACAAACAAGCAGCATAAGAACGCAGATTCTTGTTCCCCCCCCCCCCCCCCCCGCCCCCCTCCCTCCGTCAGCACAGCCATGTTTGCCAGCTTGCTTTTTCGAATGACGACTGGCCACGATCTCATCGATAGTTTTGTCTGTGTCCCTCTTAAAGTCTGTGTGGGGCTTTTGCAGTCAAGTCCAGACCTCGTTTTGGCTGACCAAAACACAGAATGGGGGAAAATGGATCACGGGGGCGGGGGGGACTCCAGCTCTCTTTGATAAAGTGCACATGCTTCATCTGTGGAGCATCGAGATTTCGAGGCATCTGCATCAAGTGAAGCCAGGAACCGGACAATATTGTTGCCTTCTCCATGAACGAGCAAAATTGAAGTAAATTCACAAAACCTGAGATCCAGGACTTGTATTCTTTATGATTTTTTTTCTTACATTTTCAGTAAATGCAAGAGCTTTGTCTTTATTCATTTCTTGTATTCTGGGATTTTTTTTTTCCCTGTAATGTCACATTGTTTTATATCCTGTGTATTATGAAAAGTGCAGCATTTTAAGTCAACCCGTTTTTTTTTAGACGAAGAACCATTCGCGCTCACACTCACACCTATGGACAATTTAGAGCGTTCTATTAACCTGCCATGCATGTTTTTGCAATGTCAGAGGAAACCGGAGAAAATCCACGCAGGTGGCGGGTATAACATGCAAACTCCACACTGGAAGGGCGGAGCCGGAATTGAACCCTGCACCGTGAGGCCGACACGCTAACCAGTTGACCATTGGACCGTCTTTATTCAATTGAAGCGCAGAAATTAGAAGGAAACACCAACATCTACAACCTATTAAGCTGTGATACTTCCCCATCACTGTTACTCATTTGTCAGACACCCCCACCTTCCTCTTTCTCGCACTCATTCGCTCACTCACACACACACACGCGCACACGCACACAGATCACACAATCATGTCGGCTACGGCTGAACTTTTGCACTGCAGCATGGTGCAGGTTCTGCCCCGGCAAATCCGGTTGCTAGACAATCTAAGCCAATTACAGTACGAGGGCAAATGGTTAACCTCCATAATATACATTTCCCAGCCTCTTTCTGTGAGCTTGCTTGTCATCAACCCCATCCCCCCCCCCCCCCCCCATCCCCTTATCCCGGAGGAGAGTTATGCACCAAGGCCCAGTGTCCCGGGCGACCAGGTTTGAATTGGTTCAATTCATTAAGCCGGGACCCGTGCACAGGCTCGAGTTCACACGGCGAAGACGCTCGCAGCAAACAGCTGCCACGCATTCCTGACGGGAGGGCCAGGCAGATGTCCAAGAAGAATCAAAGGGAGAGACGGAGAAAGTTTACGAGCCAGCGTTTGCCAACCTCAATGAAGAGTTCCTCAAAGACAGGCTGCAGCTGGCGGAACTCAAGGCCTCCGTCCTGTTTGGGTCTCCCCCAGGCTCTCCCGCTACACTCACTACACTGCGGCAACTCAACAACGCTGACAACATCACGTTGCCTCCTCGTTGCTCTCGATCTGAACTACGAGCACTTTGGCACAAGACGCCATGTCGGGCCGAGGCGGGGGGGGGCTGTGATTTCTCTCTCCCTTTCCGTTTCATCACTGAAAGGACACAAATGTTTGGTTTTTGTAAAAGAGAGAATATGCGAATGAATACTCTAACTGGAGACGTCCAAAGCCACGTCCCATACATCGGAAATACGAAAAAAATTGTCTGAATAATAATAAAAATAATAATAATATTTATTCAAATAAAGGTATCCCAACACGATACCTTTTTATCAAGAAGCAGTGGTGCAGAGCTAACAAATAAATATAGATACATTTGGGGCATATCAGTACTGGACCACAAAATAACGATTCAAACAAATTACGGTACATTTAAATATCCTGTCTTACACACTAAAATTTGAAAAATAATATATCAGGGATTCCATTTAGTGGGGTAAAAAAAAATAAAGATCCAATGTCACGTCATCGGGCAGTGCCTTTGTATAGGCCAGGGGTCGGCAACCCAAAATGTTGAAAGAGCCATATCGGACAAAATAAACAAAAAACAAATATGTCTGGAGCTGCAAAAAAAATAAAAGCCTTGTATAAAACTTACAATGAAGGAAACACATGCTGTATGTATGTAGGAGACTGGACTGTCCCAGAATTAATTGTTATTCATTCCTTTGCTGTGTGCTCACAAACGCCCCCATAGAATTTATTTTGTGATTTCCTCGCTTGATTTGTTTGGTGCATTATTTTCGCTTTTCTTAGTGTTAGTGAAGTGATCATGAATTTCCGTTTTTCGGAGGCTGTCTTTGAACGCCTCGCGAGTTGAACGAGACGAGAGAAGGCACGGAGTCAGATACAGACGTGTCTGTGTTTGTCGAGACTGTTAAAAGCATAAATAAAGTGTACGTTTTTTTTAAAAAAACAACACCACAGCTCTCCTTTTTCGGAGCTGCAACATGGCTCTATATCTATTTGAGCTATATTAGCCTACTATCAATATATTTTTCCATTTTCAAACATTTTTTATAAAGCTGCAGGGAGCCACTAGATGTCGCTAAAGAGCCGCATGCGGCTCTGGAGCCGCGTGTTGCCGACCCCCGTATAGGCGCTGCTTGATGAGCACATCTACGAAATCGATGTTCACATTTGACAGCTGCTCTTTGTTTTGTCTTTGAAAAATACATCTGAAAGAAATCAACGTCTTGACGGCAAAGTTTCTCAAGATCAAATTCTTTGGTTTCCTTCCACAAGGTGCTCTAATCTGTGTGGTCCTCAATTCACTAGGACTTTATCATGACAATTCACCACACCTGCCAGATTAAAGTTGTTGTTCGGTTGAGTGAATTTTACAGAAGAATTTCCCCAGGTCGAACTCAATCTTTCCCAAAACAGTACTTTCTCAAAATGAATGGCTACCGAGCTCGTAATAAAACATACCAAACGTGTCTCAAATATACAGAAATGGAATCAGAGTCAGTGCAACTTCTAACTAATGTTGGGCAGTAACGGCATTACGACTTGGTTTGTTACTTGCTTAACTACAGCACATTTCTTAGTCGCGTGGTCGTTTGCAAGATCAAATAGCTTGTGAGTAGTGAAGCACGCACACAAGTATTTCCCCTGACAGTTATCAACCTTAAACGCATCTTTGCCGTTTGACGTCACGTACGCATCCTCCTGTTGAATTGTACCAAACTGTCCGATAATGCAGCGGGGAGCAGGATGGAAAGCACGCAGCTGGAAACAATGGCAGGGGAGGATACAGTACATCTCAAGGAGACCCACGGCCATACCTTAAATTTATGTTATTTATCTCGTCCTCACAGCTCAGTTAACGCTCTGGAATACTGTGCAACCCGAAAAGGAAGCTCTTGCCAAAATACAAGAAGTCCAACGTAAATTTAAGGACACACATTCATGTCTTTCACAAAGCTAACGCAACAATCCCCTGTTAAGCTAGCAAACATCAACAACTTACTTAGCACTAGCTAGTAACATATATTTGGCTATAGAAGTTAACTGTGTGTGTGTGTGTGTGTGTGTGTGTGTGTGTGTGTGTGTGTGTGTGTGGTTTATGTCACTCAGAAACAGTTGTGCAGGTTATTTTCTCCACAAAACACAGCTAGCAAGAGTGTCATTGCATTAGTGTAAGACATTGATAGTACAGTGGTAGTGAGAAGCACGATTATCCAAATATTTTAGAATAAAATGTTCTTTTATCCAATGAAAGTACAAGCACACCATTTTAAAAATTAAAAAAACTTTTAGAAGAGATTCCACCCAACAAAGGCTTTGAAGTAGCTTAGCTACTTTTGCCATTTTATTGTAGCTTTAGCTTGCTACATTTCGCCGGTCAAGTGTAACGAAATTTCATTTAAACGGAGCATAATTGTCGCTCATCTCACGACATGTTCCGAGTCGCTTTCCCAACACGGTCGCTGACGTATCACCCTTTCATGGAATCAGTTAGCATCCCTGTGAAAGTGTCAGCGAGTTCCTTCGTCGACTGTTGCTTTAGCCTTTGCGTGACAGCGTGTCCTTTCACGACAAGTCAGCGCCTCCAGCGCTGCTCTGTGCTCTCATTCATCACTTTACAAACAAGGGGCAGAAGCATGGTCATGCTTGGACCTCTGCCTATGTGTGTGTGTGTGTGTGTGTGTGTTGTGATGAAACAGGGTAAAGGTAATCATGCACACGAACGAGCACACACACACACCACACAGCAGGGCATCAGCTGTAAGCACAGTTGGACGTCATTTATAAGACAATTTGAGGTCTGTTTGTTATCTTTGGTCAATAAAAAAAACCAGGAGAGGAGCATTTTGTGTGTGTGAAGCATCGATTGGGTTCATAAATGGATCAACAGGAAGGTACTCCTCATGTGTCTGCTTTGTGTGTTGTTATTGGACTTTTTCTCCTTACTGTACTGTACATTTTGAATCCCCCAAAACATACAACAATGCTTGTTGTTTTTATTTTTTTATTTTGCAAAAACAAAACAATCTCTTCACGGATCATAAGACCTTTCCAAGGGCTGAGAATGAGAAAATTAACAAAGCAACGGGCCAGTGCCGGCCGGGGTTTTCAAGTGTATTTGTTAATGAATTGGTGAACACTATTTATATCATGACAAATGCATTTAAACTCAAAATGATTTTTTGAATTTATTTGACCTCATCTGTCCAATTTATAAATGAAATGTGTCCATTGAGCACAAACGTTCACCCAACCAGATTTTGGTTCCAATACGGCAATACAATAATTCGCCTGAGGCACAAAATTAGGTATTTACGATACATTTGCTGTATGTGCTACATGTTAGCATCACTCACAAGCTTGATAATGAAGTGCTGCATCCATGAGTGAAAATACAATCCATGCTTTTACTGTTCTTATGGGGGCTTGTCGTGCGCTTCATGACCATGTAAGTTGTTCTCGCGCTTTCACGCCCCGCAGGTGAGAGAGGCGGGGTGAAAAGTCATTCGCTTGCGCAAGACAGCACCGCCCTCTCCAAACGGGCTCGTTTCAGAGAGCGAAGCAGTAATTCTTCACCCTTGGGGTATTTTGACACCAAAATGTTATTTAGACACATGGGACCTGTTTAAATTATTCGCAATGTGTCTCCTTTAGTATGTGTCCATCGATCAAGTGTCAAAAAAGTATTTTCGGATCAACCTTAGTCGTAAAATAAAAAGTGCATTATACTAAATAAATCTAAATAAAGCTTAAGTATCACTTTCTGGGGTTCATATATCACAGTTCACAGCTTCATTTTTTGCAAGGGGCAAAGGCTAAACCTTGGGATGTGGGGGGCGGTTTAAGACCCAGGGGCAGTCCATCCATCCGCCGGTCTGTCCATCCATCCACGAGGTGGAATGCAAGAGGGAGCCTCGTAAATTAGAGGTCCTAATGAAAACTCTCTGGTGTCCAACTGGAGCAATCATCTGGTTCGAATCAATCGGTTATTCTACTAATTTGCCTCCAGCTCGCCGGGAGCCCTCCAACTCTAATTTGGGAGGAGGGAAAGTGCATGTTCCGTTTTACACACCTGCGCTTTGGATTTTAAAGCCTGGAAAACCTCAAGCAAAGGGTGCATTCTCAAATATAAAGTTTCACTTTAAAGGCTTGTAAACGGCATCTGTAGACGTCCTACGTGTTTTCCGTCGGCCAGCTGGAAATAAATGTCAAACTAGCAGAAATTAAGTACCAGCTAACAATGCAGTGACATTTTACAAATGGATACGATTTGGCTTGTGAAAAATGACTTAATTCTGGGGGGAAAAAATGATATGAATTTTTTTTTTTTAATAGTGTACAAAGTAGAAAAAATATTACTTAAAAAACACATTTAGTTTATAACAGACACTTTCAGTCTTTTTCATCAAAAAGAAAAAAAAATACAAGCTCATTCTGAAATGCTAAAATGCTGCGGATCAATGACTCAAAGCGCTATGCAGGTCACACTCGTGGTATGCAAAATACCCGAATTCAAAACACAAAACGCAATCAAACATATTGAAATGAAGCTCCATAAAGATTGTCGAAGCTTAAAAAAAATGTTAGTGATCAAATTATATCTTGCGCTGGTTTCACTGAATTACTTTTTAGGAATCAAACCCGCACCTCATTTTTGATGAACACCTATGTCTACTATGCCACTGTACTGTAATGCTGGACACGACGGTATGACTTGGGCAAATATTTGGGTGACTTGTGGCATAAAGCTGTAAGGTGTAAAACCTCCTTGGAGTTATTCAACCTTTCACCCACTGGGCTCGCACCCCCCCACCCCTGCTCCCCCTCCGAATCTGACCTTTAACCAGATGCCATTTGCTTCAAATCTCCCGGTCAGTTTCAACCTCTGGAATCTGCAACACATTACAAGAGACGACGGGAACAAAGGAGGCCGGCCTGTTTTACTGGGACGCGGGTCCTGATCTGAGAAATGTGGTCGTATTTAGGAAACATCTTAGAAAGACCCGCTTCTATGAACCGATTTATACACCGGTTTGTAAGAGAAGTGTTCACACATAATAGTAATATAAGTGGCGCTTTATGAATAAGTATGATACATCCTGTGATGGCGTTTGCTATGTGACTCCATCTCATCTTACATGTTACTGGAAGTGTTTAAAATAAAGTGAAAAATGGTAATAAGAAAAAATAACGACTTGTAAAATTATTACCTTAACCTGAATAATATAATTAATACAATAATTTTTGAATGAAATGGGTATTTTCTGTTGAAAAGAATAATTATTATTATAATAGTAATAATAATATTTGTATTGCCATATTTCACTTCTTCTCTGGAAAAAAATAGGTCTTTCTCTTGGATACAGCTTTTTCAGTGAAAAGGATTTTTTTTCTTTATCCCCCCCAAAGTAGTTATTTTTCCACGTAAAAACATAGTATTCAGAGTTCAGTTTTTAAATTTAACCCTCATGCAGTATTTTTAAGCGGCTGCATGAAGGGTATTACGTCCCAAAAATGTCCCTCTTCCAATGTGCAACAACTTTTTTCACTTTTAATTTTTTTTCACTTTCAACCCCTCAAAATGTTCAGTGGGAATTGGCCAAGCCATAGATATACATCCTATGCAAAATTTCAGCTTCGTGGAGTTATTTTTCACTGTTTTGTCTGTGGTGTCCATTTGTCCAACAGTCCAAAATCGTCCAAAGTGTCCGAAATGTCCAATTTTGGGATAATTACTGCATGGGGGTTAAATATGTCAAGTTTTTTAATTAGAAACTTTTTTTCACCTAGATCTGATTATTTTTTCACTTTAATTGGAAAAAAAAACTTTATATTTTGTAAATATGATTTTATTCTGGGGTGATTGCAAATGTTTTTAATAGATTTGTTTATTCTCAGAACTTTGACCTATTGAAAAAAAATCTGCTTTTAATTTTGATTTTATTATCGTGAGATTCCACCTTTTTTTAAGTAAATTATATTATTCTCATAATATAATCAATTTATTGAACACTCCCCCCACCCCGCCCCAAGTAATTCTCCAAAGCGTCTTACTTCTTTTCGCTCAGCCAAATACATTTTTTTCCCCCCCAACCTCCAAGTCTCATTTAGAAAGTGTGTTTTAGCAGCAATGTTGTCAGTGAGCGCCGGTGCTGATGTATTGAGCCACGCCGCTCCTCCTCGCTGACAGCTTTTGTTTCCTGGGGGCTCTTTCTAAACATCACAAAGCCTTTGGTGGGAAGAGACACAAAGAGCGCCTCTGACCCCGGTGTGAGCCCTTTGACCCCTGAGAACCCAAAGGGGACAGATTTTTGGGGCAATCGCTGCGAGTTGACCAAGGGGCTCGGCCGGCCCAATGAATGTAAAGACGCGGTGGGAAAAAGGGGCTAATTTATAGAAGTGGAGAGTCTATTTCAAAAGGGGCGGTGGCGGATCACCTGACACCAAGGGTCGGGGGTCATGTTTGGCCATGACTTCCTGCCTGTGTTACTGTAGCATGTGCGTGTTAAGAGACGTAGGGACAAAAGCCGGTTGACCTCCCTGCGGCGTTGAAAACGACGTTTAGATTGCAGAGGGAAGGGAACAGGTTGACCACACCCGGATTTCAAGCGGCCTGTTTGAATTACACCAGGGTGGAGTTAAGTCGAGGTTTGCCCGTCCCACAAAAATGAATGACATGGAGTGACCTGATGATTGGATGACAGCGAGTAAAAGTTTGTGATTGGATGACGACTGTCAAGAGGCCATCTGGCAATTAGTTGCAAGGCTTGCTTTATGATTCGTTAAATTTAGACTTTTATCTTGCAAACCTTTTGACTCTGAAAAGTACATTAATCCCACCCGCCTTCTCCCCTCCCATGATATACAATAATACAACTTTATTCCGCAGGTAAATTGTTTTTTTAGGTTTCTTTCTTTTTTTTTTTTCTTCAATAATTTTAAAAGATTACATTTTAAGAAAAAAAACTTTTCAAAGAGGATTCTGACTGTTTTTTCCCCCCCTCTAAAATATGGCTTCGTCATTGACATTTTTACAAATCTAGAATAAATTAATTTAACCTAACAATACTGCCGTAGGCATCTGACATTAATACAAATACAAATAATTTACTTTTTTTTTAAATGTATTTTTTTTTTTTATTAACACACAAATAATGATAACCTACATCAAGTGTTTTTATTAGTCTTTGGGCATGAAAAGAAATAATGGCAGTGGATAGCAACACACACAGAAAGGTCCATTGTTGTGGTTGTTGCGCAACTGTGACATTAAGATGAATTAATATGAGAAAAAAACAACTTTGAGGAGCTGTCCACTCTAGTAACCGCTGTCCCTGAAAGGGTTAAAATGCAATATTTTAAAATTCTTTAAAACAATTTTTTTTTTAATTCCATGATTTTAAAAAAACAAATTACAAATCCTAATTTGATTGCATGACTGGAGGGGAAAACCACAGTTTTTTTTTTCAGAATTAAAAAATTGTCATAATTGCAAGATGAAAGTCTAAATTGAACTTTTTCAATCGGTCGCACCAGTGTAACCAGCGAGAAAAGGTAGCGTGGAGCCCTGCTACAAACTGTATGCCTCTTCTTTTTTTGGCCCTTCTCCTCATTCCTTTGCAACCTTCAACGTGGCACTCCATTAAAATACACTTTCAAAGACAAAAGATGCTCCCTTCAGAGGGCTGCAGTCGTGGCCCTCTTGTGAGGGCCGCTTGTGATGAAGTGGACGCTTTTGGCTCCGGCGGCTCATCCACAAGTGTCCCCTTGCGTAAGAAATAGCGGGAGGACCCCGGTCAGCCTCGGGGCTGGCCATTAAGTAAATTGTCCTCCCTAGACCTTCTAGCGCTGCCAGCGTCCGTGACGAGCTGCCACCTCTCTGACCCAGGCGGAGGAGTCCAGTGTTGACCAGCAGCTGTTCCGTGGGCTTGTCTTTCCAAAGCCTGGGAAGTGCTTCCTAATTAGCCTCCCACACCCATAAATGCGCCCAGCAGGTCAGTCACTCGGCACTCATCGATCGCACCGATGCCTTCCTCGCCGAGGTTCGACTCGAGCCACTTCATCAAAATGAACGAGAGGCTCCAGGGTGACGCCAGCGATCTGTATGTGTCGCGAGCGGCATTGGCTTTCGGCCGGTTTTTGGGTTGCTTCTGAAGAAAAATGCCGTTGGGCAGATGTGATGGTTGAGGTCCTGTTGAGAATTATTCAGAAGGTATCAACCGGGTCAACAAGTCTCCACCGGTTATGACGGCAATGAAAAATGGGCGGTAGGAACACTTGAGACCGGAGTAAGAACATCAACCAGGCAGCCACGCGCGCGTCTTTTTTTTTTTTTTTTTTTTTGCAAAGTCACAGCAAACGAGTTTTGAGGAGCGGCCCTCCGCCATCACTCATCCTGTCACAGTTGTGTCGGGGGCACTAAAAGATGGCCGACTGTGGACAGGATGACTATACAGACTTTCTGTTTTATGGTGACTTCCTGTTGGATTGTGATGACATCCAAGACCACTTAGGGTATCATTTTACAACATGAAGGATTATACTGTCCAAAAAAAAAAAAAGTCCAAGGCCACCACTAGCTTTTGTTGTTTTTATGACCTTTTTCCACTGCACTTCAGCAGGGATGCACAAATAATTCGGAAGCAGGCTACTATGTTAAATCTGCACTGTATGTTGTTTTTTTTCTTCAAAAATAGGACTTCATTCTAATAACATTCAATCTTGCAATAATTCAGTTTTATTGTCATAATATTACACATTGTTTTGCAAAAATGGGGACTTAATTTAGAAAGAAATATGCATATCCTTGTAGGATGTTGACAGTACTTAGCATATTCACAGTTCGGCATTCACAAATTCAAAAATTTTAGTTGGGTGCCCCGTTATTTGGGGGAACCCTCACTTAATTTTTAAAATATTTTTAAATATTACCTCACTTAAAAAAAAATTACAAAAAATAAATATACATATATATATATATATATATATATATATATATATATATATATGTATATATATTTTTTTTGGGACTGGGTTAAAAAAATAACAAATTAAATTTTATATATATATATATATATATATATATATATATATATATATATATATATATATATATAAAATTTAATTTTTTATTTTATATATATATATATATATAATTTTAAAATAAAATAAATTATATATACACAGTATATATAAATTATATATATATATAATTTTATTTTTTATTTTCTATAAAAAAAAAATATATATATATATATAATTTTATTTTTTATTTTTTTAACCCAGTCCCACACATATTTGTTATTTTGCTGATTTTTTGGTTTTTCATGGCAGTTAGACACGGCAGCATCAACTATTCACGAATTTTTGGTATTCAGGGTTGGAAGTTTTCCATCTCCAAAATGCAACCTTGTAAAAGAGACGGATTTCCGATTTTGTTTCTTCCATAAAATATGATTTTAATATCAAGGTGGCCAAAGTTGAGGTGTGTGGACATATGAATTCATACACCTTTTTTTATTTTTATTTTTTGGTGTCCATTTGGTCCACGTAAAACAATCCAACTACGCCGAGAACGTGCTCCGTTTTCCAGCCTTCTCCCAGTGTCCACCTGGGTGCCCTCGGCGTAGCTCCTCCCCATATTTTTCTTCTCCTTTTCTACCCTCCATGACTTATGTTTCCCTTCATCAAGCCGGCCTCCGCCAATAAAAATGCAAGCCAATTTTCCAGCGCATTAACCCAAGAGATCTTTAATACACAAGAGTTTTTTCCTCTTTTTTTGGGGGGGGGGGGGGGGGGGGAGGTCCAAAGGGGGACTCCGAGGCCTCACGGAAAGATGGATGGGCCCGCCGACTAAGAGTGGGCAGTTTTCCCACTGCCCTGGTCTCAGCCCACTTTACAAAGGCCTCATTGAGTGTGATGCTTGACATCAGCATCATAAACTAGTCATTGCCACAAAGACGGTGACACTTTCAAGTACCAGCTCCTGCCACTTTCTCTTTCTCTCCTTGTTACCCCAATTGCGTAGGCTAATCACGTCACTGACACTTGTTCCCCGGATTTTCATTTAAGTTTTTTTTTTTTTTTTTTTTGCAAGTCCAGCAGATGCTGATCATCAAGAGTCCAAAGTGACACTCACGGGAATGGATGTTTCCGAGATACTGTAGTTAGCTACTGTATTCACGATTAGCGTGCCATGAACTCATGGGGTATAAATACAATTTTAATTTAAAATGCTAGCAGCAAACATCCTTTTTTGGGCGCAATTTACCATTGCCCATCTCGCTACGGCACAGGTGTCAAACTCAAGGCCCGGGGGTCAGATCTGGCCCGCCACGTAATTTTATGCGGCCAGCGAAATCCAGTCCAAAACAAAGTATCACCCTTCAAGTTGCAGTCGTACTGCAGCAGAATAGGGGGGGGGAGTTATTTTCTTGAGAAAATGGGATGAAGGGACTGAACGAAACCCTCAATGACATGAAAGTCGCAGTATCAATAAGACGAGGAGGCGGCAGACTGCTCGTGTCCGCGCGCGGAAGCCTGATCCTGAAGCATGATGTCAGCTCAAAGCCGCTCTCACATTCTCAATGTCACGGCGGAAGGCACGGGTGCACTTTAATAGATTAAACAGCTCGAGCCAGACAACTGGGCCGCTGCCAGGGCGGCGCTGATGGATGCAGTCACAATTAATATGGATTCGCGCAGGATTGTGCCGAAACACTGCGCGAAACACAAACGGCATCAAGCTAATATTGTGAGGTGTGAAGCCAAAAAAAAATTGTTCACACCAAAAAAAAGCCTCGACGTCTTAAGTAAAGCAACGGGACGTGATCACCACCTTTTGCTCCTTGCGTTCCCCCCCTATTTGGAAAATAACATTCAAGGTCACTGTCAGAATACAATACTTGGTATGTATGATTCAAATGATCGGGATCGTTATCAGGGTCGTGTGGAGCTTTCCTATGAGCTGATTATTTGAATTAGGTGTTGGAGGAGGGAAACATCTGAAACAGGGGTGTCAAACTCGTTTTTTGGTGCGGGCCACATTTTAGTTACCGTTTGGACTTGGAGGGCCGTTATGACTGAAACCATATTAAGAAGTCAAGAATAACTGTTGATTCAAGTATTGTTTATGTTGCTAACTTGAGGGGATTGGTAACAAGAATATGCTTAGAATATCTCTCTTATTTATTACATGTGAGAATTAAACATTTTGGTAGACATTTTAGAAAGGATCATGGAAGTTGACATGTTTGAGCTGCTTTCGCGGGCCCTAAAAATGATGTGGCGGGCCAGATCTGGCCCCCGGGCCCCGAGTTTGACACCTATGATCTAAAACATCCAAGATAGGTGCCCTTGAGGACCCGAGTTTGACACCTGTGATACAAACTCTCTTGTCAACGTATCCCCGTATACCCCATAACATACATACATCTTTAAATAAACACGAATATCCTATTTTTGAACATTTGCATCTCTATTTGACTTCTTGACATTGGTTTGCATTGATCAGATCATAATGATGTTTGACTGCAGGCAATAATGGCTTTCCAGGGTCATCGCTACACATGAGGCTTGTGTGAATCAAAGAGGCCATTTGTTTTTATGTGTTTGTGTTTGTGTACATGAGTGCTGGTAGGGGGGAGAGGGGGGGTTGAGGAGGGGCTGGGTGGGCGAAAAGAAGCGTATTACAGGGAAACAGCTGCCTCACATTGCTAACCACTGGAACAATGTGACGATTGTATGTTTGGACAGGTCTGGACAAGACATGGCTGCCGCAAACCCTTTGAGGGAGACATCAGCCACTGGATATGCGGCGGAAGAACATAAGGTAGCCCTCACCGCCATCTTATATGCTGTGGTCTTACTATAGTCGTTTCATGTGGACATTTATGGATAAGTGACCTTTCGTGGATTTCGTACACACACTTGGAGGTGTGTGAGTGGCAAAAGTGTCTTTGAGCCGTTGAGATTTTTGGCCCTGTTGTTATGGCGCGTACATTGCAAGACCGTCCGCACACAGTTTCTTCATCTCTATGACTTGACAGCTACAGTCGGTCGACGGAGATTTGACATGGCCGGACTACAAGTCACGTCAAAGGTGAAAGCCAAGCAGAGCGGAAATATTGTTGGATACGCAGGTTAGCGATTTCAGCATTAGCGGGGGGAGGAGTAGAAAGCCGCTAGCATTAACACGATAGCCTGAAAAACTGAACGTTAGTGTGAGTTGGAAAAAGTCCGACAGCCAATTTGAATACATATTTGTTTTGTTTGTATTCCGGGACATCAAACGTCCTTTATGTGTGCATCCATTTGTTGAACAAAATCGAACTGACTTGAACATTGTTGTGTCAAATGTTTACCTGGCTGAAAAGACAATTTGATTGTCTTCTTAGTTATTACATTCTTAGTCTCTGAACTTTAATATACAGTCAAACCTCGGTTTTCGAAAGTCTCTGTTCTCGACCAAATTGGTTTTCGACCAAAAATTTCGAGTTTTTTATGCCTCGGATGACGACCGAATTTCGGTTCTCGAACAAACTGAGCGCACTTGAATGCACCATTTGACTCCTTTCGCCTTCCTTACAAGAGGAAGTGACCCTTCCTCGTGTTGCTTTCCATTGTGAGCAGACGTGTTCAGTAAATATTTTTATTTTAAAAAGAGCGTGGTTTCGGTTTTCGAACAATTGCGTTTTCTTGAACGGATTATGGACGAAAACCGAGGTTTGACTGTATATGCAGGAAAATTCACCATACGTTCTTATGTTAAATAAAAAATGTTTTTAGGGTGTGTATCTTTTTTTTTCTTTTTTTTATCGCAATAAAGCAATACTGGCGGCCCGGCGGTCCAGTGGCTAGCGCATCAACCTCACAGTGCGAAGGTCGTGGGTTCGATCCCGGCTACAGCCTTCCTGTGTGGAGTTTGCATGTTCTCCCCGTACCTGCGTGGGTTTTCTCCGGGTACTCCGGTTTACCTCCACATTCCAAAAACATGCATGGTAGGCTGATTGAACACTCTTAATTGTCCCTAGGTGTGAGTGTGAGCGCTGATGGTTGTTCGTCTCTGTGTGCCCTGCGATTGGCTGGGATTGGCAGTTTGCATGCAACAAGACAACCCCCCGCTAAAAAACCAACTACTCTGAACAGAGCCGTGTAGAAAAGGTGATAAGTGTGCTATAATTCCTGACTCTTGGGGTATTTGGACAGAAGCATGTCACACACAATTGAGTCAGACATGCGGGAACTACTTTTAAAATGGTGGAAAAATTACATAATGAGTCCTCTGAGGAGAATTTGAAGAGGAAAACATGTGTGTTGGCTCCTTCTGAGAATCGGCAAGCCACAGTAAAGCAGCGAGCCACCTGTCACCGACGCTACTCTGCACGGATACAAGGCGATCCAAGATAGTCGGATCACAGGTCCCTCAAGAAGGCAGGGACCTCAAAGAAGTGTGACACTATTCACCGGCGTGACTGACAGCCTCACAGCTGCCCCGGCGATCCATAGGGCAAAGTACTCCGCTGTGTTTTTGTCACCTATTTACTGAGGCATGTGTAATCGATCCTTCAAAAAAAGAAAAAAAGAAAAAAAAAAACCTTCAAGGGCTAAAGATTATCACCTCTGCCAGCTGGCTCACATGCGAGTGTATTTTTAAATAATGATGAGCAAGAATGAGTAAACTAAAATGAATGACTATTTTAATTGAATGTATTTATTTTTATCTTATGCAAAAACAAAATGAAAAAGAACAAAAACAAAACGACTGATTTTTCACAATTCCATTTTGCACTCAAATCAAAAACACCAAGTTGAAAATCGACCCTCAGGATCAGTCTTGATTTGAATCTTCAATTGGTCATGTTTCCGGGACCTGGAGATGGTCAGGATATGTTAGCTTGTTAGCTGACACAATCCGTTTGTCGGTTCGTGGAATAAAATTTTGCGCATTTTTGCTGAAAGAATGAAAATAACGCTGTTGTTGACATTTTTGTTCATACAAGTCAACAAAATTTGGGATCATTAAAATTCAACCAATTTTTGTGTAAGACTAAAAAAACTAATACAGTCAAACCTCAATTTTCGTCCATAATCCGTTCCAGAAGGCTGTCCGAAAACTGAAATTGTTCGAAAACCGAAACCACGCTCTTTTTAAAATAAAAATGTTTACTGAACACGTCTGCTAACAATGAAAGCAACACGAGGAAGTGACACTTCCTCGTGCTCGTGCAAGGAAGGTGAGAGGAGTCAAATGGTGCATTCAAGTGCGCTCAGTTTGTTCGAGAACCGAAATTCGGTCGTCATCCGAGGCATAAAAAACTCAAAATTTTTGGTCGAAAACCAATTTGGTCCAGAACCCAGACGTTCGAAAACCGAGGTTTGACTGTATTTAAATTATCAGTAAGATAAGTTTTTTATTTTGTTTGTTTTGGATTGTTAATAGAAAACGGAAAGAACAAATGATAGTAAATGTGAATTGAAAGAAAAAAAAAAACACTTGTTTGAACGTACTTTGTTTTATGGAATGAGCGTGCGCTCATAATCGGAACCGAAAAAAGCATAATTGCATTAGCATGGTGAATTGATAAAGCGAGTTAATCTCCTAAAATGATTTGCGTTGTCGCGCCGGCTGCCAGGCCGGCGTGTCCTTTGAGTGACTGTGGCATTATTCTGTTAATAGTTATCTGTCCTCAAGTCCTTGACCTTCTTGAATTGTAAACAGCTTTTTTACACCGCTCTCAGCACTCTTTGACCAAGGGAGTTTTGTCGACAGCAAGGGGTGGGGGGTGGAGGGGGTCCCACCTCCCGAGATAAGCAAACGGGGGCTGAACCTGTTCCGGCCTGCACTGCCCTCTTCGGCACCTCTGCTCCGCACTCAGTCACATTTCTTCCAGCGCTGCCAGATCACATGGGTTAATCTCTCGTGACCCTGACTCCTCAAAAGCACGAGCACTGACTCTCTTGGACGTAGGCCCAGTGCGGCACTCCCTACCCCCCCCCCCCCTCCCCCTCCCCACACACACACACACACGCACATCTCTCCCCCCCGCATGTTCGCTGGCACCGCTTCGCAGACGTTGGGAATAGCGCAGATAAGGTACAAGAATGTCAGGAAGTCTGACAGCAACGAGCGCTATGGTAAACAAACAGTTGCAGACGTCTGCCCGCATCCCCTACCTCTTGACGACCTTCGGTTCCACCCTTTTAAATGTCAAACGCTGAAATATGAATCTTTGCGACTGCGTCAACAAAAAAATCACAGCGCAATAGCTGGAAGTGAGGAAAATCGCAGTCGTCACAACAGAAATGGTGACTCCATTTCGACAACACTTGGGAGGTGGAATCATGAGCTGTTTCAAAGTGAAAACGACTAGTTGCACCTGCGCAATCCAACAAATGACCATCAATTCTGTATCTGTACAGCGCTCATCCTGGAGGTGCTTTGAATGTGCTTATAAAGTGGCGTTTCCTGCCACAGATTTTTTTTTTTTTTCACCCATCTGATGGATCTGGTGGGTCACTGTCCCACTTGGCCACATAGCAAGCGGACTGCATGGGAAAAATTGCTATATTAACAAGACCAAAAAAAAGACAACATTAACATATACAACCACCATAAACAAAACAATTAATATTTCCCAAAAAATAATAACAAAATAATCACCCACATACATACAAAACCAGACAACATGTCAGTGCAACAACAACAAGAAAGTGTCGTTTACAAATGTCTCAAGAAAGATCAAAATCCAGGGTATCTTTATTAATCTTAATCTGGACCTGAATATGTATTTAGCCATTTAGCAAGCGGAAAATAATGGCAAAAAGTTCCTGTCTCTGGGCAGATAAATGTTTAAATGGTTTCTACTGTTCTTTCATACATGCGTGGTTACCATTCGTCTTTTGGGGTAATCCTACAAACGGATTTACCAACTGTAGTTGATTTTATTTAATCCTAACTAACTAAATGCAGTGAAGGTGTGACCGTAGAATCTTTTTTTGGGGATAATCATACTGGCAAACTCTATTTTTAGTGTAATCCCACAGCTATGACTGACTGTGAAGTCTTTCAGTAATCCTATAATGTGTCATTTTTGTGTCGTCTACTAGCTAACTGAAATTTTAGCATAGCCAGGCTATGAAGTCCTTTTTTTGTAATCATACTCATGAACGACCTTTATTTTAATATTAACTCGCTACTAACCATGAAATTCGCATAATCCAACAAACTGTAGTTGTAGTTAGGAGCAACTATATGGTTTTGTGTAACCATACTTAAATGTAGTTTGAGCGCAATCCAGCTCCTAGCTACGTGCCCGTGAAATGCCGAGTGTAATTTCAGCGTTGACCTGCACATAACTGTCATTTTGTTTGTGTGTATTACTTAATATAACGTTAGCGTAATTTTTCAATTAAGTACAACGCAACGATATGTCGTTTTTGTGCGATTCTTTTAACTGTAGTTTTAGCATAGCTACTGTTTTCTCATAATTTGTGTCTAGACCTACTCTGACAAACAAACTAGCTAACTTAGCTCTCATCTAATCCAGTTTGCTTCTCAGATGTAAAACAACAACAAAAACAAATCGTGTAAAAAATGTTTTTCTCACAACTTAGCATTATTATCTTTCGTCAAAGCCGAATATGAATGTGTTAAATGTCATACGCTACGCAGGTGTCTCGCAAGTGAACATAAAACGCACTACACATTATTTAGATGACCTTCTATTGCGACAGTTAATGCATCATTTATCTTTTAGAATTGCTTTTAAAAGGACAGGCTTTAATTAAGGCAACGCAGGCTCTATATTTATGTACGCCCTGCTTGAACAGTCCCAGCGCTGCCCACTTGCCAAGGCCCTTTAAGTACATATCACACATTATTGTGCACGACATGCCCGTGGAGGTTTGCGCTAACGCTAAGTGGGAACCCTGTCAATTATATATGCAGGAGACTTAAAAGAGGAGAGCAGCTTTTCCACGGGGAGTCGGACGCTCTCATATCTTTCCCGGCTATATTCCGATCCATCCCTCCGGCATAGCGAAGCGAAGAGAAAAAAAATTAATAAGCCAATCACTCCGATGCTCGTAAAAGTTAACAGATCGTGACCTGGTATTTAGCTTTATGTTTATCTGGGTTATTAATGCAGGCGGGAGCGGGCGTGGCTTGCGAGTCATATGCTGTTGCGGCGCCGTGATTTGATCTCGAGTGAGTGAAATGATGCTGGCAAAGAGCACCTTCCCTTCTTAGATGAAGAAAGTGCAGGACGTATGGAAAATGGACTTTTAATGGTTTCGTAAAGGTGCCTCGCAATAAATAAGATGAATATGTTGTGGAAAACTTTGTTTATTGCAGTAGTTCAAATGAATAAGAAGAGGGAGCTATCAAGCCAAAGTCAATCAAGTCGAAAAGGTACGCAGATTAGCGTTAGCTGACAGCATTGTCAACATGATAGTGGCTGCATGCATGCATGAATGTTTGTTGACGCGGGGTCAATGTGTCCGCTGCATGCGCCACTTGCATGGATCTGCTACGCTAATTGACGAGTTGAATTTGAAGGTTTGGTTTGTTAATGAATTGATGCTGCTCTCTCTTTGGTCTTCTAGCAGAATCCACTTGAGATTGATTTCCCATTTCCATATTATTTAAATATTTTTTTGTTTTGTGGGGTACCGTGAGATTTTTCTCAAGTAAAAGGGGTCCCTTGGATCAACCTAAATTGCTTCGACACACCGGACTGAGGTTCCAACTGACAGCGCGGTGCGACTTCAATGTGAGTTTTGTGTCATAAATAAGCTAATTAAATGGCCTCAAGTCCCACAGTGCTGTTATCGGTTGAGGCTACCGAATACACGTCATGCGACTGCACGGCCAATTGAAATAACAAAAATACGATCTCAATACGAATTGCTCATGAGCGGTGTAATAACTGTCCAAGTCCGGACTCTCACAAAGTTCACAGAGTCCATCCTGGCATAAAAAGGGAGAAAAAAAAACACACACACACTAGCGTTTAGTCTAATAGGCCCAGAGGCCTCTTGACTTTCTCATTTAGCTCTTTTGTGTGTGTCAGAGTGAGGCCAAAGGGGGGGTGGGGGTGGATTGGGGGGGGGGGGGGCGTGGGGGGGTGGACGGCAGTCATTTCTCTCCACACTCTCAAGTGTACTGCAGATGGGAATTATTAATTTGTATCTGCTTTGCCTCAGCGTCGCCCACTTAGCGAAGAGGGCAAAAGTGTCGTTCTATTCAATTTTTGTCTGTGGTGTGCGGCGGTGGCGCAGGCTCGCGAGTGTTAAATGTCAAGCCTTGTAGTGAGCTGTCAAAGAGCAGAATAGGGCCAGCATGATTGATGACTGGAGAGCTTGAAACCAAAACCTCCCAATTGCAAACGCTACCTTGTGTCAGTCCTCTTACCCTTTTTGCTTTTTCTCGCCGCCGATAGCGGCGCAGCAGAGGGCAAGTGCACCGTCGCACATGGTTATGCGCCGGCACACTCAAGCTAGCATTTATATGTGCAGCCATGGCTCCCCCATGTTTTTAAACCCAGAGAAAAAAAAATGTGTGTGGGGGGGGGGAAATCCCTCTCGTATCATGTGCAGTAAGGAGTTGCCAGCAGTTGTCCTGTTTTTGACGGAAAAAAAAAAAAAACCGCCATGCGATGCAATGACAAGATTATTAATGGCCAAGGTTAGCCCGCACTTAACCTCGTGCATATTCATTGGAACCGTACAGATGGGCGTCAGGCTGTGAAAAGCGCCGACTTCAGGTCAATTAGTCTGCTTAATCTGCCGCACTTTGCCGAAAGACAAAACTATCAAGAACAAGTGGCGAAAAAAAAACCTAACATTGTTTCCATGGCGACCCAGTTGGTTCGCCAAAGCCAAACGCGACTGAACTTGACAATCGTGCGCAAATTCCAGTCGGCGACCCACACCCGCGCACCCGGTGACTGACCCTTGCATCATGTCTTGCCAAAACGGACAACGCGCCACCCCTGGTCTCCTTATCGGGAAACACATTTTTACAACTGCACGACATTATTTTGGATTGAACGACAAACAACAGAACACAATTGTCAAGGAGGAAGAAGCGATCTCATAATAACACAAAGAGTTGGGATATTTGAGAGGCCGTTGATACGGATTCATTTTGCTGACAGAGACTCTCCACGCTTTGCTTTTTAGTCACAGCTACATGTGTTTTGTTTTGTTTTTTAATATATGGCAGTTAAGTATGAACTGTAAACAACCAATAACACCAATCTATTAAGCTTGGCTGCAACCAGCTATATCTCGCGTCGCCTAACTTTTTGCTGTGAAAGTTCTTTTTTTATTTTTTTTTATTGACCGATTCATGTGTGATGCTGCGAACCTGTGATTTGCCAATTTTGAGTCACAGCGAAAGCGAGTGGCCGACCATCCCCGTCGTCCAATGTGGTCTTAATGGCCGCTGGAGTGTGACGGCTTCAACGCGAAGCAGCAGTGATGAAGAGATCTCACTATGGACCCGTCAAAGTGTGTCATGGCATCACAATGCTGCCGTTTGTCTGCCTGCATGCTCAATCAGAGGCTGTGCCGTCTTCATTGCCGCACAATTCCACATTTAAAAAAAAAAAAAACAATAATAATAATAAATGTACAAGCAATCCGAGCACACTTCCAACACCATCATTTAAGTTGCTCATCCCTGGCCTAGCTTTTTCTTCTACTATTACCACCACTGCTACTTTCTCTTCATCGTGTGTGTGTGTATGTGGGGGGGGGGGGGGGATTAAATCGGTTAAAATGGGAAACAATCGGTAAGTGTGTACCATTGTTTACAGTAGGGGCCATTCTACTTGCTCCCAGCCCTTTTCACAAGCATCAATCTGACCAGTGATAACATCTACAGAACATCAGCTGCTTGTATTCAACCCCCCAGGTCAGGGAATTGACGGCGTCTTTCGGAACGGCGCGA
The DNA here is from genome assembly GCA_018466805.1 of Hippocampus abdominalis. Classification (NCBI taxonomy): domain Eukaryota; kingdom Metazoa; phylum Chordata; class Actinopteri; order Syngnathiformes; family Syngnathidae; genus Hippocampus; species Hippocampus abdominalis. The sequence continues at coordinate 6,598,757 of CM031697.1, read as the reverse complement.
GCCTCTTGGAAAATCTCCTCCATCTTTGTGTGTGTGTGTGTGTGTGTGTGTGTGTGTCACCGTGTACGATCCGCTCCACTAGCTGCATACTAAGCGTGTTGCCAGACAACTGGTCATGTCTTAACTTTGAAACTGGCGACTATTGTTCATGCTGCAATTGAACATGCCTGCGACGCCGCCGTTGGCAACGCCTCATGTGGCGGCGAGGTGCAACGGGGCCTGCCCCAGCGCCACAGCGAACTTTGGGGATGGCAAGCAAACTTTACAGGGGAGAAATATTGGAAAATAAGATTGGAGCCACATCTAAAAGAAACAACCGTGAAGTCGAGATGGAACAATAAAATGGCGTTATTTGTGAGGAATAAGTCATCACAGTCAAAGGAAAGAATGAATATGTAGAGAATTTCATGAGAATTAAGACATTTTAAGGAGAAGAAAAAGGGAACCTTCTAACAGAATTAAAAAAAAAGGCAGTGACTAATAATTTGATAAGAATTATGTTGTAATTTAAAGGGAAAAACATGGTTGTAACATTTTGACACGAGTGAAGAACGGGGATTGGAAGAACTCATTTGTTACTTTGAAGTCATAATTTGACAAGAAAGAAGTCGCGCTGCAACAAGAAAAAACTCTTAATTGGATGGAAACAAAGTTGGAATTCCCAAGTCGGCATGTTAACACCAATAAAGTTTCTAACCTTGGAAGAATAAAGTGACGGGAACCATATGTTACAAATAAAGTCAAGATATGATGAGAATTAACTCACTAGGTGTGAGTGTGCAGATTGTTGTTCGTCTCTGTGTGCCCTGCAATTGGCTGGCAACCAGTTCAGGGGTGTAGCCTGCCTACTGCCCGAAGACGGCTGGGATAGGCTGCAGCACCCCCCGCAACCCCTGTGAGGATAAAGCGGATCAGAAAATGGATGGATGGATTTTCCCAACATAGTAAACAAACATGGCTGAGAAGTCATTGTTCATTATACCATCCAGAGTCACACAGCTTCATGAAACAAAAGGCAAAAAAAAAAAAAAAAAAGCTCCCAGACCTTGCTCAACACATTTATAACACCAGCATGAACAAACCTAACAAAACTAACCTAAAAAATAATTAAATGGGGGATTGCGAGCATCTGCCGTTGCACACACATGCATGCACTGTGTCTTGTGATGTCAGGTTGTAACTCAGAATTTAAAAATTTCAGCGAAAACCAATACCGTGTTCAAGAAAAGTTTCTTTTCAACAATATTTTGTGACATTCATCACAAGTGTAAGACGTAATGGCGTTATCAAGTATTGGTACTCTACTAGCACACAAATGTAAGTACTTGTAGTCTGTATTAAAAAAAAGTGCATCCTTTCGTTTACACACAGTCAAAACAGAGAAAACCACACACGCACACACACACACACACACACACACACACACAAGCACACACACACACACACACGCCGGGGGCAGATTGTGGCACAGACGATTGGTTGTGATGTCATCATAGAAAACCTCTTTTCCCAGAAAGATTCATCAGATTATGAGCGCGGCAAAGCCTCGCTCGCAACACTCGGCTAGCTGCGCCATATGGTCGCATCCTAAAGCCACGGTCGGAGGGTTTAATGACAGAGCGGATGTGCGGCGCACATGCCGAGGGATGTCGGAGGGGTGTTGGAGGGGGTGGGGGAAGGGGAGTTAAAAAAAAAAAAATCATCAAATCTTTGGTCTGGAAAGGCTGCACAAGGTCAGGCTGGGCGAAGCAGACGCATGTCTACAACAAAAAGGCAGGTGGAGAGGGCTCGCTCGTTTTCGCCACATCATTTCCGCAATGAACGCTGACCTATTTTCGTCATTAATAGCGCTGAGCTTTCCTCAAATACTAAATAAGGGCCACAATATGGGAATATGGCCAAAATATAGTGACACGGCGAGCCAATCCTCCGGGCAAATATGCGCAGCTGCCGGCGCGGAGGCGGGAGCGAGAAAAAGTCAACAAAGATGGACTCGTAATTAATGTTTACTAAGGCTGATGCAAGCGCATGACATTTCTGCCGTGTCCGCTGACCACAAATGAGCTCGATAAACACGGCGACATGCCGCAAACATGTTTAAGACGCGGCTCTGGGCTGGCTCACGCATCACGACTGGCTGATTTGTGAGGAGTGTCTTTTGGGCCACACCCAAAAGAAACATTGGATGATTTCCACAAATAAGATTGAATAAAAGCACAATGCAAGATTGACAGTCACCGTATTACATTCACGTGAGTGAAATTGAAGAGTAAAAACAAAGTGGAATAATATGTCGGTCACAAGGCAATAAGAAAAATGCTGCAAGATCTACATCAGTTTATATTTTTGCAGAAAAAAAAATCAGAGGGAGGAAATAAAATAGAAAGTCATTACACAACAAAAATGTCATAATAATATTGAGCAAGAAACAAAAAAGCTGGAATTTAGCAAGAAAATGGTAATGGGATTCAGAGAACAAAATATTTAATCACAATAAAGTAAAAATGGTGAAATAATTTTTTATTTTATTTCACGTGTGTGAATTATGTTGTCGCAAGAATTTAAGTGGCATTTTTATGATCGAAAAAAGGGGATGATGAGTAAAAAAAAGTACATGAAAAAGGTAATCCTGCACCAAAGATGTGGGGATATACAGAGAAAAATGACTACTCAGAGGGAGGAAATTACTTTTAGAAAAAGACGACATTTTCCCAAAATAAAATTGCTGAAAATATGTTAAAAAAAAAAGAAAAAAAAGTCAAACGAGACAACAAACAAGTTCCAAAAATAAAAATGGCAGATAAAGATGGTAGCGAACAAGATTGAATTGTCCACAAATTTACAAGTATAAAAGTTCCAGTAAAAAGAACGATTTAATTTTGACACCTGAAAAAGACTGCAATCATGTTGCACTAACAGAAGAAAAAAAGTCATCATCAAACATTCAGGGATGAAAATGAAACTTTCCAACTCTAAACTTGGAAAACCGAGTACAATAATTTGCCTTTGATTTAATATTGCCATTCAAAGACACAATACTACAAAGTAAAAATAAGACGGGGGTATGCTATTAATGACCTAAAACCTCAATTCACGATTGTAGCACTTAGGCTACAGGTACGTTCAAACATATTTGCCAGTACGTCGGAACAGAGCCTACTTGTGAGTCCAAAATGTTCAATTCACATTTTCACTTGCACGCTTCCGTACATTCGAGCCAAAGCGCCTTCTTGTATTTTTGAGTGTATGATACAGCGCTTGGAGAGCCTGACGTGATAACATGAAGCCACCGCCGCCGCCGCCGCGGTTGAGGTGGGAAACGAGGAAATAAGACGACGGCGGAGAAAATGATTGATGGAGTTGTGGTTGGTCTATAAATGTCTGTAAAGAGAGCTTGGAGATAATCAACGCCAGGGTGTCGGCGGCAGCCCCCCCCCCCCACCCTTTCACCCCAGCCCCTCCCTCGACACTGCACATGTGCACACAAACGCTGACTCAAGAGAGAGTCCAGACGGGCGCTTCCGAATCATCAAGAAGCGTCGGTGATGAAATTCTGAAGGTCGGCCGTAACAAGCTAGCCCTCGCTGGGTGTTTTGTTCCACGTAGCCCCCCCCCCCCCCCATGCTCCCCTCCACCCCTCGCACTGCTGTCACCTTCCAACCTTTGCGTTCACCCGGTGGGGTGGAGGGGGGCAGGTGAGCGAGGTTGGGGGGGCGGGGGGGGGGTTGTGTTACATCCCTGTTTATCTGCCGGTGACCTCTAGCCGGCAATTCTGCACTTGATAAGGGGAGGGCTGGCCTCATAATGTGCGCGGCGGCCCGATATCAGCCTTGTATCCTTGTGAAATTGATTACCGAGGGCCCGGGCGGCGTGCGGAATATAATAAATAGAGATGACACGTAAGGCACACACACACACACACACCCACACACATACGGCGACTTGTAAAGGCTTATGGGGGGGAACGCCGCCTCAGCAATTACCTGCTGGCCACTTAAAAAAGGGGTCACGCAGGGCAGGTTGGCGGCGCAAGGAGTTATGGTTCTTTCTTCTTTTCTCCTTCTGCACGTCAGTGCACAAAGTGACGGGCCGCAACTGCACTTTACGTTTTTTTAAAGGCAACTTATGACCGCCCATTTCCTGCATTCGTACTTTGGGAGCGTTTTTTTTTTTTTTTTTTTTGCATGAGTCAGGCTTAAATTATTGTTATTGGACTCCGAACAGGTTGTTTTATCTGCTGTCTCTTCACGGTTGAGCGATGCAAAAGAAAAAGAAAAAAAAGAAGAAAGGAAACTTGCGCAAGTCTAAAAAAACGAGCCTGGAACTTGTCGACTGTGAGGCACACGGGTTAACCACTCCCTCCACCTGGCCGCATTTGGGTACGAAATCTGAATATGAATTGATTCATTGAATGAAAATACTGTTTTCCCCTGTCATAGGACATTTAATCTCGTCAGCGACACATCATTTTATCATCCCACAAGATATTTCCGTAATCTCCTATAATCTGCGTGTTTGGCCATCCAGCAAGTGGTCAAACCGTTTGACATATTCGATGCTCAGTGAAGACGTCGCTGCTGCTTTCAACGCAAAATCAGCCACTTGAGTACAAACACGGCGATTTCTAAAATGAGAGAGTCTTCATGATTGTGTACATTCTAGATGCGTGGTGTTGGTATTTTATGGTCCCCTTTTTGGGGGCTGGGGGGTGCTTTGGCAACAAAACCCAATTACAAACTCTATTTAGGAGCTCAGGATAATTCATTGATCGACAATTCAATGCATGTTTGTAAACGCGGGAAGAACGCATACACCCCCACAAAGGAAAACCGAAATACACACCCAAACTGTGAGGTGGCTAAGCTAACCACAAGCGCACCGTGCACCGTGCGCCGCGCCCCCCCCCCCCCCCGTGTAACCCGTTCAAGCGTATTCAGGTGCGGCACAAATGAAATTGTGTGTTGCCACCCGACGCCTGGTTGTTGTGTTATGGAAAACGGGCCCCGGCGCTTCGCTAAATGTTAGCACACAGCTCAGCATGGAGACGCGCTCGCTCGCCGTTCCTTCGGCGAAACGGCGACGGCTGTAAGCTGCCAGGCAAAACCTTTATATCTATTTGTTCCACTTGTCTGCTCCTCAATGAGTTTAATCAGCTGAGAAGAAGCCGTGAGGGGGGGGTGTTGCCTTACCCGCCCATACATTAGAGCGCACCGTCTCCACTCCCCCTACTCCTCCCCCTTTTCACCGCACACTCAAAACACACCCACACCCACACCCACACACAAACCCCTGAGCCCCATTCTCTGTGCATCGATGTGAGAGTTGAGGGTCTCCCTCGAACCCCCTCACCCTCTACCCCCCCCCCCCCCCCCCAATGTGCCTCACGGATTATCAAGTACACTTCAATTACTGCCGATCGATACACTCCTGGCTGCAAAAGGGAGTGTGAGGGGAAATTAGACAGACTTTGGGTATGGCCGTGACTACAAAGCAATGGATTAACACCGATATGCATCTCTTCATTTACATCGGGAATGGGCCCATTCTCCATCAGCGCCTCGCACATTCACGTGGGTTTTAAAGGGGGGTGTGGGGGGGGGGGGGGGACTTTGGGAGAGATTGCTTCTGTAAGTGGCGGGCAAGGTGAGGGCAAGCCCGACACAGGATGTGCGCGGATGAAAAGCCGTCCCAGTCGCCGCCGTCTAGCGGTGAAGCCAAAAGAGAAGATCTCGTCTCCACATTGATCAGGACTCATTAAACCACTGTAGACGCACTAATCCAACAGTGCGTCAACTCGACCATTTCCAATGACTTCAGATATTTACCCCCAAAAAAACAAAAAAAAAGTGGGGGTGGCGTTTCCAGCCTTCAAAAAAATGCATGTCAGCAGATAAGACAATGGGCTGGCGTTTGGTAGGAAATAATGGAAGGGTACTCGTCCCGCTAAAGTGAGAGGAAGGGGAAATGAAAGCAGTACTGTGGAAGAGGATAAAAAAGAAGTAAAAGTGTAGGAAGAGATAAGCAGTGGCTGTATCCCCCCCCCCCCCCCGCCCCCCCCGGAGCACCCTTGTGACGGTCTGGCCCCTACCTCTGAACGCCCTCCAGGTCATGTGCCCTCGCTCTCCTACCCTTCCGCTCTGCAGAGGCAGTAAAAACACTCCAACACCTGCGTTCCAAACCCCCCCGCCCCCTCTCCTACGCCCTCCCTCCTCTCCCTCTCGCTGCAATGCGCCGCTGACTATATTTTTCATCTGCAGACAACCAAACACACAAGAGGCAAAAGCTTTGTGATCTTGACGGGGGAAAACAAAACCTACCAGTGAGGGCCAAATGATATCGGGCCACTCTTATATGCAATGTTGGGAGTTTAAAAAAAAAAAACGATAACTGGTCACCGATAACGGACGAAGATGGACAAATCTCGCTAATCTATTGAAACACCTTATTTATTGATGATACAATCTACGCCCGCTACCCGCCGAAATGCATTTTCAAATAGCATAATGACTGTAAAGCCTCAAAACTCTTCCCCCCCAAAAAATGATAAATGATGAAAAAATTAAATAATCTCAATCTGTCAAACCCCCCCGCAATAGTTTGCTGTTGCAATCCTGCTCACTCGGACGTTTACACTGTGCAATATCTCAGCAAGCTGGAATACTTGAACAGTCGATTGCCTGCATTTTTGAATTTTTTTTTTTCTTTTCCCGCAAACTAGACTGCCACTGCCAAACTTGAATGCACTGTAATTATTTATTTTCCACTGTCAATATTTTAAAACACTGTCTACCACGGAGGTATTGTCCCCTCAAAAATTCATCTTTCAAATTTAAATTTGCTCCTATTTTTGATCTTTTATGTATTTTTACATTTTTTAAAATATATATACAGTCAAACCTGGGTTTTCGAACATCTGTGTTCTCAATCAAATCGGTTTTTGACCAAAGATTTCGAGTTTTTTATGCCTCGGATGACAATCAAAATTCCGTTCTCAAACAAACTGAGCGCACTTGAATGCGCCAGTTGACTCCTCTCGCCTTCCTTACACGAGGAAGTGACGCTTCCTTGGGTAGGCGAGGAAGTGCCGCTTCCTCGTGTTGCGTTCAATTACTGACCAGACGTGTTCAATAAAGATTTTTTTTTTTTAAAAGAGCGTGGTTTCGGTTTTCGAACAATTTCGGTTTTCGAACAGCCTTCTGGAACGGATTATGGTCGAAAACCGAGGTTGACTGTACGTTGAGGGAGCCGAGGAAGAATTTCAGTACTCAATGCTACCATTGTGGTTATTTTGCGCATGACAAATAACCATTTTGAATCTAGTATTTATTTTTACAGAGTGGTTTAACCGTTTTGCAGTAGTTAACTATGATTAAATGAATTATTGAAAATTTTTTTAGACATATGAGTTTTATCGGCAAATCACTTTTCCATTCGACATTCGTCATTCATTGCAATTGTTAACACTTGCCCAAGAGTTAGCTGGCATCGGGTAAAACTCATTTTCAAACCTACATAAGTTTAAGTGGTATAGAAAATGGATGAATGGATCCTTCGGGATGTTAAAATGTCACTTGAATGCCCCCCCACCCCCCCTCAACATTCACCTATAAACGGTGGTTAACTTGTTTTTACACTTGCGTACACGGCCCTGAATGATGCTCAAATTCAAATTGGAATGTCTGTTTCAAAAGTTCTTCTCATGTCGTTTCTAAAGCAGATTATCTCTGAATACGCTCCAAGTATTACAAACTCGAAACAAATTGGCCATACAGTTTGTGTTGGATGTTTGCGCTTCCACTACAATCAATATCGAGTCATTTATATGATCTTCCACTCTGCGCTCTGTTCATTCTATCGTGTAATTCCGACAATTTGTTCGGGTCACGCTAACGGCGGTCCGTTTATAGGTCCCGCCGAACCATTTCCACTCGCCTCGTCTCGAGGTCGGCGTCGCGTTACACATGACGGAGGCCGGTGGGAGTTGACTTTTGGATTCTCCGAATAAAAATGCCTGTCAAGTGAAAGCTTCTCACTCCGCCATGAATTTAGTGGCCCTCCCTTCCTATTCGCTCCCACCATGGCGATCCTCCCTTCCAGCTCCCACGGTTCGCCTTAGAAGTGATCCCTCCCCGGGCGCTGAGCGGAGCCACTCGGCGTTCGCCCCGGCCCCCAGAGGCACCCCTCGCCGGCCCGCTACTCTCGCTTTCTTTTGTCAGCCAAATGGATCCCAGTTAACCCCCATGCAGTAATTATCCCAAAATTGGACATTTCGGACACTTTGGACGATTTTGGACTGTTGGACAAATGGACACCAGAGACACAACAGTGAAAAATAACTCCACGAAGCTGACATTTTGCATAGGATGTATATCTATGTCTGGGCCAATTCCCACTGAACATTTTGAGGGGTTGAAAGTGAAAAGAAATTAAAAGTGAAAAAAGTTGTTGCACATTGGAAGAGGGACATTTTTGGGACGTAATACCCTTCATGCAGCCACTTAAAAATACTGCATGAGGGTTAAATCAACTGTTGTCCAATTAGAATTTGGAAGAATCTATCTTGTTCAGCGGTCTCAATCCCACCGCTTGACTTCTTTCTCTCATGTAGCTCCTTTCCTGGAATCGGTTACAGAGAAAATGAAACGAGCTATTTCCTGCAATGGGATACTCCTGGGTGTCTTTGTAGCTGATTTTTTTTTTTTTGTGGGGGGGGTGCTCTCTCAGTGTGCTCAATATGTTAATAGTGCATTTACTCCGATGTTTGTAGGATGGTACACGGGGGACGTTATTACGGTGAAAGTTGGGTTAAGAGTGGTCATCCTGAGAAATTAGATATTGCGGGTTTGCTACAAAGGAAAAGACTCAAGATACACAAGCACAAGTACAGCTGTGGAATAAAACGAATAAATAAAATGGCTGAGCCTTTGAAAACACTGATTGCAATGGGGAAGGAACAGGAAGAGCGACGCTGTAACCTTTATATTGATAGAAATAAGTAACCTGTGTCGCATATATTTTTCGCTACTTAGTTACATCATTGCCAGCACAGTGCTTAACTGGTTAGGACGTTTGACTCGCAGCGCAGGGGGCATGGGTTCGTATCCTGCTCCGGCCTCCCTGTGTGGAGTCTACATGTTCTCCCCGTGCCTGCGTGGGTTTTTTCCAGGTTCTCCGGTCCCACGTTCATGCTTTGCAGGGTTAATGGAACGCTCTAAATTGTCCCTTGGTGTGAGTGTGAGCGTGAATGGTTGTTGATTGTCTATCTGTGGCCTGCGATTGGCTGCCGACCACTTCAGGGTGTACCCCGGCTACTGGCCAATGACAGTTTGGATAGGCTCCAAGCACGCCCGCGACCCTCGTGAGGATAAGCGGCTCGGAGAATGGAATGGCTAGTTACATCAGCATCTGCCTGTGTTAAAAAAATTGAAAAATTGTATGCAATTGATGTACAGTCAAACCTCGGTTTTCGTCCATAATCCGTTCCAGAAGGCTGTTCGAAAACCGAAATAGTTCGAAAACCGAAACCAGGCTCTTTTTAAAATAAAAAAGTTGACTGAACACGTCAGCTCACAATGGAAAGCAACACGAGGAGGCGTCACTTCCTCGTCTACCCGAGGAAGCGTCACTTCCTCGTGTAAGGAAGGCGAGAGGAGTCAAATGGTGCATTCACGTGCGCTCAGTTTGTTCGAGAACCGAAATTCGTTCGTCATCCGAGGCAAAAAATCGAAAACCGAATTGGACGAGAACCGAGACGTTCGAAAACCGAGGTTTGACTGTATAATGAATTGTCTTCCTCTTCCAAATCCAAAACATACATCAGAAAAAAAGGGCAATCTTAGTTCAGCTATTGGGCAGAAGAGTCCAAGGAAAACTAATTGGGGGGGGGGAACCTCATCGCACAAAACATGACAAACATATCAATACCTTCAAAACAAGCTATCAATCGGGGCGTTTGACTTTGGAGGTTGTGTGTAACAGTCCCTGGTGAAAAAATGTGAGGAAATGGCCTTTCCTCCTCTGCTCCAGAAGCAGGCAGTCATGCGTCGCCCTCACACGGAGGCCACCATTTGATTAATACAAGGAGGGGCATATTTTAATCTGCGCGCACACGGTCGGAGCGCCAATGGCTTGGACCCGAGCCACATCATTATTGCCTAATAGCCGTGTTCGGAAAGTATGCCCCATTGTGTTCGTATGAGTGGGGGGCCGCCACCCCACCCACCCCCACTCACCCCTCTTGCCGCTCGAAATCACATCCAGCTAAACAAACCAGCAGGCCTGCTTCCTGTGGAGCGGCCATTCAAGTCGCAGGCACTAGTTAAGACCTCTGCGGCCCGCCGCTATCGACATGCGGACCCTCAGGTTGGAATCCTCCCCGAACGCCTAAATCCACCCGCCGCTTCGCCACCGTCCCGCTTAGCTTCAAACATCCTCCCCGGCTTTGTTTACATCAGCCAGTTGTTATCTTTAGAATGAATGTGGGCAATCAGCCCCCTGATGTGATGCAGTAATAGACGTGGCAATCACAGCGATTGCAATGCAAAGACAATAAAGTTACCAAATGAGCCAAAGTGCGCTCTTCCTGATTTTCGAGTGATTTATGAACAAATAATCACCCCGATGATTTGCCGTTCCTTGCCTAAAAGTCATGTTCAAAAGTCAAGCGACTCAATGGATCCCTTTTAGGTAATCTGCCGTTAATGGAACAATTTTCGGTCCAAAAACAAATTGAATGTTGATACATCTTATTTATTCAACGCAAGCTTTGCATGAGGGGGGGGGGGGGGGGATATGTAAATAATCCAGCCGGGACACTCCTAGTTTTAGATGTTTGACGGCCCCCCACTTTTACTTTGTTATGCTTATCCACATTAAGAATGGAGGCTTATTGAGCCGAAACAATGGCCGCCCTTTTATGTCCATCACTGTGCAACGATGGCAACCCGACACACCAACCCTTTCAAAGTGTTTACGCCCTGTTTGGGGGAAAAAAAGGTAGAATCAAGTTTGAACACATCTACAATCAACTTGGATTACTTGACCTACAAGATTTTGTGGATTTGATGCAACTTCCAATGCATTAAGAAATGGCTTTTTAATTTTTTTTCATATTCTTGACGTATCATCGAATATTTCATATTCATGGTGTGTTCCCATTCAATATTTTTTTTTATATATGTAAGAATGTCTTCCTACGGCACTTTTATTTATTTATTTTTCCAGCATGCAAGTCCTGCGTTAGCATAGCATGCAAGTTCTGTGTTAGCATAGCATGCAAGTCCTGTGTTAGCATACTTTAGTGACAGAAACCTTTTATTTACATACAAAACGGGGTTGGGACAGCGTTGTCGGAATGGAAACCAGTCGTCGTAAAAGTTTTCAGCAGAGATAAAATGGACACCGGTGCGAAACACAATAACAAATAATACAACCTGGTTTCTGGAAAAAATGAGTTTGACTTCATGCTGTTTTGTACAATTCCAATCCGCGTGAACCTTTTCCAGCACTTTTTAACTCTCGACCTCAGCACTCCGGTTGGGGAAAGCGAGGGAGCTTCTAATTAACGTCAAGCCGGAGCACTTGTTGTTCCAGCTGCGGACGCAGGCAGGTTAGCCGGTTTGTAATCACCAGTACATTAAAGGAAAAACAAAAACAAAACTCTCAAAGTAGTTTGATTTGTATCTCGCAACATGGAATTGTGAAGCTTAATTTGTAGCATATGGAAAACGTTAAACGCATTAAGCACAGGAGTCGCATTCAAACAGCAACATGTATGAGCATTTAGTCTCACTTGTAGAAAAAATAAAACAAGAAAAATCTCTTCTTTTTTTTCCCCCCCCCCCCCCTCATGTGATCGAATTCCAGGAGAAGAAGAACGGCAAAACAGAAAAACAATTAAAAGTCCCCCTTTTCCTTCCCATCAGACATTCCCACACATTTTTTTTTTTTGGCAGAGCTCTGCTGATGATCTCCAGAGGCTTTGCTTCACGAGAAACTTGTCAGGAAAAGATCCACATTTCCCAGGGACGAGTGTGGGTGAAAGTGAGAAGGAAACGGCGAGGCAGAGCACAAGTTTGAGTGAAAGCCAACAAAGTGAGAATTAAAAGGAGTAAAGGAGTTCATGTATTGACAGGGCGGGTTAAGAATGTGAAGGCCGGCGGGGCTCAGGATGCAAGAGGATTTGGGATCTCCACAAAGAGAGCGCAGCAAATGTGTGTGTGTGTGGGTGTGGTGGGGGGCGTGAAAAGGGGGAGAAAAAAAATGGCAGCTATCCGTCAGTGACTTTTGTACGTCCGAAGAACGGCGGCATTAGGCGCTGAGACAAAAAGATCCTTTAATATGACTTTTGTTCTTCCGAATGTGACCCGAGGAACACAAGTGCATTGCTAATCAGTTTAACCCTGTTACACCGCTTCAACTCTGCACTTTCACATGATGCGCGGCTGACAGAAGTGCCAGGCCCACTGGAGAGTTAAGCGTGGCCCCCCCCCCCCCCCCCCGGTGCCCGGGGCAGGGGCAAAAGCCCCGACCTCCGAGGCGCGCTGCTGACCCGGCAGGGGGACGCGTCTCGTGGCATTTTGACATCAGGTTCAGGGCACAATGGCAATCTCTCCAACGGCATCTTATAGACTCCTCAACCTGCCGCTATTATGATATTATCCTCATTCAAATGAGGGCTCATTGCTTTTGTTTTTTGATTTGTCTCCAGTGACATTTTGTTGACGGACTGGGTCAGCTGGATGAGGAGTGGGTCACAAGCTGACAGAAATGTCAAAAATGGTTTCCTTTGGCTATTCAAACACAATCACCACTGTTTGCTTTGGCTGCGACTGACAAGTCAAGTCGACGTCAAAATAGGAGGCTTGGTTTTTGTTTTGTTTGTTTTTTCTTTCCTGGCATTTTGGCAGACAGTTGTGCTGAACGGCGAACAAACACAAGTAATGAGATTTATTTGTATTTTTTTTTTTTTTAGAATTTATGTTATATCCACAGAAAGACGGTGATTAAGTAGTCTCTCCTGCATGTCCTGTTAAAAATGAACAACAAAGCAAAGCTTCAAAGTCATTTTGACCTGAGGCTTGCTCATTTTTGTGTCAGAAATTGGAAGAAAAAAATCCAAATTGACATTGGCCGCATTTGATTATGAATCGTTTCAGGGACAACGGTTACTCCAGTGGACAGCTTATCATGTTATCAGGTTACAGGGCGCATGAAAGGGTTAATGCCATGACTCAAACAATTTGTTTAGCTTTAGTCCCAGATGATGGCTTCCTTAAATAAAAAACAACAACTTTATGACAAATTGTCAGAATCACAGAATAAAAAAAAAAAACAGGGCAGAAAATGGAAGATCAATGATGACCTCCTACCCCTTAAAAATAAACTAATAAATAGATGAAATGATGCAAATTTTTTTGATGTGATGATCGGACACATATTTAGAGCTTTTTGCCTTTTACCGACCTAAATATTGTTACAAAGTGTTTTCGGGCCCTCGATATATCACTCAAAGTCATTTTTATATTTAACCTGTTTGGATGTTGTGCGTTTATGCTGTAAAACATTTTTTTTTTTTTTATTGCTCCTGGAATACAAAACAAAACCAGTATGCTTGTAATTGGACATTGACGCGCCGCTGTTATTTGAAATGAAATATCTGTGGGTTGAGTCGGACAGCAAGGAGGATCATTTCCTGTAAACTCTGTTGATCCCTTCATGACTAATAACTCAAGGATGCCCCCCCCCCCCCCCCCCTCTTGTTTTCCTTCACTCAATCCCGGGGACGTGTTCATCCCGGGGGATCTTTGAAACTTCACAAGCCCAACAGGAAGTCACAACCCATCACGCCCGTTAGGTCAACAAGCTCTTGTGCATGGATTTCAGCTGTGGATATATTTATATAAAAAGCGATAAGCTAAGTTCATTTGCCTCATGTGCGGCTCATGTTACTGCGTTACGGAAGAGCGCCGAATCTCCAGGAGAACTCTAAACAAAACAGGATTTGGAGTAGATAACGTTGTTCGTTGCTTTTAAAATCAATTATTGTGGAAGACACAGCAGCCCCCGGATCACAAGAGAAAGCTGCGGCCCCAAAATGGCGCTTCCTCTGAGTCGCGATATCAAGCACTCCTACAATAACACTCATTCATATTTATGTTATTTATACTCTGGCGCGGATACGCTTTTGCATTTACATTTCTTTTATCGGATTTCGCCGCAGGGTTACTTCATGTTTCGGCACCTTGGATCAGATTGAGGCTAATTTAGGCGAGGTTCTTTGGAGGGATTTAGTCCGAGTAGAATATGGCCGAGATGGTTGCTTCAAATTAAAATGATCGAATTTTGAAATGGTCATCAAAATATGCCAAAATACGCTCCATCCATGTTCAATAGTGCAGGCAAAAAAAAATAAAAAATTAAGAATCCGTTGAGGATACCGTATCTGCTTCCGAGTGGGATACCCATCGAAAGCAGAGTTTAAATAGCGCCGTGTGGACGTATGCGTGAGGTCATGAAATCAGTCACTTTCTTCTCTTCGAACAATGAGCGAATGTTAGCTCTAGCGCAGGAGTGTCAAACTCATTTTTGTCGCGGGACACATTTTTTTACTCTTTCCCATGGAGGGCCGTGATAACTGAAACTGTATAAAGAAGTCAAGAATAACGCTTTATTCAATGATTGTTTAAGTAAGTCTCATGAGGGGTTTAGTCACAAGAAAATGCTTACAATATGTCACTGATTTATTAGATATGAACATTTGAAAATTTGGTACAGATTTGAGCAAAAATCATGGAAGTTGTCCTATTCAATTTGCTTTCCGGGGCCACTTAAAATGATATGGCGGGCCACATCTGGCCCCCGGGCCTTGAGTTTGACACCAGTGTTCTACCGATAAAGAGGTCATACCTCCTTTGCATGGATACCCAATCACTTCAATGTTTAGCAGAAAAGTCCTTGCACACCTTTACATGTCATGATACAAATAGAGAATCGTTTTGAGTAGCCTTTGACTTTTGGGTGCGTTGCCTGGCACTCAAAAATATCACCCTGTACTGAAAAAAATGGGTGTGTGGAATTTACTCAATTTTATTTCGTTGAGTATTTGAATGCACAAAATTATATATATGTATATATATATATTTATCTATATATTTATTTTAAGTACCGGTAGAGGTATAGTTTACTTCAAAAATGTGTCTGGATCCAGTTGATTTTATCTCGTGCAACCACTTGACAAAGTAAAACTGAGAAAATTCAGCAACATTTTTCAGTGTGTGTGGCCGCACATATTGCACACACCAAAAACAGACAGTGTGAGCGTTTCCAGTCCCCCGAATTGGCCACTTCAAGCTAAACTGGTCAGCTAGCTGTTAAATTTAGTGCGTTGCTTCTTGAGACTTTTGTGTGCGTTCTATTACGATTACGAAAATGCCCAACCCAATTTTGTTTTAAGTGGTGAAACTGGTTTTGGAGAGATTTTTTTTCCCGGGCATTTCAGGGGGAACTGCTCAGGGAAATTTGGTAGGGGGTCATGTGTGTGACCCATAAAATACATCGTTCCTCACCACAATAGATGCGATTGCAAAATGTGAGATTCCGCAAAAGTCTATTATTTCATCATAATAAACACATTCATTCCAGGAGGGCCTTTGCACTGCCCGCTGCTCGGAAGAATGATGTCATATCTTGAAGAGGAAAGAATAAAGCAGTCATTTTTAACGAGGGAAAGTCAAAATTCCCCAAACAGTCCGAAACTAGTTGTCGCTGTCTCGCTTGACCTTTATGACATACTACTTCATTCTCACAACATGAGAAGTTTATTCATCCATCCATCCATCCATTTTCCGAACCGCTTTATCCTCACTAGGGTCGCGGGGGGTGCCGGAGCCTATCCCAGTCGGGCAGAAACTAGTTGTCGCTGTCTCTCTTGCACAATCACCTTTATGAACATACTACTTCGAACCCATTGCACTGTCGACGTGCAACATGGACCGGGCCGCCTGAAGTTTATTCAAAGTTTACACATTTTTCTCACAGTGGTTTTTTTTTTTTCCTTTTTCACGTGGCCCAAGGACACCTTTGAAAAAAAAATTCCCGTTACAAAGATAATGCAACATAAAGGGGCAGTATGAGCCCCGTGGGGGGGGGGACAGCTACAGTATGCTAACTGGCAAATCAAGCCTGTTTTCATCCAAGTTCATCGGCTGTCAATCATCAACTCTTCAACCCAAATTCTTACGTGCGCACGAAAAGCAACGGCGTGAGTTATGCTCCGGTTGTGTGACAGCGTTTGAGCTATAGTCACGTGAACCCTTTGTGCATTTGGTGCTGCGAACGCGTACACAAATCAAAAGCGATCCAAAAGAGCAGGTGCGCTGTGCAAAGCCCACACGCTCTGTGAGCGCAGCTCCACAGCTTTGCTCCGCTTATTGCACTCCCGCGGTTAAAATAGGACCCCAGCGTCAGGCTTGGCTGCGACATTTGTTTCTGGGCGGGCGGCGTGGCGACGGTGTGTGATACTTAGTGTCGGACACCTGCTTATGCAAACAAAAGCCCAGCATGATTTGAGGAAAAAATGCATAAAAAAAAGACCTGAAGGAATATCAAAACAGACGCAAACTGAATTAAAAAAAAAAATTAACAGTCCAAGTATCTTAATACTTGCATCAAAATACCCATGGGATCAGGAATTACAGCACATATGACCGTGTTTTTTCAGGTTTTCCTGCTACAGGTGGAATACGACTTGCCATGTCGGTGAAATTGAGGCTTGTTCTATCATACAATTCTGCATGGTCCTGCAAAATGCAGCAGCTAGGTGGCAATAAAACACGACTTTTGTTCACCCCCCATCCTCCAGCCAAGGCCTCCTCCATGTACCACGGTCCCGGCTTAAACAAAAAGGTGATAGAATTTTCTGTTGCTGGCCCTCAGCTAGAACCAACTACTTGATATTGTCGAAGCTCAAGAGCACCTTTTTATTGCCTTCCCTGTGCCCTAATTGACCCTGCTGTCTGTAATTAAGTGTTGTGTTGTTATCATTTTAGCTTAAACACTGTGCATTTCTATTTTTTTTACTTATCTATTCACCTGTTTTAGCCTATGCAATGTACAGCACCAGTCAAGCTTGTGATGATCCATACATACAAGGTTTCCACAAACGGCAAGCAAAGAGCTAGCTTGCGCAGCGGCGTAACAATATGTGTACATTTACCACCGTAATTGTTTTTTTTCTGACCTGGAAGGGGGTTTCATACAAATAATGACTAATTATGACTCAGTTTATATTGCTGCGTTAGCGCAGGTTAGCGTAAACGCTGTGGCGCGTTCTACTTTTGTACATAGAGTAAATGTATGACATCATACAAATATGTAAACAGTTACCACTGTACTTTTTATTTTCATGGTTTTATATTTATGACCCACAAGTGTTTTTTTCATACCGATATTTACTGTAATTATGACTTACTTTGTAATAGATTACTGTAGGCTAGTGATACCACTACAGAGAATTCTACTTGTGTACAAATTTGTGAATTCTATTGTGATCAAATATTCTTCTGTAAATTATAACAGAAATAAATCCATACATACAAATAAGTCCTGATAGTTGCAGCAAAGTGTGTTAAATTAAAGACCTCTTCTGCGCCCCCATCCCGCAGTCATGTTTCTTTCAAATCCCTGAAACCGAAGGCTGACCAGCATCCTGGGGGTGGGGGGGGGTGTTCAAACTTAGAGCTTCCACAATATTCTTAGACTGTCCTTTTGTTGTTCGATTTAGTGTGCTTCATTAATGTCATTCAAGAAAATTATTTGCAACTTTAATATCTTCACCTCTAAATGTGACGCAAGTTCAACTGTACAGACGCGGAGTAAAACTGTCCATCTCCCAATACACTATAAATAATAATTAAAAACAACATTTTAAAACGTCTCAAGGTTAAGGTTTAACAATACAGCGTTGGCTCAGGGCCATCGGGAGCATTTGTGCATTCGCTACTGTAATGTATTGCTTTGCAAAAAATTTGGGTCGGATGTCTGAAGCTGGATATTCCCAGAGAGGGGTGTGTGTCTGTTTGTCTTTATTAGGCAACAAGCGAGTGGAATCAATGTTGGGGAAACTGTACACCTTCTTTTCTCTAATGTGCCATTAAAAGCCATTCAGAGTGACTGAACAGTTGTCACCGGAGCTCGAGAAACACGGGGTAATCAATGGTAGTTAAGAACTGTAATTTATCACCTTGCCACAAGTGAGTGTCTACAAAGTGAGCCTTCCCCCCCCAGCCGCCAGCTCTCTTCCTTGCAGGTCGGAATGTATTGGGGGTGGTGATGCGGTGATGGGAAGCACACAAGGGTCAGGGCCCAATTACTCTTCATCTGCAGAAGCACAGTTCAATTGGTGCATTATCTAAGCATATCAATAGTACGGAATTAAAAGTCATCGATTCGGTTAAAAGAAGGCATCGGGAGCCAGGGGGCCTTCAAACGACGGAATGGGAGGAGCCGATTCAGTGGCGCTATAGTTTAATTAATGTCATTCAAGCGCAGAGGCAACTTTATCAGCAGATTAAAACACACGTTAACTTTACTTTGGATCTTTTTTTTTTGTAGAACTAACTAGCGGTGGGAATCACTGACTTACTCACAGCATTTTGCCAATAATAATATCACGATACGGAGCAGCCAATGTTTTCATTGGTCATCTGGACCAGCAGTGGTGATAGCACAAGAACAACAAGAATGACGGATTACCTGCCATGGACTTCAGACATTGGAGAGTATTGACATCAAGGGATGCACCAACACTAATATCTGCACTGGACCTAGAGTAGAGTACTCTTCGTCGTAAAAATGTACCAATACTACGACACTGGTACCAGTTCACCAACCTGATATATAAGTTTCAGGTAGCAACCGTGCCAGCCATGTAGAGATCAAGGGTATTGTAGTTAGTGGGACAATAAAGGTTTAATTATCTTACCTTATCTTAACAAAAATTGACAAAATGAATCTTTTAAAAAACACCCACCCATTTCTGGAAAAAAAAATAAAAAAGCAAATGTTTCAACAACAAAACTGAAACTGAAAAAAAGCAAAAATGTAGTTTGTTTTGGCCGTCAATTAATTCAGAAGGAAGGTCAAGCATTTGGAGGATTGTAGTTTATAACAGCAACTTATTTTTTTTATCTGGCACTCGACAAATCATACATTGAAAAAAACTAAAACCAATACTAAAATGACTACAAATCACAGGTGTCAAAGTCGAGGCCCGGGGGCCAGATCCGGCCCGCCACGTCATTTTATGTGGCCCACGGATGCAAATCATGTGTGTCAACTTTCATGATCCTTGCTGAAACCTGTACCGAAATGTCAAATTGTCATGGGTAATAAATAACATTGAGATTTTGCATCGGCCCTCCGAGGGAAGCCGTAACTCGGAAGTGGCCCGCGACAAAGAATTATTTTGACACCCCTGCTATAAATGAAAAAAGCTGTTCTAAAAACTAATTGAAACCACCAGAATTCAATGAACAAAAGTATAAAAGTAGTCCAAGTAAGCCCTGGTTTAATAAAGTATCCCTTCTGTTGCTTTGTCACATTTTTTTTAAAATTTGTGTTTCCTCAAGACGCAAACTTGTATATCTTTTTATACAGTTTATCTTGTGGTTAACACACAGCGGTGACGATTTGCGTCAACCAGACTTTACATGCTTCTTCGTCTCTCCTTTGTCTTTTATCTACCGCATGTATTCCTTTTACACAGTGCCGCCTAGTGTTCAGAGTGAGGGACGGCATGGCTGAAATGCATTGTGTTACATTAACGTGAAACGTACTGCAAAACTGTTTCAAAAACACAAAGAATTGGATGTTACCATGTTAAAAGTCGGATGTTCCCTACGTATGAGAGATCACGTGCCATAGTGCTATTTTGTCACATTCCTACCACCGACTGACCCTTATAACTTGAGATCGTAGGTACATGTCTGCACTTCCGGCTACAAAGTGAGTAGAGTTCACTGTTGAGTCAAGCGTCCAAAGGGCCTTTCCCAGGGAACATAACGCCACGGACAGAAATCAAAATGCGAAGAATCCATCATGTTGTGCATGAGCAATCGGAATGACCATTGGAGGGAAGGGCCAAAAGTGCCGAAAAGGGAGAAAAATGTCTATTTCAAGAGCATTATTATTTTCATTAATCATATCCCCGCCATCAACCTATCCTTATGCCTTAGGGAGAGATCTATTATACGCTCCATTTAGCCACAGCCATATTACCTCGTATGTTTTCCTGGCCGGCCAAATAAGACTTAAGAGATAAAACAATTTACTGTTCATTATGAGCCATGTCAGTGGAATCAATCTATTAACCTACGTTAACAGGGATGGCATGGCAAGACTGAAATGAAGTAAAATAAATGGATATTTATGCTTTGTATGGCCGCGGCCATAAAATGACTGGGCATTTAATTTGCCCCGGGCTCTTGGATGGCTCTATTTTTCCGGCGGGGGCGAGGCGCCCTCGTCGCCTTTAAGCAGCCCCTGACCTGTGAAAGATTCTAACAAATTAGCTTCTATTGTGAAGCCAAAAGGTGCCATCAATGAGGAAATGCTCCAATGGGCCTAAAGTATGATGGCAGAGGCGAGGAACAGAGCAGGGAACCTTGACATGATTGAATTAACCCTTTGTGGGCAAGGCACTGATAAGGATGGTGCGACGGGGCGCGGAGGTCTGTACTCTTTGTCTCGCTGACAAGAAACAGGTGCCGCTTCCTAAATATAATGGCCATGGGGGCATACGAACCATGAAATTTCGCATGCTAATTTGATTTATGCCAAATACTGGCGGTGCGGTGTTTGCAGGGACGGTCGATGACAGTTCACGGTGGATTGGAAGCATTTGGATGAGAGAGTCAAGTAAATCTTCCATACATCTCTGGACTGCGCGTCAACATCTGTTTTTAGAATCGAAACCTTCCTGAGTACAGCGGATCCTTGATTAATGACAGCGACGGTGCCATCACCTGAATTTTAAACAACAGTGGGTAATCAACGTATGTAGTCAGTGCGTGGAAGGTTATAAACTGGACACATGAATCCCCAGACTTAAACCCGATAGAGTTGACTTCTCAAGCATCATTACAAACACAACTTCAACCCGATCCAAATCATAATGGAGACGTGGATGCAGACGATGCACAACCATGAATCCAAAGTGCGGGTTACAATTATGTTTTCTACTGACGTAAGAAGAATCTACGGTTTGTGTTTTGTACATTAACCCTCTCTTCTGACAACCTATCGCAAGTACGGCACATAAACGTGATCGACCTCCAAATCATGCGTTTGAGATTGAAAACCGCCTTAAATGGCAGCCTTCATTTACATTTTCACAAGTTAACATTTGATGACATTGCCAGCCAGTAAAAGACCCATTCAAACATCCCATTCAACATTCAAAAGAATGCCCGTTAAATGACCGGAGAAGTGTAAGAACTGCAAAGTCATAGCTCATATGAGCCAAACAACACTGAGGCGGCACAGAAAAGATGCTATATATTACATTTAATCCTATTCGTGTCATTGCATGGTCAAAATAGTTGTGAGCGAGGACACGGACATTATCATATTTTTAATCAGACTTCAACACCTGTGACACTTTCCATCACGGTTAGAGGAAGGTGCCACCTATGAATATATGTTTGGATAGAAAATTAAGTTCATAGGTCACTGGCGTCTGCGGGCTAACGGGGCAGGGAAATGGGTTTGTTTATTTTGAAGCCAAGTCTGATTTCATTAAAACGGAAGAAAGGTCAGGATGACAAGAGGAGCGGATTTCGCCGGCGAAAGCCGACCACGAGGCAGAGAATGAGCCACCGGGGTGTCTGGCTTTACGAGTTTGCAGCTAATTCTTTTCGAGAAGAAGATTGTACATTGATAAAGGGAGAAAAAAAATTGCTGAGGGATCAGGAGCAGAAATTTCAGCGTTCATTGAAATGGAAAATCAACCGAAATATCGACCAGGCATCTTTTCTAAATGATTCTTATTAAGCCTGTGCAATGTGTAAACATCATTTGTAATCAAAACATGAGCTGGTCTCGCAGTCGCAGGGTTTACCCAAGGAAACGTATGCACCTTATGGGTTTAGCAGGAGGTAAGAAAAATAAATAAATAAAAGGGAAGAAAAGATCCCAGACCGGAGTATTGCCTTCGGGGGAGTCCAAGTGTGGAGAGGACAATGGGGTCAAAGGAACTTGATTTGTATCTCGTGTCCTGTGGGACGAGAGAATACACCAGTCAAATCCAAGTTACCTGGCCTTTGGCTACCGGTACCTCCTTGCTCCTGAACAATAAAGCGGAATACTACAAGATATCCATCCCAGGGGTGGCCGAAAGGAACGGATTAAAGTGCCGTGTGTGGAGGAGACAAAAGAATGAGGACGTACGCTATGACGACAAGAGAACCCCGCAGCCGCCAGGGACATCTGTGTAAACCTTAAACGCAGTTCTTGTTGAACACAGGACATATTGTCGCCCCCCCCCAAACACCCATACAGGAGCCGGTGAGCGGTTCAACAAAAATTGTTTTCCATGAAGCTCAGTTCAGTGGAAATTACTGATGTGATTCATGTAATAAGGCATTTCCCTGCATTTGTTGATTATGTTCCCAGTACTGCTTTCCTCTATCACAGTATAATTCAGAGCCGCCACAAAAAAAAGGACAAACTCCAATGGCAACGGACCGTTTGGACTGCGGAAAAAAAAAAAAAATCATTGGTACCACCCGACCCACTCTCGAGGATTTGCACACCGCTAGAACCAAGGCAAGGGCACGGAAAATCCTACAGGACCCCCGACGCCCTGCTCACCACCTTTTTTTAGAGTAGATAGACTAGATAAGATAGACAGACAACAGACAGAGAGATACCTTGCTAGTTAAGCTCGTATCTTTCAGTGTTGCAAACACTCGCAAAGCCGCTCATGTTCAACATTTCTTTGCGACGTTTGTTGGCGAAGGTATTTAAGACCGTTTGCGACCTTGGTCGAACCCTGACGAAAAAAACCCCAACATGCGCAGACGCTTGCAAAACTTCACTGCTCAGTAAGATACGGCCTTCAGATAGCTAGCTAAGACAGCTAGCTTGTCGCTCAAACATGCTAACTTTAAAATCTTTGGAGATTGTTTTATTTCCCAAAAATCTTCTTGGTCATCCATATTTTTGTACTCTGGGTCGTATATTCTTGCAGCTCTACAGAGTTCTTTCGACAGCCGTGGTCTCCATTTCGCTTCCTCGACTCACTTCACAGGACAATTCCGTGAGCGCTTTTTGTATTTTATTTTTTTTTCTGCACGGGTTTATTCAAAAGTAAATTACTAGGGCAGTAACCAACGCCGGACTCACCTATTTGTGTGTTTAATTGGCCATGTTGTCGCTGGAGTTAATTGGTTCTCCGAGTCCAGGTAGTTACTAAATGTTTGGCAGCATTAGAACCTCAGCACTTTTCCATTAATGGCGCGTGAAATGAAATGTTTGATACTGCAAATAAAATCAGTGATATTCAAGGATGTTATGGTTGGTAATGTGTTGAAACTGCCATTTAATGGGTGCCGGAAGATTGGGGTAGTGTCAGCCGGAACCGCCTGGGCCCTCTCCTGACATTCCTAGTTGCCTCTCCATTCCCTTAACGACTGTCGACACTGATTACACAGACCCCCCGAAAGCTTGGAGCTGGGGAAACGGTCTCTATTAGCAGTCCAATTAGAGACATTAGCATTTTCAACTTCATTTTGATGCAGTGATTATGCAGCACAAAATATAAAGCTCATATGGAGGTAAATCAGACGGCGAGAGGAAAAGCACTGGATACAGCATGTTGAGGGAATGGAGGGAAAACTTTGCCACAATTTACTTTAAGATTGTTAAAAAAAGATGCTCATGCCATAATTATACACTTTTCTTGAGGAAGACCTAAAAGATGGTTGATAGACGTAGTGAGGTCAGACAAGGCTGCATTTGGTGTTCGAGACTAGGATGGGGAAGCTGTGGTGACAAGCAGAAACGAAAATAACACAACTGACATCACGATGATTTAAACTCAAGTTGGGCACACTCTGACGATGCGTTTCTGACACCCGGAAAACTGCAGACCAGGTTTTTAAAAAGCGGTTTATTGACAAGTGTGATTCGGGAGATCACCGGGTATGCCAGGGGAAATCATCCAAAAATTATTTATTCATTACAAATGTATCAGTGTTTATCTCTCTATGCCTGTGAGGTACAGTGACAGGCAGAAAGATGAAATGCTCTTCCATTGCATGGCAGAAGGTACAATCAACCCGTGTGTAGTCTTTCACGCAACAGAATGGCTTCCTGAAAGTACGTCAACTTTGTGTTCAATTAAACTGGCCCAGATTTTTATGCTTAGCATTTTTGTTTGGCACTGTGTCAAGATGGTTGCTGCGGCTCAGGAAATGTTGGGAATCAACAGCGGCTTACGGTATGGTGTTCTAGGAGCTTGATATTTATAAATTCTATGATTACCTAAAAAAAGGCATCAAAGAAAAATGAACTTTGTTTTGTACAAATTGCTCGAAGGAAATATGCATACTGCACATTTTGCTTCCCAATCGCGGGACTTATGCATGCAATCAATAGCCAAGTGCTATGTCGTCAAGATGAATTTAAACCGACTATTAATTGCAGCCGGAGATTGCTTCCGATTGAGAGGTGTCACAATTGCCACGACCACGCTGACGTTGACAAATGGTGTAAACAAAGCGCGACGCGCCTCTGGGTGACTGACAGCTTTTAATGAGCGCAGTAGTGTGGCGCTATCAGGTGAGCATGGAAATGAGGCCTCAATCTCTCCTCGCAAAAGGTTACGCACCCGTTTGGTAGGAACACACGCAGGTGGGATAGACGTTTGCCGTGTAATTGAAATCCCATTTCTGAAATGCTAAACGGACGGTGAGAGGTGACAAATCAGAGTCAAATGGTTTTAAATCCAAGTCGGTCATGTTTCACATCAGCACACCGGTAGCATTTATTCTGCCATTAAATGTACGCAATCGCATTTAGGACGGTATTAGGGACTGTAATCTAATTTGGTTTCCTTATGTTTTTCGTCCGAGTAGGTGAAACATTGCGATTAAACGACTGTCTATGCACTTAAATCCCCCTATTACATTATGGGTCAAATTGACCCATTTTAAAAGTTGCGCCTTCGCATGTTGGGGTAATTTAATTCAAAGTAACATTATTGCTTCTGTCTTTCTTAATGAAGTATTCGAGCTAGCCGGCTAGCTACCCGGCTAGCTAGCTAGCTACTTACCTTGCACTCGGTTGTGGGTAAATAACAATCAATTTGTTGATTATTACATCTCACGAAGTTTAAAAATGCAACCATGAGCTTAAATAAATAAATAAATTCACCTTCTAAACGTTATGGTTCTTGTTGTTTAGCTGTGAACATGCTTTACCGATTCAACCGTTGAATAAAGTGTTCAAAACTGACTCAGCTATACAGGCATTTTACAACTAATATCGCATTTGAATTTTGAATACATTCAATCATTTAAATGACATTCCAAATGTAATGCTTTTACTTTGGCAGCATATTTATGTATTTATACCGACGCATCAACATAAATAAATGAAAACACATGAGAAAAATAATCACATTTTAGCAACATGTTATCAGATCGTGCTGATCCCTCACACTACGGCCATCTGATGATCTTATCAACGTGTGTTACTTCATTCTTTTCATGTCTGCCCTCATGAACTGTTTTTGCCAACTTTTCTGTGGCCAGGACGTAGCTTATGAAACGTAATGTTTCTTTTTTTAACTATAAAATTGAAGCTCATATTAACACCATCGGACAATTTTAGAGTCTTCGATTGACCAGCCAAGCATGTTTTTGGATTTGAACCTACGACGCCTGAACTGTGAGGTCTCACTGTATTAGCAGTTAGCAAAACGAGTCATTTATTACGATTTTTTTGTTGTTGTTGTTTTTTGTGTATGTGGTAGAGGCAATCAAGTCACGGTGATATGAAATGGCAAATGCAAATCATTTTTCAGAAGGCATAAAAATATATTGTGCTGTACTAAATGTGTACAAGAGCAACTGCCCAAACAATGATTAACTATTAAAAGTGCTAATTTATTTGTAAATTAGCATGTCAATGACTTAAAACGCCCAGGGTTAAAATATCACTTGATACACTTGAGTTGGGGGTCGGCGGGAAATAAACAAGACGTGCAACTTGTATATAATCTGTACGAACGCGCGGCTGTTGTTTGCGATAAATATTCAGTTGCTGATGAGCGGAAGCGATAAGCGACGTGTCTCTGAGGAGGTTATCGGTGAGGCTGCCACATTTGGATATATTTTATCAGAGTTTATCTGCCGTTTATCTGCCCGGCGCGTGGCAAAGCGCAGAAATCAAAACAAGGGCAAGATTTGGAATCGGAACGAGCTACTTAGGGAAATCGATAAATCTCTCAATGTAACCTTTTGTGTTGATGGACAATTATGCTGCGTTTAAAGTGCTTTTAAATGTTAACCGAGCCATTCTTACAGATATGTCTTGAAAGTCCGTGTTGGGCTAAGCCAAATGCGTTGTTTTTTTTTTTTTTTTTAAGTCAGGAAATGTCAATTATCCGTACGGTCTCGGATCATTAACATCAATGTATGACATTATATAGCAATACAATGCACAAGGAGGGACTGAAAGGTTGAACGCTAAGGAATATCAGATTAGCCGTAGTATATTGGATAAATCCCCATCTGTGCGACCTGACTGATTTGTTTTGATGAAAACCGCACTTTACGCCGGCTGCGTTTCCATCGCTAAATAAGTGAACGACACAAATTGTATTTCCTCTCACCTCCGCGTGAGGAGAGCCAATGAAATCGCCGCTCATGTTCTACCTTTTTTGCCAATTTGGGCCGCCGAAGGTGGGACCTCTTTTGAAAGAGTGGCTTTTAGATTAATCATATTATCCGTAGGTTGGGGGGAAACAAGAACGCTTCTTGACCTCTTCTTCCATAAGAATCCATTATCTTAAACTATCGCGGTAATCCTGGCTTTGGGAGGGGGCTGGCGGTGGGGGAAGCCAAGGAAGCAAGAATCAAGCCTAATAGATCGCAAATAAGATTAATCTATGATCTAAGTGCCGATTACACTTGGACCTGCCCTTGAACACTCAGGTGCAACCTTGAGATCTGCATCCGCTCTTAGACGCCAATTGGATTGGAAAGTCCCTTAAGGGTCCCGTGTGGCCGAGGCGCATTTGGCCAGGACCTTAAGCCCCCACGGCCCCCCGCCTCCCTCCTCTGAGTTGAAAGGTCAAGCAGCTCGAAGTTGACCAGGGCCAAGGTGCTAAATGTGATAGCTAATGCCGGCTTGTGACAAAACCAATTGAAGAAAAAAACACTCACGGGCTGTCCCCACATATTCGTCTAATATGATTTAGAGCCTCATTAAGCACATTTGAATTTTCGATTATACACTCATTCACATCAAGTGGAGCATTTAACCTGTTATGCCGCGGGTGTAAGTGATCTGTTGAAAAATGTTAAAACCGACCAATATTCTGAAAATGCTGAATACATTAATAACAATATAAAGATTTGGTCAGTGGAAGGCAAAAATGTGATTTTTATCACTTCTATGCCGCAGCTGCTAAATTGTATTTATCACACTATTTGGGGGGCGGGGGGAGTATAAAGATATAGAAGACAGAAAAGTATGACTTGTTACGTACAAGTAATTCATTTTGTTTCTACAATTTTCCAATTATTAAAATTACCCATATGATTTTAAAAAAACTAAAAAATGTTGACAATGCCCCTGTTCTATTCTTTTTTATTGTCATGATATTTTTACATTTATTTGATCTTGGCATGGTCTGTCTATTATATTGACCCAACTGAGGCACAAGGTATTCAAAGGGGTGGCCAGAAATATTAAATTTATACACTTGAACCCTTTCATAATCCCTGTAACCTGCTAACATGATAAGCTGTCCGCTGTCCTTGAAAGGGTTAATTATTGCAATCCCCTCCCCCATTCACAAATATTTTAGACACTATTGTATTAATCCCGTGTCACACACTTAGACTTCTTATGTTTATATTAACTCTGCTTTATCACACAGACAATGTTTTGATGGGTCAGCATGGGTCAAATTGACATGAACATTTTTGGGCAAGGCATGCCGGTCGACGTTTTGGGAAAATGAAGCGCATTCACAAATCTCTTTTCTACTCTAATCAAGCACACGGGATTGTAATAATTGTTTTGTGATAGACTGCACGTGTTGAAGATATGCAGATCAATACGCAAGACTTTGACTCTCCGAGCTTAAGACAAACACGGACACGGGAATCGATCCATGCCTCGCCTCAGTTTGACTCTGAAGCTTGACTATTTGATTAATCTGCCGGGGCTGGGCCGGCGCGATGAGCGAGCCCGGCATACAACAGCTGATAGTTTCATGCCATTAGGACGGCCGGGCTAATGAAATTTCATTTAATTTGTCAGGAAGAGAGTGCTAATGTTAAAAAGCTTTTGAGTAATAAAAAAAAGAAAAAAAGAGTAGTGAGGAAAGATGTGAAGGGAAGCCTTAAGTAATTACTGGCTGTATCTGGGTTTCTCGTGATGGAATATTTACATTACTGTCATGGAGGTTCCGAAGAGTAATTAAATTAGCGTGGGGTAAGCTCTTTATTCCCACATTTTTCTGAGAGAAAAGGCCTAATATGTGAACAAAGCCACTCTCTTCCCAGTGGTGGAATTGCCTTGAAGGCTGAATGAGTATCTCATATAGCATATTAACCCTGCGGTTATCTTTCGGGTCAAACTGACCCGTTAGAAAATACAGTCGAAAATAGGATTGAATTTATTCCGGTCTTGATTTTGTTCATTTCCTTAAAACGGGAATTTGCCATAGTTTGGTATGATTAAACAACGCGGGTCACGTTGACCCGTGAAGGCTGTAAAGAACAAGAAACATAATTGAGCCACTTAAAATGTTGATTCCTTTAAAAAACGTAGGATTTCATTTATGAAGGCTGCGTTTAGTTCGTTTTCTTTAAAACTACGCAGAGTGGGTCATATTGACCCGTGAGCATTGTTGGAAAGGTACAGATTCAAGCCTATTAACCTTCTCGGCATCATTCTGACTACGGTCTATTGAATTAGCAGCTAACACCCTTCTGTTTAAGATCAAGTTTCACCATCCTGCTATGTAATGGGTCAAATTCACCCGTTTGTATCTTTAAAATGTTCATAGAAAAAAAATTAAATAAAAAAACATCCATTGTTTTTCGATATTTTTTTTTATGAATAAACATAGAATAAATCAAATTGACCGGTTTCAAAATATGGATTGATTGATATATTTTGTCAATTAGTATTGCATTTAGTCAGATGCCTTCGTTTTATTCTTTTTCTATTGGAAAAAAAACATCTTTTAATTGTGCTTTTGAATTTCTGATGATTTAGTGTAGCTTGGATCATACTGACCCGTGAACATTGTTGGTCAGTTCCAAGTCTTGTCGGCATCAGTTTGACCCTTTGGTCCTTCTGTGAAGTTGTTTATCAAAATGGAGCGTTGTAAAATTGTACATTCAAAACGTAAAGGCTTGAAAGTTAAACATAAAACAAGGAGAACTACATAGTTGTGTATTCACCAAGACATATCGTCTGCTAGCTTAATGCTAACACATGACACGTAGCGCGTGCTAATCAAGCTCATCGGAATGTCGCCGTCGTTAGTGGATATTTGAACATAAACAGTGCAGCAAGGCAGGCGAGCCATCGAATAAAACTGATTCACTTGGATGATGAAACCCTTACCTGTATTATTCTGTCTGTTGTTTTAGTCTTACACTCTCACTAATTGGACACGTCACAGGTTGAATTGAACCGCGAGTACTGTTGCTAAGGTGGAGAAATCAAGCCTTTCGGCCTTGCCTGCGTCATTCTGGCGATATTAAATTAGCAGGTAACGGCCCCTCTGTTTAAGATCAAGATGAAAGCCTTGTCATCGCCATGAGGGGGGATGGGGGGGGGGCATCGGCAGAAGTTAAGCGAATGAATGGCACGGCGGAATAGTGACCGATGGCTTTTATGGCGGGGAGAGAGGGTTAAACGTAATGCTATTACAGTTTATTTTCCAAGGGTACGGGCCTCATAATGGTGTTAAAAAAAGGTCTTAAGAACAAAATAATCATAAATCGGGCGCGCCGCGTGTTGCGTGTGACATCTCTATCAGGCCGCATCGGCATCCCTTCTCACTCCATTCCAGCCTCACCAAGACAGATGTGCCAGAGGTGCCACGGAGAATGTATCTGACCGCCCGGCTCCCTCTCATGAATAACTTCCACTTGTGCTCCTGCAATGTAAGCAGAAAGTCCGCCGCCGCCCGTGAATCTGAGCCGACAGCCGACATAATATAAAGGCGACAACACTTGTATGACTTCCATTTTCCTTGCTTTCGATTGATTTTCAGTTAATAACGCAGGGAAATACTAAACGGTCGCACTGAGCACCTAATAAATCCTGTCTGAGCTTTTTTTATTGAGGCGAATTTAATAAAAGCAGCGGGCAGGGCTTGGGGATTTGTCTCTGTGAGTGCAGACAGAGAAAAAAAAAAAAAAAAAAATCAGGGCGAACGAGGAAGGGTAAATCCACCGTAAATAGCATAACCGGAAGTTTGTGGGCTTTTTTTTTTTCCCCGTTAGCTATAAGCTGGGATCGG
Organism: Hippocampus abdominalis; assembly: GCA_018466805.1. Lineage (NCBI taxonomy): Eukaryota > Metazoa > Chordata > Actinopteri > Syngnathiformes > Syngnathidae > Hippocampus > Hippocampus abdominalis. Next base: position 6,567,982 of record CM031697.1, on the reverse strand, counting down.
TGTTTGATTTAATTTTGAGTGACGAAAATTAAAGAGCAATTAAAAAAAACCCTAAAAAATCCAGTGAAGCTTTGCCTAGTTGCGATTCAGCTTTTGCCAACTCAAATACTCAACTTACCCAACAATGACCCACTGAAAAACTTTACAATTAAATTGTGTGCTTTCTGTCATTCCACCCTAAAACAACACTAAAACATCAGCATGACGCAAAGATTCCAGTCGAGCTCCAAACGGAAGGATTATGGAAAAAAAAAAAAAATCAGGATGGTAAACCTATCAAGATGATGCAGAAAAGGGAAACATCTAAAACATGTAAAACAACGGCCCTCGAGGACTGGATTTGGAAACCTCTATGCTAATGGCTATGATAGAACGTAAGGTACAGGCATACCGTATCATAAACTAGCTAAGAGGAAAGTAGTAATTGATTTTCTATGGTTTAGCAAGTGACGCCGTACGCGTAAGCATCCTTGTTGCATTAAAAAAAAAAAATTCTGTAAGACAATTACAGTCATACTTTGGTTTTCGACCATAATCCGTTCCAGAAGCGTGTTCGAAAGGCAATTTGTTCGAAATCTGAAACTATTTCATTAGCCCATGATTAGGGGCTAAAACACTATGCAGATATAACAAAAAAAAACGGTCTCATTTGCGTAAATCGCAACAAACACATCTGCTCACAATGAACGTCACACGAAGAAGCGTCACTTCCTCGTGTAAGGAAGCCGAGAGGAGTCGAGTGGCGTATTCGGGTTTGCTCAGAAAACGGTTTTCGGTCGTAATCTGAGGAGTAAAAAATCTCAAATTTTCTGGCCGAAATCCGATTTGGTTGATAACAGAGACATTCGAAAATTGAGGTTTGACTGTAGTTTTAAGAGAAGTTTGCAATGATAATTGTGTTTTGGAATCTGGCTAGAACACAAGGCAGCGACGCTTCCTGTTGCGCAGCAAATGAGTGCCACCCATTTAGCATAGGACAAAAAAAAAAAAAATAAAAAATCTGAATAATTCTTGATTTTCACCAAATCCAAAGCCGTCCTTTTCATACGAATAATTACTGCATTTGCCACAAGCTGTGATGATGAAAAATATGGTTTGCGTTGGATCTTCCCACCACCCCTTGAGAGCATAAACGGTAAAGTCATCCCGCTAAATGACACTTGCATTGTTTTTTGCCCGCTTTGCAATTTTCAACCGCGAGGAAACGTTTAATTATTTTTCTTTAAACATTTGTTTTCTCTATATTATTGTAACCACAAGTAAAGGATGTTCCTGTCAAGGCTGCGTATGCCATTAACTGCATCGTCAAAATTATAATTAATCACGATCTAACGATAGATAGCGAGACAGAAGATGGGAAATAGTCTGTAGATGGAAAACGTCTCCCCTCTGGGTGACATATGTCAACAATTTACTGTTTGACCTCCGCTGTCATTCCAGAGACATCAAAACATATCATTAGTTCAAATACCATATAGATGTTGAAAATGGAAGAACATAACGACATTGCCATCCCTAACATTCACCCTGAGGTAAGGAAGGTTGATATGAAGCTAAACCTCGGCTTTCATAGCCGTGACGCCAATCACTTCAGGCAGCCCCGCTCACTGAGCCCGAAAGGTCCCGAAGCAAGCTAATTATGTTCCTTTGCGGCGAAATGAACGCGGCGGACCTTCAAAACACGCAACAAGAGCGCAAATAAGGTAAGTTGACAATTTGGCAGTTACACATTTAGCTTCATTACAAGCGCTTATGTCAACGTCCATGACTTGACCGTTTAATTAAAGCCTTATTATGGTTATGTATGCGGTTTATGACCTTGTATGCCGTCTACAGGATTCTGTAGGGAGACAAGGGAAGACGTGGAAGAGAATCCTCCTATTATTATAAAGGGGAAACATTCATAAATGATTTTATCATTAAACAAAAAATACCAACCTCAAGACAAACAATGCAAAAGAGTAATACAGTCAATTCTTGGTTTTCGAACGTCTCGGTTCTTGGCCAATTCGGTTTTTGACCAAAAATGTCCAGTTTTTTATGCCTCGGATGACGAACAAATTTCGGTTCTCGAACAAACTGAGCGCACTTGAATGCACCATTTGACTCCTCTCACCTTCCTTACACGAGGAAGTGACGCTTCCTCGGGTAGACAAGGAAGTGACGCTTCCTCATGTTGCTTTCCATTGTGAGCAGACGTGTTCAGTAAACATTTTTATTTTAAAAAGAGCGTGGTTTCGGTTTTCGAACAATTTCGGTTTTTGAACAGCCTTCTGGAACGGATTATGGACGAAAACCGAGGTTTGACTGTACTTTGTTTTAAAACATCCCATGGTCAGCACACTGCCTCCGATTCCCCCAATGATTGTGTCATCAAGTTCTGCCATGTTCTACCCACACAGACGAAAAAAGAAAAAATATAATTTAACGTTGCATTCATGTTGCTCAGTAAAATTGACTACTGAGGCAACATTTTTTAAATTCAAAGTTGCTCAAAAGGCAGCTTAGTTTCTGTAGCACAGGTGAGATGCAAGGCAACTCAATGTGCTTCACAAAGTTACAAAACTTTTTCACGGCAAAACACAACAATAAAAGGCAAAATAATTGAAGGCATTTACAAAGAGAAGAATTGAAGATATTTGAAGTCAAAATTGAGAAATAAAATGTAGTTAACTGAAGTTACTACAACAACATAAAGCACCAGAACCCCCTGAAATGTACATTTAGTTTGCCTTTCCAATGCCAAAAGTGATTATCTGCCAGATTCATGATAGGTTATGTTATCATTTTCAATTTGTCTAACATGAATTTAAATGCTACGAAAATTTACAGTCAGTGCTACATTAGTCTATGTATCAAGTACTATTATAGTACACACTGACAAAAATAGTAATTACATTTATTTGTTGTAAGGCAGTTTGTCATTGAACATCATCAATTTTCATTTAAACCCAAAGTAAAAAAGAATTCATGACCAGAATTCAAATAGGCGCACTCCTGTCGTCACGAATAAAAGCAAATATTTGATCTGATATAAACTGTGAACAGCACATACTTCAGCCTCTATTCTAAGCACTGCAAAGAGTTCTCAACATTCATTATTACTACGCCACTTTTAAAATTTCCTCACAGGCCTTTTGTTTGTTTGAAGGGGGGGAAAAAAAAAAAAAAAAAAAAAAGCATACCGGGTCAAGCCATTACGGGGGCTGCCCTCGCACTGGTTACATTTTCTCACAATTGAAAAGCGAGAGTGAGAGATTAGCAGACAATTGATTCAGAGGTTGGGGGGGGATGGGGGAGGGGGGTTGTTATGGGGAGGGCGGGGCTCAGGTATACACAAATGATAACCTGTGCGGGTCAAGTATCAACATCAGCGAAGCTTACAATGATGAAGGAAAAAAAAGAAAAAAGGAGTGTGCCTGGCTTTGAGTAATGAAATGACATCCACAAGTTCCCACACAATGCGTTCTCACACTCGGGGATGCCAAACATGTCATGTAACAATGCGACGCGACGCTTTCGTTGCAAAATCATCATGTTCTGTTTGAGTACAATGCAGCGTCACTACACATCTGAAACAGGATTGATAGCCTTATTATGTTGTTTTTTGTTTTTTTTTTTTTTGCAATATTGATGTAGAACATGGGAATATACTACATTGAAAGTTGTCTCGACATAGGGAGCTTCAATATAGCCGTCTGTTTTCTGAACTGTATATTTCTAGCTGAGGAAATTGTGTTTTGATCATTCGGACTTGCAGCCAAATTTGATGCGAGCAAAAATAAATGTGAGGTAGCTATTATCGGAACATGCAGAGATTTTGAGGGAAGGTTATTTTTTTATTTGCATTTTAAATGGGCCTTTTTTGGGGGGGGGTTTGTTTTTTTGTTGGTTTTTTTTAGCAGGCGGTGCCTTTTTCTTTATTTTCATTTGTTGGGTCATCGGGATGGGTAATACACCAAAAATTAGTTTTTGTTGAAGTTAATCTTGTGTTGTATTATTTTGTCATTTTATGTTAACTGTTCTTTTGATGGGGACGCGGGCACCCGCAGCGGCTCCTCTCTCTCCTGAAGGAATGTACTGTAATTTCATCTGTGCTGTATGTTGCACATGTAGCACATTTGACAACTTATTTTGTCAAGTGTTAGCACAAAAAAAAATAGTAACATTAAAAAAAATCATCTGGATCCAGATGATTTTGTTTTAACCACTTGATAGAAATATAATTGAGTAAATTCAACACACCATTTTTTTCAGTGTCTTTTACTCCATGTTCATGTTTCTAATCCATCATGAAAGAATTGATTGGTCATTAATATATTAATTGCTTAAGGTTGCTATGAGTATTGCATTCTTCCAGCAGAATGTCTTATTTTTCATGGTTGTGGTGCGACAAAACATTTTTTCCTTTTTTTTCCTGTTTCCAAAACCCCTTAGCATAATTGACTATAAATTTACAGTTTGCCATATTGACACAAAATAGGCGGTAAATGTCCATCATAAGAGGACAGGTGACAAAGGATGAAGGGCCCATGCCCCAAAATGAACAGGAAGTCTGAAAATTCTGATTTGAGACGGTGATTTTGAGGACTTTTACTTTAGCATAAATAAATAAATAAATAAAATAAAAACCTGAAGCGTGCACCCGAGGCAAATGGGCAACACTAGACTGTGATGCTTTTTTGCCGTCACAGTAAAGCGTTCGTGGAGAAAGGTGTCAAAATGTTGTACTCATCTTTTTTGATAAGTACAACATTTTGACACCTTTCTCCACAAGGCGATGATTTTGAGCTTTCACCATGCAAAGGGGAGGGCGGGAGGAGTGTGGGTGCCTCCTCATCATTGCATGTAAACTTTAATTATTCTTATTGTTATTAATTGTTATTCATGAATCAATAGTTCACCTCACTGTGTTTCCACGTTGTGGAGCTTGAAAAATGACCGACTCTCCGTCTGCACTCGAGCGGAGTCTGAAGTAATTAAGTAAAGACACTTTAATAATCCACGATACAAACATCAAGCGCATCAGTTTACAGGATGCGCAGACATATGGTAATTATCTTTTACGACGCTAATATAATCTATGGAGGCCCTCCCCTGTCCTCTTGAAGACACACACAGTCATTATCATGTTGCACAAGAGGAATCATTTGCTTGATTGGACAGAGCTTTAAAAAAAATAAAAATAAAATGGAGAGATGCGGGTACTCAGATGAGGTTGTTTAATGTCCTACATCATTAACAGTGTGCAGATTGATACCCATGAAAATTCAAAACATGTCCTATCGACACCGGCAATAGCTTTGTTACCACAAGGGGATCCATCCACCCTTCCATCCATTTTCGATTGCGCCTGTCCTTATTAGGACGGCGGCCGAACTGCAGCGTATCCCATGTGACTTCCGAGTGAGAGCCAATATACAAGTACCGTATTTTCCGCACTACAAGGCGCACCTAAAAATTTTCTGAAAAGCAGACACTTCGCTTTATAATCCGATGTGCCTTATATATGGATCAATATTCTGATTTCTTGGACGTAGTACTTTAAATGTTCTGTAAAGGGCTTTGTTACAGCTGCAGCGATTGTGAAGGCTCTATATAAATAAAGCTGTATTGTATTGTATTCCCTTTAGCATATCTCCGTCTAGTGGATGCATAACACAATCGCAGCCAATATTGTAGCTTCTATTCAACGTGCTTTATAATGCGGTGCACCCTATACGGTCAAACCTCGGTTTTTCGAACGTCTCGGTTCTCGACCAATTCGGTTTTCCACCAAAAATTTAGAGTTTTTTATGCCTTGGATGACGAACAAATTTCGGTTCTCGAACAAACTGAGCGCACTTGAATGCACCATTTGACTCCTCTCGCCTTCCTGACACGAGGAAGTGACGCTTCCTCGTGTTGCTTTCCATTGTGAGCAGACCTGTTCAGTAAACATTTTTATTTTAAAAAGAGCGTGGTTTCGGTTTTCGAACAAATTCGGTTTTCGAACAGCCATCCGGAATGCATTATGGACGAAAACCGAGGTTTGACTGTATATGAAAACAGTTTTAAAATAGGCCAGTCATTGACACACTAAAGCGCAGAAAATACAGGATTATATTTAAAAATCACTTGTCATTCAGTGACTACAACTACTAGAGAGGGACTTTGCGAAGTCAGATGGGGGGAGGCGAGGGGGGGGGGGGGCACCTACCCAAAAGACAATGGTAACGTCGTAGTTACACTAAATATTTGCATGAAAAACACGCCATTGCACATAAAGGAATCCAGCGATTCACACACACACACACACACACACGCACGCACGCATGCACGCACGCACACACACACACACACACACATACACACACAATTTGGGGGAAAAAAGCTGATAAACCTCCAATAATCGATTTCCATGAAACCTCAGCTTTGACCTACCCTCTTAAATATAGGAATAAATTGTTGCGTGACCACATATGACGCTTTGCAAAATAGTTCACTTGGTGCTTTTCAAACCCTCTAAATGTCACGACTTCAGTCAAAATTGGGATGAAAAACACCTCTGGGACAAATATGAGACAATAAAATGAAAAACGGTGAGTACGAGAGTCGCACCATGTGACCTCATCTTCTTAATGGTTGTAACCTCCAAACGTGGGATTTGCCGAGCATTGTAAGACAAGGGCTGCTTATTGGAATAAACATCAAAGAGTCGGTCATCACAATGCGAGTAAAATTGCTAAATCGGCTAACCCTCGGCGACAATATCCTGCCGCTGATGAAGTCAAATGTTCAGGACACGGTGTTTGTTTTGGGGAGTGTGTCCCGTCACGTTTAATAAAGCAAGCAGGCGGCACAAGAGTTTCCGTTGTTTCAGAGGCGGCGGTGCAGGACCTTGTTCATCTACCCAGCTGCTATTATTCTGTCAAGAGCTCCTGTGTTTTCCCGAGAAAAGGAAGTCATTTCATTTCCACCTTTTGTGTGTGTCTGAATGCGAGCGACGCTCTTTCAGCAATATTCAGTCCATTCAAATCTCCTCTCCATCCGAACCAAAATATACAAACGTTCCGTCGGACTGCGTGGCTTGCCGGTCCCAGAGAAAATGGGAATTTCCTAAATTGGTGTACCTGTCAACGTTGGCGGTTTCAGCACTTTTTCTTCTTGAGGTTGGGGGGTGGGCGGGGGGGGGGATTTTGTCTTTCTCTGTCCCGACTAATTGACATTGACTGAAAGCCTGATAACTCGCAAAAATATCAATCTTGAGTGAGGAGTTATTATAAGTAATATTTGTTCTTCATGGACACTTATATTAAATCCTTCATCTTTGATGGCAGTGTTTGTAATCAGCAACTCGTTTCCTACTCCCTTATCACGACAGTATAGCTGGAGAAGGTTTTTATACAGTCAACTATGTAGTTCACTCATCAGTTAGGCCTTGATTTAAACAGTTTTGTCAATGAAAAATTTATTTGATCATTGTTGTCCATGATATCATCAGCAGTCGGTGAACCGTCGTGAAAAATATGGAACAAATATCTCAATTCTCATACCATTACATTGTTTCGAATTGAGTTCATTTTTACAAAATTCACACAAAGCCTTTGCTCGGCAACTGCCTCAGATGTTCTTTACTTGTCAAGATGCATTCTGGAACACGCTGAGGTCACTCGAAAGGATAACCTAGCTTCGCTATACTTTTGAACAGTACTAAAACATGGTGGGACACGCGTCCCCTAAAAGGAATGACGAGAAGCACTTTAACTGGCCAGGAATCAAGTCGGTGGCGTTCACACCCACCACGGCGCAAACGTGCCCGTGTCCGAAAATACCAAAAGACAGAAACCTGCACTTGTGCACTTTGCGCTAGGTCGGCACTGGGTCCCAAAAGAGGGCCCTGAGTGTTTAGGTCACCAGAAAAGGCCCTTGCTTGCCTTTTAACCCCCCCCCCCCACACACACACACACAAACTAGAGCAGTCCAGAGTGTATGTCACCTCTCACCAAAGGCAGCTTTTTACTCCATCTGATTTGAGTGTTTTATATTATGGCCTAAAAGTGTTTTTTATACAAACATTTACTGCAATAATGACTTTACAGCTTCATTATGGCGGCTAAGTGCTAGACTGCAGCGGGTTCAGACAAAAGTAGCATCTGAACATAAATGACTTCAGTTGAAATTCTAACTCAATTGCATATCCAGTAATCTCCACATCACAGCTTTTCCTCCACTGATGTACACAATATATGACCTGTTGTCCTCGCAGGGGGGGGGGGGGGGGAAGGGGGGGAGCCGACACATTAGAAGCAATGACGCTAATAACATCCAAGCACTCTCTACGGAACATCAGCACACAGCGATGACAAACCTGTCACGAGGCGTAATCTAGGATGGGGTCATAACATCCTCAGAAAACCATAGCGACTTGCCCCTCTTTCCGTGCCGTCCCCCTAATAATGGAGCGCTCGTAAATCCTTTGCCTGCCAGAAGGCTGCGAGCTCACCCATAAAAAAAAAAAAACGCACAAGCGTTGCGGGATGAGGCACGTCAAACGGAAAGGGTTGGATTCATCTTCATTTGGAAAACCCTTTATCACTTGCTCCTTTTTGGTTTGATAATATATAATCGCAAAAACATCGAATACGTATTACGATAAACATAATTTCGATTTTTCACAGATCAGAGCTGGAATTTCTCTTCTCAATTCCTTTTCGTCAACTTCAGCTTTAGCGATGCCGCATCAGCTGTTATTTTTTTTTGTCCAAGGGGTTGATATGAGGCATGGCCTTCATTTCAGCATGACGAAAGCCGAGTTGGCGTCAGGCTTGGTGTCAATCAGAGCGGAGGCCGTTATATTTTGACACGTATTGGTCGTGTCTATTTCAGGTAGGGTGTTGATTGGTTTACAATGATAGCAGTAGAGATTGGAGTAATAAACGAGATTGGAGGTTTGGAAGTGTGGCGTCTCGCACCGTTTCACTCAGACACGTCTATTTGAGGCACTGCATTCGTTTATTTTTTTTTTTTTTTAACTAAAATTACTTACGCAATTGATGTCAAACTGCCCGAACCAAATGATTACACTCCCAGCTATTAGCTCGAGGATTTGAACTTTACACATTCAATTTGGTACATGTACTCAGATGCATTAAAAAAATAAAATAAAATAGAAATGACGCAACTATTTATTTGCACCTGTATCACCTCATACCGAGGACAATACGTCCTTTATTAGCCAAATAGTGTCCAAGATGAATGTGTTGTCTGAGGGAGGATGTAGGCTTCTCATGACAAGACGTATGCACGTGCATCGGGAGAAAGGAAAGGGATGTTTTGTCTCGCCAAACATGACTGGGATGTCAGCCCTAATAGAAATGATTGGTGAATAGGGTCCCAATCCGGAGGCTCGCCGGTGTTAATCCTGCTCTAGATTGCTGCGCCGGGACCGCTCGTATTTACATATGCAGAGGATCCCGCTGTTTGGCGCGCACCATTGACACGACAGAGCAATTAATCATCCCCCAAATACTCCCGCCGTGCAACAGACGAGCCTCGCAGAACATGCTGCTTGCAGAGCGTTTTAGCATGTGTGAAGCCAGCGGTGAAGAACATTTTTCAGAAACAAACCTCTTCTGTAATCTCCCTTATTTGTCACAGGCCATTGCTTTCGTTATTCTTTAGTCAACGCAAAGCATAAATCTTTATGCGCCCCAAATCAATTTGAATTACGTTTTCCCCACTCACTGTAAAGTGTATATTGCGCAATTGTCTTTGACTTATACACGGAAATAAAGCCTTGCCGCGATGGGCGCGATTTCATTAGCATAAACATTTGAACGCACTGCTGACTGCCAGCTCAGATGATAAATCAGCACGGTAAAGCAAATACTGTACAGGGGCATGCGACATCTTGAAAACGTCGCTATTCACAGGGTTAGGACCAATCCCACACTAATTAGCAACAATTTGAGTCATCACCTTATCGTGGTGGAGTGGCTTGCGGGACCCAGTGAAGCAAAGTTGTCTAGGGCCATGACAAGCCGAACCTCGTGGAGGAACCCGACAAAGCACGGTTCAGAACCTCCCTGAAGATGTTTTCCCCAGGGGGGGGGGGGGGGGGGGGGGGGGGCTGGGGCTTGATGATGAGAGCTGAAAGGGACAACATTGATCCCAATTCCTATGGACTCAACATCTGTGTGTGTGTGTGGTGTGCAATCATCTTTACAAAAAACAAAAACAAAAAAAAAAGTAAATATTGCAAACTTCTGAACTGAGCTACGTAGGCCAGGGGACAATGAACGTCCATTACCGATTTATTTCCAAACTACACCAAGACAATATTTGCCACACATTGTACGACCCAAAAAAAAAAACCCCAAAAATCAAACGGTAAATATTCAATAGGAGCAACCTAACTGGGTCAAGAGATCGCACTGCGCGCTACCTCCGCTCATATCGCCGGGCGTCGTTTCCCCATTTTTCTCCAAGCCCTGCAGCGAGGAAACACTGGCGAAATCTCACTGAACACCATCTGCTTGTTCCGAACAACAGGGGAGAACGGAGCGCTCTCAAGATGGACCTCGCAACTGGCTTCTGCTTCTTCCTCTTGGCGTTGTGTCTTAGGAGATAGCCCAGTCTGCGCTCTGGCAGAGTGGATTTGAGAGGGTGGGACACAACGAATAAAAGTCAAAACCCAAACAACTGTAATACCCGCCGCAAAAGTCGACAACTTAAGTGAACATTCAAGCATGCGCTGCTGATCAGAAGGAAAGATTAGCTTTAGCGAACAACGCTGCCAATCGGTGCTAATACTGCAGCTCTGCTTATCCTTTAGATTTTGACACACCATCCGCTCTTGTGTTGAGCACTGTCCAGCTAAAACATGTTGACCACCTTTATTCTTTTTTTAAGCACCACCCCAGCAGCCAAGGGCAATGTGAAGTACAAAAAAAAAATAAAAATAACACCACTGGTTATTTGCGAACATCTGCTCCCTCGATATTTGATTTCCCAGACAGATGTTGGAGCCCAGCTGCTATCCCAACATCATTTGTATATTTGTAGAGAGGCCTCCCATTTGGACTCTCCTGCTCCTGATTGTTTTGCTCCATTTGCAAATCAGCCGCTATTGTCGAACCCCTCCCCCAAAAGCTCCCAAACATAAAAAAATGCCTCGGTCATGACATCCGCACAACTGCATCGGCCTTCTACAGTAAAGTCAGTGAAAAGTAAATATTTTGGTGGTGGGGGTAGGGGAGGGTCAATCTCTTCATTTAGTTGAAATAAATAGGCATAGCCATTACTGGCATCGGACTCCGAATGTAAACACATCAATTGGGAGGGAAACAAGGCATCCAGCCGCGATACCTCATTGATAACCGCCTGGCTTGCTAAACGTCGCCTCTCTTTACACTGCGTTGGAGCCAAGTTAAATTACTACTCAGCAGGTATCGCCACAGTTCCGCAGTAAAAAGCGTTCAGTTTGCAAAACGGGTGGGGGGGTGGATTTTAGCGTCGAGCCATACGTCTCCAAGAAATGTCGAAAGCAGGCCGGGGCACTTATTCTTAGCCGTTTTTGGGGTTTTTTTTGACAGCTCATTTAGATGTTTACATGAAGTGCTGTCGCCAACAAAAAAGGGGTCGTTGCAACTTCAACCGCCTCTTCATGCTGAGCTGACTTGTACGACAGTGGGCAAAGGAGAGCCACAATCACCGCTGCTCTTTCAGACGTTTCATTTAACAGGTCAGTCGAACATACAAAAACGAAATGAGGTCACAACTCAGATGTACTTGGCCACACCCCTTAAAGTCATACATCAATAGTCAAGTATGATTGTGATTACATTTCCATTATTTTAAAAATGATCTTTCCTTAAGTGTATGTTTTATGTTTTTTTTTAATACAATACAGGGCCATTATTCTTTATTTAAAAAGGTAAAACTGATGTTTTGGGAGGGCAGGAATGGATTCATTCCTTGCTTTTTGATTTAAGATACTTACATGTCAAGTATACTTGTGAGTCAAGGTACAGCTGTACAAGGTGCTCAGAATTTGTTTTTTCTGATCCTGAGAGAGAGAGAGAGGGGGAGAGAGAGAGAGAGACGCCACATTCAAAATGGCTTGAATGGCATCGGCAGGTTTGTTTCAGGAATTTAGAACCGCCAGAACGCCTCAACTCTATCTCCTTGCCTAAATGCATTAGATGGTCACCATATTTATATCCATATCTAACCATAAATTGTGAATTTCTCCATTGTGAGACAAATAAAGGTTTTCTTATTCCTGATTAGATATTGAGCCTACGAACAGTTGGGAACAGTTTTTTTTTCCAAATAAAGTGACCATCATTTCACTCATAGCCAAAAAAAAAAAAGGGAAAAAAAGTTCTTTAGGTTGAAATAAATTGCATAAATTAGACCTTTCTGCCCTCTTTTATATACAATTCTTGACCTGTACAATATGTGTTTTTGTTTTTTGTAGCTCTGATATTCTTATGAAGTTGGAATTTTAGCATTTCCCACCCACCTGGTCAAAGTCAATAATCATTGGACATGGTTTTGGTGTGTGTTAGGAAGAGTGAAATTTCCTCGCAATCTGCTTTTAAATTAGTCCGAATCGAAAATCGCTTCAAAAGTTACAGTGTCAAACCGGGTCCGGCCTAGCCACCGACTCTGTGAATGTGACATGAAACCAAAAACCAACCTGTATGGACATTGATTGAGATGTTTAACCCTTTCATGCACCAATAATGATAACCCGTAACCTGAGAACATTGATAAGCCGTCCACTGTAGTGACCGCTGTCCTTGAAAGGGTTAAAAAAAAAAAAAAAGGGTTGTTTTCAACCCACTAAATTAGTCCAACGCATTTTTAACCGTACCGTGAAACTGAAGAAGTTTGTGTGCTGGATTCAATTATAATGCTTTTATAAAAATCACATTCAACAGTTTTAAGTTGGTTTGAGTCCGAATGTCATCAAATCGGGAGATGAGGGCAAGCGCACAACTTTGTCCTTCGTTCTTCATGTGAAAGTGTACAAAAAAAAAAAAAAAGATAAGTTGTAAAAGATTAGACCAGAGCTAATCTGTCTTTTAAGTGACCCCAGCACTCAGTGCTCCTGTTAGGGGGCTTTAAATTCTCCCCTCCCAAGTTCGCCGTCGATTTGTTATCAAATCAAGCGTCGGGCGTCTGATTCATTGCTGTTCAGCAGCGGGGCTGATTTATATGCAGAATGTAAAACAGATGCCTTATGCGATACATATTTATGGTGAGCCTTGCTCTCTGAGATTTATTAGAGCTTCTCTCATCGGGGGGGGGGAGGGGGGGGGGGTGCTGCTGTGATGGCTTGTATTTCCTCACAGCTGCCAATGCCAAACTCATTAAAAAGAGGTGCGACTATTAATATACATTGTAATACTGACAGCACCTAATTTATAACCCCCCGTACATGTTTGGGCTTTCCGTTTTTCCCTTTCCCCTTCATGGGTGCAGTCATCTTTTTTTTTGCGTGTGTGTGTGTGTCTGTGTGTGTGTGAGTGCCCAAGTTATGCATGTTTATGACATTGACCAGCTTTCTTTCTGCACTTACTCAATTTTGCTTAGTTAAGTGGTTGCACAAAATAAAATCATCCGGATCAGGTAAAATTTTTTGTTAAACTAGATGAATAGTCTATTTAAATCAAAGAATCCTGCATGGTGAAAAGCTTGATAATTTTAGCAGTCCCATACATGGCTCAACAAAACTCACTCAGTTGCACCCTCTGGAAAGTTAGAAAAAAAAAAATATCCACGGGACACCAGTTTCACAGATGAACACGAAAGTGAAAGGACATTATCATAACAGAATGCACGAAAACGTCTCAAGGAATGCCTGGAATCAAACAAACAAACGCTTCCTTTCAAGACTGGTGGCGTTTGTGTTTGGTGTGACTGCTGCATGTGCCACATGAATGAACCGAATATGAATTGAGTGAGGGTACGATGAATTGTGTACAATGTCACCGAAACCCAGCAGATGATCGATTTATATCTGAGTGTATGATTGCTATACCACAACACATCTACACCCAGCAAGAAAAAGTACAGTGTTCCTATATTGCGTGAGCCACTGCTTTAAAATCCACTTTGTCTTTCACTCCTGCTTGGTTTTGCTTATTTATTCCCTTTTGTTTCATGTCTTCCATTTTGTTTTGTTTGTTTAAAAGCCGCGGTAACACAAATAGAGTGTAGACACTCAGGCAAAAGCAGCCGTCAGCCACAGCTCACACCCGGACACTCACACGCAGACCCACTGAAATCAGACCCCGCCCCTACCTAACAGGCCCCGCCTCTTAAAGGCACATGCATGTATAACGACAATACATATCGTATTTTCTTGACATTTCATTTTTGTGCATTCAAAAGAGTGTTTAAATGCATTTAAAACACGTGGGAGGGGAATTTCAATGATTGCGGGTGGGTCTAAAATAGAGATAAACGGGGGTTCGGCGCACATTTACATTGATTAACCCTTTGATGAACAGGGGCTCACTGTAAGAGACGAAAAGTGAATTAGATCATTAAAGCCGCTGACTTGACTCTATCGGCACATCTAAGGATGGAGGTGGGCTCCAGAGCCATTTACACTTCCAATTTAAGGCTTCTTTGCGCCCAAATGTTAAATACTAATAATTAGCCCCTGCGGCACCTCCCCTCATTCTGAGTTCAACCCCCACTGGAGGCCTGTTCAACATCTTCACTGAGGCATTTTGTGTGTCCTCCCTTCGCCTTTCTTCTGCTTTTAGCCGCCTGGCCTCCACTTCACAAGGCGCTCGACAGCCCGTGGAGGGCGGATAAAAAAAAAAAAAAAAAAAAGAAGAGAAAGGAAAAAAAAATAAAAAAAACCTCCAGTCTGCCGAACGCCGCGCCTGTTAAGTCTTCAGCTAATTAGCAAAAATGGTGTCCATTCTTTTCTTTTTCAAGCGATGCGTCTCGGAGGGGGTGGCCGGGAGAATCAGACGGCGAGAGGGTAAATAAGGCAGGGAGAAAGGAGAGATGCGAGGGAGGAGATGCATGCTAGCGCTCAGCTGGGCTGTTTTCAAAACACGCCGCTGAAAGCCTCTCTGTTAATTCAGCCACTTTTGTTTTTAGACCTTTTGTGTTTGCCAGGTTGACCATATAACGTCATACATCTGCTGTATAGATTTCTCGGCCTCTTCGGGGGAGCCGCAAAGTCCCCCCTCCCCCTCTGACCATTCCCTCCCCGAGGGCTCAAATTCACTGCTGGTCTGACATGAAAACACCTCAAGTGTGAGCTGCTGCTTGGGGGAAGCGTCACACTGCAGGGCTGGGATAGGCAGAGATGCTTGAAGAACGGGGGAAAAGCTTGCAAGATAAAAATCCTGATGCACGTGGAAAAACACGCTTTGCAGAATCTGAAAATTCTAAAACAGTACACTGGTACCTTGACATCCATTCCCCCCATTGCAATGAACTGAAACGCCATGAATCCATTCCAGCCCCTCAAAACCATTATTTTTTCAATAAACAAAAATGGCACCTGAAGGTATGGAAAAATAAATAAATAATCGGGCACCTTTAAGGGGTGTGGCCCAGTGTCAGGGGCTGGAGTCAGTTTGGCCCAACTTGACCAGTTCTTCTGTGTGTGAATGTCTGGGCATGAGATGTGGTTCACAGCAGCTGCTTTTGCATGTTCTCTTTTTGTATTTATGTATTTGTACCATTCATTAAACAGCAGAACGTGCATGAGTGGCTGTGCCTCTCCTTGCCCACATGCAAGGGCATCATTGTATCATAATTGCTGTATTTTGTCTTCACTTCCCCGATGCGGTTTCACTTCACTCATCGCCAGCGCTCACCCACGTCCATAATGAGGACAAGCGGCATAGAAAATGGATGGATGTATCCACGACAAATCGAGTGACGTCCAAAGAACTTTTCCACATGTGCTACATTTTTAAAAGCACTCCCATGACCGTGGCATAACTGGTGTGTGTGTGTGTGTGTGTGTGTGTGTGTGTGTGTGTGTGTGTGTTGGAAGGGGAGTCACACAAATTTACATGATCATGATGAATGTATTTTGCTCACACTGATCTCTACCATGTAAACCACGGCCCTTAGCAGCGCTAAATTTAAAGGGAATGAGAGGAGTCACTTCGAAAGGCTGAGAATCAAGACGGATGTGTTCACTCCCACAACGGCGCATACGTCGATTCCTACCTCCGCCCAACTATGAAAATTCCCTAAAGAAAACAACTCCACCTATGTGGACAGTTAAGCTGCACTTAGCGCTAGGACTTATGCTGGGCACGAAAATGGGCTTTTGGACTGCACTACAGGTCCTAAGGGAGACCTATCACCTTAACATCTTACACATTTATAGTGGAAGCAGGGCAACTAAAAGAAACGTGACAGATTGCTGGGCGAAAAAAAAATGGATACAATTTCATTGAACAAATAGTAGAATATAGGCCACATATAGGTCAGTGCTTCTTTTAGCGAGTTTAGGCCAGAAGAGAAGGCTTTGCTTGCCCTGACCGTCCACCGCTGTAATTATTAAAAGAAAGTGTACGTTACAGAAGCGAGGTTACTCAAAAGTCCGGATTCATAAATCACATAACCATATGCGAGACTATACCAGACAGCTTTACACACTTAATAGCCATGACGTATTTCATGTCAAGGAGGTGGCGGACGGCGGGGAGGAAGCCGACATGGTCAGCTCAAGTCTTTGAGATACTCACAGAGGCACAACAAAGCGGGAAATTAACCGCGTGGAAACTTAATAAACGAGTTGTTTCGCCGTGCCGCAAACGCCGGGTGATTCCCGCAGGAAGGGAAAGGCCAAGAGCGGCGGAACGACAGCGCCCGTCCTCCATCTGTTAAGACAGGAAGTCGGGGTGGCGGGGGGCGGCCGAGCACTGGGAGAGGGAGAGCCAGAGTTCAGAAATTGCGATGGAAAGATGGCCCAGGGAGCCTCTGAAGCCATGTTTCCAATACAGTGAAACATTGCTATTCGCTATTGCCACAAAAAAAAATCCTTTTGAGCGTGGTTTCGCCTTACAAGATTTTCCAGATATGAGCCACGATGTGATTGTTACTTTGATTTGGGAACTTTACCGTCAAACTAAACTTAAAATAAAGAAAATTACACATGTTTTTAAAACAACCGAATAGCTTTTGCCTTAAAACATGTTAATGCTAGCAAACACTGCTAAACACCATAGACCGGCTAACACAGCATCGGCATTAGGAAATCGTAATGCTTTAGGCAATGGATATTTGAACACAAAGACAAGCAGCACATGTAGACAAACAATAACTCAAGCATATTCATAATCCTCTCTGAAAAATGATTTAGGCCTGCACCTGAGTTGTGAAACTCTTCTTCATGTCATGTCTCTGCCTGGAGGTGCCGCCCCCAGGTGGCCGAAATGCGCAGAACAGAAGGAGCAGCAAAATATCCATTCATTGTAGCAAAAAATATTGCAGTCTCTTTAATTCCAACATTACTGTATGCTTTATGAAGGACACAACTAAAGTGCTAGTTTACTGAAAACATGAGAGAAATATATGTCATTATTTCTGAGGGGGTTTTTTTCTGTGGGAAAGACGATTTGGAATGAGGGTGTTGATCTACTGTGAATTCCAGGTGGGGGTTCATTGTATTAGGCTTGCACCAGCTCAGCAGAATCACGGTTTTACACTGGTGTTTTCGTTTTCACGTCTTTAAACGCTCACATGGACATGGCTAAGTGTCGCTTATACGGCACACTAAAAGGAACAGGATATATAAAAGAAAAAGGGGAAAAAAAGCAGCAGAAAAAAAAAAGACGAAGGGGGGTTGTGCCGGGCCGCCTGCGTTGTGCACTACTTTGCTGAAATGGGAGTATCTATCAGACACACATCCTATTAAACCAAGGGCAGCCAGAGAAATTCCTCACGTGATCACCGTCGCCCCCGTAACTGCCTGCCACCAAAATGGAGGCGGCGTCGTATGTCACTTATATGGAGCAATAAGCAACTTTGGGAAGGGTGCTAATAGAGACGCTTAGCTGATCCTGACAAATCACACTCACACTCGGACACCTACACACACACACACGTACACACAGACACAAGGTCACGCACAATAAGTTGAGAATGTGCTACAGGGCAAATGTGTTTTAAGATCAAAAGGTGCATTAGAATAAGATGAGGCTGGCAATGCAAATACAATGACATTTTTGAAGGTGGAACTATATATGTGTCTATGGTGCACCAAATATAGTGCCATGCTGGAGTCAAGTTTCCACTTGAGAGATTCTAATACATTCAATTATTATGTATGATGATTCATTGCAAATAGTTTGTAGTTGAGTTTCGACCAAATTGATGTGTATTTGATACGCTTATACATGTGGCTTCTTCTATTATTTATTATGATAGTGATAACAGCTGCAAGAAAATAAAAATTAATCACTTCATCAATGAAGGCGCTGTGTTGGCATGCAAAAATGATAAAACTGCAATTAATTATTTCAATAATAGTATGAAAGATAAAAACATTATAATAATTAAAAAAAAATCGAAATAACCACTGAAAAATTACAAATGAAAAATTCACAAAATTTTATTTTTAGTCCATTGTGTAAAATTATAGTTCAATTGTTCTGATTTTTTTTTTACCACTGCGACAGTAAAAAAATAAATAAATAAAACATATGTATATATATATATTTTTAAATTGGGTAAACTACACAATGAAAAACAGTGGCATGCTGCTAAAAGTTATATTAGTTGTTCAATAAAAGATCAATTTTGGGCAAAAGGTCATTTTTGTTAGCAGATTTATTACAGTGCAATGAAAGTCCAGAACATTTTCAGAAATGTATTTCAACCACGGGGGATTTGTGACCTCATGAAAATTCTGAAAATTGTTCTTGAAAATAGAAGTCAAACAAAACTTGATGATAAGCAGCACAGAAAATGAACAGATGGATTTTTTTAAATTAAATAAAAAAAGCTTGACTTTTCATACTCATTTAAGAAGAGCAATGATTCCCCCTCCAGGATGCCACGGGAAGTCATCCAATTTAACTTTTTTTTAACAAATATATTTATCTATGCTGGCAACATATAGTGACAGGCAGGACAATGAAATGTTCTTCTGTTAGTACAGAAAGTCCATTTGTGAGTAAATTGATCATTTCATCATTTCCGTACTGCGACATTTTTGTCTGCTGGTGTGCTGCGAGATTTGTTTTTGAACGTCAACTAATTTTCCTCGATTCACTCCAGGTTGCAAAACGCTGCCGTTGAGCACTGCATGCAGTCCATGTTGTGTACACTCGCTCAGGTCTAGACGGCGCGCCGGTAACACGACCCGCGTAAATGAGCACTATTTTGTTGCTGCTCGAGGCCCCCATTGTGTCGGCCTGTACACATAATAGCGCATCTCGTCGAGTAGTCTTTCTGCAATTGTTGGAAAATGGCTGAATGGTTTAGACTTGGGCGGGTCTATTGTGTTCTCTGCCTTTTTTTTTTTTATGGCGTGTGTGCAAGGAGTGCTGAGTCATGTGACTGACATCCACAACATCTTGGAGACTGAAGGACAAAACGGATCCCTTCTGTTTGTAGTGTTGGTGAGGGGGGTCCCGTTTTGGTGACAGATTGACAAGTTTTGCGTGTTGAGGGTAAGATTCTGCATTCCACTCAATATTTTTATTTCTCTTCCTTGCTGGAGTCATCGATTTCTTTTTTGGGGTTCATGAGAGAGATTTCTCCCTCGAGCAATATCACATGACTCTTTCTCACCAATCCAATGTCAGCCCTCGCCACGTTCCTCTTTTGCCAATCACACGACCACCAAGTAAATGTCCACGTTTCTACTCAGAAGTTAAATTGCCGTTTATCTGGAGCATCGCAAAGACCTCACATTTAATCCTTAACAAGATACATCAAGAGCTAGTTGGAGCTATGTTATGTAAAATGCCCACATTTCAGCCTACAAGAACTCTACTTCTTCAAGTTATTGATTTTGATGTATTATTTTGTGATCGTGTTATTATGACTTCAAGTTGGCGCTGCGAGAGTGGCTGCCTTTACAACAGCTCCGATGCTTTTTGTTCTATTTTCTTCCTTTCATAACTTTACTGTTGTAAATTGGGAATTTCTCCATTGTGGGACAAATATAGGTTTTTCTTAATCGTATTATTCTTAAGGCCATTTCTTGTGGATGGATTTTTTTTTCACTGTCTAAAGATATATTTTTTTTGCTGTTTCTTTTCATTACATCGATATTATAATTTATATTTATGACAATTTGAAATTCCCGCTCTAATTGAAAAGAATAAATCAAAGCCAGTCACCGTTTCCCAGGACTTCAGTCGTTCTTTCACCGTAAGCTCATGTAATTACTACCCGATTACTTTTCACTTTTACTTGAGTTTCATGGTTATTAAAGTAACAGTAAATTTGACTGGCATGTTTGTCTGCCCACCTGTGGTTCTGCAGGAGTCACGCCCAGGCAGGGGGATTAGGCCCGTGGAAGACGCTGAAACGGGAGCCGCGGGGGCCACTTGAGGCGGTGCAATTGAGCAAAGTGTAAAGGCAGAGGGAGGGCAAATGCGCTTATGTATGTAATCATGCAAGGAATATCCATTGACGTGCTATAGATGGGATGAGTCCAAGCTCCCCATTGTCTTGCCGTTCAGGAGCAAAAGTAACAGTGTGACTACTCCCCCTGGTGTGCTCACTGCTGCATTGCTTTTTGGCACAAGCACAAGCCGGGCTTCCTCATTAGCATGATGACCCACCCCAAATCAAAGGGCACAAAATGGAAAGCCTGCTCTTTCATGGTGCACTTTATATACACACACACACACACACTCACACAGGAAAAGAAAGATTATTTTGCAAGGAAAAAAAATAAAAAATAAATATATATAATGTATTTTTATATTATATATACATACATACATACATATATATATATATATATATATATATATATACACATACACATATATAATATGTCTTACATACATATATAAGACTATTGTTGCAACACCACAGGGGAGCATTGCATAAGACTTACTGTCCTTTTTTTTTTTTTTTTTTTAACCGATGCATTTCACACAAGAGAGGAAAAAGAATAGTTGCGGTTGCGGATTTCAATTCTGTGGTGAGGAATGTGTGACTTCTTTTCAAGCCTCCTCAGTTTCAAAAAGCACACAAAGGCACACACACACGCGCGCACACAGTGCACGCGTACACCCACTCCAACATGTGTAAAGACAAAATGTACTTCTCATATTTCAGAAAGCTCATAAATCACGACGGGGTTAATGCTCCACAAAATCCCTTCCCCATCCTTTAAGTGCTAAATCATCACTTTGTGGCCAGGCTGGCAGGAAGCACCAAAAGAAGACAGGCTCTCAAGTCCACCGCCCAACACCCTCCTCCCCATCCAACATGTTTGCCTTGCGAGGAATCACACCAGTGGTGGGCCGATTTTTGTGGTTAGGGGCCACATTTTATTTTCAATGCGGACTGATCTACGGGTCAGGTCATTGGGAGATGATGTTAAATGAATCCCTTAAAAATGATAAAATCTGCCAGTACAAGATATACATGTCATTACGTAAACTAATATAATTAGTTTATTCAGGAAATAAATAATTCATTGTCGGGTTTTAGTATTTTATGGGGTTATAGAAAATGAATGGATGGATGGATATTATCTTTTCATTTTACGTCTGTTGCTTAATTTTAGAATGATAATATTTCAATGAAGAAATCATTTAATAAGCTATATAACTATATTTCAACGTAGTGATCATGAAATTCATTATGACTGGTAATTCACCAATAATTTAATCTAAATGAAAACGTCAGTACAGTGTTATTTTACAAATATTCTGGATCTTGATTAGCAATATAAAAACAACCCTGTATTTTTTTTGCATCATATACTTAATTGAATTAATTAAATTCATAATTGACACCACTGTAACATTCACACAGATGAAGAAAAATTACATGCACTATAATAATAATAATCTTAAATTATATGCGATAAAATAAAATGTTTTTTGAAAATATTTTTTTCTTAAATCTATTGTCAAAAAAACGTGCAGCAAATACTACAGCACTCTTGATAATGTCAGTTCTCAGTGGGCTGGGTTCAAGACTTAACCTAACGGTACGTGGCCTGTGGGCTATAGTTTTGCCCACCCCGAGATTAGGCAAGCGCCAAGCACCAGGTCTCAACCGGCGGTCCTTTGGAGCCTGGCTGTAACCTGACCCAATACCAGGTGTATGCCTGGGGGTCAAAGGGGCTGCTAAAGCAACCACAACCCATTTAGAACGCCCCCCCCCCACCCCAGAGGCCCCACCCCATCCAGCCCTCAATAAAACCCTCCCTGTTCCAATTAACTCTTTTAAAGCCAACATGGCTCCCGTGTACAATTATGTGTTACAAAGTGCGCTGAAAAGCCTCATATTCCCTTAATTGTAGCAGCCCACACAAATGTCAGCTAAATGAAATGTGTAGTGTGTATTTCTAATAGAGGGCATGTTAACGGCGCGACGACCCCCCCCCCCCCCCCCCCCGCCCCCGCCATCGCCCACCTAACCGCCCGCCTCTGCTTTTACTTTCAAAATAATTTACGGCGCCTTTAGAGCGCCCCGTCATCTGCAGCCAGAGACCCATAACTGTCCTGCGAGTCGATCATTTACCCGCCGATCTCCTAAGTGTTACGTGTTAATGGGGAAGGGAGGGGCGGGGGGGGGGGGCAAGGGAGCTTTGTGGAAAACACGAGGAAATAACTAACAGCTCCAGAAGCAACAGATCATCCCTGCTGAGAAAAACGCTTCATAACGCTGTCAAGACTGCAGTGGTCAAATGTGGTTAGTGTGCGCCAGGGGGGACACAACCTGTGCTGGAGTCGTCTTGTTTTGTTTTGGTTTTTTTTTTTGTTGCTCCAAGGGCAACTACAACCCAGTTCATATTACAGTGGAACCTCTGCGCGTAACTCAGTGCGATAGTTGTGCTGCTTTTGTACTCTTAATTAGACCTCAGAATGACTTCAAGGTTACAGTTGGCAATAAACGCCCCAAAAACCCCACATAAAACTTGATGTCTGCTGCGCGCCAGCAGATCGAAAGCTGTTGTGTGTGCAGGCGGGAGTACCGCTTACACAAACGCGTGCACACACACACACACACACACACGCACACTTCTTTCTAGAGCTGGAATGGCTATGAAACGTTCATGGCAGATGCACGATAGGTCGGCGTGTTTTCGGACCGATGCAGTGCTATTTAGTTATTTTCCTCCAGTTTTTCCTCCCCCAAAAAATTCCTCCATTTGTGCTCACAATTATAGCGCATTAATCCATTTCCAGTCATGTCGGAATACTCATTTTATAAGAATCTGTCTATGGGAAAAAAAAAAAAAAATTCGATTCTTGCAGTCAGTGTCAATGATCTCCATTATTTGCACACCATAGCAAGCAAACAACATGGCCAGGAAGTCATTGTTTATCATACCAAGAAATCTGAGTAAAGTACAGAGAGAGTTTTGCAAGCATGCGTAGGTGTGCCTGTACAGTACTTGTGTCAGGACCGATTCTTTTGTACCAGTCAGGCACTGCATTTTCCAATAAAATTTCAAACAGCGGCCGCATAGATTTCTGATGTATGTGGTAAAAAAGACATTTTTGTGATTTTTTTTGTTTTTGGGGGGGGGGGGGGGGGGGGGTGATGACAAAATGTTTTAAAACAGACAAAAGTAAAAACATCTCAATAAGATTAGACTTTTCAATCAAGGAGCTGTTGTCCTTGGATCCTCCTCACTTAAAGTTAAAGTGCAATAAGCACTAATGTTTGTTTAGTGCTGTTTGTTTAGTGTGTAATTATATTTTGATTTATGTTTCTATTGTACTATAGTTATTTTCAACCACGCACAGATTAAAAAACAGGGGAAAAAATACTGTTTGTCATAAAATGTTACAAGTGGGGAGTTGTGGAACAGTTTATTTGAATAACCATTCATTTTAATGGGAAACATTACCTCAACTTACAAATGTTTCAAATTATAACATACAAACGGGGTTCATGAAACAAATGGCATTCATAACTTGAAGTAACAATGTAGCTCCCTGGGGCATCCACAAAAAAACTGATGGACCAATGCACAGCATTTGACATAAGTCTGCCAATTTGGTGTAACATAGCCATTTTCCATTCGACTTGGAAATTGGCCGAAATGAACACCAATCAGAAGCCAGTATTCTTACAAATGGGCAGTGCTAAATTGCCTGCATTTTTTTTTCATGTGGGCGGAGCACAGTTTCATGATCATTTGGACAGTTGCCAAGAAAAAGGGCAGAGAGGTCATGTTTTATTGATGCTCGAAACGTTTTTTTCCAAACGTGTTTGTGGGTAAATCCTTATTGTTAAAATATAACTATAATATTTACAGCATGTGTAACGATTTTGCCTTTTAAATATAGCACCAAAAAAATCATATTGAACCCATTTCCCAGACACTAACATATTTAATTTCATATGCTCCAGAGCAAGCACAATAGCTCAGTAATTCGAGGTCTGATTATTTCTGTATTTCTGAAGTATTCTTGGGCTACATTGTGGCCTACAACTAGAACAAAATCCACAAGTGGCGGGCCTGGGAGGCGTATTAATTGCTCCAGTATGGCCGAAGAACACACAATGTGTTTGGATAGGTGTTTCTTGTAAGGAGAACACAAAACAGGCTTTGTTCCACTTCACTTCAGCTGCTGCTGACTCAATTAGGGAAGGAAACTTGAGTAAATACAAAAAGCCATTGTCTTTTCTTGCAGCTGCAACACCAATCCCAAGATGGTACACAACTTTGCTCTCTGGTATCTTGTCTCTTACAATATGGACGCATATGCGGTAATGGTGAATACAGAGGAGGCCGACAAGCGACGTTATTTCGGACAATGCGTTATGGTGAATCAAATTACTAATGACTCATTTAGTGCTTAATTGCTGGTAAAATTGGGGACATTTTACACTTCTGAAATTGTAGTTGGGCTAGCTAACAAGAGTGTTCGGTAGCAGAGGTGATAATCGGGATTGGTCCACATGCCAATAGTTGGCCACCATGCCGTCGGGAATGTCGGGAGTTTCCCGAACAGCTGCTCCATTCCCTGATTTGGCCCGTATCAGGGTTGCTCCAACAACTGCACCCACACCTTCTGCCCATCGACGAATATGTTTCAGCACATGTCGGCTGCCCACCCACCCGCAACACCCCACCTGGCATCGACGAATATTCCCAGTTTTAGTATGTCCCTGTATGTAGCAATACCTTGACCTTCAATGTAGATAAATTTGACTTTTTTTTCATGTCAATTTGACATTTCTGTACAGATTTTAGCAAAGATCATGGAAGTTGACATGCATGATTTGCTTTCGCAGGCCACATAAAATGATGCGGCGGGCCGGATCTGGCCCCCGGGCCTTGACTTTGACACCTGTGCTCTACGGCCATGTTTTTTCATAGTCTTTACGGCACTTTTTTCACCACCCTTTTAAAATAATACAAACATATTTCAGCACATATAATATTGAAAGAGAGCGCAAGAGTAATGGATAAGAAAAATATTTTACAAACTGTAACAATCTGTTTCGATTAATCAATTCATGTTCATCAACTAACAATTTTATCTTGTACTGTACATCAATATTCATGCCCAAAGATGTACCGTACATAAAAAAAAGGAACTTTCTGTAGGCTTAAAAAGCAGGATATCGCAGATAGCATCAATCATTTTCAACAAAAACAAGAATACAGTTCTGCCCTTCCGTTTCTGTTCTTCTAGTGGTCAAAAGCGGAATAACAACTTACCAAGTTCAAAGGAGTTATTAAACAGACCAAAACAAAATGTTACATGACAGGACCGCGAACCTGGAACCCGCAATGAAGCGGGGCTTTACTGTAAATGAAATAAAGAGGGAAGTGTCTTTCGCCCAAAGGGGATTTCCGTAGTGAGGCCAATTCCTGCGTGTACTCACTGAGTGACCCATGACCGTGACTGCACAGTGGGGTCAGCGGTCCAGACTTTTTATGGCCATGTCTGCCCCCTGCCTGAAATAGTAGGTCGGCTAGAGCGGTAATGAAAAGCAGCAAATTGAGAGGCTCAGGATGGCGCTTCTGCCTCTTCTGCTCTTGCCGTTGCTCCGTTGCCCTCTGGGCTGGAACTGACGACAGCATCATGACAATGGCAGCCAAATATGAGGGGCGAGCAAAACCCTAAAGCACGTTAGAGGGAGACGGGAGCAAAAGGTGATGGAGGACTCGAAACTCCGCATTGAATAAAAGAGCAATTTAGCACCTTTATGGTTGTGGGTCTCGCGTGCTGCACCTGTGAAGGGGAACTCATCACTGCAACCTTTTGGAGTGAAAACCTTTCAACGTGCTCCACAATGGGCAAAAACAGTGGGAGAACACACTTATTCCACATAGAGTGCATCCGGGAAGTAGTCACAGTGATTTACCTTTTCCTTATTTTGCTATTTCACAGCCTAATTCCAAATCGGAATTGTTTACCCCTTAAAGGGGAAGTCAGGTAAAAAACATTCTTTACATGAATAAGTTGTATGCACCCCACTAGTCTAAACACTGGATTCTATTTAACTCTTTCAATGCCAGACAATAAAAAAAAAAGAATGTCTTGACTGCCAGAACATCTTGAATATTGTGTTTTATGCAACATACAGAAACTACAAAAAAAAAACAACAGAAACAAGCCGTTTATGAAGATATTTTATGCACCACAATTGCTTTAGTGACGCCTGAGACGTCTGAATTGCTCTTTTCTTCGATAAAAATGACAATGAAAATTTGATTTTGATGGCAAAATAATGTATTTCCATACAATCACCTGTCAAAGAATTTTTACATTTAACAAACTTCACAGACTATTAGCACACTATTTAGTAGTAGTAGTATTTAGTAGTGTGTGTGCACGTATATTTGTACATTACATCATCGCTTCTACTTCTAAATTGCGATCATCTGTGACCCTTTTCCCTCTTTTGTTCCCAATTTCTTGTAGACTTAATGTGACAAACACTTTGATCAATAGCAAGCTCCTCGTAATGATTGAATTGCCAAATGTCCACCATGTTCAAGACCTTCCGCGTTGTTCTGAAACACAGTGAGCGCAGCCAAAAGAGACCCAATGCTTGGAAGCCTGTTGTGATTTTTGCATGTAAAAATATCATTTTTGGGAGAACATTCAAGGCTCACTGTAAGTTTTAGTAGAGCCACAAATGATTATTTGGATGGAGTCTGATTTAAGAATCGGACGCTGTTCGTGTTGTTCAGTTTTTAACTAAAGTTTAACAGTTTAACTTAAGTTGAAGTTTTTTAACTTTGGGTAGTTACAGAATCATTTGTACTTCAAATAATAAATAAAAAACACCTGGATTTATTTTGTCGGAAAAGCAAGATCTAACAGTTCACCCAATATGCCCATGATAACAAGTGGGGATGTCAGGAAAATTGTATGTGCTCAGTCACTGCACTGTCATGGGAACAGCTCTTCACCAACCGGCTCGCAATTTCATGGCAAATTTCCATCTGTAAAGTGAGGCAGCAGGGAGGGTGTTCTACAGGATTAGGCTGCTCATAAGTTTATCATTTGGCAGACAGCAGGGGTTGGACAGTACAGTGGGGGGTGGTGGGGAAGGAGAGGGGGTCAGTGGAGTAAGAATCGCAATTTCTCAAGAGCCATGTTCTCTTCGTTTACATTAAGAATAACCACACAGTTGGGATGGTTAAAAGGGACGAATAATGGAAAATTTACTTTGCAAACAGTTGTATGACTATGAATAGTTGCACTTGAGTCTACCGACCCATCATTGTAAGGTTCCACAATCAAGTAAATCTCTTGTGATTTGCCCAAATTTTGTCGGATGATGATGTCACAAATATGCTAATTACAGAGCTGTCAGCACATTGAGTTTCACTGCCAAAGTCAAAAGGTAAGCAGAGCTGCAGCACTTGCACAGATTAGCATTGCCAAGCAGTGTCATCTTAAATTAGATGGCTAACCAATTATGTAATTTCGAAAACATGCAACGGGAATTGGAAGGACCTGCACTCAACTTAAAAATGACCAAAAGGTGACCAATAAAGTTAGCCAACTCTGAGTGGCTACATTTTTTTTTTTTGTGTGTTTCATCTTTGCGGTATTTGATGAAAAGTACAATCATTTCACACACCTCGGAACTATTTTAAATTGTGAAAAAAAATTCTGTGTCCTCCAAAAGACATTATCTCGAAGGATGCTTACTTTGTGTCACCTCAACCGGCTCAATTTACAACAATTCGAGTCGTCGCAGCTGGGTACTTGTGCTACGATCCAGCGCTGCGATGACAACCAATAAAAAGCCTGTCAGCCTTTCACCCATGACTAGGCGTGTCAAGAGTGATGAGAGTGTGTGTGTGTCGTGGTGGTGGAGGGGGGGTGGAGGGGGGGTGGAGGGAGGGTGTCACCCGCAGTCTCCCCTGGAAGATAAGTGCGATCCTCCGCGAGGACCTTCACGCGCAGACCTGCCAGCTTCCTGCAGACACCTCTTCCTCCCCTCGCTTCCTCGTGTTATCGTAGCACGGGGCGTCCAAAGAGCGGACCTTTTGTGGCTGGCGGCCCCCCGTCTTCCGCCTGCACACGTGTGCGTCACATTATCTGCCGAGGGGCCCCAGACGCGGCATCCTGCCGGGCTGGGGGAGGAGGGCGGGGAGGGTCCTCGCAACAGCGGTGGAAACAGGAAAGGGAAGTGAACGCAAGCAGGATTAGGTGAGAGAATGGAAGGAACAGAGTACAATATCTCTCCTCCGTCTGCCGTCCATAACTTATAAACAACCGTGTCATATTTTCTAAACTGTAAAAATCGAAATGACTGCCGACCGCTAGACAATACAAGCGACTGTCCTCCCTCCTGGGAGGATTCTCGTGCTACTTCTTTGTCTGTCTGTCCAGTCAGTGTTAGTAGGATTAGGAAACATGGGTGCGTTTTTTTTTACTTGTGGGAGGGGTGAGCATGTAGGCCAAAAGAGAACAAATCCCATTTAAGGGGCAGATCAGATTTTTTTTTTTTGTTTTTTTCACAATTTCAAACAGTTCTCAGGTATCTTTGGAGCATAGCATTGACATGCATTTACAAAAATAGAGTAACGATTAACAATTACAAGATACGGTCAAACCTCGGTTTTCGAACGTCTCGGTTCTCGTACAATTTGGTTTTCGAACTTTTTATGCCTCGGATGACGAACAAATTTTGGTTCTCGAACTAACTGAGCGCACTTGAATGCGTCACTTCACTCCTCTCGGCTTCGCTTCCGGTGTAGCGTCCATTGTGAGCAGACGTTTTGTATTGTTAAATAAATATTTTTTTAAAAAAGCAGACGTGTTTGGTGAAACGCTTCCTCGTGTAGCGTCCATTGTGAGCAGACGAGTTTGTATTGTTCGATAAAAAAAAGCAGACGTGTTTGGTGAGACGCTTCTGTTCGGGGGAGTGAAACCCCCCTCTTTTCAGAATGGTTTGCCCCAGCAGCACGGGGACGTGCGTGCGTTTTACGGTCGGCCGGCAGTTTTCAATACAGCGGCACATAGTCAACACTCTGGTGTCCGGTGTCTCATTATTATGCAATAGTCATACAGAAACAGCTTCCTCGTGTAGCGTCCATTGTGAGCAGACGAGTTTGTATTGTTCAATAAAGATTTTTTTTTTTTAAAAGAAGACGTGTTTGGTGAGAATTACGTAATATCGGACTGTTATTTTTGCATTGTGTATCAGCCCCTAATCATGGCACCAAAGAAAGCAAGTGGAAGTGGTACACCTGGTGAAGAAAAGAGGATAATAGTGCGCAAAACTATAGAACTTAAGAAAGATTTGATCGCGAAATATGAGTCAGGTGTGCGTGTGTCTGTGTTGGCGAAGGAGTTCGGGATGCCGAAATGCCCCGCCTACTGCCTGATGACAGCTGGGATAGGCGCACGCCCCACGACAGATAGAGAGAGAGAGAGAGAGATGTTCCTTCAATTTTTATGTCACTATGTTAATGTTAAAATTGGTGAAAAGTATATTAGTTTGTTTGTACAATATTTTACATATTACCTGCTCTCCTATTACATTTGTACAGTTTATTATTACAGTTTTTACATTGATTCCAATGGGAAACATGGTTTCGGTTTTCGAACAATTCGGTTTTCGAACAGTCTTCTGGAACGGATTAAGTACGAAAACCGAGGTTTGACTGTACTTTTCACTCTATATCGAGCCTCGCTGAAATCAGCCAGTTTTGAGGGGGCGGTCCTTTCTTGTGCAATTGAGTTACAGCTCTCTCCACACCAACTAATGCTTGTACACCAGCAATTAGAGATAGAGTGTTGCATTTTGTCTATTATTGACTCAGAGGTTTAATTTTATATCAGTTGTTTTCATGGTCAAATCAAAATGGAATCAACCAAGACAAATTAAAAATGTGTGTTCCCCATAAATGTAGAAAAACATGCCTTGCCTGAGCTCTGTTTTATTTGGTTTTACTATAATTTGAGTGTGTGGGTGCGTGTGTGTGCATGTATAAAGGATAAAGTAAAACATTTGAAAATGACATTTTCTCGAAATTTGACTGCAGTCATTGACAAACATTTTTAAAAGGAGACATTTTTCAACATTTCTTGGTATCTGAATAAAATGACTGTGACATGCCTTTTGCCAAAATACGCCAAGGATCAAGACAAACATTACAGCTCGCTTTTCACCCTGTTGCTAAAATCCTTCAAATGAACAATTATCCTGCGGTGTGGAGATGTGTTATAATAGATTTTTTTTTCTCCCCGGGCTGCTCAAAGAATGGTTGGGGCAGATAATCGCAAATTGATATTTGTAAGTATTCACAACTCTGGGTGGAAGTTCGCGGCATGCTGTTTGGTCATCTGGAGTACACCAAATACTACAAAATCAATAAGAACACATTTGCAGTTTTTTTTCCCCCTCGACATGTGAGGTGTCTTACTTTTTAAGAATCGTTTAATATGCTAAAAACCATGTGTACCTGCTGCTTAATGGGCTCTCCCTCTGTTTTATGTCACAATCACACTGTGAACAGGTGTGACATTTTTTTCAACAAAAAAAAATCACTCTTCACACAGCACACCAGCAGATCGCTCAAGATAAACTAAGAAATGTCCTACAAGGTAGTGAAAAAAAATCTAATTTAGTCCTATTACTGTATTAGTATGTGCGTTTTACATAACATATGATCCCAACGTAAATATTGAACAGGTTTAACATTTACGATTGTTGGTGCTGACTGTGTTACAAGCAGATCAGGGAAGATTAAAAAAATCCTTCAACTTGTTGGTTCCTTTTTTTTTTCTTTTTAAGATCATAGAAAAGAAAAACTGTTTGAGAGAAAGAAGCTGATAAGTTCAATTATAAGTTGGTGATAGAATGAACTTTATCCTGGAAAAAAATTAATCCTGTTTGTACAGTCCAATACAATCGGATAATCGCTCGTTCAGGATAATGGCTTTGATCCGAACCACGTGAAAATGTTAAAATTCAGTGCAATAATCAATTTGTGTGCGCCTCACTTTACTGGGTAGACATAAACATCTAGCATCTGCATGCGTGTGCATGTTTATGTTGGCCGGCGACCTGGCAGGAGTAAGAGTCATTTTGTCAAGTCAGACCACAATGTGACTGGGTACACTTAACTGGGCTGGAAGCTCTTATTTCAATGGATGCCTGAGTAGAGTTCGACTTTGAAGGCTTTGATCCGGAGGCGATGGCTGTGGCATTTGACTCATAGCGGGGGGAAAAAAAACAGTAGCGCGTCAGACCTACGGGTTCACAGCGATCACGTATTTCAGCTGAAAATAACCAGTAGCTAACCACGATTTGAGGAATCTAAGAGAGGCCTGACATGAGCAGGTGCCCCGAGGTGCAACACAGACAGCTACAGAGAAGGTCAGCGACCTTGGACCGTGGAGAACATCTTTAGCTTTCTCCATTTTTTTCCCCTTTAAACCACAGGGTCTGCTTTCCCTTAGCAGGAAGGTTCCTTAGCCGAAAACTACAGGAACTTAACTCAATGGAGAACCGGTCCGTTCTTTCTAGTGCGTTTAACACTAACGGTGTTTCAGTTGTATTTAACTTTTAAGTTGAATATATGTTCATTTCATGTTTTTAAACATTTTGGGTTTTTTTCCTATATTGAAGCACCGTTTTAATGTTCAAACTGTACAAACAATCATTTGTCTTGTTTGTGGTGAATAAATAAGCCTACTATGTTACTGTAAGTTAATCTTGGTCATGATGATATTACATGGAGAATCAAATACTTTTGAGTCCGTATTTGGTGTACAATGTTTGAGAACCACTGCACTACTTTGTCTCCTGCTACTATGACTACTACCACTAAGCAGAAAATTAACTTCGAGAGTTGCTGACCCGCACTAAACCGGTAGAGCATGTTTGATAACGTAGAAAAGAAGTTTACTGCCCACAAAGTCAAACACAAGAGTCGCTTACAATAAACCTTAAAGAAACTCTGAGGGCAAGCCACTGACTCCTTGGGTTTCACCTAAAAGAATGCCATCACCGGTGGTCTTTGTGACATTATGTCACCGGGACCATCTAGAATTACTCGAGTAGCTCACAGAAGTCAGAGCAGAAAAGCCCTGGGCCGTGTGTGTGACACCAGCAGGTGCTCTTTATTACGGCACCACCTTTGGCACTCCAAACCCGGCACGGCTAATGAAAATGTTTGCTTTAGCAAGCACGCAAGAAGATCCATATCTTGTCCCGCTTCTCCCGTACACCTGCACAATCCAATAAGATCCTAAATGAGATAAATTAACAAAGACTGGCTTGCAAGAGTGAGGATTTATTTTTCTCCAAATCTGTGTTTGTATATTTGTAACAAAAAGTCATGGAAATGCAGCCGAACAGCATGGGATCGCATAACAATTTATTCGGTCAAATAATGAGATGTTCTCTGTTACCTTCTGCCATACTCATGAGTCTCATATGAATGACAAGATAAAATACATTCAAAATAAACCACAGATTTGTATATACATATATAGCTAGCTAGCTAGATTAGATAGATAGCTAGATTAGATAGATAGATTAGATAGATAGCTAGATATCTAGATAGCGAACACGCGGGGAAGAGGAGGCCGCTCGTCCCCCAACAATAGATAGCTAGATAGATAGATAGATAGATAGCTAGATAGCTAGATAGCTAGCTAGGTAACTAGATAGATAGATAGATAGATAGATAGATAGATAGATAGATAGATAGATAGATAGATAGATAGATAGATAGTATGACACATGAAGGACTTCTGAAGCATGACAAAGAAAATTCTGTGGTCTGATGAGGCAAAGTTCGAACTCTTTGGCATGAATGCCAAATGTCGTGTATGGAGGAAACTACTCATCACTCATCATCTGCCCAATAATAGCCATACACCACCATGCTTCAGCAAGCTGTGGGGATATTTTTCAGTGGTAGGAACTGCGAGGGTATTCAGGACTGAAAGATGAATGCAGCAATGCTGAATGAAAACGTGCTCCAGATTCCTCAGGACCTTAGACTGGGACAAAGGTTGAACTTCAAACAGAACGACCCTTAGCGTACGGCTAAGACAACCAAGGTGTGGCTTCAAGAGATCTCTGTGAATGTCCTTGAGTGGTCCAGACCAGACGTGAATATGATCGAACATTTTTGGAGCGATCTGAAAATGGCTGCACTCCTGATCCAACCTTGACGGAACTTGAGAGAGGATGTAAAGAGGAATGCGTAAAACTGCCCAAGGGCAGGTGTGCCGAGCTTGTGGCATCACATTCAACAAATTTTGAGGCTGTAATAACTGCCAATGGTGCAACGAGGAAGTATTGAGCAAAGGCTGTGACTACTTACATCGTATATTTTCAGGGGGGTGTGGGGGGTCATAAATTGGAAAAAGAACAACCACGTCGTTAAGGGGTGTTGTGTGTAGAATTTGAAGGGAGAAAATAATTTAGTATTCCATTTTGGGATGAGGCTGTGGAAAAAGTGAAGCAATGTGAATATTTTCTGGAGGCAGAGTATTTAAAATTCAGATTTCTAATGTAGGACAAGGAATCGGTATTAAATTGGTATGGCCAAAACCATCTTGAATGGCACTTATGAGGAAGGAAACTGGTGACCTGCACTACTGCATATATATGAAAACAATAGACAGATCATAGAAACAATATAGAAAAAATATCAATTGGAATTAAAACGAAGTCAACGTAGTCCAAAGAAATGCGCATTTTTAGTGGGAACAATGATTGTTTTGGAGGGGTGAAAAAAACAAGGCAGTTAACCGCGCTTTAAGATACCTTGTGTGTGCTGTGTGTGCTTCGTGTGCGTGTGGCAAGTGAATGAAAAAGAGTGCAGACGGCACAGACCCGGATCAATACGAGTCAGGAAATAAGGTAGAAAAGGTTATTTACTTGACATTGATCTGTTGTAGCAGCGGCCGTGTTTGCCCTGTTTCTCTTTTGTTAACCTCTAATCCTGAGTATACTCACAAATGACAGGGCGGGGGTGTTAGGAGGGAGTCGACTAACAGGTGTGAATTATGGATCCAAAGAGGTCGCGGCACCTCTGCCACCGACTGGCGCCTGTACAGCTCCAGACATGAAGAAATGCAGTTAGAAATAAGAGCGCATGGGGCAATTTGAAAGCTCCATCATAGAGTTATAACGGCATGCCAGCCCTGTGTTAATGCATGACACAATTTACATACAGGATTAAGTATGCCAAGGTGAAAAGCCGTATGTGGCGGGATGATTAAATGAACATCCGCAGAGTCCCTTATAAGAAGAACGGATAATGGATAGATATATTGCATGTGTATTAAAAAGCGCTCACATGCAATGGGAGCTAACAATTAGCATCTACTGTTTGGGGTGCTGGTAGCATTTAAGCAACGAACATCTGAAAACACCAACGGTAAGAAAACATGTAGCTTGACAATATAACAATACTCAGAGGTATATATTCTTTATTCCCTGCAAAGAATGACTAATATTACAACCGCACTGAGAAGTCAGAGAGGAGCTGAGTCATCAACACAGTATTGTATATCCATGTTTGTCTTTGACTTCTCACGGATGGCCAAGGTATGCCCAACCCCCAAGTTTTGCCCACACTCGCATGACAGTTGAGTAAAAAATAACCCAATTTGGGTCACGAAGGGACCAACCTGCTATTCGATCAATTTGACACAACTTTCTGGGTTGTTCCTGAAAGTTAGG
Source organism: Hippocampus abdominalis (assembly GCA_018466805.1). Classification (NCBI taxonomy): domain Eukaryota; kingdom Metazoa; phylum Chordata; class Actinopteri; order Syngnathiformes; family Syngnathidae; genus Hippocampus; species Hippocampus abdominalis. The sequence goes on along the minus strand of CM031697.1, from coordinate 6,532,660 downwards.
TTATACATGACCCGACTGTTTTTTTCGGTTCACCCTTGGTCTAAGTTATGTCAACATTGCTAGTGAAAGTTCAAAACAGACTACTGCAAATTTGAAGCATTTTCATCCTGGATTCAGTCTGAAGGGCATCAACAGCAAAGCGGAGGGTTCACACTGACTGCCCAATAGGGGGAGCTGGCCCGAGACCAACCGACATTTATGCACATCCGTCAGGTCTTTTTGTTGTTGTTTGAAGGCGTGAAGATGGCACAGACTCGATGCGCTGAAGGGGTGGGGGGGGGACTATTTGTCCACCCGTATGCCAGCACTTGTAATCGCTCTTTCAGGAGCCTGCCAATGGTGGCCTTGTGCCAACAAGGGCCACATGTTGCAACAAAGCAAAGCCTGGCAAATAGTTGATGATTACGTAGGAATCCGAGCGCACAAACTAGTCCACTTGATGACATGAGACATCCATCCATCCATTTTCCGATCCGCTTTATCCTCACTCGGGTCGCGGAGGGTGCCGGAGCCTATCCCAGCTGTCATCGGGCAGTAGGCGGGTGACACCCCGAATTGGTTGCCAGCCAATCGCAGGGCACACAGAGACGAACAACCATCCACGCTCACACTCATACCTAGGGACAATTTAGAGTGCACAATCAGCCTGCCAAGCATGTTTTTGGAACGTGGGAGGAAACCGGAGCACCCGGAGAAAACCCACGCAGGCCCGGGGAGAACATGCAAACTCCACACAGGAAGGCCGGAGCTGGATTTGAACCCGGTAGCTCAGCACTGTGAAGCCGACGTGCTAACCACTGGACTACCGGGCCGCCCTGACATGAGACAAATTGATCAAATAATGCGGCATACTTCTTAAACATGTCTTATTTCCGATTTGTCATCACATCTGTCGCATAACAAGACATTTAAGGAAAAGAGCTGACTGCTCTTATGTTGTTTTCATTTGCTGCATTTGCCCCTACAACTCCGCCCCCATCCCAAAAAAAAAAAAAACTTGGATTGTGAGTGCATCGGTTTGAGCATATGATAACATTGAAAGTTCCGCAGTCATTAAACGGATCCGCTCAAACATTTGAAAACACTAGCTGTGCATGTACAACATGTCAGTAATGGTTGTAAAAATATCGATTTATGTTTCTGAGGTTAGCGCTGTCTCATAACAGTCATTTGTGGTGTGCTTTTATAAATGCTGTGTTTATTTCTATACACTCGTACTGCAAAGGCTTCTTATATAAATAATCGGAGTTGTAGAAGTGGCTCTGACATACCACATGTTGGACTTTGTTTAGTTTTTTGTGGGAGATGGTGGTGGGGGGGAAAGGGGGGGGGCATCAAAATCATGTTTTGATTGGCGATAGGTTCCCATGACCGCTTTTTAGTAGTCCACTGTAGGGAGTTAAGTATTTGGATAACGCTTCAGAAGAGGGGAACTCGGGAGACCGCACCGCCCTCTTATGTCGCTTGTCAAACTGTCTTAAAGTTGTTTCGAGGCTAAAAGTCGAGAGTCCGTTTTTATATTTAATAGACCATTTTAAAATTCTTTTTGAATTCAGAAGAACCCTCCGCAGCGAACGTGGTACACAGGCATTGGATTGGTCACCGGTCAATGGCAGTATACATGCAAACAACCATTCACACATCCAGTCACTGAAATGGAAGCAATCCCACGCTGGGTGAACAAGTCAGCCGTGTGTACCGCTGCACTATCAGCAACCTCAGGTTTGAAATTGTCTGTGTACGGTAGCCGTTTCAATCCGCTCACGCCAATGCAAGTCAATGTTCCACCCATTAATTCTCTCGAGGGCTTGTCCTCATTGGGGTCGTGGGTGAGCTGGAGCCTATACTAGCTGACTTTCAAGAACACCGTCGACTGATCAGCAGTCAGTCACAGGACACATTCGGTGTAGTGTAGACAAATCATTCACGCTTTAGGCTTCAGCGCAAGCTGTAAACCCTAGTGAGGACAAATGCTGTAGAGGTTCCGACATCTTAAAGCAAGTTAAATTCAATTATTTAATTCCATATGAAAATATATTTAGGACCAACTTTAAAATTTTCCCATAAATAGTACAAGTACATAATTGACATGCAACTCCTCTGAAGAGTCCGGACTGAAACCACATCACGGTTTTGTTGGTGCCACTATCCGGATTTTGTCAAGTTATCACGCAACTCGTTCTGTAGATTGTTTTTTATTCAAGAAAATGTTCATTTATTTTGAGATTTACAATCATAACATCCTACATTTCATGGGTTAACATTTCTTTTGAGTTTTAAAAGATTGAACTAAACCGTTTTAATGCCAATTGTGCCTTTGAAGCTAAGGTAAGGCAGCTTTATTTATATAGAATGCTTCATATACAAGGTAACTCGACGTGCTTCCGATTAAACAGTTTAAAAAAAACTTCACAAGAGGCAAAGACATTTAAAAGCAAAGTAATGAAATAAAAAGTTACCTTATTAAAATAACTACAAAGTAAAAGGACGAACAGTGCACGAAGATGAGTTTGGAAAACATGATTTGGGCAAAAAAAAAGACCTTAATCATAAGTACAGAGGAAAAAGGTGGTCGACCTGAATTCAAAAGCATTCACGTCTGTCTGCAGAACAACCACTAAATGCTGCTTCGCCGTGTTTGCTTTGAACTCTGGACCCCACTAATTGAGTTGAGTCTGCAGACCTCAGAGCCCAACTGGGTTTATATATTCCATTCATGTTCCTTTAACGTATTCAGGCCCTAAACCATTCAGTAAATTATAAACCTTTATTATAAATCTTTTAAAATCTATTCTACAACTGATTGGGAACCAGTTTACAGCCTTTCGGACCGGAGTAATGTGTTCTGATCTCTTTGTTCTAGTTAGAACCTGAGTTCTCAATGAGCTGCAGCTGTTTGATGCTCAGTTGAGGGAGTCCAGTCAGGAGACTATTAGACTATTAATAATCAAGTCTACTGGGAAATGAAAAAGCATGAATAAGCTTCTCCCGGTCTGCTTGGAACACGCAACTCTTCTCTCGGGAAATGTTTTTCAGGCTAATAAACCACATACAATTGTTTGTAGTTGTGAATAGTTTTTTGCCTGTATAAGCCGTGCCGTTGACTGGCATGTACCCGGCATCAGGTCCAAAGTCAGCTAAGACCGGCTCCAGCTCACCCGTGACCCTCATGAGGACCAGCGCTATAGAAAATGGATGGATGTTTAAAGCTTGAAAGAAATTGCATTTCCCCCCCCCCCCCACCCCCCAAGCCTTGGGTCTACTCACCTACTCAATCCATCCACACATATACAAGGCAGGGTAAAAGCCAAATAAACATGCATTAGTTGACGCGGTTTGCCACCTCGACTCCAGGCGCAACCGTGTGCTCAAATGGAAACCATTGCGCTTGACGTTCTTGAATTTCATTTAGTCAGACAACAATAAATGCCTGCGGAGACCCAAGATTTTTCTTTTCGAGGCTATGAATACTTGAGTTAAACACAGGGGTCATGTAACCCAGTTTAAAAAAAACAACAACAAAACACAAGTTACAGTACATATTAGAATACGGTAAAATAGGTGAAGAAGGAATCACTTCCCCGAAATCAGTCTATTGTGTATGCTGGTGACTCATTTCCAGCGAAGAGGTATACCCATGGGGTGAGTTGACCCTCAACGAGGCAGGAAATGTGTTTTTTCCACCCGGGCTCGGCCGTATCTCACTTTCTCGCGGTGCCTGTCCGATTCAGTCACTCTCAAGCAGCGGGCCAATCTCCCTTTGTAAATAGAGCTATGTCTTATAATTCCCCCCCCTCTCCCTCGGATGACCGTATCAATAATGCAGAGGTAGCGCATCTGTCCCCGGCCATGAGATTATTTCTCCGATTTGGGCTGACAGTTATGGTAATAGTTTGCCGAACAATCTAGTCGGGCAGCAATGAGCGCAGATTACAGCAGTTTTCAGATTAAAGAAAATGCAGAGGGAGCCATGATTGATTGTTGGCCACGAGACAGAGTCATGCGGTTCACCCCCACCACCACCAACCAGCGCCGCCGCGGCAACCCCAGCGGCTCGAGTTTGCCTCTCTAATCTGGTAATGGAAACATTCCTTTATCCCCTCCAAGTTCTTGAGGGGATTTTATTACATTTCGCACATTCGGGTGCTCACGCTTCAACAAGCTCCTGTCAGAACCGGAGGTGGCAAAAGTACTCACGCTCTGTACTTCAGTAGACGTCGCGATATTTGTGTGACATAAAGAACGGTAAAAGTGGAAGTACAGGTACTCATTCATCTCCTTCACTCAAGAGCAAAATACTCAACTCAAGTACACTCGAAAAAAAGGAAAAGTAAATCTTCACTGCATACAAAATATTTACTCTTATTCAATTGCACATATCTTCCCAACACTGATGAAATAATGTGACCTGACCAACAACAACAACAAAAATGCTGACTTAGCTAACCTTACCTGTACATGTTGTGTAAACATTGTGGTTCAACGACATCAAATGTAGTTGATTCTACACATAGTTGATGACAGCCGAATTGACTTTGATGAATCAATTACACCATTGATTGTTTTTCAGATTCCAATCGCATTCAGACACACGCTCGTCCGTTGACATCCAGAGAGCTTTGTTCTCTTGCAGAAAGTCGGAAATTGTAAAAGTGACCCTTGAGAGAGGCACAGGTCGGACGGAAACATTTTGGCACCATTGTTCATTTTCACAAAAAAAAAAAAAAAAAAAAGGTGACTGATAAACCACCACTTGTCTTTGTTTCAGCAGAAACGACAGCATCGTCTCTTTTTCCAATCACAATTATAACACACTTTACGTTTTTTTAACGTGAGGTCCTACCTCATGCGAATGAGCCACTGCTCACCTCCTCCCTTTACTGCACAGCAAATGCCAAGTAGAGCCTTGGTAACCATGACGACCTGGGGGCGAAGCGACGTGTTGAGCTCCGAGTCTGAAAAACCAAGGTAGACAGCAGAAGCATTGATAACATTTTCACTCATGGAAGCAGCACTTCACAACCAAGCTGCCGAAATTCCACATAGCAGGGGGTATGTCTTGAACAGAAAAAACAATGCCACAGGTGGAGCGTAGTGAACTGCATATATGCAGAGGATTACTGCGCACTGGATTCGAAAAGAAAATTCTAAAATTTGTCAAATTTCCAGTAAAAATATTTTGAGATTAGAATGTGGCAGCACATTTTGTCTTATAGAAAGCAATGACAAGTTAGGGTGTGAGAAGCCATGCCGGGATTTTAATGCAACCTATTAAAAAAAAGGTGAAAAATCAAAAAGGAGAATAACAAGGCAGTCAGAGAGCTTTTTAGAGTGACGGTAAATGGCCTTTTTACCATTCCAGCCCCCCCCCCCCCCCAATCCCTTCCCCATTTAGGGATGGCATTAGAGACTGTGGACTGACATACATTTTTTATAGCTTCATAAAGTCGTCCAATGGCCAGGTCAGCCTTTTCATAACTAAAGAGCAGAACGCTTGAAAAAAGCCATTTATCACCGTGAAAAGGCCTGCTTGTCCCAAAGCCGTCACACACACGCACAGCGGTCGCGGTGCACAAATGCTCACGCCGCCGCTAATGTCTGATGACCTTCTCACATCTATTAGCGGGGCCGGCTGACGCGGGGGAAGGACGCACGAAGACCCCTTGTCTCCCGCCAAGGTTTCGATGACAAGAACGGGGAAGAAAAAAAGCAACGTCTGAAAATGGCACTCTTGTCTTTGATGTGATGAGTCGTGCGCTTCCTTTTGTTGTTGTCCACTAATAGCGCTAATATTATTAATAAAATCAAACCTTTAGGTAACGTACAGGCAAAATTCTTAGCATGATGTTAACATTATGAACTGGTGTGAAGTGAAGCGGAATAAAATTTTGCAAAATGGATTATAACAACATTACAGTAAAATCGCTCATCCGTGCCTAGGTGACGTGTAATGTTAGCATGGTATTACAGTAATTCTCGCTATTCACCGGAGTTAAGGACCAAGAATCATTGCAAGTATTTGACCCCTCTTGAAAATGTTATGATTGTCAAAATTAGTGGCTTTATTTAAAAGGTGAATTCACTCTGTAACCAAGCTCAAAACTCAATTTAATCATATGAAATAATTTCTCAGTACTGAAATTAAAATGCCATCAATCAGCTAGCACCACCCCCAAAAATACAGTTTATGGTGTGAAATTGTAAAAAAAAAAATTGTTTAAAAAAGTTGTTTTCTTGACTTGGAACGGATTAACATTTTTTACATTGATTCCAATGGGAAACATGGTTTCTGTTTTCGAACAATTCGGTTTTCGAACAGTCTTCTGGAACGGATTAAGTACGAAAACAGAGGTTTGACTGTATAAATAAAATTGTGTGTGTTTTTATATACTCATACCCACCTATATACTGTACATATACACACATTTACGTATATAGCCATATCCATATACACATCATTTATACACATACACGTATTGTATATGCACTTGTACACACATATATACACACATGCATGTATATACACAGATACAGATACACGTATTTATACAGATATACGTATATGCACATCCACGTATCAACACGTACATACACACACACACACATCTGCTTTTTTGGGGTATACGAAAGCCCATAGAAATTAGCTGCGGCGACGGTAACGATGGAGTGAGTGTAATAACGCGGTAACACGACACGCTTTTTTGCCAACGCTTCCCCTTTGATTTGGCCAGCCAGAAAGACCGCCGGTGTCGAGCTGGAACGCGACACACAGACAAACCATCAGAGCAGTGCAGCCCCATTAGTGGGCAATTAGAGACAGCTGGTGGCTTGTCAGCCTGGTAATGGCCTCAAAAGGAGGAGACGTGCAATACAAACACCAGCAGCAATGTAGTGATGTCCAAACCAAGAAAAGAAATGATCCCCTTAACACTATTCGCAGGGCACGAGTTGAAGGCGCGCCTCAACGCGACTGGTGTCACTCTTTTACAATGCAGTTTTTGAAAAAAAAGCATTTTCCACACAATTTGGGCCGGTGCAGTCCGAACCAAGGCGTGTTGCATGGACGGATGACGCCTACTCGGATGAGAGACATCAGAGAGAATTTCGGTGTCTAACATGTACTGTAGATATTGAGGATATTCTAGTTCAATTGACCCCGTTTGCATTTAAAATGAACCATACGGAAGGGTTAAAATTTTCCATAAGAAGTCCTCTTTCAAGTTGAACCATTTCCACCTCTTGTTGGCTAAGCTAAAGTGATACATGACGTGGGCATGCCGAGAAGAAGGAGGGGAAAAAAAGGAAGGGCGGGGGTTAGCTAGTTTAATAAATTATTGAAGAGGGAAAAAAGCCAGCCGAGGGGAACAAATAGTGTTTCTCCCGGAAACGCGTTACCTCCCCCCCTCACACCCTGCACCCAACCCATCTTCCCTGACCCCAGCTGCCCCCGTGCGTACCTGCAGCCCTCCCACCCCCCGAACCCATCGCATTAGTGAAATTCTTATTTGATGGCATTTTAATATTCTGCCTTGATGACTTTTTAGCAACATTTACTTTCGAGGCTTTGGAGCGCGCGTCCCTCCTGGAGAAAATGAAACATGTCAAAACCCATTACAAAGAGGAAAAAAAAAAAATCTACATTTAAATACCTCTACTGTGTTAGCGGTACTACACAGGTGCCCCCTACCACCACCCCACCCCACCCAAGCGCTTCCAGGCTCACAAGCACTCATCTGCTTGCCGCCACGTAATGAGTCTGTTTGATGGCCAAGCGATTTGTGGGTCAGCGAGCATACGTTACAGATCCAATTTAAGCCCCGATTGCTTGTACTCTGGAGGAGCTGGGGGAAAGAAAAAAAAATGTGTTATTGAAATTTAATATGACTTCATTTCTTCTGCTGTGCATGCAGTGACGAAGGTGTGGTTAGATGACTCCTATGCAAATGGAGTTGAGTATGGGACAATCCAGTGACTCCTGGCCAAAACAAAAGACTACAGTATTTGTTTTTTGTTTTTTTATTTATGTTAACGCATGAACATCATGGTGGGCTGCGGGTCTTGCTCAGCACAGATTCAATTAGGAGCCCCCCGAAGGCAACACGGAAAGCAGCCACTCACTTGAGTGCAGCGTTTTGGCATCATGTGATAGATGACTTGCAACATGCCTTTTCGAGCGCTATGCTCGACACACAGTGACTTTTTGACATATCACATTGCAATATAATTTGATTTCAGCACCGGAATCACGAAGAAAAAAAAAAGAAAGAAAAGAAATTTTTGGGACCGGGCTATGCTACGACATTAGCATGAGGGTGGTTAATGGGGTTAATGAAGCGAGCAGCAAATTGGTCTCGTCTAAATTTGGATCAGCTGAAAAGCAGCAAGATTCCATTAATAGTCACAGCAACTCACAGAATTGTATTCCTAAAAAAAAAAGTGAAATCAAATGCTGGTGCAGAGAGGCTAATTGAGAGTTCAACTGAGCTGTGTGCAGGCTGGCGAGGCCCAGATTTATGAATGCTGGTCCTCCGCACCCCCCACCCACCCGCATATGCTTACTCTACATATCTATATTAAACTTAATAGTCTGTTACATTGCGCCTTAACCTCGGCTCTCATACATGATTACCTTCTGATTTCCTTGCAAAATGGCACATAAACACGGGGCAGGGTTTTATCAGCGTGTCACTGAGCTTGTTTCCGGTGACGACCCCCACACTTCAACCCACACCCCCCCACTCCCCCCACTCCCAAGTGCTTGGTTAACGTGTCACGCTGACGGCTGATTTATTTGCCGCCTCCACGTTTGCCGGAGCATTTTACAAACATTTGGCACAGCTACGTCCAGTGTATTAGAATTAGTGTTATAGTTCACGTGGGAAATGTTACTGTTGTACAGTATGACCCCCGCTACATCACAGTTCATCGTTCACCCTCCCCCCCCCCCCGCTATATGGCAGACTTGTAATTTTTTTCAGCGTTTTTTTTTTTTTTAATGGGTTTTTACAGTAAACAGACAAGCCCGAATTTAAAGTTGCATGCTTTCAACATAGTATCAAGTAGTTTTGTATCATGCTGGGCAGTACTGAGACCCACTGAAAGATAATACATGACATAAAAAGGCAAAGACGTATTTATGATCTCAAACTAAACTCCAGTTACAGTCGTTATTTCCAATAGAGGAGAGAAAATATCCGCTTGCGAGTACTGTTGTACGCTTTTTGTAATAATAATAATAATGCATTTTATTTAAAAGCGCCTTTCATGCCACCTAAAGACACTGTACAGACAATAATTAACAATAATTGGAGTTGTGTTGCTGCTCCACGTGTGTTGAGGTGTCAGTATTTTGACGGTTCGTCATTATTGTACAATGATGCTAGCTTCCAAGCGTCCTTTCATGATGTTTCCGATTACGTGAGCATGAAGCCGACAGAGTTTTGTATAAAATCTCACATCGCAGTGTGGTTAAACGTGAGGTCATTTCCATGAAGTAGAGGAAAATAGCAGCCACAAATAGTTTCCGCATATTTAATGTTGCGAGTACTGTTAAGTACACTTAGGACTTCCTGCATTTTGTAATGAAGTTTGACAATTTCTTTTGGCTTCTCCAGTTCGTTCTTACATTGCTGCATTAATGTCGAGTACTGTTATTTATATCGGCATAGCTGGATTGAATGCAACAAATTAGCAGGACTACAATAGAGACAATGACTACATCCAGATGGGAGGGGAGTAAACAGCAATGCAGACCTCCCCAACTACCAATTCAACCCCCTTAAACACACACGGGCCATTCTGCTGGGCTCTTGACTTACAAATTGCTGCTCTGGACTGACTGGCTTTCTAGGGAGAAGGAAAAGAAATTACTTACAATAATAAAAGCAGCAAAGCCTGTCACTGGCTCACAGTCGGTGCATTGTTTCCATTTGCCCAATCTCAACGCTGTCAATAAGCTCCGTATCCATGCTCCACATCCTCCCTATCTTTTCAATCTACTTGGATGACTTCCAAGAACCGTAGCTATTTTCCCGAACGTAAGCCCTCAATAGGCAAGTGTAAGACCCTCTTTAAATGTAATATCATGGCCTCTTTAGCATGCCAATGAGGCTACATGGAGAGCGGCGGTTGTACAATGATGCTAGCTCCACTGATGCAATACGGGATATGCCATTCATGATGTTTCCGATTACGTAAACGCACAGGTCTCTCATGAAGCCGACAGAGCCTTTGAGCAAGGCATCATCCACATGTTTCCAGCTGAAACGTCGCGGCACTCTTTGTAAACCTCAGGGGACATTAGTGAGTAAAATCAATTCCAAAATATCGCAGTGTGGTTAAACGTGAGAGCAATGTCTATCATTAAATCAGTCAAATAAGAGCAGATTGCAAGAAGTACATTTCCGAAGTGCACAGACACGCGAGTGGGTGTTGACCCCTTCGCGAGAACAACTATTTTCCTAAAAGCTTAAAAAAAAAAAAGAACTCAACTCAGCTTGTGCATTGCTGTTGTTCAGAATTCTGAGTAATTTCATTAAATGTTAATCAAGCCAACGTAGACATTTGCTTAAGTGCACCATTTTCACAACCCTTCCATAAATTATATTTTCCACTAGATTTGCTTTTGATGGACAATTAATTTTTGGCTTTTCCCCCCCTTGCTAATTAGTTTTTCTTGGTGGAGACTGCAGATTGTAAATATTTGCACGCGTGTGTGCGTGCGTGGATGGGTGCGTGTTTGGAGCATTGTGGGGATCCTGTTCTTGTTCATACGGTTAGATTGTTGGGACACGCATTGTGTTTGCATCAATTAAATCCTTATAAGATTCAGGCACAGCGGGTAAAAGTTTTACTTTCAGGATTTTAAAGAACTGTTTACTGTTGGGCTTCCCCTCCCCCAACTTTCATATGCCGTATAATCGACCCACTCACTTTTTTGGATGCACAAATTAGCATTGGGTAACGGCGTTAGCTTCTGTTAAGCAGAGTGCACTTGGTTGTTTTGTGAAGTTTTCAAAGCAATGGCAATGAAGGCTTAAAATGTAAACATAGCAATAGTAAACGTGATAAAGCTTTCCAGCACTTCCAAATATGGCTTTTGACTCTTTCTGGCAGACCTAGGTAACAAAAAATGGATCTAATACGTTTTAAATCTGCTTTTTTTTTTTTTTTTGCTTTGATTTTATTGACATCTTTGCAATTGTAAAACATTTTTGTTTTGCCACGGGCTTATTTTGAAAAGTAGTCATTCTGCTCTGAAAGCGTTGCACTTCAACCTTATTAGCTAATAGGTTGAGGCGCAATAAAAAGTGTGTTCTGTGACTCAAGCCAACTGCTGGCAATGGGTAGAACTGCAAGTCCTCTCTATTTTATTTTTTTTGTTTTGTTTAATGTCAGAAATAATGAAGTGTGTCACTCAAAGCGATGCAACCCTGTTGCTCATATTTGGATGAGAGGACCAACCCCCCAAAAGAGGCCGATGTTTAAAAAATATAAATCAATCTGATGTATAAGATGTCTGAATTCTCCATCCTTGAGAAATGTTCACAAAAGCATGCCACATGTCCTCTAGGCAAGTCAAGTCAAATTTATTTATACAGGCCTTAATCACAGAAAAGTCTCATAGGGCTTCATTTGCCCACCGTTGCCAAATATTAACGACATCGTCCGATCTTGACCCGAGGGAGGGAAAGGAAATATTGAAAAGGACACGTGGGAACATTTAAATTGTGAAAAGGACGCATAATGTCTCCTTTAAAAATCTGCTTTTGAGAAGGTACAGTAGAAGTGAAGTTGTGACACATCATGAATAATAATAACGTTAATACAAATGCTGACATCCTGTCCAAATTAAAACGACGTGAGAAAACGGTGGACGGGGGAATCCAGCGTCCTTGACGAATCCCCCTGACACAAGCACAAACGCCTGAATTAACTGGCAAATTTAAATAGAAGTGACACCTCTGGATTATCATTTTATAATTGGTTATGAATAGTCGAGCCCAGCTCCTCTGTGGGCCACTATTCACTTGATTCCACTTACATTTGATAAGAGTGTTAAACAGTGTGTATGCCCCCCCCCACCCCCACCCCCACAGTCCCTCTCTCCATCCCGGTCGAGTGGGAATTCCGTGTCTTTTTTCATCACGACATTGCCCGGCTCCGCCAGGCCCAAGTGAGATGTGGAGTGTTTAACTGACATGAACAGAGCGCTATCTGTATTTTCGGACAGCGGGCCCTATTTTTGTGCCCAGTGCAAAATGTAGTCTCACTGTGCGCATGGGTGGATTTCCATTTGTTTTTGTTTTTGTATTTTCATAGACGACGAAGGGGGTTTGCGTCGCTGTGGGGGTGAACACAGCCGATGACAGTGGTTCCACTTGTTCCCTTTGAATTTAGCGCAGGAGACGTGCACACACGGTCTGTGAAGTGGGCACTTGGACACCACCATCCACTCTGGATCGTGCATTCGTGTGTGACCATTGGTTAAGTAGCGCGAGAAACACAGCACTAATCTGTCCACTCCTCTATACTGAAATGATTCACATAATTAAACATGGGGATAACTAGAGGCATATTTTCTACAAAAGGTTCGTGCTTAACTGGACAAGTTTAAGCCTGTCGGCATTTCGATCAAAATCACGTTACATCACCTGTGCCACAACTTAGCCCTGCTTTTAGTTGGTCTAAAACCTCATCAACTAATCATCCGGTGTGCTGGGGTCACGAAAACGAAACAACTGCCATTCGCTAGGACACCTAGCATGGCACTAAGCGGTCTACCAAATTCCCCAACACACTAAGCTAGACTTGAAAGAATTTGAGACAGATTTTTTTTTTTTCATACAATATTTGATTGCCAATTAAAAATGGAAAGGATGAATGATACACTCATTCCGCGCAAGGCCTGCGTGTGTAGATGAGGGAGCGACATCGTTATCTGCCGATCCCAGAACTTCCCGTGGAGCTCCGGAGAGGGCTTGTATCACGTAGCGCACCCTGCACAGGGAGTGTGCGGCCTGCTGACAGGAAAGCTCCATTAGTCGGCCACAAAGAGGTCCAATAGAGACGAGCGCTTCCTCGGCCAAAGGAGGTTTGTCCGGAGAACGCTCCCGCTTCGCTTTTCCTGACAGAGGATGGTGACACACACGTGCACACACGAACATGCGCACACACAAACACACACACACACACACACACACACTAGAGGTCAAAAAGTACTCAATTTCTGTATTTAAGGAGACATAGGCTACAGATATGTTAAAAAAAAAAAAGATTGGTAAAAGTAAGGACTCAATTCTGAATCAGTATCATCATTATTGGCCAAGTATGTAAAACACACAAGGAATTTGATCGACGGCAATTGTTCAAGTATGCAGAGAGCTGGAGCTACAATGACCAGTGCGGTAATGTTGTCCCACTAGGGGGGTGCAAAAATGCAAAGAACCGCCTGCATCTTGAGTGCCACCTTGTGGAAACACTGGCGTAACAAACAACATCTATTTTAACTTCAGTACATGTAACGCTGACTAACAAAAATAATGTTGCCCTAAAAAAAATGTACTTTGGGTTTTTGTACTTTGTTATTGGGTGGTTCTCAGAAAGTGCGGTCCCAATTGTGAGACCTGAAGGCCCGAAACAAACTGGTTCAAAACCAGGTTAAAATTACCTATGCTTTGAATCACACCCAGTGAGCTCTGAATAAAGATAGTTTACTCACCCCTTTGTTCGAAAGAGATTTTTGAAACATCGTGCTACTCCCGTTGTTTCATCTTGTTTCATACCAGAGCACTCGGAGCCATGGCCATCTTTTACGTAGTGTTACTTTGGAGGAACGGTAAATAAAAATAATAATAATAAATGTTTACATTGTACCGTATTGGCCCGAATATAAGACGGTGTTTTGTGCATTGAAATAAGACTGAAAAAGTGGGGGTTGTCTTATATTCGGGGTTTAAAGCTTATACCCATTCACGACGCTAGATGGCGCCAGATATCATTGAAGCGAATGCTGAACTTGACTCCCCAGGCCAAAGCAAACCCCTGTCACGAAGAATAAAAATAAAAATAGCGGTAGCACGTAGAAGAAAAATAAAAAATAGCGGTAAGAAAGAAAAGAGAAGAAAATAATAGAAGAGATAACAGAAAATGGAGAAACGTAGCGACAATCTGGAGAAAAGTGGGTCAAAGATCGGCCAGGTTAACCGGCAGCTGAGGAGAAGTTATGGTGTAAATTTCAAGATGCTTTTTCTCTCAAATGTATTGTTATAATCATTTGTTTCATATGTACTGTAATTATTTTCTGTATAAAAATTAATTTGGTGTTCAAAAAGTCTTTTTTCAAACTTGATTGATCAGGGCCGTCTTATATTCGGGCCAATACGGCATTTTGCAGCGAACCCATTGAACCTCTGGTACAACTTAAGTCGTTCTGTTTGGAGGTATACAGTAAATGACAGCGGTACCAAATCAATTTACGGACACCGTGGGACTCGATGAAACAATATCGTGTTTTGGAAACGAATGCATTTCAAAGGGTGTAAAGAGCTCTTGATCACATGGGTGTGCTGTGAGGTCGCAAAGAGGAAGTGAGGTGACAGATATTTTTTTTTTAACACCCAAAATACATTCACACACACACACACACACACACACACACACACACACACGACACCACAAATCTCCCCCAAGTTGTTTATATGATCTCAGCGGTATGTCTGCAATACTGTAAGCGGCGAAATCTGGTGACTGATTTTCAACGGAAGAACATAACGACTCCCGAAATGAATCAGCGTTTGACCAGCCAGTTGGACTTTCTGAGAACCGCCCTACTCTCCACCAGTGAAACACACTTGATGGCTTGGTCCCCCCCTCCTCCCCCCAAACACACACGGCGAAAGAACGCCTTGTAAATGATCACAAGTTGATCCCCCCTCTTTCTGTCTTTGATAGTCACACTGACCGCCACCTTTGTTCCATTGTGAGACACAAGTCTTAAGTTGCTTAGCATTTTTTTTTTTAAATAATGCTTGGCAGGCGTCCAGAGCCAAAGATGAGTATGTTTGGACTAGCCCCAGCCTCGCGCGTGCTGCCTCAGCTCAAGACAATGGGACGTGGACATGGAAGTGGGCCTGGGCCAGATGAGGAAAAGGAGATAGCGAGGGCGGGATGAGGGGTGGAGGTGCGCCCAGAGCAGACTGGTAAGCCGTTATGGGACCCTGTGGCGGAAGGGCATTGTTCGGCAGAGGAAAAGCACAACAACAATAAAAAAAAAAAACCAACTCTTCCTGAATCTTTTTATATGATTATGCGGGGAACAATTGAGTGGGTGGGATCCGCTGCTTTGAGGATACTGCAAAGAGGGGCGGGTGGGGGGGCTGGGGGGGGTAGCGCTCCTTGGAGACTTGGAATAATCCCTTCACACCTTAGCTCGGAACGTCAGCAGGAAAATAAAACAATGCGAGTTGTTGCTGAGCACGAGGCGGATTGATCAAGAACAGCGTGTCCATTGAGAAAGATTACAATGGCCTTTGGCCCCATGACACATTAAGCACTGAACTAAGGGTTAATGAGGAGAAAAGTGAATCCAAATGGATTTCGCAATGTACAGGATGCAAAGTCAATGCACAGAACATTCGCAGACATGGTTCGTCATCCACAAAAGTTCAGTGGAATGCAGCTGGATGCCTTTGTGTTTAATTCACAAGATATCTTTTGTTCAGGACTGTCCGTCTTCTCACAGACATTTCATAAATTAGCTACTCTGTTTTATTCTTGCTCTGAATAGTTTTAACAAAAAATGTGGTTTGAACTCGGAAGTTATCAGGAACAAAGACAACAAAATATAAATACTGCTGTTCCGGGTAATATTGCCGCTGTTCTTTTCGTCATTTTTGCGAGCTGCGGTACGTTTGTTTTCTCTGCTTTTCGGGGTTGTGTCTGCGCTTGTGTCAAGCACATTGATTTGCCTTCTGTATGGAATGATTTAGGGCAGGCTACGTTCACACTGCATGGCACGACGCTGCAGTGTGAATGTAGCCTTAGACACACTTGATTTTATTTATTTTTTGGGTGGTCTACAAAAAATGATCTACCCCAACAGACTGTAACGATGCCACAGGAAGTCAGCAAAAACTGACAAGAAGAAGCCCGCGTGATGCTAACATACAACTCCAAACAATGATGGGAAAAGCGAAGCCAGCAAGAAAGGCTTTGTGTTGCACTGACAATGACCTTGAATTTCGAGAGAGAGAACCTAGATCACTGCCAATGTTCCACCAAACCAGCGAATTTGCTTTGGATGAACGTAATCCTTGGAAATGGCGGATCTTCACTCAACGTAGCTGCCAAGTCATGGGTGGAGAAACTCGGCGCGATGTAAAACAGTCGAACTGTGACGTCACAATTCGTCAAACTTCAGAAAGGCTCAAAGAAACTTGGGCAATCGGCGACTAGCTAGGAACTCCAGAGGCCTGACTATGACCATAACAACCATTCCAAAGTACATTTTCCACAATATATGACCTATTTATCTCAAATTCCAGATAAAACTGGATGGTTGAAAGAACTTATTCTGACTGATGTTAACATAAAGCCATCAACATAGCAACCTTGTGAAGATGTGTTATATTATATACGATGATGAAAGAGAAGAGAAAATTGCAAAGTGTGAGTGTGTACATGTGCAATGGCCCCAACATGTCTCGCTGGGTGTCATAGTGCTGATATTGCTTGGCAGTAGATATTCACTAAAGCCTTAGGTCACGCAACTGATAGACTTTTGAATCCTGCTGTTTGCCGGAGTGCACGCAGCTCCCGGAGGGAGGGAGAATGATGCAAGCACAGATAAGAGTCGTTTGGGTGTGATGCGCTCCAGCTTTTCCCTCAAGCTCGAACACACTGTCTTCATCTCCACTTCATGAGGGATTTTTTTAAAAAAAAAATTTCTGCTGTTACTCTCCACCGGTTTAAGATCAAAATGCTGGTTGGGTCATTGTCTGGACAATGCAGTTTCGCTTTTCACAATCCAATACACTGTACATCCCAATTTATATTAAAGAGGACCTATTATGGAAAATGTACATTTAAAAAAAAAATGTGCTTACAGTGTTGCCTTGAGATAAGAGGTTATTTTGCGCTTTGGTCGCGGTCATAAATCAAAACACTTCAAATAATCGTTCCCCATTGAAATGAATGGAAATGCCATTAATCCATTCCAGCTTGGCCCAAAAACTATCTATATATACATGAATTTTTAAATTTCAATAAGGAAAATCGGCCTCTGTAATATCGTACTTTACAACATGTCTGCTGTGAGTGCCATGTGCATGGAACCGTTGTACTGAGCGAAGAGTAGTTGCATGGTTCTTCCCTGTTTGTCATGGTCAAGAAAGCCATACGTGGTGTTGGCCACCCAGTAGAGGGGGTGGGGTTAGCCGTGGCTCATTTGAATCAAACAGGACCCGCCCACGTCCAACACTGACTAATATCAATGAGGCTCAAGGGGTGAAAAGTGTGATTTAATTTAGGATCCTTGGGGTATTTCAACTAAAGCACACGTCACTTACATTAACTCGTCTAAATCATTTGTTTCTTGAAAAGGTATGCCACTCGGCTCACTCTAAGGCTATGTGGTCATGTGATATCTCCCAGCCAATCAGCAAAGACATCATTATTCACATTGGTTTGAAAGTTTAACTGGGGATGGAGACGGCAGGGAGCCCTGCGTGTCGAAAAAATATTTTTCCACCGTGTGAGAAAATCAAATAAACCTTAACCCACTGACCTCTTTGTTAAAAAATGGTGAGCATTTATTACAAGAGGAGGTCCCTGAGGGGCTTTTGGAGGTGGTGACTTGAGCAGGCTGTAAATGTCATCTTTGCTTTGACACGTTACTGACAAGCGAGTCATGGGCCCATTAGTAAGAGTGACGCTTTGGCCCAGCTAACAAGCTGGTCTTTGCAAACGCATGTACAGTAGGAGAGGTTTTAAAGAAGTCAACATTTTGATGTTTTTTTTTTTTTAATTGTCTCTAACACCATAAAAAACAAAATGTAAAAATCAATAAAATACTTTAAGTTTTGCTAATGTGCTAAGTGGCTCTCCCGCATTTTAACCCGAGTTTACAGAACTAATTGTCCCTTGCCTTGTCCCTCAACAAAATCAAATTGTGATCCCAAAATACAATCTTTCAAGATCAACTAACAATTAGAAGCCCTCAAAAAATAAATGCCTTACAGATTTGATTTAAATATATAAACATACCAAAAGTGAACATGTACATGCAAATGCTGTAAACACTTCTAAGACGTCCACCAATGACCCAGGCTAAACTTAGCTACCCATGACAGAAAGATCTTTGTCTCTCAGTCAAGAGGTACGACTTCAACGATACTTTCCTGACACATCGATTACAAAGAGCACAACTTAATATCCTCATGGCTTTGAGCGCTCCTACTTTCCAATGTCCATTTGTTCATTCTCGCAAAATCAGACACTAACAAATTCCTTTTTTGATTGCCGCAGACTAAAATTAATAGAAAAAAAAAAGTAAATCGGTGATTAAATTTGTGGAGACAATATCAGAAACATTTACACTATAATGCAATTTTGAATTTACTATTGATAAATACATTGCCAACAGTAGGGGTAGCAACTGGGGTGGCATGGCTTTTGGTGGCGATATTTTGCAAGCAGTAGTGAAATTAACTTAACTTAGGTACAACTTTTGCTTCTCGAACCCCCGCCATTAGGTTGCCTTCTGGAAGTTGTGACCCAGACCACACGGCATGGCTGGGGGGGGGGGAAGTGGCGACTGTCTGTGCACGCCATTAATCAGGCCCACAGAGGACCCGCTTCCAACCAGATGGGGAGGACTCGGAACATCCAGAGGAAAATAAGCAGGCTAATTAATTCTTATTGTTGTGGACAGACGGAGATTAGAAAACTTGGGACGGGGACAAGGAGAGGAAGTGGAAACACTATAAGTCACCTTTAACAAAGCTGTTGATTCACAATATGTCCGCCCCTCGATAGCATCGTTTTCTGGATGTATGACCTGGAGAGCTGCGTGAGTGACGATGTAAAGAGAGGTTAATGAACGATAAGGAGCATGGTGCATCACGGGCCACATGGGGGACTCTTAGTCCACCTTTTTTTCCCCCCTAAAAATAAGGGAGATAACAGAGTAACTCCCCCAGGCACTTCAGTCTGATAACGAGGAAAAATGAGGAATACAAAGTCTGCCTTTTGTACACAGAATCAAACTGTGTCGTCACGCCGCCGCCTCCCCCCGCCAAATTCTAATCATCTTTTTTTGAAAATGCAAAAATAATCTCATCTAATTCAACACTCTAGCATCACTGCTATGTAAATATTCATTTAGAAAGCAAACGGTTGACAGAATTGTATTGTATTAAGAACTTTCCATTATGAAAGCCATTTCTTCTTCTCCATTGAGGTCATTTTGGTGTTAAACAAGAACATTTCGATGCAAGATAAATATCTCCCGATTTTTTTATTTTTTTTAAACTCTGCTACTGCTTACTAGAAAATTTGGTGTCATTTATTATGTGTTTTAAATAATACCGCCCCTGTAATTTTAACATTTACGTTTCATGTATGCATGCACAACGTCTCACGCAGAACTCAGTCTGCCGGTTCCGGATGCAGCACATTTCTTTGGCGGTTTATTGGACTCTGGTGAGCCCCAAACGTTAAAAAGAAATTGAACAGCCCTCGGGACGAATAAAGGGTAAAAACTGTATACGTGATGTTGATTTTCTACGTGGACAACTGCAGAGCTGGGTCTGGGAAACAACCGGGAGAGCCGTCTATCTCAGCGGGTTATCATATTTTTAATGGATTGTACATCCCCCAAAAATACAACAATAAAAACCGGCAACATTTCGTGTTTGGCAAATTGGAATGAATAGGGCATGCTACAAATGTAGCAGCCTTGGCTAACGTATGTCTGCACACAATGCACATACAACTGCGGGTCACGTGCACATTTGCGAGGGGCGTGGCTTTCGTCGTGGACCCAAGGGCGGGGTGGGGGGGTAATAAAGTGAAGCTACATTCAACTCTTGCTAGCGGCTTGACCATCGCACAACGCAACTTGAATATTGGAATGTTCCGCAATTTGATATTCAACATCTTAAACGGAGACATTTTTCTTTTTAGAAAAAATTCATCCAGTTTCCGGGTGTTTTCTCTTTTTTTTAGATTCACAGAGCTCAGCCTGCTTCGAAGAACACGCTTCTTGCAAATGAGTGACTAATTACTAAAACTGAAGGCGGCGCTGTGGAATTTTGGAAGCGGGATCTCAAAGTATTAAGAAAAAAAAAGTGAACGCCCATAAAAACATGAAAAGCATGGATTGTATTTTCACTCATGCAGGCAGCACTTCAACACCTAATTGCAGTTTCCAATTGTCTACATGTGTTGTGCATGCAGCGGACGCAACACAAATGAATGCTTCTGTGTGTACATTTTTGCTAGACAACATACGCAATCGACTTTTCTTTTCTCATCCTTCCTTGGATATGCTGAATCCTTAATTGACCAGGACAAAAAATAATAATTTCACCCACTGGTGAGAAGTCGCATGGAGGCTAGTGGATTTATCTGGGTCAAGTCGGGAACGCTTCTCTTTCTCTGGCCTCGTCCCTTATGAACCTGCGAGCGTGCTCCTCCGCCCTCTGCGTAAACGTGTGAAGGCATTTATTATTTGTTTCCGTCCGGAGGGGAGGTGGGGAAAAAAAAAAAAGTCTCCAACATCATTATTTTCCCTTCAAAAGCGACTTTAGCGGCGCGGCCTAATTTGCCAGCCGTAATTATAGGTCACGCTCCCCTTTTTGTAATTTATAAAACCTTTTGTTCTTATCAATAATGAATGGGCTTTAGCAAATCACGGCGCTATAATATTTGGATATTACGATTATGCTAATGCATTCGGGACCTTAAAAAGCCTTATCGGGGGCCAGGTCCGATGCTCTATTAAGCAGAAGTTGGACGCAAATTGCTTATGTTAATGCCCCAGTTGTAGCCAGACAGCATGGGAGCCTGCAATTAATTTCATCCAGGCGCTGGACGGACAGGCACATTTATTTCCCTTCCAGAGGATGCTAGTGTCTCGCCCCCCCCCCCCCCCCCATACCCCCACCGCAACTACACTCCTCCACCACATCTCAGGTCGCCTCCATGCTAGGATGGGAAAGGCTCAAGAGGCAAAGTGAGAGGGCAGCGCTGACTAACAGGAGCAACGTGTGACCAAAATGGAAAAAAAAAACGTGCAAGAGGAAGGCAGCGTCAGAGACCCACAAGAGGCGCAATCTTTATTCATCACGCTGACAAGTGTTTTCACAAGCCAAACCTGTTTTATTAATTATGTTTGACATATCCCTAATTACTTCCATTTACGTCCCGTCCGCTCTGAGCAGATGATTAGGTGCAGTAGGGAAGGGCAAAGTGACTTGGCTGAGTCTTGTTCGATGCAGACAGTCCAAATAATTCACTTTTCTACCTTTTCCACCTTATAATACAGCCGTATTCCAAAATGGATTTAATTCATATTTTATTAAATATTCTACAGCCCTATGAGGATGACATTTCTTTTTATTACAGCTATTTGATCATTCCAATTAAACATTGTTTTTAAAAAACTCAAGTATTACAGATATCTTTAAGATACTGTATGTGATAAAAGCATCAAATCAAAAAAAATAAAGAATGAAATGTTTCTTGAATGACATCACGTCATGTAAATTTTATATGGTGAATTTAACCCACGCGAAAAAAAGAACGAAAACAAATAAATATACCGTAATTTCCGGACTATAAGCCGCGACTTTTGTCACACGCTTTCAACTCTGCGGCTTATTTAATGAAGCGGCCTATATAAAGACTTTTTTAACGGCCGCCTGTGTACCGTCTTTCTTTGTAAATATCTCATGTAACAATATGGGCACCTGCGGCTTATAGACGGGTGCGGCTTATGTGTGTACAAAATTTTTTTTCCTTTAAAAATGTCGTGGTGCGACTTATAATCAGGTGCGGTCTATAGTCCAGAAATTACGGTACTTGGTGAAGTGATTTTCTACTGGCGTCATGCCATGTCAATCATTGGTGTCTCTCTACGGGGTAAATTTGCCCCCCCCCCCCCCCTTGTGGACCCCACCCTCTCTAGAAGGGAGGCAAGAAGAAATGGTGGAGGGTGGTCTTGCACAGGACACCATTCAAGCTAAGCTCGCCACTGTTCAAATCCTCCGCGGCCCCTGCTATGACGTCAAATCAAGGAGGTAAGCAGAGCTGCGTAAATTTGTTTCAGAACCGCACTAGTACGCAATTGATCGCTTCATGTTGTAAGCGCCGCGGCAGTGTCAGATATCCATGTGTGTCGATTTGCTCGCGTGCCACAAACACACAGTGTAGTGTATGGAAAGCTGCTCTCTGCTAAAAAAATTCCCGCTAACTCAACCAACATTTATGGTAAAAATGACTTCAGTCCCACAAAAACTCAGGGTTATAATTTCTCGTCACGTTTTTTTCCCCTCCGGTCACAGAGTATAAATGTCATAGTTTGAGAGCCAAACTGTACCTTTAATAGAATTGCAACAAAACATTTTTATTTCTATTTTTTCATCCCCGGCAAAGGAATAAGATATATGCCTGTATTGAATCTCATCTTATTAAGAAAAGCTACTCCAAAGCTTTGGGAGCTTGTCAAAAGAAGACGCAAACCCTTTCCCCTCAATGTCCTTCACCTTCCCTGGACAATTTCCAAAGCCATGATAACTTTTTCCTGTACACATGCACCGGAATGTTGTCAAAGCGACACCGACCTATAAAAAGCAGAGCAAGAAGAACAATTTTGTGAATATAGAGTCGAGTGTCATTGTCAAACGCGCCCACGTGGGATTGCATTCTTTGTGCGGCTTCCTGAAAAGTAACTTTGCAGGGGGCATTTTATGGAAATGTTACGCTACTTTTTAAGGGCCCGTGCTCAATAAGTTGGGTCTCTGGACTGCCTGCCTCCTCGTTCCACACCTAAGTAAATCTGTCACTCCACAAAAATGTGTCTGTAAGTGAAGTGTAATTAGGTGGCCTGGGGAAGTGTTGCCTCCACGAGTGAGCATCATGTGCACTCATGTTTGTAGGGATGACTATCACACGCTTTGTCTGCAACCGAATAGGAGTCGACAGCACAAAAAGTCACTCGCTTTGTGACTATTCACCTTTTTTGGGGTGAAATAAAATTCTATGGGGGTGGAGGGGGCAGATTTAGATGTTGAGGAGTAATTCTAGATTACATATGGGCACCATTAGTTTGTTAAGAGACTTTGTGGGCAGCCTGGATATAAATTCATCATATCCAATATTTTGTGCAAAGGAGTTATACAATATCCATAAATAATAGTTATCACAAAAGTGCAACATTAATATTAATATATTACAGCTGAAATGTATTTTAAATTATATCCTTATAAATGCAGTATAGTGCCTTGAGAGATTAATTCATTCCGTGACATCGAAATGAATGGAAATGCCCTTGGCCCATTTCAGCTTCCGCGCAAGAGTGTAATGTCCAAAAAAAAAAAATTAGGAAAAAAGAAGGGAAAAAAAGCACACTATAATAATGCCCTGAGTATAAACACAGTAATTAAATAGACTAAAGAAATCAAAATTTGGCATTTTTGTTTCATCTCAACATGGATACATGTTGTGCTTGCCCCACCTGGAGTTGTATAATATAAATATAATAATCATGACAGTCTCAACTCTTCAGTACAGCAGTAATAATAGTCATTGTTGGCAGAGGAACAATATCTGCCAGTGAGTATCGCCCGTCTACATGTGCTGCCGCACCATTTGCGTTCAAATCTGTTGCGCCAATGCTGCAATGCGTTCGCCTGACTACGGCCTTTCCAAATATGTGACAGCATTAATCTGGTAGACTTCAAACTGAAATCAAAGTGTGATTGCGTTAAATAACTCGTAATCAGCCGTCGCCTTCGTCATCATTTTACATTTAGTTTGACAGTACACTTCAAGCGGGCGAGGGAATCAACAGCTTGAAGCTTCCTTCTTCGAAGAGGCGTTTACCAATCTGCCCAACTGATTTTTAAGCGCAGTGTTCATGTTACAATGGCTCACAATAATATTCAAAATAGATTTTAGGAATAAACTGATGACCCAAATTGTAACTTAATGTTTGTCATTATGGGGATACTTGGAGAGCTATTTCTTGATAGTGGCACTGGCGCCACAAAAGTTTGAAAATGGTTAATTCAGGTGTTTCAACGTAATGAGAAAAGACGCTGGCGGTTCTTTCAAAAGACATCCCTTTACATGTTCTGTTTTAATTCACAGCTCACCCGCCAGTCACATATTATTCAAACATTAATATATAGAAGAAGTATACATCAAAAAGTGTCAGGTTTCACTCGGTCATGCATATTCGATCCGGACTTTACGTGACCGCCGCCGCCCGCCTTATTGCAATCGCGCGCCTTAAATAACCAGCCGATTGATGGATTGATTATGTCCCCTATTTCCACATTGGATACAGTTAAATTTTAATGACCTTTCCCCCCCGCCCCCCCGCACCCTCACTTTTCACTTGTGTTTAGATAATACACTTTATGCAAATGGCGAAATTCTATAAATTTTTGATTTGTCTCGATTTCGCGCGCGGAGATGCTCATTGTGGAATGCAATTACAGTCAAGTGATAGCATTCGCATGCGCGAGCACACGAGCGCGCGCACGCTTACACACACATACACTTAAATGTAGAGAAAAAGTGCACCTATGATCAGTAACAACAAATTAAATACTCTGAGTAAAAATGTTATATTCAATTTCATGAGCAACATGCTGGTGTAACCATCGATAGTGAAGCAATGTTTAAAAAAACAACAACAACAACAACAAAACACTGAAATATTCTCTTTTGTTTGCCCTCCTTCTTCTTGCCGGTCTCTTCTACTTGGTAATGGCCACTGGTAAGTCAAAAGACATCAACTTGACTCTATTAATTACCACCTGATCCTTTCTTCCTGGATAATTAGGTGCCCATTAGTTCTAATCAAGTAGTTGCTTAATTATGGTGGTAATTAGTCTAATGGTGTAGCAAATTGAAGCTTTATCACTTTCAGATACTTAATGTGCTTGGCAGAGTAGTCAAAAGTGTCAAAGCTCGGACATGTAATGTTTCCATGCCAACATCAACAATATTGTGTCGTACTTTCGTTTTTAAAAAAGAAAAAATAATGCAATTGTAGACAATTCCAGGCTAAGCGTAACTTTGCCTTTCATGATATGGCAAACGTTGAGACCAGTGACATTTGAAATGAAACGTGGATGTTTTCTTTGAATAATTTCCACGCAGGTAGTGCCAATCGGTTATGAAATTATAGCTGTTAGCAACGATTAATGGGCACCCAAAGCCCTTTTTAAGGGTGAAACTTTGAAATGTTGGTCTTAGATGCCATGCTCCTTCGACATTCGATGACAAAGGCGGAAAAAAAAAATGCATGTTGAGTGAGCAGCACCCATTAGTCGAGGATACAGATTGGGACTGGTTGCTTGAAGAGTTTGTCCAAGTGCCAGTCTGGGTCTGCCCCAAAATGGCTGTCTGGACATGACTTTCTGTTCACTTTCATATGGGTCCTTGACTTTTTTTTATGCGTCGAACATTGAAGGTAAAGTTGGGGGCCAATTTTTATTTTTAAGTTTCCTTTTTCAGAGTGAATTTTTGGAATTCTCATGATTTTTTTTTAACGTCATGCTATATGCTCACAAGGCAAAAAAGCTTCGCAATTTGTGATTCGATCACAAGAAAAATTCTAATGAAATACCACTAATTGCTGGGACCAATAATAAATAATTAGAATAAATTTGGAAAATATAACGTCATCAAATGTACAATCGAGAAATAACGCCCTTTTCTTTGAAGCAGCTAAAGCAGCGGTTCTTAACCTGGGTTCGATCGAACCCCAAGGGTTCGGGGTGAATCAGTCTCAGGGGTCCGACGGAGCCTCTGGCATGGAGGTTCAGACACACCCGACTCAAGATGTCAATTAGTTATGACACACCCGCTTGGCCATCGCTGGCTTCAGATGATCACATGACATTGCTTGTCCAATCAGTGCTGCGGGAAATTTAGTTCGCTCAGTAGTCACCGTGTGACTGTCGTGATAGTATCCATCCATCCATTTTCCGAACCGCTTGATCCTCACTAGGGTCGCGGGGGGTGCTGGAGCCTATCCCAGCAGTCTTCGGGCAGTAGGCGGGGGACACCCTGAATTGGTTGCCAGCCAATCGCAGGGCACACAGAGACGAACAACCATCCACGCCCACACTCACACCTAGGGACAATTTAGAGTGCCCAACGAGCCTGCCATGCATGTTTTTGGAATGTGGGAGGAAACCGGAGCACCCGGAGAAAACCCACGCAAGCCCGGGGAGAACATGCAAACTCCACACAGGGAGGCCGGAGCTGGGATCGAACCTGGTACCTCTGCACTGTGAAGCCGACGTGCTAACCACTGGACTACCGGGCCGCCCTGTCGTGATAGTACGTCATACAATTTTAAAAACCTATACTTTTGTCATGTAATTTTATTTGCTTTTTTCTGTTTTTCATAAATTTGTTTTGTTCATGTCTTGAATTTGTAAAAAAAAACAACAAAAAAACATTTTTATTTTTCACTCATGAAGGGTTCAGTGAACGTGCATATGAACTGATTGGGTACCGAACCCAATCAGTTCACCTTTAACAAGATGAAGAACCATTGAGCTCAAGCTAAGCTAGTTACGACTAAAATGACAAAGGTTTTTACAGCCGACGCATTAACCTCCTCCTAATGCAGCACAAATGTCAGACTACGCTTTGAGAGCTCTTTTAAAATACAAAGCTGATACAAAAGTATTCATATTTGCGATTATGGGTTGTCCAATGTCCATTGCATCACACAATGGAGACATGACATGCCAAATGTGTGCTTTGGTGCGGTGGTGGTGGGGAGGGTGTGGGAGGGTGGTCATGTCTGAGAGCGATGCTGCGACATGATGACTCAAGGGGAGCACGGAGGCAAGGTGAATGGCTTGTCTTCAAACTGCAATAAATTGGGGCCGGCTTGTCTGTCATCGACGTCCAATTAGCTGCATTTTATTGAGTCTGCCAGAGACGGAGGTTGCTGGCAGGTGAAGAGGGTCCAGTCTGGAAGGTGCCAGCGCTGCTAAAGCACAATTAGACATCCACTACCGTGCCCCCTTTGACACCGTGACTAAACAGGCCAGACAAAACATGATAAAGGCCATACGTACACACACTATGAACGTGGGGTGGGGGGGGGGTTACATTGGATTCAGACACTTTGCCAATACATACATAGACATTCCAAAAGTATTGGAACGGCGAGCCTTTTATTTTTGCTGCAAACTGTAAACATTTGGGATTGGTATTTTCAGATGGTTTTTTCGCACCAACGATGCAACTCAATTTTCTCATACGTTAATTCAGTTTTGCACATTCAAATTATACGAATCCAACCCCACACCCCAAAAAAACCCACAAAAATAATTTGGCTGTCTATAATGATCAACAGCACGGTATTTTATATTTTTTTAAAAGGGACCTATTGTCATTTTTTTAGGCCGATGTCGAAACCTGGCAGAATAAAATACCAATAATCGATTAATCAGCAACTTTTTGGGATCCCTTTACTCCTACAACAATAAAGCTGGTAACATTTCACTGTTTTACAGTACTTTGTCCTTTAACTTTCCAGCAGAATAAAATCGACAAAAATCGGCTGATTTATTTATTTTTTGCCTCTTTTTGGGAGGGAGGTGAATGTTTGAATCATTATCTCATGCTATAATGTGTTATGTGGAAAAAAATATTCGTTGAAAAATAACAGCCTTTTTTAAAAGAGATAATATGGGCCAATAAAATTTAATGGCTGGTTATTTGTTGAGTCTTAATATGAATAAACATCCATCCACCCATCTATTTTCTAGTTTTTACTTTGACCCATTTTGTATACGCACCCCGGACGCCATCGCCGGCAGAACGGGGCACAAAAAAAAAAAAAGACAGAAGTGTGTGCCGCTCCCCCCGCTATCTGACAGCAGCTGAGTGTGAAAAGTGACACACAGGACTTTTCAAATTGGGACCCGGGGAGCTGAAGCATAAAATAACTTCAATCTCGCCGGTTCTCCGAGGAATAGAGCGCAAGTGCAACCAACAACAACTGAACAACAGCAAGGCAGGAGGGGGGTGAAGGTAGGAGTTATTAGAGGATAAAACATGCCTCTCCATCTCTCTCCCTCTCTCCCAGGAAGCTCGAGGATGATCAATGGATTTAGTCAGAGGGATATTCAAGCAGAAAATTGTTGCCTTTTTGCCTTTCTTTGACGTATTTCCAGAATACACAGCCAAGAGCGTCCCCCCCCACCCCCTCCACCACCACCACCACCATCACCCTGGTTGAAAATAACAGCACAAGAGCGGTCTCCACCAGTAATCCTGTAAAAAAAAAAAGAGGGACTGGGGGGGTAGCGTCACTGGGGGATGCTGCAAGTGTGGGAACCGAGTGTTAAAGGACGCGGGGAGACCCGAGATTGAAACTTTGCAGGTATAAAATTGAAGGCAGCCAGCTGAATAGGCATAGTCAAACCAGGGCTATTTTTCAAAAACAGGGGAACCCTCGATGACCTACGGCGAAAGCTAAAACAGCTAATAAAAAAAAGAAGAGGAAGAAGTGCACATGGGACAAAGCCATGCATATACAGTATGATACAATGATTTATTAGCCGTTTCTTTTGAAGCTGCAAAGCATTTGCTACGGAGTGGAAATCTTGAACTTCTCTGCATTGGTAAGAAACACAAGTGATGGCCGAAGTGTGGCCCTTCTTCAATTTGGCACACAACGGATTTGCTTGCATAATTTGTCGCAACAATTTTGCCCGTCTTTTTCCTATTTTTTTTTAACTTTGTGTTTTTATCCCGTTATTTCGGCAGACAATTGGTTTGTGAATTGCAGTTGATTAAAATCAAAAGTAGGCAAGAAGCTAGAACAAATGAGTGAACAATTAATACTAAGAAAAATGTTATACTTCTCTGTTGCCGCCCCCACCCTCTGGAACGCTCTACCACAACACCTCCGCAACTGTACTGACCTACAATCCTTCAAATCATCTCTTAAAACTCACCTGTTCCGCAATGCTTTTAACACCTCTTAATCTCTTTTACCCATTTTTTTTGCCATTTGTTCATCTAAATGTGTTTTTGTAAATTATGTATGCTTGTTTTTAAATGCACATTTTTATCCTGTTTTAAGCTCATGTAAAGCGTCTGAGTATGATGAAAAGCGCTTTCAAATAAAATGTATTATTATTATTATTATTTATACCTCTCTCTCTATATATATATATATATATATTATATATACACACACACACCGCAACATTGTCTTTGATTTTAACCGAAGTGGTTAAATAATTAAAATGGAATAGATTTGTTTTACATTTAGTGGAAAAAAAAAGGTTAATTCAATTAAATTCCCGATAAATCGTAAAAAAAATTACATTTAGTGAGCATTTTATACGTGTTAAATAATTTGAATAAAATTAATTGCATATAATAGTAACAGGGCACCTATTACATTAACATTTATTCATTTGATGAAAGTCATCGATTAATTCTAATACAATGCAATGTCATTTACGTTTGGGGGGTTTTCAAATACGCTTATTTTTTGTGTTTCTTTTTTTACCCCATCAATAAATGGCGTGACTTTTTGTTTTTTTATATAAACCAACTGTGGCCCATCTTGAGCACCAAAGTTTGCTGATCCTGGCATACCAAAGAAGCTCAAGTTGTGGGAACCCCCGCCCCCCCAATCAGGAACTCTGGAGGCCCCCGGTTGCACTGTGCAGATGATAGCAAAAAGCATGTGACGTCCTTGTGCTATTACGGATCGAAAAAGCAACGGGGGTGCAGGGGCTGGAGTCTGCCTCTTTGCTTCTTTACCACATCACTCCTAATTAAGATTTGTTTTAGCACGGGGTAGTTTAGGCACAGTTATTATTTATTTATTGCGGGGAGGGGGCTTTTGTGGATTAATTGCCAGCTAAATCAGCGGTCAGAACGAGACGCAGCGAGAGACTCCCAGGGACTCTAATTCTGCATTGTGTGATTTTTCAGACCCTCCGCGGGGAGTTACGTCTGTACTATTTGTCAGCGGCCATCATCTATTTTGGTTAAGCCTAATTGCATAGTCATTACATTCTCTCTTCACTTTAAATGCATACTTGCGAAACCGAGAGCCGATTTGTCGCAATCAGATTACCTTGGTGCCGCTCCATATTGTGTCTAAGAAAAGCTTGTACGTACTTATTTAATGTAGATGAAAACTGACTCAAATGATTTAATCTCGTTATACTAGAAAGAAAATCTCCTTCAATTACTGCGCTACATCCTTGCCCCACTATATCGCAGGTCATTGTTCGAGCCCCAGCTATATCACACATTAACTGTAAGCGATCATTTGTTCTAGGTTTTTACAGTACAGTGAGCCCCCTACTGTAAAACGTAAGAATCCGACATCGGCCCTAAACGCGGTTTGTAAGTGCATATACACGACACGAGATGGTGCAAAGCTCTTAAAACAGAAGATCATAAAGTATCAAGAATATGCAATTAGCATGCCTGCAATCATGAACCCGTGTTACATAAATGATTGTGTATTCAGTACTGTAGTTAAATTATTCTACACAAATGAAAGACTCATCAAAAGCTAGCATGTCGGCTAAAGAGCATGTTAGCAAAAAAACTGACATGACATCATACCACGAAGAAAAAAAAAGCTCTGGCTAGCCGTATGACTTGTACTCAGACGCGACATGTATATATTGAAATGAGAGCTCAGACTGGCACCCAAAATCCCCATTCCTTAAATCGCGTTGATGGCAGCGAAAGAGTTCCAAATGGATTACAAACTTCACATTCTGATTATGGAAAGGTTTTAGCTTTTTAGTTTAAAATGGCTTACCTTAACAAAATTTCTGGTCAGCTTTTGCACCTTTTGGTGATATGAAGAGTGCATTCCTTGTTGGGGTGGATGTCGCTTGTTAACCTAGTGATATGTCATACATTAGTTGCCATGGGAGCAATAAAAGGAGCAATTACCAACCATGATTTGACCTTTGGCCAGGATGGAACGCAGGACTTACGCTCAGGTAAGCCATGTTAAACTAAAAAGAACAGTGAGATGTGGAAGTTACTCATTTGCTGCCCTGAACACGATTAGTAAATGGGGATTTTGGGTGCCTGTCCGAGCACTATTGCTCTTGGTCTCAGTTCTTGTCAAGTACATTTAGCCCCCTTAAAAACGTAACTCCAAGTCCAATTCAATTCCAGAAGTTTTTTCTTCTCCATGATGCATTTTTTGACTCGTGTGACTTACCCCAAAGCAGTTTATGGTCTGAAAAATACAACACTTATTCTTCAGCTTGTGGATTTCATCCTTGGTCAAAATAAAATCGAGCTCTTATGCGACTTCTCTGTTCGCGTTGGTGAGAAAAATCCTCATTGTACAACATTAGGGGCATTAGTCACGACGGTATCCATGTAATTCCACATCCAACACAACCTTCAAGTGCCTGTGAAAGCCAGTCGACATTGCATAAATACCCTTTGCACAAACAAGACAAAAATACGACAACAGAATAGAATAACAACAACTCAACATCCTTCATTTCCAGCGTGCACACTATCTTGTCAAGGGTGGGGAGGAATTCTTTTTATGGTTTAATTCAACAATACCATTTGCGATTGGGGTTTTGGGCATCTCAAGGGCATTCCTGGTGAAATTACTGAGACTCTGCACCATTTATCACAGCCTGACATGTGTCATGTTCCAGATTCTGGTGCAGAAAGGTTAGAGCCGAAGACAGCCCTCTCTTTGTTGAGCAGCCATCAAAGACAACATCTCACGCACACGCAAACGCGCGCACAGAAAATAGAGAGAGAAGAAAAACAGACGCGAGGATGAGCACTGGAAAGATGGTAGCAAACGGTCACGACATTATCGGATTGGGTCTCGTTTAGAGAACGGTATGTTGTTATTAGGATGTCTCCAAAGCATAAAAACATCAACATGGTTCACTTATCTGAACGCCCAATTATAAAGGGACAAAGAGAATATTTGGGGGGGGATGCGGGTGAGCCATGAAAACAGTTTTGTTGTATTCTTTCAGTCATGTCTTACATAATAGATTTGCCAAAACTAATTGAGTCATCTTCAAAAATTCATTTCAATCATTTGTACCGATTCGATTGTTGATTCATGAAAGGAACCGAGTTAAAGCGGAGCTCACTACATGGCTGCAACCAGCAGAGGCACTGTGGATTCGACTACTTCGTGTTGACTGCAGACAACTTAGTAATATACTATACTGTACTACTACCGGTGTGCTAACAGGAGTTCAGAACATTCAGCGGAGGAGAGCAATGGAGTGCACCAGGTTAGCCACACAAATCGCATCGCTTGACATTGAATTGTGCCATTACATTTGCATGACATTTGGCTGAAGAGTTGAGAAAAATTACCCCCCCTAAAAAAAAAAAAATTCATCGAGGATGGTGTGCCTCAAACATTTGTATTTCTTGTTTTTAAGTTTGACTCAGATTTCACAGTGCAGAATTCCGGCTCCGGCCTCCCTGTGTGGAGTTTGCATGTTCTCCCCGGGCCTGTTTCCTCCCACATTCCAAAAGCATGCATAGCTGATTGGACGCTCTAAATTGTCCCAGCGTGGATGGTTGTTTCTCTGTGTTTTTATATTGTGCCTACTTGGGATAGGCTTGTTTTTAAGTTTGACGTTTAATAGCATGTGTTGTTTCAGAAACAGATCCTACTTGTTGCTGAACCTCACTCTTAGTTTCTAAATATTAGTTAACAATTATTATTATTAATTATTATTATTATGAAAACCTAGTGCATGAGGGAAAAAAAACACGGCAGGCCGGAATCAGAACCAATTTTTTATTATTTTTTTTATAAATGTTAACTAGCATCTCTGATTTTTTTTAAAATTATTTGTTGACCAGTGATCCTTGAAATCCTCATAATTACTTATCTATTCCTAGTCCGAACAGCAAACTTACTTCCTGCTTATGTTCTTTTGACTAAAGAGTATCTTGAAAGTCGGACCAAAGAAAAGAAAAGTACGTGTTGAAAGTGTTTCCAAAATCATAACACTGATACTTGTGCGGGTCATGACCATCGTTCCACTACTATGTTTCATCGCCACCTTCTACCCAGTAAATCCATCCAGACAACAGTATCCGCCTAAAGTTAAACGGTACTGTCCTCGAATACCATCAGAAAATGCCTCCATTAAAGAGGCATGTAAACAGTCATTGTCTAAAGAGTGCATCAGTAACTGCTGACATAGTTAAATGTAACGCGTGAGGAAGGAGGAGGAGGAGGAGGCGGTGTGTATATGTATATAATTAATCAATTCTCCCGCCGCATTATTTATGACTTGATATGATATACTGGTCCTCTTTATAATATCACTGAATGTGCATATTTTCCAAAGGGAGACACTGGAGTAATTATGCAGAATGCCTTTTACCGCCAATGTACAATATTAATTACAGACGTGGTTGTTTATCAATGGCCAAGCGGCATTTAAAAGCTGTTTGGAAGATTGCCACTGTGACCCAGCCGTGTGCCCCCCTTCAGTCGTTGATAATGGCAAACAACAGTGAGAAGTAGCCTTATCCATTTAAATAAAATCGGAGCTAAATCATGGTTAAATCGAAGGATAAACTGGATCATAAGGTGATGATTGCCAAAAAAAGTGAATTTTGTGTTCAGTATGATCATGAAACTTTTGATGCCACGTTTTGCTAACATTAGCTTAGCGCTATTCATCTGTGTATGATAGCCTACTTGCTTCCAACTAGGGCTCATTTGAATAATTTCCCTTGTGGGAGTTTGTCGAAGCTCGAGAATGGACCCAAAGTGGTTGCTTCAAAACAAAATGGCTGACTTTCTCTTCAATTGCATGCATGGGTCCGAGAAACGTTTTCATGTATCTTGTTAGGCTAGACACAGCCACCCAATCCCGCATTGATGAAACTGGACTTGGGTTTCTTTATTCATGTCGAATCCTCAAAATGATCAAAATTTGATGTCACGCTTTGTTCACATTAGATTTTTTTTTTAATTACAATTTAGCATCACCCATGTATCTCGTATTCCTGCTTCAAATTGAACCTCATTTGGGTGAATTCTTTAGCAGCTGTTTGTCAAAGCACAAACCCCGAAATTCGCTTCTAAATGGTTTCTTGAAAATCAAAATGGCTGCCTCCCTGGTCGACTTCCATTATGGTTCCTTGAGCCTTTTTTTTTTTTTGTGCATGCTTTGATGCTAGAAAAGTCCGCCCAATTTTGTATTGCTAGATTAAACTAGTGCATTTTTAATTTTTATTTATTTATTGATTGATTGATTTTGGGGTGGCCCTCTTCAATTTCAGGAATGGGTCCATCAGACCTTCACCCTATGTGCATCCGGTTATTGTTGACCCGTAACGTAGCATTAAATCGGCCTCTCTTCATTTAAGCAGATGTCACACGCGGTTTCTCCCTTGTGATTGACTGATTGTCTTAAAACGTCACTAGTCTCAGACACAGCCTCAACTATTGTTTTTAAATGGGCATGAAAACGAAGCAAACTTAAACATCACAATCGTCGGGGTAGCGTGTCATTAAGTGCACGCAAGAAGGTGAGCAGCTCTATAAAACGCTTTGATGGATTGCGCATACATTTGCAGATGTCCACGTGAACTGCAGTGTGGTGTTTCTGCTCCACGCACTTCAGAGTTTGCAGGACAGAACTCGGAAGAGGAACAGAGTGCCATTTTGACACGGTACCGTGTGTCTTCACTGCCCTCTGCAGGATGGAGACGACCATTATTGCCACTGTCGCTATTAAACTTCGAGTGCACGCACTTAAAATTCAACTGTACTGTATTTATAGAGCACTTTACCCTTGTATACAAAGTGCTGTACATGGAGCAAGTATCATCTATACAATAATAAACAATAAAATTAATAAAAACAGTAGAAAGCACAAAAACAGTCCAATCAAGTACAATGCAGTGAGGTACCTGCCTCAACACGGTCTGTCATTTTACGCCTGAAATGTTTTTGCGCTACTGTACCATAAGCATTTCAGACATTTATTAGTCATTAAAAATACAATATGGTAAATATTGAAAAAAAGACTGCGAAGATGCTGGCATGTAACATCATGAATCAATTTAATTTTACAAATATGGTAGGTTCACATGTCAATAGTCATACACAGTGCATCAATAAATTACAACATGGTGGAATCTTGGATTTGTTTCAGAACCTCAATTTAAGAAGCGTGACCGCAAAAGGAATTCAGAGATCATGTTTTATTTTAGTTAATAGCTAACAAAAAGTCCACATTCACCATCCTAATTAGAATGTTTCAGCGTAAAATAAAGTCGAATCATAGAGAAACGGAGGACAACTGGTTCACACACTGGCCTCAGAGTGCAGGGGTGCAGGGTTCGATTCCGGGCCCGGGCCTTCCTGTGTGGAGTTTGCATGTTCTTCCCGTGCCTGTGTGGATTTTTCTCTGGGAACTCCGGTTTCCTCCCACGTTCCAAAAACATGCATGGCAGGTTGATTGGGCACTCCAAATTGTCCCTAGGAATGATTTTGAGCGGGAATGGTCGTTTGTCCATGTGTGCCCTGCGATTGGCTGGCAACCAGTTCAAGGTGCACTATAATGGTAGACTATTCCATCCAATTTTGCATTGATGGGTGAAATACCGGATTTCTCTTTCAACATCGAAAGTTCCTTTTTCAGGGCGTATCCTCAAAGTCACGCTTCAAACCAAAATGGCTCTCTTCCTCTTCAATTTCAGGAATGGGTCCGAAAGGCTTTTTCATTCAAACTTTGTGAGTTTCCAGGCTCTCGTAATTTGACGCAGAACTAACACAATACTTATGTGTAAATGCTGAAAAAGTGCCATCTGTAAAAGCTACTGCGCCATGTTTAAACTGTTTTGACCCTGTAGGATGTCAACATCTGCATGCTCTGACTCACCATCTTGACTCACCATCTTGACTCACTCCTTCCCTCCCTCGCTCTCTCCTCGCAGTTCAAGCTCCGGTCTCACCGGCCCTCTGTTTGCCTTCTTGTACGCCTCCTCACTGTCTGGGGCATATGAGGTAAACGTGTCTAAGAGTCCTATATTTAGTTATTTAGTTTACTACACGAAGCATACTTGCCAGAGATTCCATCAGACAAATGTGTACCTGCAACTTGCTGTACAGCCAACATCCTCTCTGTTGTCATGATTCAAGACAGCCAATATTTTATTGAAAATGCAAGGGGCTCGATAGGAGTAAAGTCTTTAATTAAGGACTGGCTTGGGAGTGGGAGGAGGAGGAGGGGGTCACTGTTTGGGAATCACTAGTGCACGCGGACAGAGAGAGCAACTGCTGTCACTTCTAATCCCGTCAAACATTTCTTCACTGGCATCACGGCCGTCTTGGACGTTTGTTACGGGAATGGAAGAGTGTAAATCCATTGGGACTCGTCCATTATCACAGCAGCAGTACTAAGATGTTAGCTGCCATATCGAAGTGATTGAGCCCCCACGTCATTACATAGTACATTTTCACGAGCAGAATAAAATCTGATACTTTCCTGAGCTGTCTATCTAGTTTCAAACACCCTTTGCCGGGTCAAAATCAGACACTTGGCAAGAGCATGTTTCATTTGAATGTAAGGCGAACCCTCATTTATCCCGCGATAGCTGTTTTTATGTGCACAATGAAGCTTTCAAAGATGAATCCATTCTCAAACTAATTGGTTTAAGTGGTTCGATGCTTCATCTCACTGTCACAACAAACACCATTTGACATGCTACCCTCCCCCCCTGCAAATAAGTCAAACATTTCTCACCGGCTGCTCACGTGGCCTGTGTCCTTGCCTGACAGAACAAGCGTTTCCAAACATTTGCCACCTTTTAAAAATGGCGCCGAGGTTCGTCACTAAATACGTCCCAACAGAAACATGCACTGAAAGAAACGTTCCTATCTAGGTGATTTCTTGAGAAGATTGAAATGAATCAAAACCTCGAGACGAGCATTCCACAAAAATGGCATATATGAACAGAGACCAACATGCGTCTATGTATGGTATCCGTTACAGGAGGGTGACTGACCTCCCGAATCCATTTCCCCCATTGCAATGTCAAACTGTCACCATTGTAAAACCTTCATTAACTAAATTGTGGAAAATGCACTTTTTAATTGCTTGTATACAATTAGGGGGGTCTCTGGGGTGTTTATCTTGCAAGTATGAAATTTAACATCCAACATTAACAAATTACTTGCCCATGACATGACATTCTCGAAAAATTCAGGAAATTTCACGCGTGTGAACACGCGCAACTATACTATTCATTCATTTTTCATTCAACATTGCCCCCTTCTCCCCCCCCAAAAAATAGATGAATAACATTCTCAACTAAACTTAACTCTACTGTACTTAGAGCGAACTTCTAAACAACCACCACTGTATAGAAAGTGTAGGACAAAAATACATCATACAACAACATTTTGAAAATCTGAGCCCCCTAAAACTACTTTCATCAATTGGGTGGACATGTCGATCCAAACAGGACGCACGAAAAAGTTACCAAGCCTGAAATTAATCCGACAAGTCAAGTCAACTTTATTGTCAAATATGTGAAACATACAGTACAGATTAATTTTGTTTGCTCTCAACCACAGTGACATGTCTACTTCTTCGGAAATAAGTTCCTGTTATGTGGTTATCACATTATGTCGTCTTTGCCATTGTGCCTGTAACCCATATAAGGTAGGTAGAATGACTAAAACTACATTTTGTTTTTGTTCTTTAAAAATGACATTAAAGCAACTTGACTTTTTTGTGGGGCAACAGCATAGTTTAGAATATTCACCGTCTTGACTGTCATGTCTTTCTCTCAATTACATGACAGCAGTTGTGATGTGTCCTCTTGCCACTCGCTTTTGATCTGTCACAATAAACGCGGTCGCTTCCACATTAGGAGAGCAGCCGTGCCAAACAAGCAGTGTGTGGTGTGTTGTGTCCGTGCGCGCCCGCAAAGAAGAGACGCATGGAGGCTTCAACTGCCAAAGCACATAAGATCCACTAATCCGACATGATCTGCGACTTCCCCCCCACCACAACATCATCACATTGGGTGTGGTTATTTAGGACATTGATCTTAAGCGGGCCTGCTGCTCGCTGATTACTCTGCTGGCCAGCTGAGGATGGAGCTGTGAGAACTTTTGTTTTCTCTGCGGGAACCATATTGGAATTAAAAAAAAAAGAAAAACAGTGATCGCGTAATAGAAATATGACACAAGATGACAAAAAGGGAGTTATGTTTTACCATATAAAAAAAATTAAAAAATCTCCAAGGGTCAAGAATTACCGTTCAACACAATTTTTGTCCTGATTTTACGGTTTCTGAAATCAGCCTGTTTTGAGGGGGCTGTCCTAAGGTATTTTTTTCAAAATGCCTGTTTTTGAGATATTTATAAGGGTTAAGTTATATGCATTGATTGCCATTCTTGTTCAATCCAATTACCCTTAAAATACACTTTCCTTTTGAACAGCAAATGTATCAAAAAAGAAAGAAAATACAATTTATATAATGCAGATTTAGTCGAAACAAGTGTCGGGGAGGAACATTAAGACGTCATTTGTCTGATGGGAAGAAGCAAATAGATCTGTAATGATGCCTGAAGTTATGACCCCCACCCCCCCCGCTGCCCCTCCGGCTAACATACCAGTAACCTCTGCCCTCTCCAGTTTAGCCAGCACTGGGGTTAATTCCATGTCCTGAAGCTGAAACAACAGGATCACAGCCACAGCACTAATACTCAATGGACACTGACCTACTTTGTTGGATTAGGTGAAGGGAGGGAAAAAACGGATCCGCTGCCCTAATGCCAGCAATGAAAACGATCTAATGGTCCTAACTGTTTTGTCTAATCTGAGGGCATGCTTGCGTTATTTATTTCTCATTACGGGAATGCAGTTTTTGATGATGGGATTAAATTGCCGCGCTGGCTCCTTTTATGCGTTGACCTCCTGACATAATCACAAAGTTAAAAAAAAAACATCTGGCTGGACACTCCTGTCCCTTGTTTGTGTGTTTCCTTTGTGTGTGCAACGTGATAATGATTACTCATCCACGCTGGGACTTTACGGCAATTTGAACGGCGGTTTTTGTGACTATGCTTTTCAGGGAAAAAAGAGGTCCTGGATTCAAACCAGTAGTTATCCATCCATCCATTTTCCGAACCGCTTCATCCTCACTAGGGTCGCGGGGGGTGCTGGAGCCTATCCCAGCTGTCTTCGGGCAGTAGGCAGGGGACACCCCGAATTGGTTGCCAGCCAATCGCAGGGCACACAGAGACAAACAACCATGGGCGCCCACACTCACACCTAGGGACAATTTAGAGTGCCCAATCAGCCTGCCATGCTGGATTCAAACCAGCCTCCAGTAGTTATTAGTTTTGAATTTTTCATGATAGTTTTTATTTCATTTTGATTTTTGGTTTTTAAACTCAGTTATTTTGATTAGTTTTTAGAGTTTGTGTGTTATTTTTGAACTTTTTGTGGGGCAGGGGGGATTTGTCTTTTTAGTTTAGTTTTTTTTTTTTTTTTTAAAGTATTAGTTTTAGTTGTATTATATAGAGCATATTTGTTGACTGGAAGATTTTAAAAAGAAGTCACAACAAATATGATGTCACAAAGTAAACTACATTTTCCAAACAACATTCCCTCTTCTGTAAGGCCAAACCAAAGTAAGCACATTTAAAATAAACACTGAAAACTGACTAAAAATGTTACTAAGATGAAAACAGTCATTTAAAAAAATATATTTGCAGTGTGTTTTCCTTTTTTTTAAAGCACACTTTCAATTTTACAAAATTCCGCTAACAAAAGTGGTTTTATCAATTTTAATTTCAGCTTTTAAGCTTGTTCAAAACACGGCTGATATATTTTATCTGGGAGTTGCATGCATGTTAGAGTCAGTGAGGACATAAAATTGTCCGTAGACGTGAGCTGTTATTTGTCATGTTCCGAACCGCTTGAGCCTATCCCAGCAGTCTTGAGGCGGGGGACATGAAAGCCAATTCCACGCCCACACTCACACTCACACCGTAGAGTCCAACGCCTGCCAGCTGGAATTATGCAAACTTGTCGAACCCGGTACCTCTGCACTGTGAAGCCTACGTGCTAACCACTGGACTCCCACTATTCCATTGCTTCTCAATTATTGTGTGTTACACTCCCCCAGGAAGAAAAAAAAGGCCCATCAACTCTCTGCCACGACTACAAATAGTATAATTTTTTTAATTAAAATATCACAATTACACCTCTGCATAACATTGTATTTTTATTAACGTTAAAGCAAAAAAAAAAATAATATTGCATTTGTTATACTCCTTGCCCTCACTCTGACAATAAGAGTGCCACTGCCACCTACTGTGGTGGATGTGCAAATACATTTGAATTCTAATAAAAAATAAATCAATCAATCAATCAAATCATGTTCCCTGGGGTCATCAATGCCCCCACCCCCCAGTATCGCACCATGACCCCCCCCCCCCCTGGGGCTGCCCCACTATTTGAGAAGGGCTGCACTCTGCCCAACACAAACCCAAAGTCACTCAGTGGTGCCGCCTGGAAAGTTGGAAAAGCAAACAAATTCAATTCAAATTTCAGCTTTGCTAAGCAGTCCAGGATGTATCCCCCCGTTTGCTCATCAAAAGCTATCTGGGATAGACTCCAGCTAACCCTAATGAGAACAAGCGTGATAGAAAATGGATGGACGGATGCCTCCGCATTGTTTCTCATTGGCTACGTTGCGCTTTTGGAAGGAAACCAACAAAAACGTCATTGGAGGCCTGCCGCAAACCACTTGGTGACAAGCTGTTTCCTCCTTATGCAAATTCATCAAAGTGATGCGCGAGCGCCGGCGGCTGGCGCGCAACAATCAAAATCTATTTTTCTGCTCCATTACATCACCACCAGGGGGCACTTGATTCCTGGAGCGTGCAAGTGTTTGTGTTTGACAAATTGCCACAGTGGTAACGTGTACTCAACAGAGGGAAGGAGGCTTTAACACTCAGGCTTCGATGACCCACGTCTGATTTTATATGCGTGTCATCTGCTCCATGGAGACAGCCTGCATGTGACCATGAACGACATGCTTCACTGATAGGGAGTCCATGTTGCCATTAAATACAGCTACAGGCATCTCACAAATCATCAATTATGAGATAAACAAGTCCCATAATGGTACATTTAAATAATTTCCTTTTAAGTCATGAAATGTACTCAATGAATTGTCGAAATAACCATTAGATTCATGGAATTATCATTTGTTGCAGACCTACAAATCAAATAATTGTTCCTTGTCCCCAACCCCAACTTAGAGACATAAGTAAAAACAATGCCGAATATTGTTTCGGACTCACCTGCTTTATTGTGCAGATGAAAAACGCTTTTTGCATTCACTGTGGAATTTTCTGAGTTGCAATGACATGCATGTAGGATGCTTCTCTGTATGTTGCTGTACTTAACAGGTCTATAAATGGCATTGCATGAATGTAAAAAGTAACCCAAGTGGTGCGATACTGGGGGGTGACTGCCATCAAAACGTTTTATTTTATTTTTTTTTTACCCCTCATAAACATTCTCATAACAATGGAACAAATTTTGCCATAAAATGCGTCTATATTTAAAGGTCCGTATACTTTTTAAGTTCAAAGAGTCAATCCAGGGGTTGAAGCACC
Organism: Hippocampus abdominalis; assembly: GCA_018466805.1. Lineage (NCBI taxonomy): Eukaryota > Metazoa > Chordata > Actinopteri > Syngnathiformes > Syngnathidae > Hippocampus > Hippocampus abdominalis. Next base: position 6,490,731 of record CM031697.1, on the reverse strand, counting down.
GTATTAATTATTTGCCGGGAGGGGGGTTTTAAAAAAAAAAAAAAGCCACGACGCATCTTTTAACGTCTGCAGCCACTGCCGAGTGTGGAGCCTACAAATGTCACGTCCTCTCAGCGTCAAAAGTAATTGGTCAAGCTGCACAGGCACGCCGCGGCGGGCGGTAACGAGGCGCTTTGCCGCCGTAACAGACTCAAACGACGCACTCTGCCGCCTGTCGCCTGAGTTAATAGACATTGCGCGAGTCCACAACACACTCCAAGTGTCTAAACATATTACACTAAAATGATTCAATACTACTTGGGTTTTTTTAAACCCCACCCGACTGCCCAACACCTGTCAGCCATATTGTTCTCATGCTAACCGATTGTTTATGCAGTGTAGAATCAAGGCACAATTTTACGTTACAAACATCACACGGTACACCATCATGTCACAGGAAGTACAGTATAGCTTTTTTACCATGACGTCACACTTACTTAATGCTACGAAACAAATAAACTTGACTTACTTTGACATTATTGTTTGTGTGTTGTTTTTGTAATGTTATGTAGCGTGTGTGCATGCATGGGTTCATCGCAATTCCACATTTTTTTAAAAATGAGTAAATGAATATTGGCCGCAGGCACGGTTGACACAAGTTTCCTGCCCAAAGTTTTCCATTTAAAAAGCGGACTTTTTCTAATCAACTGAACACTGTTCTTGAGCCTGTGGCCTGAACACAACAAAATGGCCGCCTGTGGCACAAGTGGTGCTTGAAATTCGATCATCGTCAGGCAGAAGTACCCGTACCACTTTTAGCATGTCGGCTGCCCCTAGTGGCATACGATGTCACTGAATTAAATGTTCATGAAATGCGTAAATGTGACTTCGATTTTTTGAATCCAGTCGGCTGCAGTACATTTGTTAATTAAGCTCAGTTTTATTCAAATTTGAAATACAATCCATTTTTTTTTTAACATTTATTTAGGTACCATTTTAATTTAATATGTTATTTTGAATAAAATTGTTATTTGCTGAATGGTTTAGTCCTGATGACACTAAAAAAATGCGAACGGAATACAAAACCAGAACGGCTCTGAGGTCTGCGGCCTCGGGTCTGTTACTTGAGCTCAGAGTGCAATGCAAACATGGTGAAGCGGCATTTAGCTGTTATGCTGCACGTAAATGGAATAAGATGCCAACAGAAGTGAAATCAGACTTAAGCATAATTTAAAAAAAAATTCCAGGTTAAGACTGACTAAGGTCTTCCAAAGCATTTTTTAAATAATGTTCTCCAAAATGATGTTCTTGCACTGTATGTTCTGTTGATAAATTTAGTAAGCGACTTTTCATACTTTATTTTGCCTTTGAACGTCTTTAACTCTTTTGTTTGTAAATGCTTTCAAATGATGGAATTTTAATTTTGCAAAGCACATTGAGTTACCTGTTGTATGAAATGCACAATATAAACAAAGCCTCTCCTTAACCCGTTTACTTCTTTATATTTAAGTGTGCTGTTGACATTAAAACGCGGTAATCTTACAGTGGCTTATAATAGAATTAAATTAAACCTCTTCCTCGTTTATGTGCTGAAATTTAACGTCGTCATTCATTTTTGGGAGGTGGCACGTGGTGGGAAAAAATATATTTATACATAAAATGGGAACCACTGGCCTATGCTATGAAGTCACTTCTCAAGCCAAAGAATCCGCTTATGTATATTCATAGATTTTTTTTTTTTTCCAAGGGAGCTGAGGAGTGACATTGAAGTGGAAAGGCCATTAGGGGAGACACAAGGAGGCTGGGGGATGGGAGTGTGCACTGGACTCGGAGTGCGGTGCCTGGAGGGCTGCAATGAAGAGGGTGACAACAAGGGAAGCAGCTGATGTGCTCCAAGTGGCCCTTCGCCACTTTTCTCGCTGCGTGCGTCTCCGTACCCGCCAGAGATCACATGTCACCTCTCATGAGTAGCGCTTCATGTGAGTCCGCACATGTGCTTTGATTCCAGGGTCAGCAGCAACGGTGTTTTAAAAAACATGACCCAATGCATGTGCTTACAGAGGTATGGATGTTGTTTTAAGCTGGGATGCAAGAAACTTGATATTCAAGGGGTAGAAATATGCGCTTCGGATAGGAATGAGAAATAATCAATCTGGAGGGTCAAAATGTCAAGATCAAAAGGCCGACACACTCCTGGAGGGCTTTTAATGAGAAGAATCAACTACGATGTTTCAATTACACAGAATGGGAAAGAAATCATCTACAAAATTACAATGTTTAAAATCAAATTAAAGAAAAAATCAAATTCAAATGTTTTAAATTAATTACGAACAACTACCATTTTATTTAAAAATGTAATTTAAGGCAATATGTTTAAATTCAAACAAAAAAATAAATGTAATAATTCAATTAAATTACAAATTGATGTCGTATTCAAGTAAGAATATGTTACAATTGCAAAAAAAGAATTACAATTTGTGCCCTGCAACGGACTGGCGACCATTTCAGAGTGTAGTCTGCCTTTCGCCCGAAGTCAGCTGGGGTGGGCTCCAGCAGGCTCCCCCCGCAGCCCTGTTCAGGATAAGCAGTGTTGAAAATGGATGGATGGATAATTACAATTTATATTAAAATTCAAATATAACGATATTTTGTAAAAAAAAAAAAAATAAATAAGTGTCAAAAATGTTGATAAATGGCCGCCCCTGAGATGGATAAAAACAGACACATTTTGATTAATTCACATTCCACAAACTAGCGGAGCCGCATAGAGCATATTGTCAAGACCATTTTTGACTAGAGTTCCCCTTTAAAAACAAATAATTTGGAAAAAAAAATTCTCGACTGACTGCATAAACAATGTCTAAAGTAACATTTTCTTGGCTGACTAAAAAATAAACGTTCATGAGTTTCCACATAGAAAATCCACTCTCACCTTCACTGACAAATGACAAAAATCTACTGAAATTATGTGAAGGTTTCAAAAAAAATGCTCATCAAAAATAGCGTTCCGAACTGTAAAAAAAAAAAGATTGCAATTACAATTATAACAATTATAATAATTGTACATTGCAAGAGTGGCTCTGCAGTTTGACTGCTCAAATCAGCTCTGCTCTACAAGAAAGACGTGGGAAAATGTCGCACTCTCGTCAGTAGCTAAGTAGGTCAAAGGACTGTACGTGACCCAGACGCGGGTGTCGCCCCTGCGGGTCATGGGCCAGTCAGGCATGAGGTGCCAAGTGAGCGCCTCCGATTTGACTCCCAGTAAGGTGGCCGGTCTGCCTGGCTGGCCTTCAGCCCCTCAGGTGACCCACAACCAACTCCCACCCCCACTGCCGGGTGTGATCTCTGACATGAGGGAATCACAGCCACAAAGTCTGCTTCACTTTGGTTTGGTTTCTCTCATTTTAACTCAACTTATTGCCACGTTTTTGTTTTTATTTTTTTAAATTCTAGTAATGTAATCACGGATTGCTGTACAGCTGTACATGTAAGTGATTCAAATATAGCACTTTTGGGACTGTTTTGTAAGGTTGATCTCATGCATTTTAAGATCAAAACAAAATGTGGCTGGCTAAACCTTTTGCTAAAACTATTCCAAGACAAAATATCCATTTGAAATTCATCAAATTCAGAAGTGTTAAAGTTTTTTTTTAAATGGTATGTATGTATATACATATACAGTATATATATATATACCGGTATATCCATCCATCCATCCATTTTCCGAACCGCTTCATCCTCACTAGGGTCGCGGGGGGTGCTGGAGCCTATCCCAGCAGTCTTCGGGCAGTAGGCGGGGGACACCCTGAATTGGTTGCCAACCAATCGCAGGGCACACAGAGACGAACAATCATCCACGCTCACACTCATACCTAGGGACAATTTAGAGTGCCCAACGAGCCTGCCATGCATGTCTTTGGAATGTGGGAGGAAACCGGAGCACCCGGAGAAAACCCACGCAAGCCCGGGGAGAACATGCAAACTCCACACAGGGAGGCCGGAGCTGGGATCGAACCCGGTACCTCTGCACTGTGAAGCCGACGTGCTAACCACTGGACTACCGGGCCGCCCCTTATTTATTTATTTAAATGTTAATGACAATTTCATGATTTTTTTTTTATGATTCTAAGAATTTTCTTATGGGTCATATATGAGAATACATGAGTTTCACTTTTGAACTGAGCTACTGAAATCAAGTTTTTGACCATATTCTCTTTTTTTTTTAACTGCACCTGTAGAAAAGTGTCTTGAACAGCAGCGCACAATACAGTAAGATAAGCAGAAATGAAGGTTGAACTATGCTACGCCAACGAGAACAAAAAAATGTCATCCTATTACATTTGCTGTCTGTAAACAGTACTGTATACAATACGATATTCCACTCCTTGAAATGCTTACATATCACTTTGTTTATTTTTGTTGCCTTTCCTTGAAATCGCCTGATCCCCGCTCACCTCCAGTCACACCTCGTTGGAGTGTGAACGTTTTTAACCCGTCTTTCAACTTTCCGGAACTATTGTCAAAATATTTGGCCCATTGTGTTCTGTTCTTGGGAGTCACAAAAGCAATTCAGCGCCAATAGCCCTGAACCTTCTGATTGACAGTGCTCCCCCTCGTCCCCCCCACACACACACAAAACAACAACAACAATTGCAAAAGGCTCCATTGTTGGGGCCTCCTGCAGTGACAGAAAATATTTGTCAGGGTTTGCCCATCAAGGACGTGATTTGTAAAAGCTGTTGCACGAAAATGGGAGAAAAAACATCAACAACGTCGCGTAGAAGGAAGGCAATCTCTTGGCAACATCCCACTATATTGAGGGTGGGGGTTTTTTTTTTGGTATATGTGTGTGTGTGCGTGTGTATGTGTGTGAGAATTCCTTTTTATTAGTTGCAGTTTTTACAGTCCCCAGCGTTCTAAACACTTTCAATAAACTATCTAACTATGTTTAGGAACATTTTTTGAATATATATCCAACTTGATTTATGAAATATCCATGACATTAAATTATCCTAATTCGTTTCAACCTCTCTAAAAATTCCCTTATTTAGTTATTTAGTTAATTATGAATAACTCCAATTGTTTACGTACGCAGCACATTGGTATCATAAGAGCTTTATTTCATCATCTTGGCTTCAGACTTTTTCGTTTTTTAAACAATACATATTTTAATTTTTGGTTTGTATTTTTAGCTCTCATTATGTGTGATGGCTGAAATAAAATAAAATGTCTTTAATTTTTTGACTACACTTTTTTTTTCTTTTAAATGATACGACAATCATTTAATGGCAAATTATTCTGTGGATCCCAAGCGACAACATCGCTGACCCTTGGGAGTCCCTCGACCCAGGTTTGGGAACCACCGACTTAGCGTTAGCGTATCACAGTCGACCAATATCGTCATCTAGATGACCGCCTCAATAGGAGAACAGGAAGAGGGCAGTTTGGGGTTTTTTAGAAGGGGGGCGGGGGGGGCGCAACAGCAACGAGGGATTTGTCAGTCATCCCAGTATTTAATAATCCCTGGCTCGGCCTTTTTTTTTCTCTCTCTCTCCCTTTTGCTGTTTGTGTGTATATTAACCTGTGGTTGAACCCTCTTTAGTGGCAACCTTTCGCCACAAAGTTCAGTGAACATTCAGCACAGAAGCAGCGAGCATGTCATCTCGCATCTATTTGCCCATGGGGGAAGACAGCAGCATCCAGTCAGTGTGTGTTTGTGGCTCGCTCTCTCTCTCTCTCTCTCTCTCTCTCTCACACACACACACACACACACATACACACACACACACACACACACACACACACACACACACACACACACACACACAGTTAGGTGAGCTTCGGTAGGGGGGGGGGGTACGTACACATTCACCACACACTGATGGTGCATGTAAGTGAGATGATTACATAGAGTGCCCCGGTGTTGACCTCGGCTTTTTCACTCATGCCTAATGATCTCATCACACTACGCACCGCATCACTCTCACCCCCTCAGAGCTCTGCAGAGGGATGAGCGCATACCGTTTAGGTGTGTAATTATTTCGCTTCTCAGTGCTGCCATCTTCGTGTGGACAGATGGCCCCGCACACTTCGAATACAAGGCGGGCAATTTCAAAAGTGCGGCTTTAAAGTCTCGTCGTTCCATTTGGTTCCACAAGAGGCGATGAAAAGAAATGAAATGTCTTTGATTCCTTTCATTCATTCCAGCCGCTAGCCCCCTCACCCCCCAAAATTATTATTTTTTTTTTGTTACATGTTAAGAAAGAAAAATGGCACCTTTAAAAAGAATGTAAAGATATCAACTGCTTTTGCAGCTACTGTACATACTGTAATATTTCTGTGGTGTATATGTGTCTTTAAGGGGCGTGGCATAGTGAGTGACATTTGAAGCTGAAGTTACGTTTACTTTGCATGTGACTATCTGGGCGTGAGTTGAGATCCGAAGCAGTTCCTTCTGTATTTGTGTGTTCGACTGTTGTCTGAAAGTGTATCAGCTCTCCTTGCCCATTAGCAAAGGCATTAGACAGGCCTTTAATTGCTCCGGTTTTCTTTTCCCCAACTCATTTGAGCATTGGACATATCTGAAGCCCACTCAAATTTTGTTTCGCAACACAAATATAGAATGTTAAAGACAACACACACATACACACGCACACACACAGACGCACACACAAAATCGAACTTGTTAAGACACACTGTAAATGAATTTGAACACAACAATCAATTGCGAGCATAAAACTACTGTACATATTGTTGTGTCTTTTTTTGTGCATGTGCCTTTAAGAGGCGGGGCCTACTGGAGTAATTTGTAACATCTGCATGTCAGAAGTGTGGCAGACAGCATCTCTCAAGGGAATGTTTTTATGTGTTTTACTGTGTCCAGACATTCAATAGCAGCTGAATATTGCATGGACAACTGTGGCTCTCCTTTCCCATATGCAAGGGCATTACAGTAAAGGAAAATACTGTTCAAACTCATTTAAAATGATGCACTGCATATAAATTCTGTTGACCACATGACCAGAACACATCTAATTTTGAACTCATTTTACATCATTGCCTTTAAAATGGCTTACAAATGATTGAATATACGAGACATGGTTTTGGCGGCATTGTGCATTCCAAAAAGCGCACAAAAAAGAGAATAGAAATAGACAGAGACAGGGAAAAGTAAATGGGTACATTTGTGGATGGAAAATAGTAAATATGTGGGGGATTACTGTATTCTGAAATGCGCTTCAGTGAACGCCGGCACATCGGAATAATTTTGCTCACTCGATATGTGATGCATTGAGGGTTACACAAAACCTTTGAATGCAGTGATTGTGCAACAAAAAAAGTACACCAAACACAGAGACATTTTTACACTTTGGGGAAAGGGGCAATTAAAAAAGGTCAAAAGAGTGTTTTTCTTTTCCTTTTTTTTTTTGTAGAATCCCATAAACGGCACGTTCTGTTTTTATAATCCATCGTCAAAGGATTAACAGGTTAATTAAGAATGGAATTATCTCACGTTCATTAATCTCTCCAAATTACAGGCCCTTGGCAATTTTCACTTCCTATACCGTCGTTTTCTCTATGGTGAGGTACTGTAGGCAAAGTATTCTATTTAATTTCATCTAAATGCCATATGGTTCAACTAAAACGTTGCCTCAAACATCTGTCAATCTTTTGAGGGGTTCGGGGCTCATTTTCATCTTTATAAAATCCATTTCGCCGTCCTCTCTTTATCCATGCCACCCCATTTTCGTCAAATGCTGAACCTGAAGAAACCGGAACACCTCCCCTGCCCCTCCAAGCGAATACTTTTGAGTATTTCTCAACGCGATCGTATTCGAGCCGCCTGTTTCTCACACTTTATGTCCAGAGGCACGCTCACATTAGCACCCCGCCGACCGCTCGCTGAGTTACTCTCTTTGACTCTCTCAGTTTATAAGATCAACATTAAGATTCATGAGCAGGCTGTAGCGGTTTAGACGCTGTTAACGCGTTCTCACTCATCCCCAGGGAGTCATTACAAGCACTTGTACCACCACAGGTACAAATAGTGTCGCATCCTGATTTAAAAAAAAAATAATAAAAAAAAGGACCCGGTAATGTTAGTGTAGACATAGTGCAGAGGTAATGGGCTATATCAAAACGAGTCACACCATTAGATCGTCAGATGTTCGGTATTCTACGTGCAGCTGTTACACCGTTCAGTCACATGAAAAAAAAAATGAAGGTGCGTGCTATCGCAATGAGGAATCAATGTTTCAGCCAAGGAAATACAAGATGGAGTTGGACACGCGTTTGTTTTCAGGAAAAAATAACCATTTTGCGCTTTTCGTTTGGATTTTGACGAGGGTTTTTTTGTTGTTGTTTTTTTTTTTGCATAACTCATCACTGACATATATTTCCGCATCCCAGAACGGTGGTTGGGGACCACTGAAATTGTACCAAACGTCCGCTACTGATAAATATGGACAAATATAATAATAATAATACTAAGCGCCTTTGACACTTTACAATAAATATGCGACCCGCTGTCCAAATTGGTACACCATTTTTCATGGTTAGATAACTATTTTGAATGTCGATATGTTGAATGATAGAAAGGCCAAGGATCTTATTTTTTTAGGCGGTCAGGTTTTTCGTGGGATTTGACAACAGGCAAAAGCAAGGCACTTATATACACAGAGCAACTCAATGTGTTTCACACAACTTAAACCATACCAGCTAAAAACATTTACACACAAAAGCTCAAGACATTTAAAGGCAAAACAAAGAGAATAAAAAGATATCTTAAAAATTATTACAAGAGCATACATCAACTATATTTAAATGTATTTACAAAAAATGTAAAAGCAAAAATTAGTATTTTTCTAAAATTAGTGACAGTGAAATTGATTGTAAATGCTTAAAAGACCATCAAAGCTATGGTAAAAAGTAGTTTTTAATCTGGATTTAAACACATTTACATTTGGGGCTGACTTCACTTCTGTTGGCAGCTTATTCCACTAGCGTGCAGCATAACACTTAATTGCCACTGCACCGTGTTTGCTTTGAAACCGAGGCTCCACTAATTGACCCGAGTCCACAGTTCTCAGAGCCCTACTGGATTTATACTCCATCGGCATTTCTTTCACGCTAATATTTATCGACCAGTAGCAGAATTTTAAAATCAATTTTTATCCACTGTAATGCCCTCGTGGATGGGAAAGGAGAGCCACGACCGTGATGCACTCTTCAACACCGGAACAGCTGTAAAGCACACAAACATAGTAACTGCTGTCAGCCACAGCTCCCACTCAGACACAGACGCGCAGATTTGGCGATGTCACAAACGACCCTATAGGGTCCCGCCTCTTAAAGGCACATGAACCCACATTTTATGCTGACAATTTGTTTTTGGGTTTTTTCTTGCGTGTTTTGTATTTGAAGCACGTGGAAGGGTTAAAACATATTTTATATGGCCTCTCTATATCGCAGATTTTCAGCTATCACGGGGTGGTCTGGAATGTATCCCCCGCGATAAACAGCGTCACTGTATTTCAAAAACATAACAGCATAGTGAATTATTCTGCTATGAATAATATCAGAGTAAAATGTTCGCACCCCCGTGACGACTTTCTAGCGCAAATCAGCCGTAGCAAATGAATTCAATCTTGAGCTACTTAGTGTCAGTAATAAATTAAATGTTTGGACTACCTCGAGCCGTGAGCTTGCGAACTGGTGAGTTTGTAAAAACAAATCAGAAACGGTCACTGTGAAAAGCCCCAGGGTGATGTTGCATGTGCGAATGGTGGTTTTGCACCCCCCCCCCCTACTCCCCCTCTCCTGCGCCACGTACGTTTCTGATGAAGGGTTAAGTGGGGCTAGTGCAGGTTTGTTTGGCTCCATAATGCTTGCCTTAGTCAGCGGCAGCAGCAACAATGTGTCTTGAAAGTCGGCTTATAAAAGTTTGATGAAACTCCGGGAGCTTAAGTGATCTTCTCCAGCCCTGTGCTAGCCCCGCGGCAAGAAGGATGTCTGCTTATATTAATTTCATGGAGTTTAAGAGGTCACCAAACTCATTTGGAGAGTCTTACTCATTTATGAACTCTGCAACCTCTCTGTTCTGCGACGCTCCGAGCCACGGGCCCTAAAACGCTTGAATTTACAAGGAATACCAGCTGAAAAAATAGAAAGTGTGGTGTGTTTGGAGTTTCAAGTAAAAGGGAATGAACAAAAATGCACTTTGCAATGACAATTACCGGACTTTCAATGAAGAGTAAGGCACAATTTTATCTTCTTATCCAAAATTGAGTAGGTGCACCCAGGGAGGGAGACTTTCAGATAAAGGCTTTGGGTGGAAAATTGGTTTATCCAATATTCACCAGCTTTGCAATAAGACAATGGACTTCTCAGAATGCAGCTTAGCTCCGTAGCACAGAAGCCCCGAGAGTGAAACCGAGTAAATGAGCTCACTCGCCGGTCTTCACTCACGGAGAGGCCGTGGCAACAATGGAACGTGGGGTAATTGGACATTCCTTTCAATTAAAAATGAATCTGAGGTACTCAAACAGGAAGTGGTTGTGGCTCAGCTTGAAGGTTAATCTGATGATAGCGTCTCCGCTGGACTTGCACCCCCCCCCCCCCCCCGACTAGCCTGGCAGCCACTCAGCAGCCAGCTTGACGACCCACTCGAATCCTTTGAAAGCCCACTTTGTGACTGTCTTACACGCACAGCCCATCTCATGCTTGAAGCCATTGCGGTCTCACCGGTGGGAGTAAAAGCACAGTTGCTTGTATCATAAAACACTTTGGTACAAGTCAAGATATTTATTAAACTCATTTATAAAACTCATGAAGAAAAAGTTAAAAAAGTGCAGACTGATTTTTTTGCAAAGCAAGCCTCATCAAAACATATTGAATAGCAAAACTGCTACTTACGCCACGACAGCTAGCTAGCAACGAGCTTCGTCTGGCTACTAAAGTGCTTAAAACAAGTGGTGGAGTTACTCCTAAATCAATTATCATCAGCTCTGTGGTGGCAAATTAGTTGCATTTCTGAGTGTTATTCTCACGATAGGATAATGAGAAAAGATGGAGAAGTCATGCTAATTGCTAAGCTAACCTAAGATCGACACAGGTCATGCATGTTAACACAGGAATTAACTGCTTGGGTGATCGATTACACTTTTCACAGAAATCTGGCTGGAACCGCATTAAAGCGGAGAATATTTAACTTTCAACAATAGAATAAATTAATGTCTGGACTTCGGAGAAAAAGTAAAACTCGCTAAACCAGAACCGGACATGTATTAACTTCCGTTACAGTGGACTTTACGTCAGCAAGGAGTGATCGCCTATCAGGTTACAACTATATTAAAAAAGAATACAAATATTTGTAAAATCAGCAATGTTATTTGTTTGTTTCCGCGATAGAGTCCTGATTTTTTTTACTTTTTTGCATAAAAATGTTCTTTTGTGGTCTGAAAAATACGATCTATACCAGCAGACCAACATCAACACAGGTCCCAGTTTGGTTCACCTCGATCAAAACGTGTTTTGAACAGTGTTAAAATTGCAGGCATTCATTTATCAATTTCAAATAAGTTTCACAAGCTTTATAAGTTTGTTACATTTAATTTCCTGCAGGATTAGAAGACTCAAGTTGGCGCATATTCAATTGGCAAGAACAAAACCAAAAGGATTGATGCACTTTTTCATGAAGACAAGCCTTTATTTAGCCCCCTTTCTTGTTCCTCTTCCCACTGAACCAAGATCGGTCTGCACTTTTCCCCGGAGAACACAATAATGTCACATCCGCATGTGGCAAGACGATATTTCACATCCAAACCAAAAGCTATTAGGGATGACTACTTACCATAGACAAGCTACTGTATGTCCTTCAAAAGACAACCTTCACATTCACCCACGCGCTCGCCCACCCCTCCCCAATCTCTCACACACACACAAAGTATATTGTTTGAGTGATTTTTCATCCACTTGCACATATGAAGGAGTTGTCCTCGCATTCTTAACAAGTGTGGGACTACAATGTGTGTGGAGCTGAGCACAACCTCATGACCAGTATCTTTGATTTCTCCTTTAAACAAGTGACTGGCTGTACCAAAAACGTACTTTTACATACAATGCCGTGGTGACTGAACTATCATCACCCGAGTCTTCCGCAAAGCTGATGAGACTTCAGCTGAAGAAAAGGTTCAACAAGTTGTTTTTTGTGGGGCCGAGGTGGGGTTGCGATGCCACCTTAGAAGGGCACCATAGGACTGGGAATTGGGAGTACATGCATTTGGTACCTGGGTCAACAGTGGGGACTGACTTCATCCACCTCTTAGCACAACAACTATTACTTTGCAATATAGAGTCCATCAATGCAGCATTGCCCCCCCCCCAGAAAAATGTATATATATATCATATATATATATATATATATATATATATATATATATATATATATATATATATATATATATATATAATGTATATATATATGTATATATATATTTTTTTGTTTGTTTTTTTTGTTTAATTATTATTTTTGGGGGGGGGGGCAATGCTGTATTGATGGACTCTATATTGCAGAAAATATATATATATATAAAATATATAAAATATATATATACTGTATATATGTATATATGTATATATATATATATATATATATATATATACAGTATATATATATTTTTCTCTGCAATATAGAGTCCATCAATACAGCATTGCCCCCCCAAAAAATATATATATATTATATTATACATATATATATTTTTTTTTTTTTGTATTTTTATTTTATTTTATTTTTTTTGTTTTTTGTTTTGTTTTTCAGCTGAAAAGTGCAACTGCAACTGTGGCTCTCCACATGCGAGCGGATTTCAGCAACCAAGTATCCTGTAAAAACACAATGAAGGGCTGTTGACATGCACCCCCCCCCCCCTAAAATGAGCTATCTGTTTAAACAAAACGGCGTTATCAGTGGGTGCTGTATCTGCTTTGACTCCCAATTCACCAAACTACTGTAGTACTAAACACAGCATCAAAACCTCATCGGAAATGTAAGCTGAAATGTTTGAAGATGTTTCTACTGTGAGTGTTTGAAATGCTATTCAAGTATTTTGGGGATCATAGTTTGTGGTGTCCTAGTAAATTATATTAAAACTCTTAATATTATCAGCATTTTTAGGGAAGGGTCAACAATTTGCAGATATGCACTATTCGCCATATGCCCGCTGTAATAATTCCATTCGCAGGACTGCATCACAATTCAAAGCAGCTTCCCAAAAGTGAGTTGAACTGCATTATGTTGACATGAAATATCAGCAGTATACCCTATAAAAAAAACAATGCGACGCACATTTCCACCGTTAACATTTGTCATGTTAACATCGGTATGCATCAGTGTTTGCGGCACTAAAGAACACAGGCCGTTTGATTTATATTCTCTCCAATTCTTTTGAACTACAAGAAGAGAACTCTCCACCTTGACCGCTCTATTACAGTAAGAAGCCAAAGTTATCAATCGAGGTGCCGAGAGCACGGGGAGTCTTTTTCAAAAGGCATGTTTTGCTTTGCGGCCTAATCGATCATACCCGACGGCGGAGAGAGAGTCCGAGCAGGAGTGAGATGTTGCTTCAAACTGTATAGCTTTGACTGATTATGCTTTTTCTCTTAAGCTATTCATAGAAGATAGATTCATCATTCCAATTTGTCAAGCGAGTGAAGATTTCGATTAATTATGTGCAGGGAGTGGGGGGTGGGGGAGAAATACTGTGGGTCTATTAGGCTTCTCCTGTCAGCTCTAGTCTCGGGCCCCATTTACCGGACTCAAAATAAAGAGGTATCAGAGAGGTGCTTGGATACAGCCAGTAATTAATTTGATGAATGCCTCGGCGGCACAAATAGTGGCAGCCGTGCATCTTTTCATCACACACACCAGCAGCGGTCTCTGTGCTTGGTGCTAATTTGAAGGTGGTGGGGGGGGAGGGGGCAGAAACGTTCATCTGGATAGTGGATGCGCTTGTGTCTGGCACTATTCTTCAACCAATATAGTTGCAGCCTCCTGCTGTCCATGCAGTGTGTATGTGTTTGGGGGGGGGGGGGGGGAGCTTGGGGGCTTTATATATTCTGTCAACTCTGTCCTTGCGCCTGCACTGGCTGCTCCACATCGTGGTTGTTTGTTGACTTTACGCCCTAAACTTAATAATAAGGGGACACCTGGATTAATGGAAGGTACGTCAGATCATTTCCATGAAAAATACATCAGGATTTTGGAAACACCTGATCCATCCAATCGAATTTTACATTTGTCTTCTCTCCAGATCCCAAAATGTATCAAATACAGTGGTACCTCTACTTACAAAACTAACTGGTTCTGCAAGAAATTTCTTAAATAGAAGAGTTTGTAAGTAGAGACGCGTTCTCCATGTAAATGCCCTAATTCGTTCCAAGCCCCCCCACAGTTCAGACATAAATGTTTCCTAAAGCTTAAAAATGCATCACAATATGGAACAAATACATGTTACAATTAAATTATTGCAAAATAAATTAGACTTGAGCATAAGAAAAGAGTAAAGCCTAAAAATGATGGTCATTTAACCTTTAACTGCGTCCTCATAGGGTTTTTTTGCCCTCTGTAGTTCATGTTCTCTCTCAGAAGTGTTTTTGCCTGGCGTTTTGTGAAGAATCATCCAAGGACGTTTGCTTTTGTCGGCTTTTCACAATCCTGCGAAAATGTCCAAGGCAAACATCAGCATTGTGAGCGATCGCCGGACTTGTGAACACTTTTTCTTTTCACTTTTCACATTTACGTAAATGTATCGGGGCTCCTCATGCTCATGGAACCAAGGGGCGAATGACGAGCATGCTGCATAGACACTTATCTATCTCCACACATAGACACCTCCGAGTTCCCCTTTAGCCAATGGGATGCCAAGATGATGCTTGGTAATAGCCAATGGCAGAGCAGCTGTAAGTATGGTGAGTTCAGGAAACTGGGAGCTGCGAGGAGCAGCCCATACTGTATTTTTACGTTTTCGTATCTTGAAATTTCTTTTGTAACGAGAGGCAAGATTTTCCTGTTGAGGAATTTCGTAACTTGAACATTTCATATGAAGAGACGTTCAGAAGTAGAGGTACCACTGTATTGCCTTAAAGTCCACTTAAAACAGTGGTGTGTGACGTTCTTTCACTTTAATGAATGAAACATGGTTTAAAGCTTCTTTTTAAGGTGTTGAGTCAAATATTGAATCATTTTTCTGAATTTTTTTCTGAATACTGCATCTCATTAGAATAAATCCGCCTGTACACAGATCTCCCCATTTGCAACCAAAACAAAAGCAATATTTTCATGATATCTTCCACCCTTTCTTTAAAAAAAAAAGGGAAAAAAAAGACAATAGTGTTGCTGTTGTTTCAAATGTTATTTTTAATATATGCCGTTTAAAAAAAAAAAAAAAGGATAACGGGCTGCAAATGGTACCAGGGGCTTTAGTCTGGACACCCCTTGACCTGTCATGTATATCAGGGACTCACATCACCCCGAGGCTGCAAAAGTATAAATTCAGCTCAAATAATTTGCATTGTTCACCCACTCTCGACATGAGCCCTCCAAGCAGCTATTGCTTGAATAATTTAGTCAAGATCTGACTTTTGTGGAGCGAAGTTATTCGAGGGGTGGGGTCGGTGTGGGGATGGGAACCATATTGCGAATTGTCAAACTTTTGCAAATGTGCTCCATGGGCAATGACGCAAAATCAAATGTTTCGGAATGTGTCCACCTGTTAAACCAGGCTCAAATTTAGTTGCGATAAGATGAAATCTCAAAGAGGCATTTGTCTTTGAAGAACCCCTGGAAATGGACAAAATGGCCTATTCAAACCAAAATGGCAGACTTTCAATGGCTTCTTGAGACTTTTTTTTTGTGGGTCTACTCATGATAGACACGCCTACCGAATTTCATGTGGTGAGGTGAAACTGGCTTTGGGTTTGGAATGTATGGAATGGATGTTCGGAAAATTCTGGGGTGAATGACTGAACCAATGGTTCGTCGTCAAAACTTTGCCGCCATGCTTCTCCCACACACATTGATTAAAACTGTCTGTCTAGTGTACATACACGGCTCAAAATTGGGACTAGTCAAACCAAATCTTCGGGAGGAGTTCAAATTTTAAGGATCCCAGGAAATAATTGATGGCCTCTTCAAATCAAAATGGCAAGCTTTCACTTTCATGTCTTTTCAGACATGGCCTCTTGAGTGTCATGATCGACACGTCGACCAAATTTCATGATGCTAAGAAAAACTGTCTTCGGTGGCTGAATTTTCCACTAATTCTGGAGTGCACAACTGAATCAATCCATTGGTCAAATTTCGTAGTGTGACCCAAAAAAACATCTCTGGGAGTAGTTCCTCTTTGTATGACCGGGACGAACATGCCAGCAGAAGCCCTGCGCTGAGAAAATTATGTGCATGCTTGATGATAATGTACTTTGATGATTAAAAAAAAAAGACACATTTTGTCTCCTGATGGTATTGGTTTCAGATTAAAGAAAAATGTAACCGAGTGAAAAGGGTCACATCCCAATAGTTATCGTGAGAGGTGTGGTCGGCCCATCAAAACTGATTGATCATATTATTCTTATTAGGTGAAAGCTTCGGTGGCAGCTCTTTGTGGATGCACACTGTCAATGTCACCGGCAAAAAAATAATTGGACCGGTGCCACATAATTCAGGTTCATATTTTCACAAGTGTGGGGAAGGGGGGGAGAGACCTCATTATAAATCAAGTCGGCCACTGATACAAGACCATAAATCAAAAAGAAAGGCACGGCTTGAACAATTAGATAATTACTACAGTCCCGTTTCGCCGCCATCGAGATGTTTTGTCTCGCAGAGAGGAAAGGACCGAGAAACCAAGTCTCACTTTGGGAATCAATTCAGAGTGAAGATGCGTATTTTGATGATCGAATAATTACCTCCACCAAGTACAAAAGTGGAAAGGTGAAGAGGAATTCATGTTGGTTGGTACGTTTACTTTGTAGCGAAGTCAAATTCCCCAAAAGTTTGTCGAGGGGTGGCACATGTTCATTGGAAAGACCAGTTAATTTTTTGTGGAGATTTGGATAATATTTCCCAGACGCAGAATACAAATTGTCCAGCCCCGTCTTGTCTTCCCATTTGCAATCAGCCAAAATGTAGTCTACCTTTCAACAACAAACACTCCAAAATGTTTTATTTCATTTGAAGCACCTGCTATCGGAACAATTCACCAATGACGTCATATTTCTTCTTCTTTGTGTTTTGCAGCACTGTACTGCCTCTCACAGGTCAGTTTTGGTACTGTGACAGATAGCTGCTTTGGAGGAGGAGAATCGCAATTGTTGGTGGAGATATGGTTAGACGCGGTGTGCTGTGTCGGTCAATGAATGTAAATGTCGTGAATCGATTCCAGCTTCAAGACAGCATCGTAGTTTGTCTTCGCAGAGGATAAAGAATAGATGCCTGACCTTATTGTTATATGGTCTGTCTCAATTATGTTCCAGCATCGTTTGTGTTCGGATATCCATTGCTGAAAGGGTAACAACCACGCCACACAGAAGTAAAGTGAGAATGGAATTTCCCATTGTATATTTTTAGCATTTAGCTAGCAAAAGCTATGCAGTCGCTTTATCTAAACAACGTGATTCTTTTTGTTTTAGATTTCGTTTGACAGTCACCTTTAGCTAAGAGACCACTGTATTCTCGACTGTAAATATATTGCAGATCCTTGTAATATTTTTATGGATCTGTACGGCCCCCTTACTTACTGTCGTGCCCCGCACAGTGGGAAAGGAATGCCCTTTTTTTAGACATTTAGTGAATGATGGTAGAACACTATTGCACATGAACAATGAGCACACTCTCCCTGTAGCTGTTAGCCAATCACATTTAGGGCACACCAGGTAAGGGACATACAGGATTTGAAAATGTTCTTTTGTTGTTGTTGCGTTCGAATGCATCCAAAAATGTACTTAAAACGTATGCTTTAAGAAGATTAAGTGCAGGGTAAAACTGGATTTTTGTAGTGGTCTCTCGAGAGCACAGATTTTCGGCTGGGTTTGGATTTTACGATGACGTGATGAACAGAGGTCGACTGGACAAATGTGTTGCTGTGTTCCTTTGCGGGCAGTCATGTTATCCATGACGGTGACGGTGCCTGGATGATGGGATGGACTGCCAGTGACCCCTAGTGTTGCTGAAATATTCTGTTACACGAGCTGATCTACAGCCTGAAACTTTAATTATATCCGCAGCCCGTGATTAGCCCTTGGCAGAGAAAGCTGTCGGAAATCCAGAAGCAGGGGTCCAATTGACCCCAATTGAAAGTGTCATTTTGACGGGCTCGCCAAGTTGGGAGATACTGCCACGGCCCAGGATGTGGGATGTTAACCGCGTGGCTCCTCCGCAGCGTCGTGGTGGTTTGATATTTGAGCAGCTTCTGCGCTCTGTTTGCACAGAGAGGGGAGAGTGTGTAGCCGCCCGCGCGCCGACTCGCGTCAAGAAAAAGTGCGCAAGGACGCTTTCACAGCAGTCGGGAATTGAGGTCAAAGCACTGGAGGGAACCAAAGTGGAACAGATTGTAGTAGGAACCTTCGGGCTTTCTCTGGCACGTGTTGAACCGGGCGCAACACCACGTCCGAGCTTTTACCCTTCCTAAACGCCAGTCTCATAACTCCCTTGACAGCTACTTATGCTTTGGGAGAACATCTGAGGCTTTCAACTTGACTCCCGTCTGCTAATACACACTTGAACGACATCCTTCATTGATCTCGTGTGGATCAATGAAGAAGGCTGTGGAAACCGATGCGCACATATGTGTTTTATTATTTTTATTTATTTTATTTATTTTAACTGTCATAAAAAGGGAAACAGATGTTTTGATGATGTCATGGCATTGCTATTTGTGAAGATGTGTGCAAGGATTTGGATGGGAAAAATTGGGAGGAAAGTAGTGATGGCTGCCAAGGGAGTGCAGTCAAACCTCGGTTTTCGAACGTCTCGGTTCTCGACCAATTCGGTTTTCGACCAAAAATTTCGAGTTTTTTACGCCTCGGATAACGAACAAATTTCGGTTCTCGAACAAATTGAGGCACTTGAATGCACCATTTGACTCCTCTCGCCTTCCTTACACGAGGAAGTGACGCTTCCTCCGGTAGACGAGGAAGTGACGCTTCCTCGTGTCGCTTTCCATTGTGAGCAGACGTTTTCAGTAAATATTTTTATTTTAAAAGAGCGTGGTTTAGGTTTTCGAACAATTTCGGTTTTCGAACAGCCTTCCGGAACGGATTATGGACAAAAACCAAGGTTTGACTGTATTGCTGAAGCTGCGAGAAGACATTTGTTTGATTCAGGGTTGTTAGTGGAAGTTCTGGAGAGTCGTTGTCGCATGCACGTGTACAAGTGTACTTGTGACACTTTTTTTTTTTTTTTAATAAAAAGTAACACATAATACTTTTTGGAACATTTTTGTTTGCTGGTGTGCCTTGAGATTTTTTTTTTCATGTAAAAGATGTGCCTTGGCTAAATAAAGGTTGCAAAACACCACAGTTTATGCTTCATGATGATACGCTTGATGAGCGAATGTCTCTTTGGTCTTAGCCATCTTCAACTCCCCCGCCCGCCTTGAACAAAATGTAAATGTCTCATTAGATCATTGTCTCCAAAGCACTTAAAATAGACGTTAAAGCCGCTCAGCGTAAGTCCCATCTGTTCTACAACACATCCTCAGTGAGGAGAGGCCTTGTTTTAAGGCACGATTGAACCTTTAATAATGTCATGACTGATGTATGACCCTCAGTGGGCACATGGGGTTGTGGGTGGGGACCGGGGGGGGTTGTAGTGGGGCAAGGATGACGGAAGCAAGACAGGTATGATATCTCTTTTCCAAAGGAAAACGTCGCATTGCATTAACGGGCTTGGTTGGCGAACATTGATGACATTTTGACATTATTGTCACTTTGCATGAGAGGCGGGACAGTAAACAAGGAGATTTGACAGCAGAGTGACCCCCAGATGCTGTGCATTTGATTGATATCTTCACAGACAATGATCTCTTTTTTTTTTTTTTTTACCCCCCTTTCCTGCACTGCCTTGGTGGTTCTGCTCAGGAGGGGAAACAGTGGGCAGGGGGCAAATACAGGAGAAATGTCACACCAGGGAAGCCAGCGAGGCGTAAAGCCCTGCCTTGACGAGCACAGGGTCAGTGGCTCCTCTCTGCCCCCTTTGCGCCCGGGGTAAAATGATCTAAGTGATTCTGGACCTCTGCCACCGATCTGCTGGAGTGCAGAAGTCAAGCGCGTAGGCATGGAGGAGTCAGGCCTGCCGAAGGATTTGCTGGTGAAACTACATGTTGTGGGCTATTGCCTTGAGGAAACACTCACTTTGCTGGCTTTCTCCATAAATAATAGCGCGGCATCGGACTCGAAATATCCTCTGGAAGCCGACTAGTCATTTTCTTTTCACTTCACGATGCTTTCTTTCTCGAGGTAGTTATTTGACTTCTTGCGTAAGTATGTGATTATTATTATTATTAATATATATATATATATAATATATAATAATAATTATTAATTATTAATAATATAATAATTATTCTTATTATTATATATTATAATATAATAATATTATTATTATTAATAATAATAATATGGCATTTTATTATTTATTTATTTATGGCATACAAAAATCAAGTGTAACTGCACATCCACTACAGTAGGTGGCAATGGCGATCTCATGTATTTATTTTATCTCAGGCGAATTGATGCACTTCACATTTTTTTCTGTTACAGAGTAAAAGTTATTCTTCCTTGTAATTTGATCGACATTTCTTTTTTTTTGTTGGTTTTCCTTAATGTTACAAGGTTACAATGTTATGCAGAGGTGTACTTACAACAATTTTATCGACAAATGACACTTGCAGCGGAGCGTTGCATGACTGTTATCGTGATAGGCAAATTCGCTACAACCGCACAGCAACTATGCTGGGGTTCGCTGTACATGCAGTAATATTTTGAGCACATGCTTTGGTATCTATGTTTAGGCAGTACCAATGCACTTATGTTGACAGCTGCAAAAGCGAACATCTCCAATGATGGCTGATGGAGCGAGGTTACCATTGCATTGCTCTGATAATTTACAGTATTTGCACTGAATGGCTTCGAGGCACAAGCTTGTACATGTTGACGACAGAGAGAGAGAGAGAGAGAGAGAGAGAGAGAGAGAGATTGATTAAAGCTGATTAAGCGTCGACCATTTCAGCTTTTCAATTACAAGAAAAAGTGCTTCACTGCCAAAACTAGCTTAAGTGACATTTACCGAATACTTTGAATGTAAAGTTAATGTCCTGTGTTAACCGTTGTCACGCTGGTGACGCGTATGCTCAGCAGTCCGAGGGTGCAAGTGATGGGACAAGTACGTCACTGCGCGGGGTAATAAGGTCAATGCAAAATGCAACCCGGGGGGCACAATATCCAGCAAATAGGCAGAAACACACAAAGGACGCATACACACTAGCGTCCCGGCCTTATGTTGCACAATCCAACCCAATCGAGTCAATTGCCAGAAAACATGACATGACCTTTCAGATTCACTGAGCATCAAGCGTGAGTGGGACTGGCGTACTTTCCGTTTCAGCGCACCCTCTGCCCCTCCCGCCCACTCCGTCACCCCCCCCCCCCCGAGGTCCTAAAACCTCCACAAATAATTACTCTCGCTGGAGTCTGCACTCCACAAGGCAGAGCCAAAAAGACTTGACTCTGATTTTGACCCATACTTAAGGTGCCCGCCGCTATGAAAACAGACTTGAACAATTCCGTCCATGTTAAACGAAGGAGCTCGACATTGTGTTTGGACATAAAATGTCAGAAGCGTGCAGGTTCGGCTCCCACGGCAAGTCCAGACTGTATCGGAAAAGGAGATACTTTTTAAAAGACTTAACAGGGAGTACTAAAACGGACAAACGTTTAAATACATGCTCATATTAAAAGCGAACAGATCCATATTGTCATTTGCTCTATGTCAGGTGGTGTCAAACATACGGCCAGCGGGCCGGAAGCGGTCCCCAAGAAGGTTTGATCAGGCCCGCAGGATCATTTAAAAGTGAAAACATGCATAAAAGACACGGATTGAATATTTTGTATAAGGTGCAATTCGCGGAATCTCCGCTAGGGGACACACTGTTTTGATCAGAGTAGAAGTCAATGTCACTGAGACAGACCCAACACAGCAGACGCTATCAAGGACATGTGAAAACAAAGAGTCTATGTGTTAATGAGAGGAAAAATGTCATGATACATTCCCATACTGATAGTTTGCTGTCCAGGAAACTTATCTTTTATCTGGTTTATTTTGACATGGTCAAGTGCCATTGTGTACTACTTACACTTGAGCAGACCAATGATAAAGTGTCAGCAATCAAACCAAATGCCAGCAGTTTGTGCCAAGCTGCATCGCAGCGCCTCCTTTCGACGTCATGGCGGGGAATTGGCACCAAAGTGAACTTCAAGGGTCTCACCGGAAACTTTCATTTTGAGCCGCAGAGCTTGAGCAAGGTGCAGTGTCCATCTTGTAATTCGTGACACAGCTCAGGCAAATGGATGACTTGTACATATTTGTATTATCTATCCATCCATCCATCAATTTTTTTATCCAGGTTATCCTCACGGGGGTCGCGAAGGGTGCTGGAGCCTATCCCAGCCGTCTTCAGGCAGCAGGACATTTAAGACGAGAGTGTTCAATCAGCCTGCTATGCATGTCTTTGGAATGTGGGAGGAAACCGGAGCACCCGGAGAAAACCCACGCAGACACAGGGAGAACATGCAAACTCCACATGGGACCGGACCCACGACCTCTGCACTGTGAGGTCAAGGCGCTAACCACTCGAACACCGGGCCGCCCATATTTGTATTACAGTCAAACTTCGGTTTTCGGACATCTCGGTTCTCGACCAATTCGGTTTTCGACCAAAAATTTGGTCGAGTTTTTTATGCCTCGGATGACGAACAAATTTCAGTTCTCAAACAAACAGCGCACTTGAATGCACCATTTGACTCCTCTCGCCTTCCTTACACGAGGAAGTGATGCTTCCTCGGGTAGACGAGGAAGTGACGCTTCCTCGTGTTGCTTTCCATTGTGAGCAGACGTGTTCAGTAAACATTTTTATTTTAAAAAGAGCGTGGTTTCGGTTTTTCGAACAGTTTCGGTTTTCGAACAGCCTTCTGGAACGGATTATGGACGAAAACCAAGGTTTGACTGTATTTCCTTCTAATTCCCACTATAAGCGATTTCATCTCAAAGAGCCCCGATCGTGAGCAAGTATCCTACACGGATCCTTGATGCTAAATAGCCAAAAATGTTTACCCTCACCCATCAATCGTGAGCAAAGAATGCCATCCGAGTCTGAATAATATTTCCAGGAATTTGCATGAAAAAGGAAAATTAAAAAAAATCAAATCAAATAAAAAGCCCGCCATCCACCTTTCTCGACAGACCAGAAATTGGCTGCTCATATCTATCGTAAGACATCACATTGAGGTGTCTCCATGCCCAGAATTGAACAAAAAGTCCGCCATTTTGGTTTGAACCAGCCATTTTGTACTGTCTGCTGCAGTCCAGTTGATGACAATAACCACGGACCAAATCCACACAACTTTAAACCGTGAGCGTATGGTGAGCAGCTGTGTTTACCATTTAGGGTCGACAATCACTTTCGGAGATGCGACAGAGCAGATGCGTAGCATTCATATGCAAGGGGAAAAATGTGTGTCAAGGTCAAAACGTCATCGCCGTTTTGAGATTTTGCCTTTGATTGCGACTGGCTCCTCCATTATCCTCTTCCTCACCCGCCGGATTTAATGCCAGCAACAATTCAAGGTCAAATACGGTTAAACCCTACATATTTAACCTTTTCCACTGTCATCTATCTTTAAATTAATAGCAGCCCCGAGCGCATTTGTTGTCCACAGCGGGGGGGGGATCCAACAAGTCGCTTTTTATTAACCTCAAAAGGAAGAAGGGCAGAGTTGGACTGCAACAATCTTATTTCATGGGGGATTTGACACTTTCTCCCGCATTTTTGTGCCTCCGGTAGTTGATTTGAAGTCATTGTTAGTCCTTTTGATAGAAGATTGGGTCAGTGATATTTGCCAACTGGTGAGGTGGGCTGGGGTGGGGGTGAGTGGGGGGGGGGGGGGGGTCCTTTTTTTTAATTGTCAGGTCACTTTGTGACGGCGCAGAAGATCCTCTCGGCATACATTCTGTCTTTGTGTGCGCGAGCAAGCCATCGGAAATCCCCCGCCTCATTATAAGGGAGGGAAGATTAATTGACCAGTTCAGCAAGTGGCAGCCTCAAGACTAGATCAAGCCGACGACCGGCCAATTAAGAGAGGACTACAGCACCTTCTCTTATTCCGAGACTAATCCTTTTTTTATTGGCATTAGTCACAGCGGGTCCTGCCGGGAAGATCAAGGCTCAGCTGTCCTTTGTCAGAGGAAGAGACATATCTATCACGCTTGACAATGAGATTTAATAGTCTTAATAATTAGCCAATCCATTTTAAATGTCATCGCATCCACATTTCCGTCCGCTAAACTGCTTTTGTACGGTCACGTGATACAGGAGTGGATGTAAGAATGTCATTAATTCTCAAAGGACTCTGTGTCAAGTTTATTCAGGTCCAGAAAGAGTAAACCCACTACAAAATCAGCACCACAAAACCCTCTCCGATCTTCTACTTTGATTTTTGTTTAAGGAAGGTCACGCCATTTTTACAACTGCTGAGCCACAAGACACTTGGACTCAAATTAGCCTCATCATCGCGCCCTCAGTTCAGTTCCCTTGCAGCTCCTCATCAATATTTCACTTGAGATTTCAATATCAAAGCATCGTAGCAAGACCATTTGTCAAAAAAGAAAACGACAGTGAAACTCCTCTACAACGAAATCATGTTTGCAGCAAGACATTTTTCACAACAGGGGGTTTTTCACTGTAGCAAATTTGATCTCAGATGTAAAACACACACACACACACACACACACACAAACGTATGTGTACTCTTTATTTTTATTCCAATAGTGCATAAGTATGAGCACACACTTATTTGACGCTTCGTAGTCAGTGTAGAAAGAAAAAAAGGGAAAGAAATTGCGAAATTTACGATCAGCATTCACTTTCACTTACATCAATTTCTTGGATAATGTCTTTTATTTTGCTTCCTCCGTCTTTCATTTTGATCACTTTTACCCTCTCTTCCAGCGTCAGAGCGCTTCTTGTCTTTGCTGCTTGACATCCAAAGGTCCGTTTTGTAGCCATTTTAGCAATGCAACGTTCGTGCTGCGTCTGAAACTAACAATAACAAGTACTTCCTGGACTACTGCGCATGTGTAAACCAGTGTGGTGGTTGCTGTTGCCGTTTCTGAACGAAGCAGTAGAGGTCACTGTTGGATTAGACTTCGTTGTAGTGAATCTCTTCGGGAGGCAAGAGCAGAAAAAAAAAATTTCGTATAACGCAACAGGGTTTTTTTTTTTCGTTTTATGGGGGGCAGGAGAGTGGGAATGGTTTTAATGCATGAAGATTTTTTCACATTAGGGGGTATTTTCGCCCATGTAGGTTTCGTTGTAGAGGAGTTTCACTGTATTTCGCTTCGGTATTTTGTAAAAACGATGAAACCAAAAAGCGTGCAAAACCAAATACAGTAAAGTAAATTTTGCAGTAAAGTTAATTGAACTTTTGGCTCCTTTATATCCGACAGGCTTTATTCAGAAAAATAACCACAAAAAAAATATATATATAATAATAACCTTAATGTTCAAAACCCTCTATGTGCAGACAAGGTCATTTCTCTCCCTTCACAAATCTGTTTACAGCTGTCAGTAAGCACTTCTCCTTTGCCGGGATAATCCCTCCACCTCACATACAAAAATGCGATTCGACATTTTGATTATTATTGCTCAGATGTGCCTCGGACTGTCCATAGTTAAAAAGGACACTCTAAAATAAGCGTGTTTCAGATGCTCTGAATCGGCATATATGACAGCAGGTTCCAGTTCCCATCAATATCCGCTAACCTTGAACAGCCTTTGAAGAGGATTGGACCAATATTCCACAAGCCACAATGAACAACCTGATCTGTGAGACAAGTGGTGGTCACGCTAGATACTGACTGGTTTTCTGACCCCACCCCCAGAGTCCCACAACACAAAACTGAACATTTTACAGAAGTCTTTCATTGTGCTCCCTTTGTGCAATAATCACGTTTTTTTAATCAGCATCTTGATATGTCAACCCTCTGAGGTGGATTGATTATCTCAGCAAATCCACCTCAGAATATTGTAGGAGACTGGACTGGTTCAGAATTGTGACTAGGTTGATGTTGAAAAAAAAAAATGATTGCTTTGTTGTGTCCACAAACACCCCCCATAGAATTTATTTTGTTATTTTCTTGCTAGATTTTCTTAGTACCATTGAAGGTATCCTTAATTTACGTTTTTCTGAGGTGGTCCTTGAACGCCTCTCGAGCCGAATTCAGAAGAGAAGGCACGATGTCGTGTTTGTATTCGTTTGGGAGTTTTCACGAATTCATAAAGTGGACATCTAAAAGACTACACTCTTTTTGTCTCGGGGCTGCAAAAATATAGTGACACGGATTTGCGAGTAATATTTGAGAGAGAGAGAGAGAGAGAGGTGAAGGTAATCATACATATACAGTCAAACCTTGGTTTTCGTCCATAATCTGTTCCAGAAGGCTGTTCGAAAACCGAAAATTGTTCGAAAACCGAAACCACGCTTTTTTAAAATAAAAATGTTTACTGAACACGTCTGCTCACAATGGAAAGCAACACGAGGAAGCATCACTTCCTCGTGTAAGGAAGGCGAGAGGAGTCAAATGGTGCATTCAAGTGCGCTCAGTTTGTTCAAGAACCGATATTTGTTCGTCATCCGAGGCATTAAAAACTCAAAATTTTTGGTCGAAAACCGAATTGGTCGAAAACCGAGACGTTCGAAAACCGAGGTTTGACTGTATTTCCGGGTGTTTTTTTTGTTTTTTTCTGTCGTAGTGGTTTATTACAAAACTCTGAAAAGAGTCAATCATGAGTATTAAATGATACCCTTAGCCGACCGCACAAGCCTAGTCATGGAGTGTTAAAGGCTGTGCTAACACCTGTGGGTTCCCCCAAGCCATTGCAGAACGCACGCCCGCCCTTATAACATCTTTGTTTGCAAGCGCACACACACAGTTTGGCATGGCGCACACCTGAAATTCTCTGAGGGGGAACAAACAGAGTGCTGAAAAGATGTCATCATCGCTCTCTTCAGGAGGCCATTATGGATGAGAGGCTAATACACACTCCAGATATTTCACCATCTTTTTTTTTTTTCCACCGAGGGCAGTTTTCCCCTCGTGGGTGATGGGTAAAATTGGTTGACATTTTCCCGGCTCCAATTAACCTTTGATTTGACTCTCAGTTTTGTCTGTCTTCTTTTATTTTCCTCCAGAATGTGGCAAATGGGGAGCGCCGTTGGAAACGCAGCAATCTTTTTCTCATGTTGATCATTTTCTCTTTTTGGGGTCTAATTGTTTTTTTTTTCTTCCCCCTCCCAGAGGATTTTCACATATACTGTATATGTGGATAGAAGATGGCAGGTCGTGACATTTTCCACATTGGGTTAATAAATACAATTTTTTTTATTGTATTGAATGAAATGAACTTTTAAGAGAAAAATGGCTGTTATTAAAATGCTTTGTTTGCAGGCTCCCAATAGATGCTTCTAATATAATAAATAAATAAAAAAGAAACTGAAAACTTTCAACAAACGAACAAAGTTGCACCGCTAACTTGTCTTTTCTCGCTCCCCTGTGTTGAACGGCATTGCTTCTCATTTTCACACCTAATCACTCGTCGGAAACATGGGGTCAAAGTTCAGGCATTACTTTTGCAGTGTACAAACAACTTGAATGCATTATTCAAATCCCCAAGGTCACAAGGAACCTCACATTCGATTCAACAACTCCTATCAAGTCGCCGCACGACAGCACTTTAAAGACGCACTGCTTTACAAGCGACGCCTCCCTCAGAACGGCACAACATGACCGATGCCAAGTTCATGCATTAGTAAATGACCTAAAGAGGCACCGTGGATCAAACTACAGTCCATCCAGGCCTTGTGGACTGGTTATGTTCTGTCGAAAGGAGTCACATAGTGAAGGGTTTCAAAAGAAAGCCCAGGAAGTGAAAACCAAGGCTCATTGGAGCATGCAGTGAGCGAGGTCGTGGTTCATCATTGAACCTTCTTGTCAACATCAGAGCTTGTTAAGCTCGTGTAGCTGCAGGTCAGAAGGCTCACAAATGGAGTCACACTAGCATCTGAGTAGATTTGACATTGACAGACATAGCTTACATAAACACCTTTTTGCCTATTATCCCTTCTGCATTAAAAAAAAAAAAAGAGAGTAAGATATCAGCGGCCTCGATAACACAAAGACACTGCAGATGTGTCGGAAGCTGCTTTTTATTTCTGTGTATTGCTGATGTCCAGTAAAAAGAATGTGATAATATGTCAATCAACCAAGCATTGGTGTACCTTTCATCCTATAGTACCACTATTGCATAACTGATAACTGAGGTAGCCACAACTGAGCCAGAACTCTTCTGTTTATAGTTGTAACTTTTGTCCTGTTTCGAATATTACGATGGAAAAATTTGTGTTGTTTTGAATTGCAATTGTAGCCCATACAACCGTACAGACTGGATTACCAAAGCACTGCCCTTGAGCTTCGGTACAGTACTCACAATAAATGTTGGTATTTTAGAACAGGATGTATAGAAAAGTACACAAAGCGATTACAACTGGACTGTTCTGGCAAGAAACATTCTTTCCAGAAAGGACCCGAAAACGGGGCACAACGTCAAATGCTTACAAGCTACCTCAGTGTTTAAGATTGCATTCCTAGTAGCATACCGAATGTTAGCTTGTTAGCATTGGAGCGATTCTCTTTGGAAAAAAGTGCCCGAAAACACCACAATGTAAAAAAAAAAAAAGTCTTTATTTATGTGCGGCTCTTTCACCGCTCAAGTTGCTGTCTTGCTGAATGTTAGCATAACAACTGCTAGCATAAAAGCATTTGAGTTATTCACTGTTATTTCTCTTAATTCACATTAGTACTTCACAACAGAGCGCAAAGTGAAGTCTTTATTAAGTTTATCTGTACTAAGGATGCTATCTGGCAATATGATTGCATACCAACTGCTGTAAAGTCGTAAAAATAGGCTGTGTAAAGTAGGCTTAGTGACTGACTAACTGACTTTACATTTGCTGGGTGTTACTTGTCAACAAGAATTGGTAGGCTGCAGTTTCTTGACGTTAAAATGTGAATAAACTCAACTTGCAGCCATTCTATTTGTGTTTTACATTCCGCCTTATAACAGAGAAAATATCCCACCTACCATTTAAGACCCAACGGTGTTTTAGGAATGTTTAATTCCCAAAAAGCTACGACTGATGTTTTGTGCGGCTCACATGCGCAGATGGCCTCATGATCCGGCACTATGCCCCCAAATGTCCTAGCCCCGGTTTAAGCTAGGGCGAGGTTATACAGAGCCTCACATCTCATAGCTCCGGAGTGTTGGTTCAACGTCAATCAGCGTAATGTTAGCTGACACACTGGTGAGGGTGGTGACAGGGCAAGGTTATGTGTCACTGTATGCTCGAGGCCTGCATGAAGACCACCACTGCCAGGGTTGTGTCTCATGTGAGGAGGCAGGGGGTGCAGGGTCAGCCCTAGGGGGGGGGGTTGGGATCCAAATTAATTTACACCAACGACTGCACTGCACCTATCAGCAAATCAGCTCCGAGGTTCCTCCGGTGGAAGGCCTTCAAGCAGCCTCAAACACATCACATCATAATTTGTGTTTGCTGCCTTCGCACAGGAAATTCGATGATGAATGACAAGGTATCCGCATGCTTGAAATTGACAGTAATTTAATTTACGATATATGGTGTTCCTATTCATTTTAGTGGGTATCGACAGTATGCTAAAGTACTCAAACGCCCTGGCATGTGGGGACGGAAAGCCGACGCACTTTTTACCTTGGTCATTGTGAGACGATTAGATGTCGAGTGAGGAGCAAGTGCACCCCCATCAAAAAACATAAACGAGTGACTTGTATGTTCACTCACGGAGGCAGCACTTCAACAGTTCGCCAAAACCACAAGGAAAGAAAACGACCAACAGGAGAATTCTATCCTGTTCTTACAACTACATTTTTACTTCTAGGATCAATGAATAACTACAAAGGAATAAATGACTAACCAGATTATAGGATAAATTGATACATTATTACAAAAGACTGCGGTTGTTCTTCAATCCAAGAACAGTCCACCAAAAATGGTTGTAATGTTGCATTCAAATGTGCTGTCGACATGCGCCAATGATGTTTAGTTGTGTATGTTTCCTCAAAGATGATGGATGGATCGTTGCATCCGTCTGCCCCGAGATGTGAATCACAATCACCTGGCGGGTCGACATTTAATCAATAAACATCTGAACTGTTGCCGTGACCTTAACCCGTAAGAATTTCATTACACTGGCTTGTGCGGAACCCCCGCGGATTTTCCGAGACAAAGCTCCAATCGCCCGCTGTTGATGTCAACATTCATCACGCTCTAGTTTTTGCAAGGCAAATAATCAAACGTATCTGACGGAGAACGGCGAC
Source organism: Hippocampus abdominalis (assembly GCA_018466805.1). Taxonomy (NCBI): domain Eukaryota; kingdom Metazoa; phylum Chordata; class Actinopteri; order Syngnathiformes; family Syngnathidae; genus Hippocampus; species Hippocampus abdominalis. The sequence goes on along the minus strand of CM031697.1, from coordinate 6,460,018 downwards.
ACGGGGAAACAAGGCTTGCGTTGTAAAAATGCTGTGGTGACATCTTAAAATTAATCAAATGTCACGTACTACATGAACACAATGTACGAGGAAAGCATTGCTCAGTGAGCGCTTTGACGATTGTTGGTTTTGTTTTTTCTAGTGAGGACAAGTATTCGATCCAATGTTGGTGACGTGGCAGATCTGAGAGAGGAAAGGCTGCGCTGATGTGGGAGTGGTCACAGTCAACTTCCGCCACGGCCAATAAAAGTGGCTCCTCTCGTTCTCCCTAAATGTGACGCGTTGGTTGCGCGCTAGTGTCTCAGCATTGCCAAGCGCACATCTGCGCTGTGAAGTGGACATTTGGAAGGAACGCCTTTGACCCACGAATATTGTTGTCCCCCGCCTCCGTTGCTGTGCCGCCCAGTGGGATGATTTGAAAAATGTATGAAAAAAAAAATGTAATCATAAAAATAATGCTGAACTGATCTGCAATTCTTCAAAGGGTTGGATGCTAACTCTTCACATCTTATGAATGAAATCCATCTGACGCTCACCGCACATGTCCATGGAGCTCGGTGTCTGTTTACACTTACACTATAAAATATTACATTATTTTAGGTCATTATTTGTGTATTTACAGTATTTTTAAAATGTTTTTGAAATAAATTCATTGCTAGATTTTTTTTTTTTTTTTTTCTAATCACAATGCTTTTCAGTATTTTGTTTGTTTAAAAAAAAAATATTTGGCCAGGATATGAATCATTATGGTAGGCTAATGCACCTTTTTAATAATATTTTCCATCTAAAATACAATATAATATTTACATCCAGAAAATAATATTTGTAGATTTAAAAGAATATTTACAAGGTTAAGCAGTTCAGATCATGGATGGATGATATTATTCCATATTCGTACATTCATTTATTCATTCTTATACTCACACGAGGCAATTACCGTAATTTCCGGATTATAAACCGCGACTTTTGTCACACGCTTTCAACTCTGCGGCTTATTTCATGAAGCGGCCTATATAACGATTTTTCTAACGGCCACCTGTGTACCGTCTTTATTTGTAAATATCTCATGTTACAATATGGGCACCTGCGGCTTATAGACAGGTGCGGCTTATGTGGGTACAAAATGTTTTTTTCCTTTAAAAATGTAGTGGTGCGGCTTATAATCAGGTGCGCTCTATAGTCCGGAAATTCTGGTAATCCAAACTATACAATTCTGTTCTCCTCTTTTTCGCAATGCCAAATGTAGTCAAATGCCCATCCTAAATAGGTGAGCAAACTTTGCAAAAGTTAGATTGTGGAACTACATTCACAAAACAGTAACCCCACCTACTGTCGGAGTCATGTGTGTGTGTGTTTGTGGGGGGTTGGGGGGGTCAACATATATTGCAGCCACACAGCAATAAGTTCATAGATGTGGCAACCATGAATGTTTCACCTCCATAAATATTTGACCGTTTGCTATGAATCATTTAAAGAAGAGGCCCACTCTGTTGTTTTGCAGGACAATATGTGCAAGCAGTATACACTTTTTTTTTACGGCCCCACCACACTTCTTTCCATACCTTGCCTCTCGCTTCCTTTCTCCTTGTCTCTCTTTTCCTTCCTCTCTCTCTCTTTCTCTCTCTTTCTCCCTCTCTTCCGTCAGTGTTTGACAAGTTGCTCAGTGGCCCTGAAATGCGGCACATTATGCCGCTTTGTTGCTCATCGTTCACATTCCACGCCGCATCTGAACGCGATGTAAACGATATGATGATATGCCCTCGAAGGCAACGTTCGCTTCATGATCGTTAACGCCTTCGTCGATTGAAAGGGTCGAATTTGAGAGACGCTCCTTTTCCATCATGGACCAATTAAAATAAATAAATAAATAAAGGGATGGATATTCTTGCAGCGATCGAGATTAACATGGTCATAAAATCAAAGTGAAAATAGCCCGTGTTGTTTTTTTGTAAGTGAAATGGAGCATTTGGACATAATATCTGATGAGCGGTGAGAGTCAACTGTGTAGATCGGGAGTCAACTGGAGGTCGTCGGTGCTTTCCAGCTGAGTGGCGGCACATATGTGGGGAGCATCACTAGAATATGCATGACTGCTATTAGACAGAACTGCTCATAGTTTCGCTTTCTATCAAATGAGGACTTTGATTTTGTCAATCCCTTAGATCCATTTTGATGAAATAACAACAATGTCCTGGTGCATGTTTTGTAATCCAAAAGTGTCGGACAGAATAAACACTGCTTATATTTTATTATTACACACTGAAAAGGAAATAGTACAACAATGAGGTTTAGGTCAGAATCTTTTTCGAGAAGAAAAAATTGTGTAATGCCAAGACAAAAAGTCATAATTTTGAGATTAGAGTGGCAATGTCTGTTACGTCCAGAATTTTGTATCAATTCAAAATTGAAGTCATAATATTAAAAGGCTAAATTCATGTAGTTTCAAGATTACAAGAAGACATTTCAATATTTCCGAGATTAAAATTGAAATATTACAAGAATACAGGTCTAAATAGTTTCAAGAGGAAAGGTCGTGTACAGCATTTTATCCAGTCTTGATATTTTTGAGAACGTTTTTTTTAAAGATTCCAGTCGTCACATTACAAGTATAAACAAACGTACAGTATAAATTTTTTAGATAAAAATAGATTAGAATCAAGTTGATCAAAACAAAATGTATGTTTTGAAATGTCAATCGAAATCATAATAATTGGAGTCTAAAAATATATTTTCAAAACTGCTTTTTTTATTACATCAGAATATTATGACATATTTGTACAGTCATATTTGAATAAAAATTTAGATTTTCAAGATTAAAGTTAGTCCAGTGGTTAGCACGTCGGCTTCACAGTGCTGAGGTACCGGGTTCAAATCCATGGAGTTTGCATGTTCTCCCCGGGCCTGCGTGGGTTTTCTCGGGTGCTCCGGTTTCCTCCCACGTTCCAAAAACATGCATGGCAGGCTGATTGGGCACTCTAAATTGTCCCTAGGTATGAGTGTGTGCGTGGATGGTTGTTCGTCTCTGTGTGCCCTGCGATTGGCTGGCAACCAATTCAGGGTGTCCCCCGCCTACTGCCCGAAGACAGCTGGGATAGGCTCCGGCACCCCCCGCGACCCTAGTGAGGATAAAGCGGTTCAGAAAATGGATGGATGGATGGAAGATTAAAGTGAAAATATTGAACAATGATAATAATACTCCATATGATAACATCTGAAAATCCATCTGTAATACAAAGTATTAGAATTACTAAGTTGTATATTTTCCAGTTTATAGTCATAACGAGGCTGAAGTTTTCGTGGTTTTGAACATGTCATATTTTAGACAAAAGTAGAGTACTTCCAAGAAAAAGTTCAATACTTGAGAGAGATGAAAGTAGTACTATTATTTTAGAAATAGCAATGACAACAAAACCTGCTTGGTGGGAGACAACAGCAGTGTTTCCGCCATGTTTGATCCTACTGTACCATGTTACAGATGAAGGAGTTGTGACGTCACAACAGGTTTCCCTTCGTCCGGAAACGTCTTCCAAATGGTCTGCGCCTGCAATGACCACAAAAACACGGAGCGTCACTCGAAAATGTTATTACGAAAACAGTTTGTGTTAAGCGAAGAAAACAATGAGCCTTTGTGACGCTGTGAGGTGTTTAAAATGTAATGTTGCTCCCGTGTAATTACAGTACTTTGAACGAAGAGACACGCTGTGGTAGGTTTTTAATGGGTCAAGCCCAAGAGCAAGAGCGTTTTCGTTGTCCTGCTGCGACCTCACGTGTCCAAAGGCTGCAATAACATCCCAAGAATACTGTCAACACTGAGCAGGTTACATCAAGCGCATCATTCCAGTAGGGGAGATTTTATTTTTATAAATACATAAACAATAATCTAGTTTGTCGAAACAACTTCTGTCGGATGCATGCAATTTTATGATAAATTGCACCAAAAAAATAAAAAATACACATTCAAAACCTCAGTTCAGCGATGACAAAGACGACAAATGATATGTAGTTTCAGCAACACACTTCCATGCTTGAATATTTTTTTACGTTGATTACGAGAATTCTGCTTTGGACAAACAAAATGCTGTGATTTAATGAAGGTCGGTGCTTCTGTGATTAAGGCCAGTAAAAAAATGATTTCTCGGGCCTGCCTCTCACCCCCCTGTTAAAAATCACATTCACATTCACATTACAGTATGTGTGTAACTCTCACAAACACTTCATCTTATAACCAGCAGTCGTCATGCATGCCTGACTCAAGACATGTGCGACCACGGCGTCTGTTAAGTGCCTCTGGCCAAATATTCCACAGTTGCCGCTCCCAAACGCCTGCCAACCAAACTAGACTTCTGCCAGGATCTTCTGGTGGGCGCAACAGATGTAAAGCAGCAGAAGGCGGAGGCTTGTACTGTGCAGCAGAGGTGGAAAAACGGCCGGTGGTTGGCACAGGTGGAAGCGTGAGACTTGGGAGTATGAAACTGCAGGACACTCAATCGAAAATACTGCAGTAGTCTTTTATGGTTTCGATTGGTTGCCAGATGCAACCGCTGCAGGTTTCTGTCAGAATATTTCAGTGGGACTCTAATCACACCGATGGGGATTCTGGAGTTGTGAATCAACTTTGGGTTATAGAAGAGAATCAACTGTTCCAAAGGATACGCGTACACTTTGAATGGCATTTTCTTGTAACGAAAGTGCTATTTAAATCAAATTTGACTCATTGATTGATGTTTCAAGCTTCAGCCGGAGGTATAGCTGACAGTGGTTTGTGGTTGGGGCTGTAAGCCACCGTCCATAACTAAATGCATAGTAGTTTGGCGGCTATGATAATTAAATGAATATGATAAAATCTATTCGATAAAGCATGAGGAAAAAAATAATAACAGCTTGTAGAAAAGGCTGCATTTCTGGTGATTTAACACAGAGGGGCGGTAGTGAATTTCCGGCCTAGTGTGTCCGCTTTTAGAGTACCACAGAAGGTTTGCTTGCTGACGTCACTCGCCCCAACTCGAAGTAAGCACAAAGTAGCTGGCGCAGGGGTTGGAGAGTAACACGAGTGTGGTGCCTTTTGTTGCTTTTCCCTTTAAGGTAACTACATTGGAGCTGCCTACGACAGTGTGCGCGACTTTATAGTTGTGCGTGAGTGACAAAATGTGCTCTTGAAGTGACACACGTCACGTTGGATAACACGTTAAGAGAGTACTGCGCTAATGAGGCTAACTGAGCTACATGTGCTAACTAGGCTAACGCGTCGGTGACGTCAAACGGCTCCAAGCTTCATGAGCAAAAGTGGCACTTGTCCGGCCTAACGTCGTATAACCTAGCAGTTGAACATATATCCATCTTCTAATCAACTTGTCACGAGGGTTGCGGGTGTGCTGAAACCTATCCCAGCTGTCCTCGGGCAGTAGGCGGGGGACACCTCTGAAGTAGTTGCCAGCCAATCGCAGGGCACTCCGATACGAACGACCATTCGCACTCACGGTCACGTTGAGTCACAATTTAGTGTTCCGTTAATGTGGGAGGAACCCGCAGTACCTGGAACCCCCCCCGCAGGCATGGGGAGAACATGCAAACTCCACACAGGAAGGCCGTAGTCAGCAAACCAGTTACCGTGCCCCCCAGTTGAACGTGTTAATATAAAAGATGAATAATACCGTATTTTTCAATCTTTCTAGTTGAGTGACTGGTAGTTCCATTCACCTTTTTGTTTTCAGAGCAACAGGCAGTTACTTACCAGTCATGCCCAAAGAGAGTTAAATCTTACTATGGTAACATCCCCTCTGGCCTCTGTTGCCACCGTTAAACGTGTAAGAAAATTGCTGCTTATCCTTTAGTAATTTCCGGGCATTCCACATATGGCATGACGGCAGGATTTCGCTCAAAGTACAGGTAATCATTAAATTTGGTGATAAACTTAAGTGCAAATGTACTATTGTGTCTTGTCAATCAAACAATTACATTTAAACCCCACTGTCCTTTAAATATTAACGTTGAAGAAATACACAATAGTACAGTCACATTGCAATAAGAAATCCTCCCAAAAATAGAAATAATATATTCCAGAGTCAAGCTTGCCATCATGAAACTTTCAACTGGTCATGCAATGTTTTATGACACGTGTTTCAGAGTCATACAAATGTAAAAATTAGTCAAAACGGTGAAACACTCACGAAAGTTATGTCGCACTTTCTCATCAAGAGGAGGCAATCAACATCGGTGCAAATGAACCAACCAGACAAATGTGGATAAACATTAACATAATTTTAAGATTTAAGAGCCACACGAATGTGATTGCAGAAACACCTCCACGTCATGAAAAGAAAACAATTCAATGAAAAGCAAAAAGTACAGACGACCACCTTTATTCTTTTCTAGCAACTCTTTTTGAGACGACTTGTTCTTCAAATTGTTTTTCTTCCTGGCTAGTGTTGAAAGATGCGGCGCGGGGAGCATCTGTCGCACGCGTTCCAGGCCCCGGTGGACGTCCACGCCAGCGCCGATGGCCAGGTTTACATGTTCAAGAGGAAAGCCACCGGCACAGCTGCGTCATCGTACGAGGAGGAAGAGGACGAGTTGGAGGAGCTGGGCCTGACGGAAATGAGACCTCGGGCGTTCCAAGAGTTGGAGCAGGACAGGCTGGGGAGTTTCCACCTGATGGAACGTGACGTGTTGGACGGCGACAATCTCAATAAACTGGCCTTGCAGTACGGATGCAAGGTAGGGGAGTGATATAGGGCGACAGCCAGCAGATATTTTTAGAATCAAATATTCTGCCGATCATCCCACCGATTTAATCCAAATGAAATTTTGTTTTATCTGTTCAAACAATAATGTGCATGTGAGGTGCGGTCATTATTTTTATCCATTTAGGGTCGCCATTCTCACATACTCTACCTGTGGTATCTGTGGCTGCGAAAGTGTTGGCTTGAAATAATGGAAGGGCAAGATAAATGCTGGCAGCCCCACATAGGACCACATACTTACCAACCAGTTGTATGAAAAAAATGCAATTTTATTTAAGGACAAAATATGTGCATGTGTGCAAAATACATGCTTTTAATATATTACTCCCTTGCGTAAAAATTACCATTCAAGGATGGCACAAAACTGCTGAACAGCAATACAATTTTTAGAGCAGGAACTCATTTTGTGCATTTTTTGCGAAAAACTGAAAATTTGAATGTTACTGAGGTTCTAAGTCCTGCACATTACAGTCAAACCTCGGTTTTCGTCCATAATCCGTTCCAGAAGGCTGTTCAAAAACCGAAATTGTTCGAAAACCGAAACCACGCTCTTTTTAAAATAAAAATGTTTACTGAACACGTCTGCTCACAATGGAAAGCAACACGAGGAAACATCACTTCCTCGTGTAAGGAAGGCGAGAGGAGTCAAATGGTCGAAAACCGAGACGTTCGAAAACCGAAGTTTGACTGTATTCCAAATCAGCAAAAATGATTAGGCCTACTCATGTTGTGGTTTAGGGCAGCGTAAGAACCTGTCGAACGGCGAGTCAGCTACATCCACCATCTAGTGGTAAATAATGATAATACATCTTAAAACTACAGTTCACGCGAATTTGCATATTCACAAATTTGTCTGTTTTTGTTTTTTTCACTTCAGTTTTTTGTCCTTGTCCAGCTGAAACTTCTTTCTTCGAACAGGTGGCAGACATAAAGCGCGTGAACAACCTCATACAGGAGCAGGATTTATTTGCACTGAAAACCATCAAAATTCCCATTCCCAAGCACAGCCTTTTAACGGCATCGGACGCCATCCCGAGTGACTCTTTAAAGGAAACGCCAGTCAAGCCGCAGCCAAACAGACACCAGGTGACGGACTTCCTCATCGAAGTGGACAACAACACGGAGAAGCTGATCTCGAACTCGGACGACTTTAACATGGATCTGTTGGATGACGGTTCCAAAAGGTCCGTCGCCAAAGGACAGAAGGGTCAGGGGGCGGACTGGGGCATCCAGTGGTGGAACGCCGTGGTGGCCATGCTGCTCATCGGCATCGTCCTGCCCTTGTTTTACGTCATTTACTTCAAAACTCAACACAGCGGCGAAGCCTCACCAGCAGGTGGCAGCGTCACCTCCTGCACCTCCTTTGGTACCGGTGCACCCGAACCAGGATAGAACGCGCCGTTTGGATTTCGTGAAGCCGAATATCTTGATCACGTGCAATACCCGCATTGTTGTTGTTGTTTTTTAAGTCGGCCTTCAACAACCCGTTGCACTCATGTCAACTTAAATTCATCACCCAACAACAGTTTTCCTCTTGTTACTTGTGCGAGTTTTACGGTAATTATTTAGTATTTTCAACCTCATTCAACACTGAATTATCGTAGCTAGTTAAAAAAGCGTCTCCAGCGACAGTGTTCTCCCCCACATTTGCGAGTCACTATTGAGTTTTATCTCCGTGCACTTTTGTTTCTGTGGAACTTCCTTTATTTGCTGAGACTTCTTCACGGTTTTTGTGCGCTTTCGATGACAGAGGTCTCCACTTGGACAATCGAAAAGTAATGCTGTGGCGCCATCTTTTGCCATCTTCGTGCCAAGGAACCATGTTGAAACAAGGGGAATCCAAAGCACCATCGAATAGAAATGTAGTGCCTCGGTGCCATCCGGAAAGGTGACTGTGGCTCAGGTGGTTGAGCGCATCGCCCAATGACCAAAGGGTCAGTGTTCGGTTTCCCGTCTCTGACTGCCTGCTGTTGAAGTGTCCTTGGGCAAGAGACTGAACCCTAATTTGCCCCCCAGGTCGACATAAGAAATGAGAGACTGTAAGACCTTAATGCCTTACCTGGTTAAAGAACAAGGCATCAAGTGTTAGTGTAGTATCACTGGAGTCCACACGCACCAGATAGCCCCCGAAGGACCACATGAGTCGTCTAAAAATAGCTCGCCGTTAAAATTTCCGAGGAATGTTGAACAATTTGGTGACTAGAGAACCATGGATGTGTTGAAAAGTCACTGTGCCTTGACTGTGTGCTAGTAAATCGACAGTTGTGTGTCTCGGATTGTATGTAATGAGTATGTGTATCTGTATTTGAAGCTAGTTTATGTTTTATGTGTGTGAAATTATCTATTCATTTTTGCATTGTTCACCGAGGCTGGGTTCACACTACGGGTTCCGAGTGACCATTTCTGATTTTTGTCGCGGGCCACATTGTAGTTACGATTTCCCTTGGAGGGCCGCTATGAATTTTGGGAAAGCATGTCAATAATGCGGAACTCACATTACGGATACCTGAAACGTTGCGGGTTTTTTTTTTTTTTTTTTTCAAAATAACACACAATTGGAAGAGGCCTTATTCCGCGCCGAAGTGTTTTATCGACATTGAGTCACTTGACACACACACAGTGTAAATCCAGCCTTGTTGCTCGTGCCGAATGGACCCGAATGGTGTGCCAAATGTGTGACCTGTGTTTCCAAAAGCACAAGGTAGTGCAATAATGGATGTGTTTCTGCATTTTAGGTTGTAACTTGAACCAATGTGGACATTATGTGTGAAATGATAACCCAAGGGTGCCTTCAACCTCTTCCGTTAAATGCAAATTCTGAAATGTGCACCTTTTTTGGACATTGTAAGACTTCAGGGAGTTTTGACTACATTGTAATAGATTAGCGTCAAACATAGATAAATGACAATTTTGGGGGTGATTTTCAAACTGGAGTAAATCTTGACACTGACTAATGAGTCTTTTTTTATATTTTTTTTCCTTCTGAGTGGAAAGTCCTCGCAAGAAAGCAAGCCACAAATTGTCTTTTTGCTCTCTGAGTGAAAGCATGAGCTAAGCTAAAACGCAAGATCAGTTCAAGTCGCGCAAAAAAAAAAACATTTCTTGAGATTATTTGCAATGTCACCAAGTAGTTGAAGCAAATGGATTAATTACCGGGTGGCAAGGTTTCCTGATTCCAGAGATGCAGTCAATCGTCCAACTGGTAAACCAACAACGGAATCAACCAAATCCGTATACAGTATAGTAAAGGTGACGGGTTTGTACCATGTTTAGGCAAAGAATAGGGGCCTTTTTTTACAAGGATCTAAATTTATGATGACATAACTGCTTTAACATCCCTTTTTCAACATCGACAATCACTGTTAGACATGATTATGATTAGTCATCAGATTTTATCGACTTGTGGTTTGTCTTAGGACAAGGCTCTTCAATCCTGTTCCACCAGGCCAGCTATGAGTTCCACTTATTAGTTTACAGGAAATAAGATCACAACAGGGGTTTTTCCAATTTCAAATAACCACTTGACAGTTTTTATTTATTTATTTTTATTGCAAGTAAACATGCACTCCTTTGATAAAGGGGGCCAGGGGGGGGGGGGGGGGGCAGACTCATTTAAATATTTTTCTCAATGTCAGTACGTGCCACTTCTTGTACTCATCAAGTAAAACAAGACAATTCCGTTCTGATCTAGTGTAAAACACACCGTATCATCCTGGTCACACCGAGTTGCGTTTCGGGTTTCCTCTTTGGGGAAAAACAGAAAAATGAAAAATCTCAACCCGTGCAGTTCTTTTTGTTGTCGGGTTCTAGTTTGTGGTGTTCACGTCCGCTTGGCGGCCGGTAAAGTGCAATTTGGTGCCAGGACGGTGGCCCTGAGGCTCGGGGAAGATGCTCCTGAAGGTCAAGTTAATGCGGGGGCCGCGGTCGTGGTATTCCTTCGCCACCTGGTGCTGAGAAGCACAAGAGGCGGCCATCACTGCGTTGCCTTTCAAACGAACGGGGCTTTTGATCATTCCTGACCTTGAAGACGATGTTTGTGATTTGCGGTGTGTAAAGATGAACATTCTCCTGTGTGTGTGTGTGTGTGTTTGCATATCTATGTTGGGAGTGATTGGTGGAGCCTACCTGCCAGTCATCCTGCGTGGCTCCTTCCATCAAAAGCAGCGCGCCGTGACCCAGAGGAACCTTAATACGCTCCGCGTAAGTGTAGTCACCATTTTCTTCCTGTGACAAAAAATATCATGCATCTCAACAAATTTTGTTCGTGCACCAACACAAATTCACACAGGATGTGATTTGAAAATCCCAGATTAGCCCAATAAAGCCCGAGACTGTTGATACATTGACACTGTAGAACAGAAACAAGATTATACGCAAACTTTTTTTTTTTTTTCTCCAAAAACTATTCAACCACAAATGTGTGTGTTGCGTGCACGTGTGTGACTGACCGGAGGCGGCTTCTTGCGTAGGCTGAACACCCTTCTGTCACCCAAACTAAGCGAGGCGATGACGGGCTGCGGGCCCAGCGAGGCCTCGTCGTCGCTGTGCCAGCCGATGCTGTCGTGTCCGTCTCGGTACAGGTTGCACAGCAGCGAGTTGAAGCGCTCGCTGCCGCCGCCGCCGCTTGCCTCGGAAACCGCTCGGCGAAGGTTCAACAGCAGCGGGTGCCACTAGGGGGGGGGGGGCAGCGGGATAGTGTGACAAGGCAAGGTGTCAAATACTGTATGTTGAAGTGAATTGAGAAATACACACAGGTGGCGCTTTGCCGCCATCTTGTGGTAGCGAGAGGCAATTGCAAACATTTTGGGGCGAGGTTATATTGTAGATGCTGTGTTTGTTGGTTATATGTATTCCATGTTTTGAGACCTTTGTATTGGCGGCCATGGTGGAACGAGCGTAAGTGTAAGGTAACTCTCCGAACCAGCAGGTCAGCCTTGGCTCTGCGTAGGCCTCACCTAAAGCAGTGAGGGGGGATGGGGGGGAGTGAAAAGGGGAGGCACAATTAGCCTTTGCAACATCATTTCAGGCACAAAATCAGGCACGTAGGATGAGCATGAAAAATAAGAGCATTCATTTCTGCTCAGAAAGTTGACATACACACACTGGCAGAATTAGTGAAATATGAGCAATTTGGGGCATAATTACGACCATCTCATTTTTTTTCTTGCTTGTGATATTCTAAAATTCCTCATAGTTGGATTTTATTTGAAGGGTGAAAAGTCACAATTTTTCGAGATTAAATGCATTTTTTTCCCCAAGATCAAGTCAAAATATTATTTTCAATTCAAAGTTTAATAATCGAGGAAAGTCCCATTTTAAATGAATAAAAATAAATAAATACCCCCTCCCCCATGTAAACAAAATATTTCCTCTTTTATTCTGACAAAGTCCTCTTTAGTTAGTCCTCTTTATTTATTCTTTTTATTTTTGAGAAAAACCTCATCATTTGTTCTTGCAAAAAATAACCAAAATGTAATTTTTTCCTGTAAAAATAGGTTGTTTTTGTAACTCCAGTTTATTCATGCTTGGGATGTCAGGTTTCTGTGATGATATGTCACAATAATTTTAGATCTCCCTAACTGGCCAAAATCAAAGCTAAGCGAGAGTAATTGTTTTTTTTTTGTTTGTTTGTTTGTTTGTTTTTTATTGGTAGATTGTAGGAATATACATTTTTAAATTATACAATAATAATTTACTCTAAATGATTTTGCATACTGCTGAGTTACACTGGTCCTAATTGTGCAATGTTGCGGTCTATGAAGGCGTTTTGTACATTGAAATGTAAGCGGAACGTGAAAATATGATGCGTTCACTCGATGAGCGTGTGGTCATCATGGTGACTTTTTTTCTACCCACCTTGTCGGACGTTGGTCTTTTGTGACCAGGGAAGCTCTGCCAGCAGTTTACTGAATATCCAGTCGGCTTCGTCTGCTGGAAGAAAGCCGGGCACCAGTCGCAATCTGACAGCATAAGACAAACACATATTATATTCAAGGTTTATAGAGTGAACAAAAATTTGGCAAATGAATAAAACTACATTGAAAAAAAAAAATTGTTTCTTGACAAAATCAAATAAAAACAAGAGTGCTTATAATAGAACGATAATGCCCTCATATGAAGCCAAAGAGAGCCATCGTCACAAACAGTACAAACAGTCAGACCCAAAAAGACAAAATGAAAACACTCGCAAGGAGCTGCTATAACTCACACTCACATGCAAAGTAATCATCCAACGCGACTCAGGCCCCAGAAGACATAATTTACTAAGCCATGCCCCTTAATTCTAAAAACAGGAACACTTCAGTAGCTATGTTACTTACACTACCAGTTTATTTTTTTTAACATTCACATCTAATTTGTTTTTAAACAATTACAGTGCTGCTTTTCTTTACTAAACACGCAACCCAAAATTATTAGTTTTTTGGTGGGTACACATTATTGACATTTCAATTGATTTCATCGCTTACCTTGACACACCTGAGGGTTCATGGCTGATTTCGTAATCACCTGCCTGGCTGTAGAAAGCAAAATTGAAACACAATACATACGAGAATAAAGTAGTATTACACAAACATTATGAGCCAGTCTACTCAAATCCGACACTTACTCAATTACTTTCTCTGGTGGTACATCTCTAACGAGCTGTGAAGAAGAGAAATACATGTCTTGTTAGTAAATCTTCTGCTTTCAGATTCAGTTTTGTTGGAATTTCTTTTCTTTTTTTTTTATGCGCAAAAAGACCTCAATGGGCTGGTGGAACTCAAAATTTGCAGATGTCGTCTGCCCATGTATTCCCCAGGATGCGACAGCTGGAGTGGCATTTTGGCTGGGAGGAACTATACGGCAAATAAAAAGATGACACATAGAAGACCACAATTTTAAAGTGGGTTTGAGTGAACATACGGAATTTTAATTTCTAAGTACCTGCTGGCCTCGGTTGTTTGGGCAGCTGTTTAGCCCAGGAACCCTGCACCCTAGCACGCTGGCGTTTATCTGACATCAGACCTGTTCAGGAAAACGTTAGGGTCCGGGGGGGGTGAATTTTTGGTTACCATTGCCTGTACGATACCAACATCCAACTTTCATTCATATTTCATTCATTTTCCGAACCGCTTTATCCTCACTAGGGTCGCCATAACATCCAACTTATTTTTATCAAATTCATTCAAGCTATGAAATGCTTCAGTATCATGAATCTATATAGTTTAAGAGTTTCTGTTTTGAACTGTGAACTACTGCAACAATTCGAGTTTTCCAATTCTCATATTGAAACGCATCTCTCGATGGCTTGCATGTTAATAGAAACACGAAGATATTTTCACACAAAAATGAAAGTGCCAAGTTGACTAATTCTTAAATAGTAAAATGACTTGCCTGAGAGAACAAGAAAATATAAAAATATAATCATGTGTCGAAAGGAGGTACATTTACTCATAAGGCAGGCCGGCCATTACTAATGTGTTACATCAAAATAAACTCTACCCGGAACGAAGATGTAGACCTATAGTGCAGTTGCGTTTCTTAATTTGTTTTAGTTAATCTTTTTGTGAGATGTTTTTACCTCGAACATGATTGTTTTTATCTAAACATATTTTACAAGCTTGTTTGCCTTTGATCTTTTTTAATTGAAATGTATGAGTTTAGAAACAGTATCTGGAAATGAGAGGTGCTATTTCCGGTTTAAAAAAATCCTGTACCACTCTGTCCGACGGAAGCATATTTTTCGCTCGTGTTAATGTTACAAGTCGGGAATTTATATAAAATCGAAAGGAACTGCCAAAGTGCATAATTGCTTTAAACAATTAGATTGTAATGTACTGTAAAAGTAAAGTTTACGTTTAAAAAAAAATTTATTAGATGACTGTAGCATACACTATTTACAAAATTCTTCGGCTAAACGTCAGTTAACCTTTACCTCAGTTAACATGCTCTTACCGTATGTTTAATAACTTACATTTATACAGGACTGAAGTAAAAATAATTGTTTTTCTAACACTTAAATATGTTCCTTGGTTGTTTTCTTTTTGTTTGTTTTAAAAACAACAGCAATGTCCATCAACAAGATTCGCTAATTCAATTTCGCTCAGATGCAAAAAGGTTGTGGAGCAAAGCCAAAAGAGGACGTGTTTTTCTTAATTTGCTGGAGGTCTCTGGAATCAACGAAAACCGTTTCCACATGCGCGAATACTGTAGAAGGTTCTGCAAACGTGAAAGAAAAGCACCCCAGCTGTCAAGCGTGTACTTTTATTAACAAACAGCAGCAACAATAAGAAGCTACAATCAGAAGTAAACAGTGCATATTCCAATATTAGATATAAAGTAGAGAATATAAAGCATTTTAAAAAGATCGTTGGCACCCGAGAGGCACTCATGAGAACATTTCATACACCTAACTCGGTGTGTCACTGCTGAAAAATATATGTGAAGCAGTCAACGTGAAAGGTTTTTATCGTAGAAAATTGTCCATTGCTGGGGAGGCACACCAAATGGGACACAATATTGTTCCCATGTAATTCCAGCATCAATGACCATAGAAAGGCATTTCTGTGTAGCTTGTCGAGCCAAACAAAACAAAAAACCAGTGATACATTGGTTTGTAACAGCATACCATCAAATGACGTCGCCATCATAAATAAAGTGTCAACACTTCACTGCAAGCGACTAAACGGGCAGTTTCATACGGTTGTCATCGAAACACGACTTGGCTCAAACCTAGTCTTAAGGCAGGTTGTGTGTGGGTATGTGTGGTCTTATACAAATATAAAATAAATAATTGCACATATATTTATATACACACCATATATAATATAAAAAAGCCCACCACCATTTTCCACTGCTTATAACAGCAGGGTTTAACACACCTCTGTTAATATTTTTTTGTAATTTTTTTTTCTTCTTTTCTTCCAGGCAGTAGCATCTAATCTCAAGTAACAATTCAGGTCCTATTTTTGTGGAGGTTCTTCAGGAAAACACAAACTCACGCACCCTAGTTCTCGAAAGTCACCCCCCCCAGAAGGGGAGCCCTTACATACACACACGCACAGTCACACACACAAACACTAATTAAACACTGCGTTTGGGTCACATTGATGATCTTAGTCCGTCTTCAAGCCGGTTCCGTTCTTCTGCTCGCGCAACTTCCTCCTGTGCAGGTATCCTGTGCGCTGCAGGCGGTTCATTCGTGCTCCAAAGAAGATGACGAGGCCAATGGGCACCAGCTTGGTGGTCAACCAGCCCTGGTGGATGGGGGGTGGACACACACAGCAAAATGAGAATAACAGATACGTTTGATGACGAACAAATTTCGGTTCTCGAACAAACTGAGTGCACTTGAATGCACCATTTGACTCCTCTCGCCTTCCTTACACGAGGAAGTGACGCTTCCTCGTGTTGCTTTCCATTGTGAGCAGACGTTTTCAGGAAACATTTTTATTTTAAAAACAATTTCGGTTTTTGAACCGCCTTCTGGAACGGATTACGGACGAAAACCGAGGTTTGACTGTACTGGACATTAACTGGCCAAGGCATTAGGTAGACTTGCATTTTATAAGATTCAACATAAAAGTTGATCAAACATTTTAAAAAAAAGAAAAGTTAGATGCAATGATGAATCAATAACTCATCGATTATCACAAAAAAATGATATTTTAAAAGTCGATAAATATTTTTGATCATCTGTTCATCATTTGTTAGATTTAAAGTTTTCCAAATGCTCAGAATTTCAGGCCCTCAACAGTCAGTCAATTGTCACAGTTTTCTGTAATTTTCCATGAAAGCAAACTGGACTAGATTTGTCTTTTTTCAAAATAAGACGTTTGCGAACATTCGTTTTTACTTTGGACAACAACGACCCAGATTTAGGCCGTTTTTTTGACATGGTACAGACCAACCCAGGACCTGAATTATAATTTATATTTGTGCCTTTTCTACACCGTCGTGTTTTTTTGTTTTTTTTTCTCGCTGTCTTCATCCTTTGCTACTTTATTTTTAGTTCGCAACATACAGCCGGTCAAGGAATAAATTGAACAAAGTCAAGGTCGCTCCATATTTGTACCGCCCGAGTGTCTTACCATGACGGCATGGGGGAAGTAGCCGTTGGTCTGACCCTGCAGCCCCACGGTGTTGAGCTCGGCAGCCACGTAGCGCTCCGGAGTGGGCTTGTCCAAAGTGGGCTTCCTGATGCGGGTCATCTTGGTGGCTACGAAGAAAGGCAGCACGCTCTGCGGGAGGACGCGGATACAAAAAGCCAGAGTCAAACAGACGCTTCAGAAAAGCTCAATATCGAACAAATATGGACGATTAGGTGTGCATCTTTCCTGTCTTTGTCATTTTTGTGTGCAGTAGTCTTAAACTGAAAAAGCGTTGAGATCCGCTGTCGAGATTTTGAGTTCCAGATGTAAGGAATAGGCTCATTGAAGATGAAAGATTACTCCTTATAATGTTCGGTCCACTGGCGGGGCTTAATGTTGGGCAAAAATTGATTTGGATGTATTCAAAATGGACTTGCGGAGGTCAACGTGCAGTACCGTCTATAAACAGCAGGTGTCAGAAGAGTAACACGAGCAGGGGCTCAAAACAACGTTCGCCAGAAAAGTTTGAGCAAAGACAACAACAAAAAATACCTCACGGTCCATTTTAATCACGAAGTTTGAACAAATATTCCCTAGATTGATGCAGATGACAATTTTACCACAGTCGCTTTATTTGATTTTATTTCATTTTACTTCCCTGCTCTTTTTTTTTCTTGACCATCTTTGTTCCACTTCATTCATTTCATTTTTCCGCCTTACTCTCTTTAATTTTACTTCATCTGATGACTTCATTTACTCAACCTGCTTACATTTCATCTCGCTGTGCTGCCTTTGTTTTATTTTTTTTTGTATTTCACCGCCTTGTTGACTTGTTTTTTTTTTTTTAACTTCGTTTTACTGCCGGTTTTATTTGAGAGCATTTTTCGACTACATTTTACTGCTTTTATTTTATTTCCCCTTCACTTGACAATCGTTGCTTTGGTTTACTCTATTGTAGTTCCTTACAATGTTTTATTTCTCTGTATTTTACAGCGTTGCCTTGTTTTATTAAATATATTTTACAGTTCCACTTTCTGCTCTGCGTGTTGAATTCTTATGTATTGTATGTTTTATTTGACCCTTATTTAATGCCTGACCTTATTTTATTTCGGTGCGGTTTACTGCCTTATTTAGTTTTAATGTACTTCATTGCATTTGGTTTATTGAACCACTTCTATTTTACTTTAATCAACAACTTCGTCTTCGTTAAATTAATCTTATTATATCACCTTTTTTTTTCTACAGCCCGTTTCACTTTAATACGTTGGTTTTATTTTACCACCTCGGTTTTATTTTAATTCACAACCTCATTTTAAATAGGATTCTATATGTGCCACAGATAATACCACTGGGTGGTAGCCTTACCTGGATGATGATGCCCTGACGCCTGTACTCCTCCTGGAGGCCACGGGAGAAGAAATCCACAAAGGCCTGAAATGGACGTGGAGAAGAAAGATTCGGATGAGAAATGGTCACAATTTCCGCTTCGAAGGAGTGAAATGAGGATGACACACGAACCTTGGAGGCAGAGTAGATGGTGAGCAGAGGGAGAGGGTACATGCCACTGGCTGAGGAGATGTTGAGAATCACACCTTTGGATCTGAAACAACATTGAGAGAATTTACACAACAAAAACAAATAGAAATTGGGTCTCGCTGACCAACTGTTTGTGCAAGCAGCGGTGTGCACTCAGACAAGAGCAAATTCAAAGGACAGGTCACATCCAGCTAACTGCTGTTGTAGTATTACGAGGCAATTGTTTTGAAAATGAATCAAGAATACTTTATAGAAAGAAAAAAAAAATAATAAACATCAAACTTGTCATTTGGAAACATTTTTTCAATTCATTAAAAGACCACAAAAAAAAAAAACTTTCACTTATTTGTGTAAAAATAAATTTGACCATGACATTTGAATATTATTTGATGTTACGTGACAAACATTCAAATTTACATCAAATTTTAAAAAAAATTAAAAAGCTGACTCCTGTGAAATATTGTGGTAAATTTAAAAGCAAAACATTTTTATAATTAAATTTTTTTATTATAGAAAGTGTACTTGGCACACATGTGGTTTGTTAAAAAATTACAAAATAAAAGGTTTAAAATCATATTTCTTATATATTCTATACATATACACACACACACATTTTTTTTATTTTAGATTCACAGGAAGCAGTTTCAAGTGTTTAAACCTCTTCTATGCATCTATTTTTGGATCAAATCGCATCAACAATTTCCCAGGGAACCCATCGTCTGCCCTCTCAAACACCACACACAACACACACACACACACACACCACACACACACACACACACACACACACACCACACACACACACACACACACACACACACACACACACACACACACACACACACACACAACACACACACACACACACAGCGTGGCAGTGTGCGTTGCCATGGCAGCCTGTTGCTGCAGTGATATAGTTCAGAAAGAGAGAGAGAGAGCGAGAGAGAAAGAGGAATAGAAGAGAGAGAGAGAGAGAGAAAGATGCTCCGTTTCACACAGCTCCAAAATGTGCTGTGACTTCATTGGCCGGTGCCAGTCACATGGCCACATGAGGGGCCAATCAGGGCAAGGAGGGCACTGTGTGAATTGAAAGCTTGTCAGCATTTGTGAACAAAAGGAAGGAGAGGAAGAGGAAGCAGCCATGGTGGGGAAAGACCCGCTGATCCTTTACATTTAAAAGCTCGTTTTTATAAGAACAATTAATAACAATTTGACATCAATGTGCATTACAAAAAAAAAAAAGATAAAAAGGGGGGTTGGGGGGGGACTCACCTGTCAGCCATTCTGGGCAGTACCAGGCGGGTCATCTGGTGGACAACAGACAGAAGTTGGTGTTTAAAAGCTCATAAAAAACATGGAGGATCCTGACAGAGTGAAATAATTAGAACATAGAAGCAAGGTAGAGAGTGGAGAACAGGAGGGAGAGATGCGTGGGTGGGTGGGTGGTTGGGTGGGTGGCGGGTGCAGACGGCGTTGGTGTAGTCCACCGTTGCTTTGGGAACGAGCGAGACACTGCAGGTACCACCAAAGAAGAAGCAGCAGCAGCAGCAACACAATGGCATTTATATGGAGGATGTAGGCTCAAATGGATCAAGATTACCTGGCACACTGAAGTCATGTTGACGTTAATCATGTTGGTGATGAACTGAAACACACATTGGGGATAGAACATTAAAAATTCGCCTGATCACGACAAAAAAAAATAAAAATACAACCACCCCCACCCAAAATAAATACATCATACATACATTGTCCAGATCCGGAATATGGAGGTAGTACTCAGGGTATGGATAGGACACGCCAACATTATTGACTGTTAAATACGAAAAAAAACACACAAGTTCATGACATTCTAAAAATGTCCACAAGGGGGAAGTAGAAGCAAAGGAAAGAAACTATTCAGCCAGCCACACCTTTTAGCCAGTAAGCAACTGCATATAAAACAAGGACCAAGCGTTGTTGTTTTTTTAATGTTCTTTTCACATTAAGCACATGTGAAACAAAATCTGACATATTTATACCAAAAAAAAAACCCAAAAAAAAGTGTTTCATTCACACTTTATATTGCTCAATGACTCTCGGTCCCTTTTTGTATGGGACCTAAATGTACATTTTTGTTTGTTTGTTTTTGGCTTTAATGCGAGAGCGACTATCTAGCAGAGACTGTGTATTTACGGCTGTGGATCAAATAAAAAGGTAAAAAAAATGTATATATATTTTTTTTTCTTAACTTTTTATTACTTGTGCAAAAATGTCCAATATTAAAATTTACAAAAAAAATACATAAATGGGGTTTGTGTTTTTTTAACTCATGTAACAATATTTTTAAAATTGTAAATACAAATGTATGCTTCGTTATCATATAGAAAGTATAAATACTTTATTTGTATTTAAAATAACCTATCTTACGATGAAGGTTACCTACTCAACTCAACTGTATTTATAGAGCACTTTCAAGCAGCCATCGCTGCATACAAAGTGCTGTACATGGAGCAGCCTAAATTAATGACAAAACCAACACTGGTCAAAAATGGTCAATTCAAATCAATTCCAGCAAATATGTGAGTTGTTTACCAAGGACACCGATCTCCAGGCCCGACAGTCCCGCCTCGATGGATGGGTAAATGTTGATCTTGCCGAAGTCCGCCGCAATGGTCTTTGTCTCCACTCCAAACTGGTCCTCTGTGGCACAAAATATATTTTAAAAAATGTTGTTTTTCTGTATTTATTTATAACATTTCGTGGCCGGAAAGCAATCACTGAGCAGTAAATCAAAAATAGAATTCTAAGCATTGGGATTCTTGTGAGAATCCTAATGCAGTGTCAAAATTAAACAGCAGAGGGCACTGCAGACCAAACAAAGTAGATTACTTGTCATTGCATGCCCAAAGATTCTTTAAAAGCAGTTGATGGTAATGCAGAACAATGCCTGAAGAAACGTCCGAGAAGAATGACAATATAACAGTCTGACCAGACTATTTCCAATCCGGATACGATGGTGCTGGTCAAACTTGCACCCTTACCAAGTGACCTGGCCACGTCATCCAGCTTGTGTTGGGAGCGGCTGATCAACACAATGGCAAACCCTCGACGAGCAAGCTGGAGGGAAAAGACGTCAGGTTACGGCTCACAAATAATGTAAAAAACTATCATGTTGCCCCCCCCCCCCCACCCCATTTGGAAATATCAAGATACATATCAAATCATTTTTGTCAAAGGAAATGCCACACTTACAGTACTGATAGGTTCATTCAAATTGTATGTAAAATGACAAGTTTAAAAAAAAAAAAAAAATCCATTGCATCATACCCTCTCAAACTGAGCCAGAACATATTGAATGAAATTCCCACCGAGTCGAACTGAATCGAATCGTTCCACTTTCAAATCGAACCGTCCGAGAACCGTTTCGCACCACCCGTATCGAAACGTCGTTTGTGGAAAGATACAAATCCCTAGCATCTTCCGAACACAATCCTAAAAATGCAAATGTAGCATCTGTGCATATGTCTTTTAGGGGCGGGACCTGGCGGGGTGCCATGTGATATCGGTAAACCTGCGTGTGAGTGACTGGAAGCGAGCTGTGGCCGACAGCAGCGAGTGAGCTCAGTGTCGCTACGCATCTTACAGTTTCTCAGCATTCAATTATGTAAAAAAACAGAAAAACGTGAGCATTTAAAAAAAATATATATTAAAAAAAAAAAGACTACCGTTTAATCAACAGTAGCACCAAAATACATGGCAAGCATCATACGAAAAGTCAATGTACGTGTGTATTTCCCACAATAAAAGCAGCGTGAGCGTAGAGCGGCTGCGGCCTTAGACTGAACCTTGTGTTGTACGTATGAGTCACAGGCTCTCTGTCAAAGAGAGTTAAATAAAATGTTTATTTCATTTTAAGAAAAGGAGAAAAAAAAAAAATGTTTTCAGGAGACTCACCTCCTCCGCATAGGATTTCCCGATTCCATCAGTGGCTCCCGTCACAACTGAACAAAGCAGACAAGGGAGGCGAAAGGTCAGCCATGGGTTTTGGTACAAAGCGTTCACATTGCTTAATAGACTTTAAAAACAATGAGTCGTACTTAGGAGGCACCAGAAAAAAAAAAAATGGTGAGTTAAAAATAAAGGGAGCGTATGTAGCGCTCAATAACGTTTGAAGCAAGGTGTCATTCTAGTTCTATTGGTTTCTCAACAAGCTAACTAAAATTTTGGGTGATGTTTCGGGGAATACATTTTACAATTTTAAATTAACATGTGCCCTCTTCTGTCCTTGCATACATTTCCACTAATTTTTTTATGAACTTTTGCCCTCATTTTATAGAATTTATTCATATTTTAGAATAAATTTCATTCAATGAAATGTGTTGTAAACTAAATTATCCATCCATCCATTTTCCGAACCGCTTGATCCTCACTAGGGTCGCGGGGGGTGCTGGAGCCTATCCCAGCTGTCTTCGGGCAGTAGGCGGGGGACACCCTGAATCAGTTGCCAGCCAATCGCAGGGCACACAGAGACGAACAACCATCCACGCCCACACTCACACCTAGGGACAATTTTTTGGAGCGTCCAATCAGCCTACCATGCATGTTTTTGGAATGTGGGAGGAAACCGGAGCACCCGGAGAAAACCCACGCAGGCCCGGGGAGAACATGCAAACTCCACACAGGGGAGGCCGGAGCTGGAATCGAACCCGGCACCTCCGCACTGTGAAGCCGACGTGCTAACCACTGGACTACCGGGCCGCTAAACTAAATTATATATATTTTTTAAAAACAGCAATAGCTGAACTCTGCGTAACCCATGATGTTAAGAAACATGGCCACCAAGTGCTGCTTGACTGCAGCAGAGACAAAACGTGACCACACCCCGACTTCTGGTTGGACCACTTATGGTGAGTGAGCACTGAATAAGCTTCAGTGCGACGTAGATTCCCCTGTGACGATGCTCGTAGATAAGACAGGCCATCACAGGTAAATGGGGAGCAGGTTTTCGAAGCTTAGCGGGATCATTGTAGACAATACACGAGAGACAAAGGCCAAGGACAAGCGTTAAGTCAACGAAACCTGGGGAGAGGTTTCTCTCATGGAACAATCCTGTATACAGCGTATATTGTAGAAGCTCTCACAGTAAGGCTTGGCAGTATCTGAGATTATAAAAAAAGGAAAACATTTTTTAAAAGTTTGACCTATCTCACCTCCTTAGACACACATTGAGAAGGTGTATATTCCTTGCCGAATATTTTCACTCACACTGTTCTCCAAACAAGAGGCAAAAAGTGCTCGCTTGAAACTGTTTGTCACTCCCAGTTGACATTTACTTTCAAACGAAAGCAAATTAAACCATGTAACGCCAAAACGTTCACCCTGACCATCGAATTTTCGTCTGACAAAAGTACCCTAGTTTCATGCTAACAAGAATGTGACCTAAAATGCTATAAACAAGCTAACAAGCTAAATTAGCAAAACAAACATCCACCTTCCGGAAGCAAGCTTCCGAGCTAAATGTGCTAACATTAGCCAAGCAAACGGAAGATGCTGCTGAAGGGAAAAAAAATATTGATAGATAGATCGCTATCTCTAGCTAGCTAGAGTTTATGAACCGTATACTGTCACACTGACACAGCGGAGATTAAACAGAAAAGTTTGGAGATGTGTTGCTGGGCAGAATTTGTGGCGCAAGATCATTTCTGACCGAAAAATGTACAGACAGGGACAGTATGACTAAAACCTAATGAGACCCCAAATTTAGTACACGTTAAAAAACCACCTGCTGGCACAAATTTACGAGACATGCATTTCTTGCTTCTCTGATGTCATTCCTTTCAGAGTGATCAATAGTCACCGACGTCTGACACCATTTTGCATACTGCAATTGATCGCCCGTTCAATCAAATCATATCTAAAAAGCACAAAGCATTTGATTGGAAATATGTAGGCATTTTATTTCTTGAAACCACGACTGTGGACGGTATGATAAAAAAAATGACTTCTCAGCCATGTCTCTTGCTGCAACTTCTAATGATTTTGAATGACATTGACTGGAAGAATTAAACCATTTCCTACAGACAGTTATTATAAATGAATTGCGGCAGAGTATCAATGGATGCAAGAATACTGCATTCTTGTGAACATGGCAAGAAAATTACGGGTATGCAAATTTTGCCCTGGATGTGGGGTGGCCATGGTCACCACATAGCTCCGCCCCTGCATTTGGGATTTTCTTGGGGACCACTCGTGGTCGACATTCCGCAGTTTGCCAAACACCGCTTTAGACTAATATACAATGGAGGACACCAAGTGCGTCTGTCAAGCCTCAAGTTGATGATGATGATGAAAAAAAAAAAATGTAAAAGAGAAAGCCGATAGCCACGATTGTGCGCGCTACACATCTCTGATCAGTTGATGAAAGATTCATGGAGGCATAGAGGACATTCTCTGGCAACAGGCGAGAGGAGAGGAGACGAGAGGGTGGGAGCGATGACAAACGAACGAGGAGGAGGAAGAAGAGGGGCTGGCGGGATGTGGAGGGATCCTGGGGGCGTCTAAAAATAGAAGAGCGTGTGAAGGAGAAATGGAAGAGAGAGACGGAGGGAAGGAGGGAGGGAGGAGAGGAAGGCGAGCGAGAGTAGCACAAAGTCAAAAAGTGAAAAAGGCAAGCAGAATTTATTTTTAAATCCGACTCTTTCGTTGTCAACGCCCCCCCCTCCCTCCACCACCACCACCACCACCACCACCCTCCTCAATATTAAGAATGAAACACTCCGGCACAAAAGCCTCAATGGGAGCGGATCATACCAACGCATGCCACAGGGGGAAGAAGAATCAAACGGTTGAAGAGGAGACCCAAACAAGCATCACATCCGATGAGTTCATCCTCTCAACAAGAAATCTTCTGACGTTATGGACCAAACCAGTAACCGAATAGGAATAAATTTTGGGGGGAAATAACCTGTCATTGACATAGAGGTGAACCTGAAGCAGCCGCGTCCGTGTGTATCAGTCCTTCCTTAGCCTTAATCAGTCACCACGAAGAAGCGCTCAGTTTCAATCATTTTTGCGAGTACATCACCCCCACTCATGTGATATTCCTTAAAGGTTGTTTCTTCATTTTGTTTAATCAAATGAATCATTCAGTCAAAAACAAAATCTCTGTCTAGCTAGCTAGCTAGATCTCTGTCTAGCTAGCTAGCTAGATCTCTGTCTAGCTAGCTAGCTAGATCTCTGTCTAGCTAGCTAGCTAGATCTCTGTCTAGCTAGCTAGCTAGATCTCTGTCTAGCTAGCTAGCTAGATCTCTGTCTAGCTAGCTAGCTAGATCTCTGTCTAGCTAGCTAGCTAGCTATTTTTTTTTTCCAATAAATTTCAGACAACAGAGTCGGAATTTAACAAAAACGTAACACATGAAGATATTTTTCATCAATTTACAAAACAAAAAAATATCCTGCCCCCCCAAGTTCAAAATAACCTTGTAAATCCCTGTGATGATCGCACCTGTGATGATTCCCACGGGAATCGCATCTCGTGCCATCTTCTTGGATCTTTGTATCCTTGAATTTTGAGGAAAGTAAAATTCCTTGAATCCTCGAAAACTCAACTCTAAATCGAACTTGAAAAGGGCAATGAGAATAAATTACTAAGATTAAAAATGATCGCAATGAATAAAAACAAACAAAAACAAATACCGTCTGCCCCTGCCTCACAATGATGTGAAGAGACTCACCTCCCAGGCTCACATAATCTCACTGATTAACAACCACGGTTGAGTCGTGCAATTTGACTCGGGTGCTCACTTGTCTGCCAGGCCCCGCAAGTTCCACTGTTATTTGAAACAATTTTCTATAAAACGGAAAATTGTACTTGCACCATTCACAACGTATACGAATCAATAAACTATTTCTTAGAGGGTGCTAGTGGCATTTCAGGGGGAGCTATCGCACCCCCTAGCAAACCCTCAGCACCGCCTGCTCCGCTTCTTCTTCTTGTTCACGCACATCTCCATATCCTCATGTTGTACTTATGAATGACAACGCTCCTCCCACCCATTATATAATAGCCCCATTCTCTCAATAACAGTTGCATGTGAGCGTGCGTCGCCTGTCTTGTGTGTGTGTGTGTGTGTGTGTAAGTGGGCTCTGAGAGGAGGACGAAACCAAGATACGTCATTCGGCATGCAGACATTTCTCATTGTTTTAATCCAAAATATAGATGAAGGTGCTTGAAAGCATTCTCATTTATCCTTACCCACACGCTCCTTGCACACGATAAGAGGGAGCCCTACACAATCGTCTGAAATCAAATACAAGACAATGCAGCGGGACGGTTTTTAATCGTCGATACAGGGGCGTGATTGTAGTTGGTAGCGGGGCACCGCATGATCACGACAGACTACACCGCACAGGGCAACCGAATGATCGGAAAGGGCGGTTCCTAATGTTTTGACCCCGTAGCTACTCGAGGCGACCAAAAGATTAGAAACTACTCTCGATGTAGAGCCGTGCATCATCCTGAGGAATGTTTTTAATGTGTTGACCCTCTTGACTGCTCTTAGCATTCCAAATCCTGTTTGGTAAACGTGGTAACCAAAATATGAAAGAACAGTTGCAAAAATGACTTGACTCGCTAAAGCGCTCAGAGTTCCTTTTACTGGAAGTCGGGGGACAATAATTTGAACAATTGTAGTTTGTGGGTGGCTCTCAGTTGAGAGAAAAAAAAAATTGCCAGCCCTATGTTAAGGTCTGTTCTTAAAGTGAACTCCTGCTTATTTGCGTATTTTGGCTTATCCTCCATTATTTGCTGAAAACTCACCTAGTTGCTGTTTTGTGCTCAAATCAAAGCGAATGATGTATTGGTTTGGCTCTATCTTGAAGTAGTTAGGTTGAATTCATTCCGTTTTCAGTTCTCTGCAGGCACCTACAGGCAGTGACAAACCCTTTTTGCAATCGAATTTTCATGATATGCGGCAGTGCTTCATCCCCATCCCTGAATTCTGCTATATGCAGCTACATGACAACACCCATATTGAACTAACATCTCTGATCAGATCTCATTTGACTTTGCAGCCGAGGTCTCCCGTTCTCACCACGCTGCTCTCAAGAGCGGCCTGAAGGGGGCGCTTTTGCACCATAAACGCCATCTCAGCGCTGCACTTCACGTCCAGAGATATTGACATCCTCCAGCCTTTTGTCCCCCCCCCCCCACACCCCCACCCCCACCATCCTCCCTCCCTGGG
This sequence comes from Hippocampus abdominalis, assembly GCA_018466805.1. NCBI lineage: Eukaryota > Metazoa > Chordata > Actinopteri > Syngnathiformes > Syngnathidae > Hippocampus > Hippocampus abdominalis. The sequence continues at coordinate 6,432,448 of CM031697.1, read as the reverse complement.
CTGAGGAGCGGCCGCTGCCTGCTCGCTACGGCGCGCCTCTAAAAAAAGCAGCAGGAGGAGTAAAAATAGCAGCGACTGCCTCGTCTGGGAGCTAAAACACACACACACACACAATCTATCCATCGCCTCCCGCCTTGCATGCTTGCCTGCCGCATGCACCTGAATACCAAACAAGATCACCAGCATCAACGTCAGCATCATCGCCACGACAACCGGGGCTGCAGCATCCACGCTACATGCTGGGAAACACCGCTCTAGCGAGCACACACACACACACACACACACACACACACACACACACGCTTGGAATCATGATGGAGAACGGGAGGAATTCAACTAAAAATAGCGTATGGTTGTCCGTTACTATATAGAAGCGATAAGATGGCAACAAATATCGATATTGTGGCACTGTTGAAAACGGTTTTACTTTTTTCACTTAGTGATGAATCATAAATCCCACCCGCCCCCAATACAGTGAACCCTCGTTCATGCTGGTAAAGATGCCACAGAAAATAATTTTTTCTTCCCCATATATGAGAATTTGACTCCACCCATACGCTTAAAGCACATTCAAACTTATCGAAACGGCAACACAAAAAATATTTTTGCATCCATAAAACATAAAATGTCAATACCGTGCGGGCCTTTAAGAGGCGGGGCCCGGTGGGATGCCGCGAGTGTCATCAGCTCCTGTACCATTGTGTTGTTCTCCCTGCATGCATTAAATGACTATCTAGTATATAAATAAGGATAATAAATTTGTACCCGTGGCTCTCCTTTCCCCTGTGAGGGCATCATAGTAAGCATAGTTTAAAACCCCATTTAAAAAAAAAAAACCTGCTTCAAAATTTGAGCAAATAATGACTCGCAATATTGTGTGGAAATACTTTCTATTCGAGGACATCAACCTTTTTGGAAATGGAGGAGTGTCTAGATAATTTTGTTCCCACCTCCATCAGTCATTTCCTCATTTAGACTAATGATATTAAAAAACGATAGGAAGAGATGCAGCTTATTGGACAATGGCTCCATTTATTTTATTTTATTTTTTTCGAGCATTGCAACACAAAACATTTCGACATCTAACCGGTGAATTTTTTTTCAGAACAGGACCGTGGGCTACTTTTGAAGTCCTCGATGGAGAAGTTTTTCAACCACTGTATCATATTGTGGGTATTATTGGTACTTTTAAGAGGTGATGGGGGGGGAAAAATTGCGATTATTTTAGTTACTTGCAATGCAGTTAGACAAAAAATAAATGTAAAAAAATTATAATTGACATAAATGCTAATCTGTAAAGAGACACAGGAGTCAGTTTTTCCCACACAGCCGAGCTTTTCATATATAATATACTTTCCTACAGTTTGCATGCTGTCCCCCCGCAACCCTTGTGAGGATAAAGCGGTTCGCAAAACGGATGAATGGATACCATCAATACATCGCATGTTCAGATTTGTCCCCCCCCCCCAAAAAAAAAAAAATGTTTGACGTAAAAAGCTTTCCATCACTGTCTTAAAAGACACGGTCGTAAAAATAAGCGTCCAGCAAATCCTCAATTAAGATTCTCAGTGAGGAGAGACTGCGGTCCTCGTATGCCCTGCTCCTGTTATGTAATCTGTCGCACCCCAAACTCGCCTATCAACGAGCAGAGGCCTCCTACGTTACACTGAGGGAGGAGGGGAGGGATGCAGCACAAGATGGAAACACACACACACACACGTGCATATTTCTTTAAATAGCAAGGGAGAAAGTCACATGGGTAATATAAAAGTCGACAAAAATAAAGCTTGATGGCAAAGGAGGGAGGCTTGAGGACTTTTACTTCAGAGCCAACCAAGATAGATCCAGCATCTATATTTGGATCGAGCGAAAAATAGCTTTCCGAAAAAAAGGGGGGGGAAAAACCCCACCCAGCATTGTTTGGAGAGAAAAAAAAAAAACGACAAAAGTAAATAATTTCTTTCAACTACCAGTAGTTGAAGTGATTTTGGAGGAAACCTCACAGCCTGGAGGTTGTAAGGCACAATATTAGGAGATCCATCCCAAAGATGGGCTTCCAATCCGCCATCCCGCATGATGTGAGGTGTACCATTACATGAGTACTTGTTCCATTTTGGACGCGCTTCAAGAAAAAGGTGTTCAAATAAGACGTCGGATCACATTCAAAGCCAAAGACAATGCCACACGTTCTAGCGGTTAACTAAAGCCAAGCTTGCGTGTGTGTTCACTTCACAATGAAAATGAAGGATGTTAAACATTTGGGTTGGAGATTGATCATGTTAATTTTGTGCTTTTTTTTGTTTGTTTTTTTTGACAGCTAGTTTTGTTAAATTGTTACCTGAAGGGCACATATTCTCGAAAATTGACTTTTAAAAACTGGCTATTTATCCATAGCGGGGTGGCCTGGCTAAATTAGCCACTGGTGGCTTTACGCAAGCGTCCGTCATTTTTAGTCTGGATGTGGTAAATTGCAAATTTCCTGCTCTGGAAGGACTTTGGAAAATGATGAATTATACAATAAATGACTGCTATATGTTCACTGAACACCAAAATATATGTTTTTTCCAAATATTCAATGCTTTAATCCTAATTTAGGATCAGGGCCAAATTTGACCCTTTGGGATTTAAGGGTAGCATTTGAGTAGCAGAATTTATAGGGGCCAAATTTGACCCCGTGGCTTCTCCAGGGTTAATTAAATAACACCAAAAAAAAAGTGTCTAAATTTGTCACGTTTAAAAAAATAAAAAATTAAAAAAGGGTCGGAAAGGTCACCGTGTTAGCAGAGTGGCCCTGGCTTCAGACATTTGTTTGGACACTATAATTTGAAAAAAAAGAAAAAAATTATTGGACAGGTTATTTCTATTCCTCTTGCTAACAAATGAGGGGGAAAAAGTTTTCAAAATCTGAAAGAAAAAAAAAAATTGTGTGAACAAAAACACAATATTTAGCCATAACATCTGCGGTTGGCGGGAAAAGAAAAAAAACAGAAAAAAAAAAGCTTAATTCCCACCCTCCAAATCACACGCACTTTTTAGTTCCAAATAAAAATGTTCGCGAGAACAGGTTCTATATCTTCAACGGTTGCACAATCACCAGAAATAAGGCCTGACGCAATGCTGATGAAGCACAAAGTGGTGGAGCCAAAAGATAACGGTTTGGAACGCAAGCAACATCAAAAGGGGGACACGATGCCCTCACGGAGAGTGTGAGAAGGTCACTGAACCCGAGGAGGTGTTGGACTGGAATTTACCGCGGCAACAACGCCGTCATTGAATGGCTGGAGGCATTTGGATTCATTCCAGTATACGGACAAATAATTGTCAGCGTTAAGCAAACAAACGGCGCAAATTACACCATTCTGATAAATTATCCATTGATGCGTACAAAATGAAGGGATTAAATCGACAACCAATGGATTATCAATCAACCGAGAACTATTCTAATAATTACATGCAATTCGTGGACTGTTTTGATCACAGTAGAAGACAACACGGAAGACAACATTGTTTTGATCAGAGAAGAAAACAGCAGTCTCAGTCTGTCACTGAGACAGACCCAACACAGCAAATGATATGAAAGCGCCAAATGCTTCTTTATACCAAAACAAAGGAAAGAGACGATAGTTTGGTTATTTATAGCACAGGATAAATAACAGTATGGCATAATGTTCGGCCCACTTGACATCTACAGAGTCCGTATGTGGCCCACAATGTGAAATGAGTTTGACACCCCTGGTCTATGTGTGTAGATGCTTTAGCTAGATCCGTGGAAGATAGCGTGGAATGCATCCGATTATCTGCTCAGAGTAAATTGCTTATGGCTCGACGGACATTCAAAGAAACGAACATTTCCTCGAATGCTTTACTTGTTATCATGCTAAAAGGCTTACGCTAACTGGAGCGCTAATTAGAGAGAAGGCGAGTTCCATCGCGCTAACTATGGCCATCGAGGACTACGAAGCGTCCCGTGGCTGGTTTAAAAGTTCATTGCATGACATTAGCTGAGCAACGCTGTCTTGGGTGGCGATCGAGGGGAGGTCGAGACCGTGAGATAGTGGAAAGAAAAGCCACCGGGATACCAGGAAGTATCTGTTATTGTTAGATTCAGACGCAGCTATGAACGTTGCATTGCTAAAATGGCTACAAAACGGACCTTTGGATGTCAAACAGCTAAGAAAAGAAGCGCTCTGATGCTGGAAGAGAGGGTAAAAGTGATCAAAATGAAAGACGGAGGATGCAAAATAAAAGACATTACCCAAGAAATTGATGTAAGTGAAAGTGAAGGCTGATCGTAAATTTCGCAATTACTTGCCCTTTCTTTCTACACTGACTATATGAAGTGTCAAATAAGTGTGTGCTCATACTTATGCACTATTGGAATAAAAATAAAGAGTACACATATGATTGTGTGTGCGTGTACACACACGTTTGTGTGTGTGTGTGTGTGTTTGTATCTGAGGTCAAATTTGCTGCAGTGAAAACCCCCCTGTTGTGAAATAATTCTTGCTGCAAACATGATTTCGTTGTAGAGGAGTTTCACTGTACTACAACAAAAAAAATTTGTGGCACATTTTTGTTTGAAAAAAAAAAAAAAAACATTTTATTTTTTTTAAATAATGACATCAAAAAAGAAACTGACTCTACAAGCATGTTGCATGTGCGACTTTTAGGGGTGTGGCCTAATGAATCGGGTTGGCCGGTTAGCCTTTCGGCGTGAGCTGTGGTCTCCAGCAGCTCCTTGCACGTAATCTCAGGGTCAGGGTTAGGGTTAACCTTAGCATTTGCGTTTGAATCTTCAACTCCAATGTACGTCGCGCCACAGCTTTGCCTTCACTTTGACCAACTGCTTCTTTTTGCCAAATGGCAACTAGGATTTTGGTATCAATTCATTTTGGTGCATTACTGAAGAGGGAGGGGAAAAAAGGGGACGACGCGACCAAAAGAAAAACAACGAATAGAACCGAAACAAAGCGGACAATCCAAGAAAAATGAATGAGAAGATACTGTAGCTATACGGGCTCAACAGCCCCCCACCCACCCACCCCTGCTTTGCGTGTGTTGCTGAGGAGGTTGAAAGGGAAGCTCCGGCATAAGGGTTTTTTTTTTTTTTTTTTTACCCAGCATCCCTGGCTGCGGCACGTGTCGCTGAGCGTGTTCGGCACATGAACAGCGGTGTTCTCGCTCTCTGCCCACACACACACACACACACACACACACACACCAGTTGAGGGAAGCACATTCACAAGGATTAAGACATTCATGCCGCTCGCACAAACGCATCATTTACTTCTACATGCACATTTGCCTTCAAGTACATGAATGGAGCCCTCTTATATAATGCCACCGTGTTCTCAATCAGGACATGAGAAGGGGCAGTCAGCGCCTTCCCATAGCAACAAGTAATAATCGACCAAAGTATTTTTTTTTAATGAATTTGGTTCAGATTTTTGGGAAGATTAAACCTCCGCGTGCACATACATTTTGACGTCTTTTGCACATCTGCAGTGAGTCGGTGGAGTGTGTGTGCGCGCGCAGGAGAAAATGAATGGGGGAAGCCGCCTTGACTGGCGCTGCCTGCACAAGCTCAGTCCTACCACTAAGAGTCGCCTGCTCTACAAAAAGGGGAAGACCAGGGAAAATCCCTGCTGCTCAATGCAGTGCGAATCACAATGGCATTGTATTTCTTCATCAAGTAGATTTTTTTTTTCCTTTACAAAAACACTTGCATTTTGTCATGAATAAAATGATGATCGATGTAAGGAAAGCATGCGAGTATTGATGCACATAAAAAAATAAATTTTAAAAAAAGCCAAGAGAGGTACCCCATTTTTAAAACTTGTTTTTAAAATGAGCTCATGTCAAAATAATTGCAGTGATACATTTTTTCTTTGGATAGTTGCAATATTTTCAAAATGTAGGGTTTTTTTTTCTTCATTATTTTGCCAAAAGACAAATGGTTTTATTTGATCTATACATAAACCATGAAATAGAAATCTCACCAAATTGCGAGTTGCGGTTTTCCCCGTGTCATAGCGACAAAAGTAGGTTTGGACTTCTGAACTCAAATACAACATATTGTTACATTTTGTTAGAAATAAATATTTTTTAAAAAAAGGAAAAAGTGAATAAAAGAACATTTGGAATTTTGGAAATAGTGACCATATTTTGTGATGTGTGTGTGGGTGTGAAAAAAAACATACGGTAGCTATAAGACAAAACAAATGCCTCGCAAAAAATACAAATAAAAATTTTAAAAATGGATGTAACTGTATCGAAAAAGCACAAAAATCCAAACCACATTCCGTATGCTGTCCTATCGTTCACTTACACGGACTATAATTAAAAGCACACATCTAACTTTTTCACCCTAGAATAGGGTGGGGAAAAAAAGCTGCAAGAGATGTGACAATCTGTCCAATAAATGAGTAAAAATGGCACTTTTGAAAAATAAAATTAAAATCGATGGATCCAAGTAGCGATGACACGAATCTGGCAGTCGGGAGCGAGATTTAGCGACGTTCCGCTGAGCTGCTCTGGCGGGTTCCTCGAGGTTGGAGGCTGTGCTTAGTCCTGGTTTGGCAAACTATCACGAGGTAAAGCAGACATAGGTGCCACCATCTTATCTATCCACTATCTGATGACCGCCAATCATCATGTGATTGGCGGGGGATGGTTGTGGTGGCTATCTCAAACTACAGTCATCAAATATATGTCCTTACAGCGCCATCACCCTCTTATATAGCATTAAGCTAGCACACGGTCAAAAGTGAGGTGGCGCTTTTGAATACACGCGTAATTGTTTTTGTTTTAGGTTTAGTTTGACGGCCAACTTTAACGGAGAGCGAAAACCAACTTGAGGCCTCCTCTCTGAGAATTTCTCGCCACGTGCTCAACAGCTTGCTGCGAAGTGACTTGCCGCCATCTTGCTCTGATGTCTCCAAACAGCTCATATCAACAGTTCCCAAATGCTAAGCTGCGAATAAGCGGAGGTCCACTGTGTATGGAAAAGCACACACCCTAAAGTATGAACTGCGTATTGAAAGACTAAATACATCATGGATCTGGATGTAAACTCAAAAATAATCTGAAGTACAGAAGTGAAGAGAACATTCAATTCCAACAGTCTCCGTCAATTAAAATCCTTGCTATCACACCACAGCAAGCAAACAACATGGCCGACAAGCAATCAGTTTGTCCAAACGAATAAGAATAGCGTTTAAGTACAGTTAAAAATTTTCTGTGAACTTTCCCTAAAAAGTCTTGTCAAGCCGATTTCAGCATAACGGGGCTGAGCGCTGCCGAAAAACGAGTTGGACCAGCACGTTGCTGCCTGTGTCGAAAGACGACGAGAAACATGCGCACGCAGGCGTTCTCATGGCTGACATCACACATTGTACAGACTGAAAGACGCACGTGGCGAGTGCCTGCGGAATGCAGCTTTTGACATTGTTGGGCAGCAAATTACATGGCGACAGACGTCAACGAGAATGCAAAGACCCGCAGGTGAGAATGTGGTTTCGCGGCCGCATTCCCGCCGGGATCGGCATTCGGGTTACACCACGCTGCAGTTTGAGGCCCCTCCGTTGCGCAACACATTACGACAGGGCTGTGCAGAAAATTTTCATTCAATTTTGGGGAAAAAAAAAAAAAAAAACGCCAATCATTTGCAAGTTGAAGCGTCCTTTTTGCACCGTAATGAAATATTTTGGGGCATGATTAAAAATGCATGATTAAAAATTTGAAACTTTTTTAATTTATTTTTTTTAACTTGATTGGGTTTTGTTTGAAGTATTGTAGAGTAACTATTTTAGAGTCTAAAAATATCTCTAAAAACACTGATTTATTTTAAGGTATTATTCAGATATGAAATGTACTTTTTAATTTAATTTAATTGGAATGAACCCTTTCATGCACCCTGTAACCTGACATGCTGTCCACCGTTTAACCGCTGTCCCTGAAAGGGTTAAGTATTTTTGCAGTGCTTTCATTTCATGGTATTAGTAAAGTCTGACATTTGGCTAAAATAAAAAACTGTTTACAAATCTAATCATGATGGAAGAGTAAATGGATAAACCGTGCGTATTTTCAGGTAAATTTATTAGAACGCATTATTAAAATAGATCTTGTTTAAAGTGCTGTAAATTTAATCCAGTCATTACCGAGAAGGAAACTAATTAAGATGTCAAAAATAAAGGGTAATGGAGATGTTTTCAGGGGAGAGTGCTGTAATCTAATATTTCTTTATGATGGAATTTTAGCTTTGCTTGAGTAGTTTTGTTTTGTTTTTTTAACCCTTTCAGGGACAGTGGACATCTTATCATGTTATCAGATTACAGGGTGCATGAAAGCATTAAACTATTCATTTTAAATGCAACCATTACAGATTGGAAACAAATATTTTTAAAATGCACTGCAATAGAGTATTCCGGGGTAATTTTGCCATTTTAAGATCTTTAAATCTGTAGTTTTACTGGAGTCGGTTAAGTTTCAAATGTTGTACCTGTTAAACCCAATCGTTACTCAGCGAAATCAAATATTTTGGGATGCACCGTTATCGGGTATTATGGGGGAAACTTACCGTTTGAAGAAATTTGTATTTTAATGTTTTATTTCAAGTGTTGATTTTGAACTGCTCAGCCAAAAGCCCGAGAGTCTGGATTCAGACAACCAGTTCATCCGCCTGCCAAAATTACAAAAGTCAAAACTATCAAAGTTTGAAAAGTCCTAATGTGCTCTTTTTCACAGTCGATAAGGGTTCCCCCTAATCCATTGAGGACGACGACACTCGACATGCAAAAAATAAAAATCACGGCATTCACCGGCAACGACAGGCCCGACCGGCGTATCTGGTCCGACCAGCCGAGGCGAGAGCGCTCGTTGCAGCCAGTAAGCCTTTTTCAAACGCACTTCTCGTCTAAATCAACTGCCAGCCGCTCTCACCACGCGACTCCGAAACAGGTTTCTCTGGGAGTGGTGTTCGTAAGGGGTCGACATCCTCACACACACACACAATGATGAACATTTTTTTCCCACATTACGTAAATAGAGCGAGAGAGAACATGTGAGGGGGAGGAGGGAATCACCATGTCATTCAAGGGAACACAAAGTGTCAGCATCCAACTGAAGAGCACCAGAAAGAGAGCTGGATCCACATTTAAATGACAATGTGAACACAAAAAGGGATCAGAAACTTTTGACATTTACATTGTGGCAGCCCATTCTGGTCCCCGATAGACTCATTACATAGAATGTGTCGACACCTGGGTGAAACCGGATGGACATTCAACAACTCTGACAAGAGTTTCGATGAGGCAATGTGAACACAAACAGGATCAGAAAGAGGTTCGGGTTGGGCCCGCAAGATGAAAGCCAACAGAACAAGCTCCCTTTTTGAGTTGGTTCACAAAAGGTAGATTAAACCAGTTTGGGGGGGGGGGCAAAAAAAACGAGTTGGTCAAGAAGTGGCAAAAAGAGCAAAGTGGACTTTTGGGGGCTTATATTCCAATTTAACTTGACAAACAAGAACCAGTTCTTAGTCAGGTCCACTTTATTGATCCAATGTATGGCAAATGGAACCTGGGTGACACCTCGGTAAAACCAAATTGATATAACTTGCGGCAATAGTATCAACTATGTGCAATGGGAACACAAAGTGGATCAGAAAGAGATCTGGGTCAGAGTCTAAATGGGGTTGCAATGGGGACGGGAACTAAACAGTCTCATTTAATCTTGGTTCTAGGTCTGAACAACTTTGCAACTCTGATCTGAAATGAATTTCAACACCCCCCCAACAACAAAAACTAAAAGGTTTACCAAGAAACAAATGCAAAGAAAAGGGACTTTTTGCATTCACATTACAAGATGATTTGAAAAACCAGATCCAGTTCTGGTCTACTTTCCTCATTTGATTAGACTGTCAATACATGGCCATGTAAATCTGGGTGACCATTCTAAAGTAAAAAAAAAAAAAAAAAAAAGATCACCTCGAGCAAGGATGCGCAGTGTGAATCGAAATGGAATAATCAAACTAAAAGGGATTAGAAAGAGGCCAGGGTCCAAGTTTACATGGACTCTCAATGTGAACTCAAAATGAACGCAGCCACTTTTTGTGTTGATTCACTGTGAACAAAGAGCTTCACTCGTAAATGTATTCAACTGTGTTTGCGTTCACATTGCAAGCTTATTTGTGAAAGAATCTGGTTCTTTTACTATTCTGGTCATCTTTTGTCAATCAACACAATGTGAATAAAAGGCAATGTGACTCTGGGTGACACTTCTGAAACCAAACAGAGATCACCTATGGTGGTCTAAAGGATGTAAATTCCAAGCGGAATCATCGACCAGAATTGGATCCGAAAGAGACGTGGATCCAGGTGTACCACATACTGTATACGACAATGTGAAAGCAAACGGTATTGAATCCCTTATTGTTAGTTCAACTTCAGTTTCTGTCAATAGAAAAAAAAAAAAGGGGGGGGGGGTCTTTGTTCTACTTGTGCTCACATCCAAAGATATTTGAAACGGGATGCGGTTCAGGTTTTAGTCCACGTTCGACAAAGTCAGTACAATACAAAGTGAATCTGGGTGACACCTCTGAAGCAAAACCAAATTAGTTATTTTGGGGTGGTTACATTGGAAGTTGATTTGAAACATAATCCAGTCCAAGTGAATATGGTTCCCAACCAAACTGAGATCACTTCGGACAAAAGGTCTCAAAGCAATGGAAATACAAAGAATTGGATCAGAAAAAGACCCATGTCCAGGTTTAGATCACAATGTGAATGTAAACTGGTTAAATCCTTTGAACAAAGGACTGGAGAAAAGGGAGACTTCTTTTGGGGTTCACATAGTAAGTGTCAAGAGTCTGGTTGTAGGCCATTTTATTCAATACAAAACAAGGCAAGGGAGTGCATCATTCGAGCTTTGTGTTCACACCGGGCAAGCGAACCAACTTGAGACCAAATCCTGGGCTGATCTCAATTGTGTGTCCACACGTGTGTTATGAAACTGCTGTGTCATCATTTTTGAATTCATTTGACTTATTTTACAGTGATCAATCCCACAACCATTAAAGCTTTACACAAACCATTAAAAGGTTGCACAAAGCTTCTCTTCACATACTTAAGGAGGATGATATATCATGGAGAAGAATCTAATTATTAAAAGGCATGATACCAGAGTCAATGAAGGTGCTGCTTTTCAAGTGTCATTAGATTTCACAATGCACCAAAAGAATGGATGCAAAGGGTGTGTGATGACTATTCCTATGTGGACATCAGATGACTAAGCGGTGAACGAGTGCATGACTCATCGATGTGCACCGGTATGTGTGTGTGCGCAACATCAGTGACATGGAAGGGGAGGGGGGGGGGGGTAAAAATGCGCATTAGTCATCCCTAAAGGCACCATTCATCAATGCACCTTCATTTGGAGCATATCAAATTAAGATTTTGTGCCTTAAAAAAATGCGCGTGTGTGTATGTGCGCAGGGAGTTGGGGGGGGGGGGGGGGGGTATTACTGGCACACTGCGCAGTATTTTCGCCCATGCAGAAGTGGGTCAAACCTTTGCAGGGGAGATTCCAGCGAGATCATCCTTGCAAAAATATCATAAAACACGCTAAAATGTCCACGTAATACTCATCCTATGTCGTAATATGGACAATATACATATATTTAAAAAAGGTATTGAAATGTAGGTCACCCATTCAAAAAAAAAAAAAAAGAGCAGGTGCCTTGTGAGGAGTTAATGGGGCTGAAAAGTGCGTTATAGCCGGAAATCAAAACACGTGAATGGGGTACGCAAAATGTAGGTGAAAACCCGTTCACACATAATTGAACCTCATGGTCATCATATTGCCAAGCAATCAATTGCTTACCTGCGTTGGTTATGCAACCACCGCAACAACCTTGATTGAGCTCATAAACACCCCCCAACCAAACCCGCAAAATAAATAATAATATTAATTATTATTAAGACGAAATAGAATGCGCCTAAAGTGAAGTTTGGGCACACCTGGCTTCACTGGAAGTGCTGTGTGGAGATGAAGTCAGAGAAAAGTAAGGAGGGGGAACACTTACCTGCCCACTTGCCCAGCTGCGGTGAGACCAGCTGCCCGTTGCCCAGCACCCACACCCTGAAGCCGGACAAGAGCCGGTAGAGGATCCACAAAAGCAGCGAGGCCACCGCGAAGGCGCCGACCCAGAAGAGAAGCGTTTCGGTCCCGCAGAGCATGTCCTGAGCGTCGGTCCACGTCATGGCGGCGGCGCTAGTTGCAGTGGCGGAGCTATTCGGTCCAAAAGTGTGTGTGCGAGTTGCCGTGTGACGAGACCTCAATTGTAAGGCTAATTTCTAATTTCCACGGCAGGACGTGGGAGAGTGGCTTTATAAGGAGGTTGTAGCATCACACTCCTTCACTTCCTCCCCCCGCAACACTTGCAGAGCCTGATTTGACCACGCCCCGCCTACCTCGGCTTCTATTGGCCACACGCGCCGCCTCTCAAACGATTCCTCGCCTCTTATTGGCTTGTGTTCAGTATGACGGCGGATCCAAATGAGGCTGGCAAGTGTAGCCATTGGCTGGCGGGTCGGACAGGTTTGTCGGTTTCACGATGCGTTACGAAACCCCGCTGGAGTGCACACGCCGCTTTATGAATGAAAGGCGCATCTTATTGGTCAGAACCGCGTGCCTATTAGCTGCGTGACACGTCGTCGGTGACGTCATCGGACGACTCCTCCGACGCGAATCACTCACTCGGTTATTTCAGGTATCCCGTCGTCGTCTGCAAAGAAACCACAACGCAACTGCTATCTATCTATCCATCTATCCATCTATCCATCTATCTATCTATCTATCTACCTATCGATCTGTCTGTCTGTCTCTCGATCCAAAATCAATTGTGACAAAAGACTCCCTCTCTTAAATAAATAATGAATATATAACATAACTACAACTCCCAGCATCGCCTTTTGCCGGTTGCTCCCACTCTCGCGAGATTTGCCCTCCCACGTTCTCTTCATGACAGTGTACGAGTCTAAGTTTCGTAAAGGGGGCGATGTTACATAAACACAGGGACAACACGCTTGCCCATACATTTTATTTGACATTTCATTTTAAAAATCTGTACATTAACGTTGTGTTCATGCACACATCCTCTGTACAATTTCCTCCCCATCACTCACGCACCAAAACACACAGGCGCACACACACGCGCACAAGTGCAGTCGCCATCCTCCCGCTTTTCACGCTGCACATACACACGCGCACGCGCAGCAACATAACATTAAATGTACACGAAATGAAGTGTGACGACGCCACGTGTGGCCTGCCGCGTAGTCTGTCACCTTGCAAGACTACAAAAATGTTCCAGCACGGCCGGTGTGCGTGCGCGTCGGCTCGCAATCCGCGTCACAAGTGCCAGCCGATGCGCGTGCACGCGACGGTTACCCAGCTCAAAACACACACACACACACACACACACAGGCACCTCACACACGTACTGGATTACAATTATAGGTCACATAATGATATATTTTACACGTGACGTCGCCTTTGTAACATTGCAACTTTAACACATAATGTACAGTACACGTGAAAATGGTTGGAAGTATAACACACGCATACACGCGCTCACACACACACAAACACACACACACACACACACACGCATATATGGACAAAGAAGTATTTTGTAGTTTTGGTTTACATTTTTTTCAGCGTCCCACTTCACACGTGGCTCGTCCAGAAAGCTGTAAACAGGACAAAAGTGACATTTTAGTACTGGGGGAAACTATAGGATGAATACTTTTTTTAAAGCATTTTTTCCGCGAACAGTAAAAAATATAATTTTTCGTAATTCAAAGTTTTAGTCTCTCTTTTACATCATTCACACACATACACAACCTCCTTGAGTTGCAAAGTTATTTTTTTTTTCTTGCCCCTTTCTCTGAAAACACACAGGTCACTTGATTAGGTACACCTACACCCTCCTTGAGAGATTTTCATTTATAGCATGATGAGATGACGACTGTTGTGGGTGTAGCACACAGGGAGATTTTGGGTCATACTTTTGTGACTACGTTAAGCGATACAGGGACGACACGGGTCAAAATATTCGAAACGGCTCTCCGCGTGATGTACAAACACACAAAGCCCGTACAGAACAACTCAACTTTTCTCACACTTATTTTTTTAACTGTCAGGCTTGAACACACACACAAACATATGCATGCACATTTACAATACTGCATTTATGTAGTATGAAACATGTATTTATGTGTGTGTGTGTGTGTGTGTACAGACAGTCAGACAGATAGACAGACCAACTTAAAATAAGACATTTAACGTTATTTTTTGAAATAAAGTGAACATACTGCATGACGTAAAACTAGCAATAAAGCTAAAACTGTACGTTTTCAACCAATTGAACACCGTCTCTGTGCTTTTTTTTAAACATTAGTTTGAAACACGCTTGGTGTCTCATTTCAGCACCACCCAAGTGGACAGCGACCCTTATATAAAAATACACGCTCACAGCAAGTGTTAGCGTGTCTCCCCTCAGCATCATCATCATCATCACATGTAAAATCAATGATGTCCACCTTGTAATATACTCTTGACAAAGAATACGACAAGTGTGGAAAGTGACGACAAAGAAAAAACGATTGTCTAGAGCACAGAGCACACATCTGAATATCGCATTTAAACATGGAATGACAAAAGAATGTGTCACGACATACCTCCCCAGGCTTTATGGCAGACGTCTGTACACCTGAACACACACACACACACACACACACACACACACACACACACACACACACACACGCAAAGAGCGAGAGAGGGAAGGGGAGAAATGTCAAACTGATGCACAAAACTGATGCACAAAACTGTTATTGATTTTTTTAGCCACATTTATGAGAGTTGTTGTAAAATTTCTGGATTGTTTGTGAGGCTGCAGGAGATTTCATTTCTTTCACTACATGCGCCATTTTTTATGACCTCGTACGAGTTTGGGGTAGTTGAAGTGGATGTATGTAATACTTTGTAAAAGTGAGTCAAAGATGGCAAGATTCATATTACAAATCAAAAGCTTGCTTTTTAAAATGTGTTCAAGTGACATATATCACTTCGGTTTCCCACATTTGAATCATGTGCGACCAATGTACAATGTTTGAATTCAGTCAATCCACAAGATTTAAAACGTTACATTATCATGACGCTTTACCCACTATTTTAACACTGACAATAATTTGTACTCTGTGTGTGGGTTGCACTTTCTTTTATTCTTTCTTATAATTTTTTTACTAATGTAATTATTGATGTAATCGTTGTCAATCAAAAAATTGAGCATGTGTGTGCTGCCTTATGTGTACTATTTTAATATAAACCTGTGATTTTATATATATATATATATATACACATATAAACCCACAAAAACGTGAGTGTGTGTTTGTGTGTGTGTGTGTGTGTGGTTTTGAGCTTCATCCCTACAATCATGTGCTCCCTGCAACATACAGCAAAGAACATAGTGTTACGTTTATTCATATAACTACACACCAAAAATTATATATAATTTATATCATATATATGTGTGTGTGTGTGTGTGTATATATATATATACACACACAATCTCACACACACACACACACACACACACACACACACACACACACACACACGCATCCATTTTTGTTCATACCAAAGAATTGAGCGCACATCAACTCTGAGAAGTTTAAAAGTATTCTCACACCTATCGTCTACAAGAGGAGAAAAAAATAAGCAATGCCTCAGGTAAACTAAACCAAACTGTAATAAAAAGGGGACAAAAATCAAGCTAAATTTGAAAGGAGGAAAAAAAAAACTCCACTTTTTGCCTGAGAACGCATCAAATCACTGGAATGTAAATTCACTTATCAGCCACGGTTTTCTTTTTTTTTTTTTACCTCCAAATACATTTTTCACTTGCATATTCAAGTTCAAAAAAATTCCTCAGTGTAAAGGTCAATGTAAATCAGTTTTGCGCATGAAAGAACACACACACACACACACACTCACATGGAAAAAAAAACATTTAAAACATGGTTCCAAACCCATAACAATCGAATGTAATTTTTTTTATCACATAAGCAGGTTCAATAATTATGAATAACGACATGACTGCAAACACAAAAGCACTCAAACAAACACCAACAAACACGCATACCCACGCAAAACGCACGGGTTGCCAATTCCTATCTGAGAAATATGCAGCATTGTGCCATTTTTTTAGCCATTTCAATCGTTCAAGCATTTATGATTGATTCACAATTATTGTAATCAGTGAAAATTGAAGAGTGAAATTGAAGAAAACTTCCACCGGGTTTCTTGTGAGGACAGAAGGGAAAAGACGGTACGTGGCAGATACACGGAATGCAGGACAAAAGCTGTTCCAACTGACGCGGCAGCTGCCGCCACGCTCACCGACAAAAAGTGGACCTGTTTCTCAATCACAATCACCCAACAGAAGCGGAGCGTTGGACAATGAACCGCATGCTGCTTCACCAAGTCGAGAGAAGGCACATGGAATGCAGTAGGAGGTAACAAACGCGGCGGCTGCCGTCACGAGCGGACGACCATTTGGATCCGCTTCGTGATCACAAACATACAATTGTGTATAGTTACTTGGAACAGGATGTGGGAAAAAATGAGCCACATGCTGCTTCACCAACTACAGAGCAAATACATGGAATGCAGTACGTTAAGCAGCCGCTGTCAGATTCGTACTACGGATACGTTTGCCTCGTGATCGCAGACATAAATTTGCTTCCAGCCACTCAGAGGCAGGGTGCTGAAAAATCAGCCACATGCTGCTTCACTTAGAGAGCAGTCACAGGGAATGCAGCGTGTGACAAATATGGCAGCTGTTGTCACACATGCACAAAAACACTGACCGCCTCATGATCGCAAGCATCCAAACAGTACCTGCGTGCCCACGGTTATTTGAAACGGGGCATTGAAAGATGAGCCACATGCTGCTTCACCAAGTACAGAGCAGATGCATGGAATGCAGTATGCACAAAACATCAGGCCACCTCATCACAAACAAAATTGAGCGCTCAAGATCTGTTCGGGAAAAAAAATGGCCGTCCACGGGTTGTCTTTGGAAAATCAATACGTGTACACTAAAAAATGCTGGGTCGTTTTCCTAACCCACGATCTG
Source organism: Hippocampus abdominalis (assembly GCA_018466805.1). Taxonomy (NCBI): domain Eukaryota; kingdom Metazoa; phylum Chordata; class Actinopteri; order Syngnathiformes; family Syngnathidae; genus Hippocampus; species Hippocampus abdominalis. The sequence continues at coordinate 6,415,248 of CM031697.1, read as the reverse complement.
GGGAAGCTGTTAATTTGGGGCAGATTGGGTTATTAGATTGACCCATAAAATCTTCGGGCAGGAGGCGGGGGACACCCTGAACCGGTTGCCAGCCAATCGCAGGGCACACACACAGACGAATAACCATCGGCGCTCACACTAACACCTAGGGACAAGTGAGTGTTCCATTCAGCCTGCCATGCATGTTTTTAGAATGTGGGAGGAAACCGGAATACCCGGAGAAAACCCACGCAGGCACGGGGGGACAGCATGCAAACTGTAGGAAAGTATATTATATATGAAAAGCTCGGCTTCTCGGAGAACATGCAAACTCCACACAGGGAGGCCGGAGCTGAAATCGAACCCACGACCTCTGCACTGTGAGGTCAACGCACTAACCATTCGCCCACCGGACCGCCCTGGGTATAAATAACACAGCATTAAGTCATTCTGTTTCAGATCCAGCGCTTCACTCTGAACACAGAACCCAATTCGGGTAAAAAAAAATGGACTAATCCACTGCTAGGGACAATTTCATCCTTCTTTGTGTTTTGTTTTGGGGGTTTTGCCCGCAAAACAACCCCCAAAATGGGGTCGTTATGGACAAAACAACCCAGAAGCTTGGGTCAAATTGACATGAAGAACAAAATCAGGTGACCCCTCCCCCCCAGAGTGAAGCACACGCGGTTGCAAGATTCATTTGTTTTACATTTTGCATTATGGTGACATTTACTTGATGTCATGAAATATTTTGGCTTTTTTTTTTCTTGATTTTAAATGAAATTATGACTACAACCCCAAGTTTAAGTTCTTTGTTGTAGATTTTTTTTTTACATTTCATTTAATGTAAAGCATGTTTTGTATTTATTTCAAATTCCACCAAATTTACATTCAAACTCACAAGAGCAACATCGACTGGATTAAATGTATTTATCACATTCAGAATAATGGTTTGTATTTATGCCATATTTAAGTCAGTTATAAACACACACACACACACACACAAAATTTAAAAAGAATTTTCATATTTGTCGAGACTTGCTGCAAAGTAAACACCCTCAAAATTAAATGTAAAAGCACAAAAACACACACGAGGATTCATGATGTGACTTTTCTTGAACACGTTTTTGTACATCACACTTGATGACAACGTTGAGAAAAATCCCCAAATGTGACCTTTTATCAAATATTTTATTGAAAGCGTATTGAAGCCGTTTTATGCAAAGACGAAATTCAATGCACTTGACATCAACACAATACAACTCACAAAAAGTGTGTTAATATTAACAAAGCTAAGAGACATTCTGTATGATCACGATTTTGCATCTTTTTTTTCACCTATTCATTTTTGGACCAAAATATGACATCATATATTTTAAATGTCTCACTACCGACAAAATCAAAGCTATGAGATGGATTTGTTATCAAGGTACAAATTTTGGAGGGCTAAGGATCCCTTTTGGTGTTTATATGGTGGGAGTAGGGCAGGGGTGAGAAACCTGAGCAGCCATTTTCTCTGCCGAGGCTCCACTGAAAAGCAGGGGGGAGGCTTTTTCTTTTTTGGGGGGGTGAGAGGTGTTAACAGCATGAAAAAGGCATTCTAAGTGATGAAACGATGACATCCTTACATTCATTCATACAGTCATCGACACTCCTCAGCCCTGAGGCTCGTCACAACAAGATGGCCGACCTGCATCTTTTTTTTTTCCCCTCCTGCCTTCTGCCACACACACACACACATACACACACACACTTATGGAATTGCTCATCTTTATCTTAATTTGCTGATCAAGCCAATGCCAACATAAACGCAACCCAGTATTTTCATGCGTCTTATTTCTTACATCAGAGGTTAGCTCCAAAAATTTTTTTTTTTAAATCCAGCCAGTGAAGCCAGTTTGGTTTAGCCACTGAAGTCTGCCACTGTGATTTGAAGAAGTCTTTGAAGAGGTCTTTTTGAGGCTAATTTCGGCCATTTTCAGAAAGGCTTTCAAAGTTAAACTCCGGCAAATTTTGTTTGATTGCGGCCAAATTTCCACCCGCCGACATCGCAGATTGCAGGTTCACGGCCCCGCTATTTCCCGGATTTTATCTGGTACAGCCAAGAACTCTTATTTTGATCTAACGCTCGCTCAGCGTTGAATGCGAATGAAACAGGAATTACAGGAATATATGCATCTATCCATTTTCCGATCCGCTTATCCTCACAAGGGTCGCAGGGGGTGCTGGAGCTAATCCCAGCCGTCTCCGGGCAGTAGGTGGGGGACACCCTGAACCGGTTGCCAGCCAATCGCAGGGCACACAGAGATGAACAACCAACCGCGCTCACACCCACACTCAGGGACAATTTAGAGTGCCACAGCCTGTAGTGCATGTTTTTGGAATGTGGGAGGAAAGCGGAGTACCCGGAGAAAACCCACGGAGGCCAGGGGAGAACATGCAAACTCCACACAGGGAGGCCGGAGCTGGAATTGATCCAGGAATATATATTTCAGCGCAAAATGAAAATCTAGAATGTCATCTGTTGTAATCCTGCTTTTTATTCCTACACAAAGTAATGGACGGATGGATGATGAGAGAGAGAGCACGATAGATAGATAGATAGATAGATAGATAGATAGATAGATAGATAGATAGATAGATAGATAGATAGATAGATAAGGAGACTGTCATGTTTGCGTGGTGGTGGTGGACCCCAAAAAGCAGGCAGGAGGGAGGAGCAGGGTGTACTTGACAAGTTGTATTGAAAAACAGAAAACTAAATCCAAAACAAAGTCCAAAGTATCAAACGAAAAGCATGACTGAAGCTAAACCATAACAGTTACCAAAACATGACCGGAACAAACATGACGACAGCAGCAACAGCCACAAACAATGACCCGACAATGAGTGGTCGGGCTGGGAGGTCCTTTTAAAGCCATAATTGCCTAACGACCAACAGGTGTGCAGCTGCAGGGGAAAAGCCCCACAGTGCCACCTGTTGGTCTCAAACCGATACATGACAGAGACCTATAAATAATAGATTTTTTTTCAGAAATGTTCGTGGATTTTAGTTTGAATACTTGTTTATTAAAAAAGCCATCTTGGAAATGACGTCATTGTTGGTTGCCCGTCAGAAACAAAGAGCTGTGACTGAATTCCCACCACACATATCAGTCGCTGTCTGCCTGAACCTTGATCAAATTTACCCAAATCGTGTCACGCCAACCCGCGCCACAACTTAGACCTGCTTTCATCTGGTTTAAAGCCTGGTCTACTTTCAGCCACCAAATTGGCAGGTAAAACAAAAACACCTTCCTGGTCTACCAAATTCCCCAAAAGTCTCAACAAGGCTTTCATGGCACGAAAATTAAGATGCGCCAGTTCTTTACACCCGAGTGCGCATGCGCTGTCTACAAATACATCGCCCAATGATTTAAACAATGGGAGCAACCCAATGCAACACTTAATCGTGAAACAAAAATATGTTGGTGCTGCCTCATCAATAAAAGCATTATAGCTACTTTCAGTCAGGAGGAAGAAATCTATATTAGAGGTCATAATGATATTATTAATCAACATCAATTTGTTAGTTAGTGAGCTAAATATGGAATAGAGTTCACCTTGTCAAGATAAACAGAGATCCTGGTTTGTTCGGAGGCTGACAAGCTTTACTAAGTTTGTAGCTGGACTTTTTTTTTTGTCTCTTGTTACTTTAAGCCACTTCACCGAGATGTAAAATGCTTCCTTAACGCCATTGGGCCCTGACTTATTTTGTGGACAAACATTGTTATTACATCATTGTTACATTGTTATTAACCAATTTGTAGCCTGGAGCCGGCACATCTCAGTCATATGTGCAGTCCAGATTCTTCTTGATACTTTCAAAATTGACAAGGTTTTTCATCCTGTCAGTGAAATCTTGTTTACAATCTATAAAAGACTCAAAATGTGTCAGCTGAATAAAAGTTCATTTATGGATTCTGAACCAAACTATCATTACGATGAAACAGATTTTTTTTTTTAAATTAGGGTACTAGTTGACGTTTTTAAAATGATGACCTTGTCGGTTTTATATGGACACAATATCATCTTCACAGAGCCTTTCCTTGCGATATCTTTTACACAGAAATTGTCATTACTACAAAAACTGACATCATTTTAGGTCGCTGGATCTCATTTTAGGATTTAAAATGATGGCAAAATGCAGCATATTTATGGCAAAACCTGAGCTGCACCAATCACAAATGTGAGACGGTCCTCAAGGTGGTTTTTATACAAAGTACTGATGGGGTGAAAAAAAAGTCAGGGCAACTGAACACTGTGTGGACAATAAAATGTTTACCTGTGCGACAAAGATGTCTTCTGTGTGTGTGTGTGTGTGTGTGTGTGTGTGTGTGTGTGTGTGTGTGTGTGTAAGCCTCCCGCTCATATAAAAAAATAGAGAGTGCTATGGAAAGAGAGAGAGAGAGAGAGAGAGAGAGGCGAAAACAAGTGTGTGCCGTGTGTCACGACCAGGAGTGATGATACACTGCTTACACACACGCACACGCACACACACACACACACACACACTACCCCCCTTCCCCCAATTTAATTGTCGAGTGACGGAGCGGGCCACCACTTTTGTCATCAAGGCCTCCAAGACGGTGAGCTATCACAAAAAAATACAATTAAAATAAAAATAAAAAACAGATCCTGCATTTAAAAATGTGCACGTAATAATGAGATCTAGAAAAAGGCTCATGTTCTTTAATGCAATATGAACAAGATGTGACCGCTAAAGGCTGAGTGCATGCGCTTCTTATTCCGAGTGTGCGCGCCACTCACATTATCGTTACTCTGTCATCGTTTGAAAAAAAAACATTTTTAGAAATGGAAAAATAATCCACGATGATGAAATATGATGGAACACAAAGGAAAGTGGTCGAGAAAGCTAGATTGTTCGTCTTGTTACTTTCGCATCATCCATCCAGCCATCCGCGGGGATGGATGATTTCTAAAAATAGCATTTTGCAAGAAAACAAACAAACAAACAAACAAAAAAAAGCTTTCTAAAAAAAGAAAGTACATTTTTCAGATGATAGTTCTTGCGTCTCGGCCCTCGATATGAATTATGCAATTGGGACATGCAATATACAGCGGTGGTCTGTCATGTGCATGTGCTTGTGTGAACAAATTAAAAGGGTGTGTGTGTGTGTGTGGGTGTGTGTGCGCGTGTGATATAAGTAATAACGACTCATCTTGCCCACCACTGCCTTCAACTCCAACTTCACCGTGAAATCAAGTCCAGTATGTGCAGCTCAGAAGAAGCTACTACTGCTAGCAACGCTAATCTGTTCATCCGGTAAAACTCAGCGCAGCTCTGCTTACACTTTTGTACCGTCTTGGAGGGACATGGCCGTTTCTGCCCGATCGTGGCTTTGCATGGTAAGTGTATCAGAAACCTGAGAGCTTGAAAGTGGCTCTGGAGCTTCGCCCGGTCTAACTACCAAGATAATGGTCTAGTAACTTGTTGTGGAGGTGTTGATTTTGTCAATCAAAAAGCATCTTGCTCACAGACACATTTTTTTTTTCAGAAATAGGCAGCTCACAAAAGATTTCTTCACTCGTGCGATTTCACATTTGATGCGCGGCTATACTCTCCAGAGAACAAACTAATGTATTCAGAAGTGCCCACTCCCACAGCGGCGCACACACCCCTCTCTCTCTCACCGCCCTGCGCTCGGCAAACAGCGTCCGCGCAGTCCGCTGGATTGACACCGTTTACAACAACAACAAAAAATATTGACTCCTGAGTTTCAAATCTCGTGCTGACCACTGCATCTGAAGACTGCATATTCAGACTTCAACAGTTGCCCAAGCACATTTCAGTCATTTGGCGAATGCCGGGAGAACAGTTAAATTCCACCTGAACTCATGTTGCGCGAATCCCTCATGTCAGAATGTGACGTGTCATTAAAACCTGTATAACTGTACGCACATTTTTTTTTTAAGTGACATATTTACATTCTTCAGGGACCGCGGTCACTACAGTGGGCAGCCTATCATGTTATCGGGTAACAGGTTATCATTATTGGTGCATGAAAGGGCGAAATACAATGAAGCAGCCGGCTTTCAAGGAGAGTTTCAGCAAAATTGGGCGATGAGAGCTATAATGACAAATATTTTGCCGCTGGTGCCTTTGACACACAAACCAGACATTTTACGCAGAGACACGACAACGCGCAGTCTGGGAATTCAATGACATCAATGTCACGCGTTGCTTTTAACACAACAGGGTGGAAGAAGTGAGCGTCGAATGTGAAATTTGACACTCCTTCCACTCTTCTCTTTCACACCACTGCCAACAACTTCTGTTATTTTGCGGGTATTCTTCGCGAAAAGGCCAAAAAAAAAACATTCAATGACATTTTTGGCAGAATTCATCGATTTCAATGGGAATAACATTTTGATGAGCCGTATTGCATTCAACCCTGTGCACTGTAGAAAAAACACAACTTGCATTTTTTTGGGGCGACTAAAACAGTAATCTAGGGTTGGGACAACTTGAAAAGTTATAATAGTTATAACATAGTTATAATATATTACTAGCATGCACGGAGACACAAATGTTTTTTTTGGGGGGGGGGGTTTACCCCTCTGCACCCCTCGGATCGACTTGGGACCAATCCCTGATCTATTGGTCGATCGCGATCGACGTAATGGGCACCCCTGGTGTAGCCTATACAAAATATTCTAGCATAGAAGAACACACATGATGTTAGAAAAACAGTGCATGGTGTCACATTTCTTTGAAAGAATTCCGTGCGAGTGAGACACGTATGATGGTGATTTTCACACAGCGATTCAGGGACAGACAATGACTGGGTGTCAAAATATTTTGCAGGATTCCAGACTAAATTCTTCTGCAAACCCATTACTGTCATTTATAGCTATATTATCATTGGCCGTACCGTGCTCACGTCCAACAACATCCAACCAACAACTAAATTAACCAAATAGACAATCTCCCATAGCTTTGAAATAGTCCGGTTGTCACATAACATGGTGTCAAGCTTTTTGCTTGATTCCCTACTAAAGAAGAAATAAAGTCATTAAAATCAACGCTCTCATCAACAACAGAACTTGCTTGACAGGCAAACAATGTGTCTGATGGTTTTGGGAAAAGTGTTGCGCACGACACAAGATCTGTCCTGGCTGGTCCACTAAACTGCAAAGATGCGACAATTGGCCCCCAGTGTGGCTTTAAAATAAAACTGGGGGTGCTTAAATCCTACACAGACATGCACAAAAAACTCAAATCTATCTATTTCTTTAAAAAAAAATATATAATACAGAAATAAACAGCTCGAGCAATTGTTATAAGTCAAAACAAGTGTCGAATGCCTAAACTAAGTCGATTACATTGCAAAGGTCTTAACAGCCACCATGGCACACGCAAACACGTTCACAATCAACCGGAAGAAGAAAAAAAAAGTATATATCTCCAAATGATTATTATCTTTCACGATACCAAACATTTTACCGTCACATTTTTGGTCAAATGCAACCACCACTTCTCCAAAAGTCAACACATTTCAAATTTGTCATACTGCATGTGCAATACGTTTGAAAACATCCGAACATTTTCTTCCCAATTGTTCACCTGCCTCATTTGCCTTAAAAGAAGAAATCCAGATATATGATACAATTATTATCATAGCGGCATATTAAAAGAGGATGAAAAAAAGCAGCCTTTGTCCCACACAAGCAACGTAATATGCGATCCTCTTTGTTTTCTCACATTTTAATTACCGTCTCTCCGCCAAAAGACTATTTCGTGGGACTTTGAGCACAAAAAAAAATACAAATACAAGTAGAAATTTACAAACAGAAAGAAGAGTTGTTGGGTTTTTTTTTTTTTAAATATTGAACGTTGTAATTGTATCAGTCTTACTGCTATTCTTTATTTATTTGTATACATTTTACTAACGACATACATGTCTCATTGCTTGTTGTTATATTTCCAGCGCAGGGTGTCAGCGCAAGTGTGTTGTGACAGGACATGTTAGGTTTTGGTGAGGGGGGGTTGATGCTTCATGTGCTGCTCACACAGGCAGCAAAACATTTTGTACAATTTTCCATTACATTTTAGAGCAAACAAAAAATGACACACACACACACACACACACACACACACACACACACACGCTCGTTCGCTTGGGTTGTTCATGATTTCTGCGCAGTACGCTCTCCCCAAAATCTTTTTTTGTTGTTGTTAGAAATGACTAGATTTTGTACCAAAAACAAGACTGTGTTTTGAGCACAAAACTTTTATTTTATTTATGTATTTATTTATTTATTTATTTGTTTTTAGAAAGTATTGATTTCATTCTATTCGTAAATGCTGCGGGAAAATAACACACACTATCCTCCTGACATAATTATCACTATTTGTTTTAGAACTATCAAATCAATTTTACAGACACCAATTTTTTAGTATTTTTTTACATCCTACTAAATTGCTTTCATCACGATTCATATTTTTCATTGGCTGTATGTGACCTGACAAATATTATATGGAGTAATATATAGTATATGATGTCCATGTTGCTCAAAATGAGTCGCCGCGAACAACGTGACGTAAGATGGTTTCTAACTTGCTTGTACAAGTTCCTACTTCATCAATATCCGGTCCTTTTATCTTGAGTAAAGTTTGAAATCGATCGTGCAGCTCACACAAGCAGGAATCAAAATATTCAAGGTTGTGGAAATTAGTCCACTTACAAAAAATTGTTAAAAAATAAAAAAAACATGCGGTCAGATATTTTAGACTATTTTTGACTGGAATTGAAAATAGATAGCAGTGTGATAAACGACCGCTTTCTGCTTTACAAACGCGGACAAGAAAACAAACGGTTTGAAAGATGTACTGTTTTATGTAGCGCTTCCCTTTTTTGCATCATTCATGGTATAAATGATATTTTTATCATTGAAGGATTAACTGTACACACACACACACATACGCACAAGCTATGCAAAGCCGTTTTGGTTACCTATCACTGAATTTCTGTCAGTTCCTCTGAGAATGAGGTTGGCTATTGAACAAAAAGTAACACACTGCAATAAGTGGAAAAGCGACAGATTTTTACACGACTTGAAAAGAATGAGTTATGTCTTTCATGAATGCTTTAAAGAAAAAAGTAAAACAATTAAACTGGGGGGGGGGAGTAGCATTGTTGTAACAAAGGCAAATGGCCAATTAGAACTCTCCTCTAATTGGGCTTCACGCAAAATTTTAAAAGGATTTCTAACAAAAAAAGTAGGGAAAAAAATCTTGAGAAATATTAGCGTAGCATGCCTCAAAGTTAACATACAAAAAAATTCTCAGCAAGTAGATTTTTTGGGGATATAATATAAGAAGCAAAGCGTGCCATATTTGTGGAGCAAACCAGTCCGATCATCATATGGATCGTATGGATCATATGGATGATTTTTTTTTTTTGAGCCGCAGTAAAAATTTAAAACAGATTTTTTTTTTTGTGTGGTTGCTATGAGCAAAGAATATCTTCATCATTGCCTCTTATTAGTTCTTGCAAGGTTGCTAACATATTCAGCCATTTTTGTGACGAGGGTTACATTTTGTCAATAAATAACAAGATGGACTGTAAATTTGGGGCGTAAAATGCTTTTCTGAAATCGGGTCACATTAGCAACGCAATACGTCAGTCGTATTTGTGAAGCCTTTAACCATCATCATGCATGTATTCAATGGTGGAAGAAGAAAATACAAGTTGTGGGGCAAAACTAGCAGGGCACCATGTCGGCCATATTTGTGGAGCGTCTTGCAACCAGATACGCCGTCAAAAATAAAATAGGCTGTGATTAGCAACATTACTTGTTATGTTAAAATGTGCTTATACGAGTGTCTTAGAGGTTCTCACCAAATTTAGCACTATTTTCATAAACAGGTGCACTCAGTGTAAAAACTGGCCCCATCTTCATTTTTGTTCCATGGCCAGTCCGGTTTACCGTTTTGATAATTTGGCAGGCTGCGCACTTGACAATTTGGTGACAGTAAGTAGACGAGCTAAGAGCAGGTCTAAGTTGTGGCGCAGGTGGCGTGAGGCGACTATGCTGGATTTGATCGAAGCGCAGGCAGACAGATTCTGCGCTGCGCTGATATGCAGGGAGAACGTCATCGTATTTCATTCGTCAATGTTACAACAGCGTGCATCGAACCCTCTGAATCTTTGTCGAAATCAATTTATTGAATGCATGATTACTTATTATATTAGTACCATCAGAAATAATCATAATGAAAGATTGTCCTGGTACTTGAAATTCCATAATCGAATTGCTGATGCTATTTAACCCTTTCATGTCCCCTGTAACCTGATAAGCTGTCCACTGTAGTAAACGCCATCCCTGAAAGTGTTTGTAAAAATTAAAAAAAACGATCGTGTGTTCAGATAAGTGATGATCTAACTGATTGGTAATATTCTGTCGTTTACTAAGGTTTTGGTGGAGACCAACACCTCACATTTGTTGACCTACACAGAGCTCGGGAAAACACGCGTTTGTCCGGTGTTGGACGCTGGTGCCGGGGTGTGAGGTTATTGCAAACTAGACCATTGTGAAAAAGTTCAATGTAGAGCGTGTAAGTATTTTTTAAGGTGCCTAAAAATGCAACTAAACTTGCTGTGTATGGCAATATGGGCCGGGGACGATTTCAAGTGAGACATTTTGGTGATACGTTTATGGAATCAATATGTCGGATACGAGAGGTAAATGTATAATTAATTGAGACCTAGCGAAAAATAGATTTGCTGTTGTTGACCTCCAGTTTAGCTACAGGATTAAGTTGAGATGCAGTGTTGGAGAGAATAAAGACCTGAAGTTTTGTGTAACGCGAAGTTAAGACCTCACATTTGTTACTTTTAACAGCAAGCAAGAAATTTCACAAACTCAAATAAACAGGCAGGTGTCAAATTCAAATTTCTGATTCAGCCCACGAAAGCAATTCAAGTGTAGGGGCTACTTTATGTATTTTGTTGCATGGGTTTGTTCTTGTGGTTTGGGCTGGAAAAACTGCACCAAAATTGCTACTTTTCTTCATTTTTAATAAAACTGCGAGGCATTTTCCCCACTAAATGCCTTCAACATATATTGAACAGCAGTTGTATACCGTGGTGACTAAACATACAGGACTGGATTTGTTTTTGTTTATTTCAGCTGAAAACTGGACCAAAGTAGCCATTTTCTTGACTTTAAATATAAATTACAACCTTTTCTCACTACACCTCTTCTTAATATACATTTGACTGCAATTATAAACTGAGGTGATCGATTTTATGACTGAACCTGTTTGTTCTTATTTTGGCAGTAACTCTCAACCAAACTTGCTCATTTCGGTCACTTTTGACAGACGTTTCAAGCATGTTTTCATTTAATGCAGTCTTACCATAAAGTGAACAATAGTTGTACTATACTTAGACTGAAGGTGACTTTGCATTTATATAACGACAACGTGGCCCGTGACAAAAATGACTTTGAGACCCCTCCTCGAGCACAATCAAACTCCGTATCTCTCAGTACGCTCTTTTAAGTGGTACCAGAAAGAGCTCACTCACTAAACTTAGCATTCCCGCTTTCCATTGGTTACGTAGCCATGCCAAAACGTTTTTTTTTTCTCAATTAGTAGTTACAGTATCAAAAAGCGTGTGTGTCGGGCACGCGCACGCACACGCACACGCACGCACACGTTTGCTTCGCGGCGTCCATTTTGTTGCCAACTGACCGTTAACCAGCACGACTTACTTTATTTTAATCCGTCTACCTTCCTACGCAACTGGACTTGATTGAAGTTGATCTCAAACGTACAGATGTGGTGGAGACAAACTCGTGATGATACTCGCAGCCTCGAACCTTCGCGGGGCTTGCGCAATTAGCTCGACGACGTCACTGTCAAAAACACGCGCGTGCATTGTGGCTCACCTGTGCGCGTCTAGATCGCCTCCTGGTCGTGGTCTTCGGGTCTGGTATTTCCTCCTCACCTGCGAGACACGACAGACAACGCAAAGTGAGAAGTTTTTGCAAGCGCGAGCGAGTGAGCGCGTGTTTTGCACCCCGGTTTGCCTGTGACGTCACTCAATTAGAAGAGCTCATCTGTTTGTTTCGCTCACGTCCATCCTTTTTTTTCACGTGGGTGTCTTTCAAGACAAGGTATTGCTGGAGGTCAATCGTGGGGTTATTTGGGCCTATGTTTGAAACTTTTTAGTACGCTTGTTTAGAACTTAAAATGCCATCGTCGTGATATTCTCGCTGTTTGTCACGTGTCTTTTTTTTAAAATACGGTGCACTTGAAGTGGTGGCGTAGGGGTGTTTTCATCCTTCATGTTTTTTTTTTGGTACCATCCTGTTAAAAATCTCTCCAGAAAACTAAACTTTCTGCGCAGTTGCCACGTGTCGTCGTCGTCAATATAAGGGTTTAAAAAAAACTTAACGTGGTGGTGTTTTATTGTGTTTAACTGTTGGTATGTTGTTTTAAATGTCTTTGTGTTCTCACACACACACACACACACACACACACGTCAGATTTTTACTTTTGATGCACAAGCCCGTATAAGCAGCCAGCGGTTGTTTTTGAAGTGCAGTATAAATAAAATATGGTAGCCCTCGTCATAATGAAATCATATTATTTTCAATAAACGTTCCGCATTTTCATCATGGGGAGTTCGGTTTCAGATTTTTCTCGGTACCCTTTGCCCTCATCATATCTCATCACTCAACTTTGTCTGCTAAGTGTCTTTTTTTCCCCCCCCAAATACAATGCATTTCTGTTTACAGTGCCCCCCCCCCAACCCCCACCCTTCATGATATCAATAAATTCCAGAATTTTGGAAAATGGGGACTATTTTTTACCCCCTTTTTGGCACTGTTCTGCTGGACACCGAATCACACGCACTTAATGTTGTTAATGACGATGGCGCGTGGACGGGACAGATGACGTCACTAAGCGACCAATCACGCCGCTCTTGTGACTTTTTTTGTTGACGTCTGTGCACGGTGGGACGGAGCGGTGCGCTCGCGTGCACGTCGTCGTTCAAAGGGCCACCTCAACATCTTATGCGCTTATCATTGCTCACTTTAAATGTTGCACTTGTTGTTGTTGTTTTTTTTTTGAATGGGTCAGGTGGTGGTCGTGGGGTGCACACGTGTACTTGTGTGTGGGGGGGATGGGGGAGGGCTGAAAGTGGGAGGGGGATGCTTGAGGTGTGTTCACTTCTATTCATAAAACACGATTGAGAGTGGGCTGGGCTTATTATCACACACCTTTTTTTCCCCCCCCCTCTTTTAATGTTTGCTTCTTTGCTATAGAAAAACATGTTGCACGTCAGAAGTCGTAGGAAAAGAAATTAAGAAATATTGAAAGATAAAATAACAAGAAGGCGTGTGTGCAGGAAGGTTGACATTTTTAAAGTGTAATGTTTTTATTTTTAAACTTAAATAAAGGATCAATTTGACCTGCAACATTACAGGGGGGGGGGGGGGGGGCTAAAGGGAGGTCCGAACAAAGTTACTTTAAGGGGAGCTTAGTGTGCGTTTGACTCACAAAGTTGATGTGTTTTGTAGAACTAAATAAAATATTTGTACAGTGAAGCATGCGGAGTAAAAGTCAAGTGGAATTTAAAAAAAAAAAGTGTGTGAAGGGGCGTGGGGGGGGGTGTAATTAAACCCTACAATAAGATGACGAAATAAGGTGCAGGGGTTCCACTTTGCTGCAAACAAGACGGGTAAGCAAGACAAGAGCATGAAGAATGGAGAAAAAAAACGACACAAGAGGGGAAAAAACAACAAAAAGGAAAAAGAAGCAAGCGAGGAGCGTATCGGGGGAAATTCCACGAGTGGCCGCGATGAAATCCAGCCTCCCGATGTGTCGTCGATGTTGTCGGCGGCGAGCGCGCCCCCCGCGAATGCTTTTTGGGGTAAGGGCTTCCCAGATGCATTGCTCAGAACAGCAAGCCCAGACCGCAAAAAGATTCACGAAAGGCAATTTCTTTGTTGTTGTTGTTTTGTTTTTTTTCCTCGGGTGCTCCTCCGTGACTTCTCCTGCCGTGAATCTCCCCCTCGCTCTCCTGCACTCCACTCGAGTGTATCTCCAGCTCTATCGCCATCACACACGCGCATACACACACACACACACACACACACACATACACGCACACAGGCGCGCGCGCCCGCATGTACACGCTCATAAATGAAAATAGGAATAAGGTTGGGGAATCTCCGTAATTTGAGAGCTGTCCGTGGTTCTTTTCCTTCTCCTTCTCTAAACTGCAAGTTGTTTGCATGTCACTGTGCATGCATTCCCTTAAATTTCGCCTCCCTTCTCTCTGTATAGTGTTCGATGAGATGCTGCTGCTGCTTGTTTTGTTGCTGTTGCTGCTGGTGGTGGTGCTGCTGCTGCTGCTGCTGCTGCTGCTACTGCAGCCGCTCCGTGCGAGGAGGGAGCCAGGCTGTAGACTGCTGGCAATAAATAGAGAGCAGGGGAGGCGTGTGATTGGTGCTCGGGCGAGCTCGTCATCAGCCAATCGCAGCCTCGTTCGCACAGGGACCCCCCTTTTGAAAAAAAAAAACAAAAAAACAGAAAGGAAAAGAAAAAAGAAATGGGGGGGGGGGTAGAAATGACGGATGTGTGTGCGTGTCTGTGTGTGTTGGGGAACCAATTTGTGATCAATATCAATGATAGAGGATCGGGCTATTTTCTTAACATATGCAAATTAAATTAAGAGTTAGACAGGAGGGGAGGGTGAGGGAGGACAGCTAAACCAATCAAAAGCCCGCAATGCAATGTGTCCACACAGCATCCAAACAATGCTCGTGCAGGGAGGGGGCGAGTTAATAAACTTACCTGCTTCCACCACCACCACCCCCCCCTCAAAAAAAATCATTTAAGCCTCTCTGTAAACTTTCCCTTAGTGAGGCCACGCACAACAATCTAGTTACTTGATTTCGGCTTCATTTTGGACATGGTTGGACTTCAGCTCTAATGGTCTTTTTATTTACTAGCCAGTCAGTCACGATTCTCCCCCCCCCTGCCGTCTGGGCTCATGCACAGTGACTGCCTCTCTCCTGACGCAGCCAGCCAGCGCGCACGCTACCCACGTCACGACGGAGCGGGATGAGATGTGCACCCCCCACCCTTTTTTTTTCGTCCCTACCTCCCTTTCCAAGCAGCTTTCCCGCGCTTTGCCTGATGCAGAAGGAAAAAAAGAAAAAAGAAAAGAGGAGGCATGGAAGAAATAAAGAGGAGGGGGTAGTTTGGGTGGCTATCAGCCCCCTTTCTCTCGCCATTCACTTGGCGCGCTCATTCACACCGAACTCGGTTGGCGGAAACAGCAAAACTCGCAAGAACCCCCCTCTTGCGCCCCCTGCTGGTCATCCGAGGGAAGAACCATAGCGATGGCAGCTTGCCGAGCTCAAACTGGAGAGTTCGGCACGGGTGGTCGGAAAATTTGACGCCCCCGACCCCAATGATTGAACGCACAGGAAACGGATGGGACATTTGAATTGGAAGATCAATTGGAACAGCGATGGCCGAATATTCTGCTCGGGGAAAATCTTTAACTCACACGCGTTGAAAATAAGCTCACTACTGCCACTTGGCGTGCGATCAGCACCACTGACGATGGACAGCTCCCGGGTCTCCCCTCTCCCACTGCGGCTCCTTTTTCTTCCTTTGCTCCCCACCCCCCTCCCCCCTCCACCTCCATGCATGTATGAGTGTGTACCTCCTCTTTAAAAATAAGAAACCGGGGAACCCCCCGCACCCGATCTCTCTCTCTCACATACTGAATAGACAGAACAGACAAAGGGGTAGGGAAGGGGTGGGGTGGGGTGTCCTACAGCGTGTTAGGTGGGGGGGGGGGGGGGGGATTCCAAGCCTGCAGGAAGTGTGCGCGGTTGTCATTCCCGTACACGACACACGAGACTGGGTGAAAAGGAGGGAAAACCAAAGAGGTACAGCATGCACGTTCGATGTCACTCACCTGGCTGCGTTCGTGTACACCGCCTAAAAACAAAAATACATTCGGTTAAGGTTTTATTTATTTATTTTTTTATTTCAAGGCCTGAAGAAAACACCTGCAAGTTTTCCCTGGGATCGCTTTACTGGCACCGCACTCCCCCCTCTTCTTCTTCTTTTTTTTTTTTACATCGCTATTTGTGGAGCATGCAAAACTATCTAGTCTATTTTTAGCAGAAGAGAGGCATGTTCCGTGAAGCTTCATGCAAATGAGCCCTCCACAAGTGTGCACGAACGCCGCCGCTGTTTGTTGCACCAATGCAGCGATGTTTTGTTTTTTTGGGGGTTGATGTTGTCTCTCCGCCAAGCAACTCCAAACATCCACCAAACCGATGATGACGATGACGATGATGATCATGATGACGATGATGAAGAAGGCACATTCTACCTGGCACGACGCTCCTCCACAAGTGGAACTGCCGTTTCTCTCTTTCATTTTTGGTTGTTGTTTTGCTACAAAAAAAAACTAACCTCTCGCGTATAGGCGAGCAAAAATTGTAAAGCTGCTTTGCTGACGAGACTCGAAGCAACCCCTCTGCAAAAAAAGAAATAAATAAAAAGCAGTTTTTCTTTTTTTGAGGGGGGGTGGCTGAGGGGGGGGGGGTGAAGGGCTGCGTCAGTTACTAGGCATTGACGTCACGTTCAGATTCTCTCACTTTTTTTTTTTTCCCTCCGCCCCGTGGAACCTGCTTGGAAAGATGCTGCCTGCTGCTGCCATCCTGCGTATGTGTTGGGAAGAAAAAACTACCCCCCAAAAAATCTAATATGGATCTTGTGATATTCAGCTCTTCTTCTACATTTGTAAATAATAAGAATACTTGTCAAGAACTTACGTCGTTGTTCTGTGTAAACAGCTGCGAAGGCGTAATTCTTAACTTCAAAACATCAAAGCAACATCATGCCAGCTAGACACGCGTGGAATTGCACAAATGGATGCTTTTGGAGGGGTGACGTGTGGAGTGGTTGAAAGTAACAAAAGGTGGTTCCGACAAAAGGTGAGGGGGGCGGGGGGGGGGGGGGTGACAAGGGGGGGAGCAAAAGGGCTGCGCCCGTCGCATCGGTTGGTGCTATTTTTAGCCTTGCCTGTGGGCCAACTGTACACGGTGAGCGTGCGCGGACGCGCACGCGCATATCATGAAAAATACACGTCAGTCTTACTTGCTTTCCTTTGATGCCCCTCCCCCCCTCATTCCCCGAGGGACAACAAGAGCCAGTGGGATAAGTGTGTGTGACGTCACCGTGGACACACACATAGGACACTTCGCGGGGTGGGGGCGAGCGAGGGAGAAAAAAAAATGTCCTCGATCAAGCAGGGAACACGCTTATCAATGGGACTTGCGGCCCAGAGGGCAAAGGTGCAGTGCTAGGGAGTGGCCGCACGGTGTCGACAAACTCGACGGAGAGATAAGACCAAAAACTCGACAGAAGAAGAAAACACTTGCAAACGTCACCAAGTACGTTTGGTTGGGGGCAATGACAAATTAGGAAACAATAGACAAATATTTGTATAAATAATAATAAGTATTAAGATATGTTTGCTCTGGTTAAGAGGAGTATTGTTAAAACTCGAAATATTTAAACAACACAACACCTTTAAAAGCAAGAGGAAAAACTTCAAACACAAAAATAGAAATGTGATACTAAAATTCAGTGGGGGGATGAAAATACTGGACAAAAAATAATTACTTGGAAATATTTCAACCACACGGTGCATTTGGCAGGAAAGTTGAACATTTATCTTTCAATAAAATAAAGAAAAATACAATAAATTAAATCTATTTAAACAAGAATAAAATATGAACAACACTGAGACAAAAATGATTAATACTTGAACCACACAATATCAATATATTCTTCAGCCTTTGAATAAAATAAGAAAATTGTAGAAATACATTTCGAAAAACATTTACAAAAAGAGAAAATATTGCCAAAAAATATCATTCCTTAAACACAGAGATTAAATGAATATTTTTAAGGCGCTTTAGTATCAACAAAATACTAAAAGTAAGGAAATACAGTAATGGATTTTTTTTGTTTTTTTAATATACAACAAAAAGAAAACAAGATATTCCAAATTTCACTTAAAAAAACTTGAGAATTGTTGCATAACAACATGGCGCCCTCAAATATTGATTGCAGAGGATGCTCTTTGGCACATTGTAAAAAAAACAAAAAACGACGTATTCAATTTCACGGATGAAAAAATGTTAATTCCCGCCATCCACTGACTTACGTTACAAAAACAATCACGTGGAAGAATCAAGAGGGGTGGCGCAGCCCACCCCACGCGTTACTCCATGTTCCACGGCAACCTGCTGCTGCTGCTGTTGACTTTCTTACTTTACGGCTGACTTTTTACAACGCTTATCTATGCATTTATTTTAAAGACGAGGCTTTCACATTTTCTCAAAGCAAAGCACTTAGACACCATAAAGTTGTGTTAAACAGACAAATGGCGATGTCGCAGCCAAACAAACGTATTCCAAGATTGTTTTTTTTCCTAACCTGCCTTGTGTGCTTCCTGCTTGTTGTTGCCGAGCGGCGCGGCGGAAGATCCCCCGGCATGTGAACAACACTCCTACGCATCACTGCAGCCTCATGCGTCCTGGCTCCCCCCTCATTCCTCTCTCTCTCTCTCTCTCTCTCTTTCTCGTGGAGTGTCTGCAAAATCACGCAAAGATCCCTTACTCCCACCCCACTCCCCACAAAAAG
The DNA here is from genome assembly GCA_018466805.1 of Hippocampus abdominalis. Classification (NCBI taxonomy): domain Eukaryota; kingdom Metazoa; phylum Chordata; class Actinopteri; order Syngnathiformes; family Syngnathidae; genus Hippocampus; species Hippocampus abdominalis. The sequence goes on along the minus strand of CM031697.1, from coordinate 6,396,509 downwards.
AAAAAGAAAAAAAACCTCTCCACCAAGATGGATCGACACCTTCACCTAAATCCACTCGGCAACTACGTCAAGTTTGTGCTGATATTGCCCGGATGGAAGATGGAGGAGGGAGGGGAGGGATTCAAGAGGGGGGAATCTATGCCCACAGGATGTCCCCCAAAGAAAAAAAAAAAAAAAAAAAAAGATACACACATGCGGTCAAACTTTCTGGACTACAAATGGAAGCACTTACCCTTAAAACTGTGGAGATTTTTTTTTGTGGGGGGGGGGGATTTGGCGGGGGGTTGAGAAAGGGTAGGAGAGCGAGAAGGTGGGGGGGTACGGGTGCAGGAATCAGGCCAGTTCGGTGCTGATGCTTCCTCTCCTGGATCAGACGCAAATGTTTGCCGGCATTGCCAATTCCCGATTCTGGAAGAAAAAAATGGAGGGGGCGGCGGGGGGGGGGGGGGTGTGCTCATGTTGGAGGTATAGAGCCGGGTGTACGATAGAGAGAAGTGGTTGGGGGGCAGAGTTACATATGTGAGCCAGCGCACCAAAGCAGAGAACAGGAGGTAGGGAGGGTGGGGGGTGGGGGGTATTTGGGGAGAAGCACGATTCACCTCAGTGTGTATGTGCGTGTGTGCATGTGCATGCACATGTGTGTGTGTGTGTGTGTGTGTGTGTGTGTGTGTGTGTGTGTGTGCGTGCGTGTGCTTCCAGACAGCTTCAAGGGACACAATAAAAAGAAGCATACTTTCATGGAAATCCTCCATCCATGGAAGAATGGAGAACCGTGGGGTGTCACAGGTAAGTTGTACCCAGAAACAAGGCACCACGGCTGGGCTGGAGAGAACGATATCAGCCTCTGTGTGGAGAAAAAAAAAAAAACCCTCATTGTCTTTCTCTCTAGCTGTCACTCTCCATGAGTCTCTCTCGCTCTCTCTCTCCGGCAGCGTGTTATTGACCTGCATTGACGTCATTGCGTCATTAGGTATCCCTTAGAAACACTGACTTTCAAAAATAGTATCAAATTAATTCAGCTCACAAGCAGAGCAGCAGAGAGAGACAGACAGAGGGAGGGAGCGTTTAAGGTCGGGGTGTTTTGGGGTGATGTTTTATCGCCCAAACAGCCCACCATCATCATCATCCTACACACATACACAGAGACACACACGCACGCACACACACACATTGATACAGACATGCACAAACGAATGAGATTCCACATTGGGATGCAAACAGATGGCGCTACAATTATCTTTGGGGTCAAAAATGTCAGAGTGAAAACGTCTCTCTCTCGCTGATCTAAAAATATCTCTCAGCCTTCGCACCCGACCATATTCAACAGCGCCCCCCCCCCCCCCCGCCCCCCATTTAACCTTTAGGCGACAGGGAACACCTTGAGGAGCCCTGATGTTGAAGCACAATGCTAATCACGTCATTACATTCAGAACTATTCTTGGAAGGAATTGTTTCATTAAAATAATACATAAAGATTGAAACAAAAAGGGGGGCCAATGATGGCAGATAAGCATAGAAAGGGCGTGTCCATTGTCGGAAGATGCGAAGGGCACCAAAATAACTTAACTGGATTGTACCATTTTCTGGCACCGATCCATCTGGGGTGCTAAGCGCATGGAGGGCTTTGCGGATTGGTGGAGAGAGAACAGTCAACTTGTCGTCCGTTGCGAGCGACTGTGTCAACTTTCTCATCTTTGACGATGTCATTGGCTATCACCGTGCTATGATGTCACGCTGCATATATTGTGGACAGTAAAAGGCCATCCCATAAGAACCATCAGAATTTGCCATGGAGGAGGTAAAGTGGCAGGAATGGACTGACGGAGTCGGAGCTGTCTGTGGTTCTGAACTGTGTCAAAACAGTGTGAGGGTTAAGCGTGCCATTGAGAGTAACAATGAAAATGATAACATTTTTTTTTTTTTTTGAAAGAAAATAAACAATGGGGGACTTTGGGGGAAATTTTAGGTTGACGCCGTTTTCTTTTTTTTTTCTTTCAGTGTACAGTCAAACCTCAGTTTTCGAACGTCTCGGTTCTCGGCCAATTCGGTTTTCGACCAAAAATTTCGAGTTTTTTATGCCTCGGATGACGAACAAATTTCGGTTCTCAAACAAACTGAGCGCACTTGAATGCACCATTTGACTCCTCTCGCCTTCCACGAGGAAGTGACGCTTCCTCGGGTAGACGAGGAAGTGACGCTTCCTCGTGTTGCTTTCCGTTGTGAGCGGACGTGTTCAGTAAACATTTTTATTTTAAAAAGAGTGTGGTTTCGGTTTTCGAACAATTTCGGTTTTCGAACAGCCTTCTGGAACGGATTATGGACGAAAACCGAGGTTTGACTGCATTAGAAAAAAAATCTGCAGTGACAATGCTCAGGTGTGACTGAAAATGTTTATTGTATTTTTGGCGCATCTTCTCACTGCCAATGAGTGTTTGTATTTTTCCACATTCCGCCCGCGAAAGAAAGAGTGACAAACAAAAATAAACACTCACACACGGCGTCAGGACAGAATTAGCTCTTATGATTCACCCACTTGAATTGAGGTGGACCGTAGCTCTTGTCGTGGGAGGTTCCAATTCTCGCCTTTTGGTGCTTCTTGAGCTTTAGAGGTGACACAAACACACAAGATTATATTTGGTGGGCGTTAGTTGGTGTCCGTTGTGTGTAGGTGATTCTCATCTCAAGAGGTCTCCAGGTAGCTTTGAGGAAAAAAATGGACTCTACAGGCCAACGCGACACGTAGCACCGACGCTATAACATGCTAACTATATTTTTCAGAAGTCTGATGAAAAGGCACAGAACAAAATTGCATTTGAGTGAATACTCACAACCACGACCCTGATGCAAGTGTAATGTAAGAGTAAAAGTTCAACTAAATTCCCGATATCCTCAGTTTGAAACAAAAACTTCCACCATCTTGTTTATGCATCGGGTGGAGGTGACAGCGTCAAACGGAGGATAGGGTGAGAAAAAAATGTTAGACTTTGAAACTCAACATGGCAAAAAACAAACAAAGACTCTGGGATGGGAATATTTTTTTGATGTGACTCACATGTCAAAAAGGCAATAAAATTGAATCTTGTAATTGAAGCTTTGTTAGCTAGCAGGCTACTAGTTCACGGAGAATGATATAAGCCAGTAGAAAAAGATGAAGGGAACTGTACCAGTCGCATTTTGGGATGGGGGGGGGGGGGGGCATTTTCACTCGAGCCTAAACTGCCAAAAAAGGGCAAATAAATTCACAAAGATTTCTTTTGAAGTGCTAAATTTCTGTTAGCTTTTTTTAGCTAACAGGCTCCTATCTGTTTCAGATTTTTAAGAATAACATTCGGAATAGTTGAACATGATTCAACCATTTACATTTGAGGATGGGGAATCATTTTCTTTGTCCAGCAAATGGGGAAAAAAAGGATCAACAAAAACTTTGTTTTTTAAAAGGCCCAAAATGTGTGAGCTTTGGCTACTTCCTGATTTGAGAAAAATATTGAATGTGGAAAATAAATTCCGCTGACATTTTTTCAAAGTGTTTTTTTTTCTTTATAGCTAGCAGGCTACTTCATTCTCAAGAAAGTGAAAAATCTGCAATTTTATTTATTTATGGTTCATTTGTTGACTGGCAGATATCTTCTTGAATCATGGAGCACAATTGCGATTTAACCACTTTCCACCTCGGGGTTCCATTGTGACTCGGGCGGCATTTTTATCTGGTTTTGCATGAACACTTCCACGGCAATCTGCTCGATGGTTGTTGAATAACCCCCAAAAAGAACCACCAACCCATCATTATGTGAGCCCTAAAAATGAGGACAAGATGGAGGAGAGCCCTCACCAGGAAAGAGGTGGTGGGGGCGGGCGTGCATGCACGACAAAACTACGTCACTGGAGAAAGTCACGCAGCGCTCAGGCGTGGCTGCCAAGGCTGACGACACACGGCGAGATGCTGGGCGTGACTAAGGCACTTGGAAACATTCACACACACACACACACACACACACACACACACACACACACACACACACACACACACACCCTTTTAATTTGTTCTAATGTCCCTTCCCATCTGCTAGTGGCTTCCCACTCATGGTGGTGGGTCGCATCTTTCCGGTAAAAAGCGGCTGGTGTCATCCCATGTTGAGTATTTTTTCCTCACCGTTGTGACACACGCTTTCCTACTCATTGCTGCGACACACATTCTGTTTCTAACATATATGTATATGTACATAGTCTGTTCAAGTGTTAGGTGCCTAAACCTGTCTGACTTCCAACATGGTGGCATTTCCCATCCCTCAAAATCAACGTGGCAAGCCAAGATTCAGCCTCTCATCTCTCTGTTCGATTCAAATGCTGGGCTGATAGCAAATGCAAGGAGATGTAACGTTGCATCTACTGCCATTTGTTATGTGGATGCTTGAATTTATTGACAAGCTGGGCGAGACCATCTTACAAGCTTACACGCTGAAAAAAAAATGGAATTGACGGATATAGTCGTCAATGGCAGTAAACGGTTGGATTCTAGATGATGATTTTAAGAATATAAAAATTCTAAATTTTGTTTCACCTTTTTAAAACGGTTTTAAATCTCATGTGATTTGTGGGAGATTTGTGGGAGTCAATGTGATTACATCATCATCATAATAATGACGCATTCATAAACAAATTATTACCTTTTACCCTCAGCTTAAATTGTTGGCAATTTAATCTAATTTCATGAGTTTTTTAATTTGTTTTACTCTATTTCATTAATGATATTAATTGGACATTTATAACCTATTTATAAATGTTTTTAACAGATTGGCTTTTATCGGCTCTCATTTCAGCGTACATGTGTTGATTAACTAATTGTCATAAAGACGCCATCTTGTGTACTATTCCTAAAACTCCTTTTGGTATTCATGCACAGTGGATCTCACGGATTCAGTTTGGAGGCATTCATCGACTTCTGTGAACCTCTTATTTGCGGGAAGCCCCGCTTATTTGCCATATTATTTTTCCTGGTCTTCTGATCCCCTATTTGTTTTTATTTTTAAATGCGTGGTTTTTTCCAAAGTAATTATAATCTGCATTAAATTTTCAGACTTTTACTATTTACGGTCAAGCGTGGCGTCCGTCGTATTTCAACGTGTACACATTGTGTACACATTTGTTGCTTACTGATAATGAACACAGCCTGATGAGTATTTTCACACCTATGCTAAAATATTTATGACAAAAAGACAAAAACCATAACAGCAACAACAAAAAGAGAATCTTTGAACCTTTTATGCAGGAATTACACTCCCTTCCTTACGTCCCTCTCTCCCCCCCGCTATTTATTTTTCCATCTCTCCTGCCTAAATGATGTCAGTGGAAGAGCAGAACTATAGTGGGGCTATTTTTAGATTCGGCGCGTGCGCACACGCACGCACGCACGCACGCACGCACGCAGAATCCTTGGCATCACATGCTTGGTTGGGAGCTCTGCTGCACACAATAACGCATCTCTAGAGGTCGCCTTTGTCACAAATGCGACCCCCCACTCCCCCTCCCCCCTCTTGCTCATGTGCGTGTTTGCTTTCCTTGTGTGATGATCACGAAGACGAGTAGAAGAAGAAGAAACGGGTGGACAAGCCCCATTGAGAGAGAGAGAGAGAGAGGAAGGCTGCCTTCTTCATTCACTCACTCCTTCATTCATCACTTGCAGGCTCACCCATTCACGACGTTTTGCAGGCAGAGAAAGTGAATGAATGCAGGGGTGTTCCATTTATGTATGTGTGTTAAGCAATGGAGGGGAGGAGGGGGTCTCAGTGGACATATGAGGAGTAGAGTACACAGTGTTCCCCCGCCTGCCAGGAGTTTGGGGATATCTGTGCGTAAAAGAAAAAAAAAAAAAAGAAAAAAGGAAAGGAAAGCTGCCTTAGTACAGCACAAGGGCCTGTCAAATGTAAACCCCGCCCCCTTTTTTTTTCTTTGCCATATTGCTTTGCCCGTAAGTGAGTAAAACCGGATTATTGTTGAATGATAAATTGCACAAACTCAAGATCCGACATTGGTGAGAAGAAAAATCCAGAAAAAGTGTGAACGGCGGCTAGGAGAGAGCCAAATAGTGAGCCACACAAATTTAATCCATTTCGAAACAGATTTTTTTTTTAAATGTAGTTTCATTTTAATAGCTTGATTTGCTCAATGAAAAATGATTCTTAATTTTTATTTTTATTCCTAAACACATTTAAAATGCAATATTATTTTATGCGATTGAGAAACCTATTTTTGTAAATAGATTTTGTAAAGTGTTTCTACATGAATTAATTTGAATGCGATTAAAACGTTTTTTGTTATTGTGAAACTGTCAAAAATGTCAGGAAGTGGTTCTACACTGATTTCAATGAACTGAATTCAATTTGAATTATAATTTTATTGTTATTTTGACTTCAAGCTGGCGCCGCGAGAGAGGCTGCCTTTACAGCAGCTCCTATATTTTGTTCTTCCACTTCTTCCTTTCATAACTTTGCTACTGTGAATTGGGAATTTCCCCATTGTGAGACCAATAACGGTTTTCTTATCTTATCTTATCTTAAATTGAACTTCAAATGGGCTTTTAAATCCAATTTTTATAGTATGCTTTAAATTCCATTTAACTTATGATCAGATAGGCTACAATTGTTCTTCATGAGATTTGAATTGGGTTCATTTAATTGGAAGCCATTTTTGGGGGGGAGGAGTTTCAGGAGATCTATCAGTGAGGGGGGAAAAAAGGAAAGCAAAATGAAGAAGAAGGAGTGACAACCTCCTCCTCCTCTTTCTCCTCCTGCCTCGCTCCTAACATTCACATGCTCCATTACATAACAGGCTTCGGTTGGGACGGGTGGGGAGCATGTTTAAAGTCTACTTCAATCAAATAAATGCACGCTTTGCTGCACAAGCGTCTTCAATGGAGATCCAACCGAGATTTTTTTATTTATTTATTTTTTTAAGCCTGCGCTCTATTTCCAAGAGGGAGCCGAGATAAAAATAGACCTTCCTACTCTTCCTTGCCCACCACCACCACTTTCTCAAGATCGTTCATCCACTCTGATTTAGTTGTCATCAATGGGGCAGTGCAAATGGCGATCAGGACGCTTTTTTTTGTGTGATATCCCCTAGCAAAGAAATGTTTTTTTAAAAAAGCCTTTAAATAAGAGTAATACAGTTTAAATTCATTATATTGTCAACATGACTCTTCAACTCCGTTGTGAGACGAATAAAGGTTTTCTTATTCTTATTCTAAAACCTGTTGTATTTTCAGATGCCCAAGTTTTGGTTGGTTTTAGGGTTGTTCGGATTAGGGTTTTGGGGTTGTTCGTGTTAGCATTAGGGCAGGGGTCGGCAACCCAAAATGTTGAAAGAGCCATATAGGACAAAAAAAAACAACAACAACAAAAAACAAATATGTCTGGAGCCGCAAAAAAATAAAAGCCTTCTATAAAACTTATATTGGAGAAAACACATGCTGTATGTATGTAGGAGACTGGACTGTCTCAGAATTGTTTCTGTTATTCATTCCTTTGTTGTGTGTTCACAAACGCCCCCATAGAATTTATTTTGTAATTTCCTTGCTTGATTTTTTTGTTTTGGTGCATTATTCTCGCTTTTCTCAGTGTCAGTCAAGTGATCATTAATTTCCGTTTTTCTGAGGCTGTCTTTGAACACCTCTCAAGTCGAATGAGAAGAGAGAAGGCACGGAGTCGGACGTACACGTGTCTGCGTTTGTTGAGACTGTTAAAAGCATAAATAAAGTGTACGTTTTTAAAAAAACGACACCACAGCTCTCCTTTTTCGGAGCTGCAACATGTATCTATATCTATTTGAGCTATATTAGCCTACTATCAAAATCTTTTTCCATTTTCAAACATTTTTTATAAAGCTCTCGGGAGCCACTAGATGTCGCTAAAGAACCGCATGCGGCTCTGGAGCCGCGCGTTGCCGACCCCCGAGTTAGGGGTTAGGGTTGTTTGGGTTAATGTTGTTAGGGTTAAGGTTAGGGGTTAGGGATTAGAGGTAAGGGTAGTTAGGGTTAGGGGTTAGGGTCAGGGGGATTAGGGATTAGGGTTAGGGTGAAAATTAGGCGGTTCAGGGGTTAGGGTTAGGGTGAGAGGTTCGGGTTATGGTGTGAGGGTGTTTGGGATTTAGGGTTAGAAATAGGGTTTAGAGTTGGGGTTAGGGTTTGGGGGATTAGAGTTAGGGGGGTTGGGGGCTAGGGTTGGGGTTAGGGTCAGGGTCATTGAATCCCACTAGAAACATGTAGTAGCATAACATGGACATTTGTGCTGCTTGCCGTAATTCAGCCACACAGTCGGTTCATTACACGCAGCCATGACGTGACATCATCTTTAGTAGACGTTGCTGTTAAACCAAGGAGGAGCTCAAGGAGCGACACCTCATATCGCTAAATTATATGTAACTCCTTTCACCTCGCTACTCTGGCGATATAAGACGATAAAATGAGCCCCAACACGCGGGACCATATGTTCTTCCGTAAACATTGCGCCACGGAATGTCACCTTTTTTGGCGGGGGGGGGGGGGGGGGGGGGCGTGTCACTCGACGTCATGCTTTGTGCGCATGCGTGTGACATTGCGAACACGTCATATTGGAAGTCTCATTTGTGTTTGTCATGTGAAGGACTCCATAAAAGGATTGGATTGAACAAAAAAAAAAAAAAAAATCTGAATGGGCATCACACCCTTCAGTGTGACCATATCCTTTAATAGCGCAAATGGAACATTATTCGTGAGAAGAGCCGTGTGGGCAACAGAATAGGTCATGTATTTTTGTCATTAATTGTTGTGTGTGTGTGTGTTTTTTTTTAATCAGTTTATTTGTGATGGAGGATTTTAGAGATATTTTAAGACTTAATTCCAGGTTTAAATAAATATTTAAAAAATATTCTATACAAGAGAATAGCTAGATCCAAAGCCCACCGCAACACGATGCCATTATTTTGATCATTGCCGCATATATGGCGGTTTTGTCTAAAAGTGTGTTTGAGATTATCAATCGCTAAATGTGTGTATGCGGGTTGAGATGTATACACGCATACCGCATATACACACACGTGCGGCAGCGAGTGCTTCCCCCGCACTCCCGCTCAAGTTGACATGTTAACACTCACTGGCTGCTATATTTAGCGCTGCCTCGCCGCACTGTTACTATTCCCAGCATTGCGCATGAGGGGGCGGGCGGCTTTTCATGCATATCCACACATATATAAATACATACGTGCCTTTGGAATGTTTGGCTCTACTACTAATACAAACTCAAACACAATCCTTACAAAAATTGTCCAGAAGCTTTGAGGCTTGTCTGTGATGACGGTCTAAAAAATATGAGATTATTTTGTTGATTGTGGGGGTTTTTATTCTTGAACAAAAGCGCATCCACAGTTTTGCCCGTGTCATGCGTACAAAGAAAAGAACACCGCTCCTCCCGTGAAACAAACAGCAGGCTCGGTCAGGTACGTTCTGCCATAGGAAGTCTTAAAATTGTGATGGGTGCAAAGGAATTTCAATGCTAATCTGGAATAAAATATCGATATTAAGTCCCCTGTGAAAATACATAAATATGGCATCTAAATTTGACAGAGCACAGAGAAGAGTGCCGTTAACCACCCAGCAAAACTTGAAGAATACCGAAATCATCATGTCTATAAAACAAGGAGTCAAAATGGTGAAAAGTCAAGCCGTTATCTCCACTCTCAAACACTGTGGACGTGTCTGCTGAATGCGTTAAGCCTCAACTGTCAATCAAAAATCTAAAATGGATGCTACCTCGTCCAACATCTTTCTTACGCCGAAATGTTTGAGTTGTGAAAATACATCCGGCAGTTGGAATGGTGTCTCGCGAAAACAAAACGCCGTGAAGCAGCCACGCCAGAGCAAAACCACCGTCAACACACTCACTTGCCACTTCTTGCTCTCGCGCCTATCTCTATGTGACGGACACTCGCTCACACTTAACAACGAGGCACTCTAAAGTGGCTACAACTGCAGAATATCTGAAGGGGGGATGTGTTTTTGGGGTGAAGGCAAAGCTAGCTAACTAACTGCACGTTGCAATGCAACTCCTGGTGTCAGCAAAATGATGATGTTGAAATAGTGGAAACACAGCTCTGGGTGGGCCATGTGACAACCACACACGTAAAGCTAGAATTACAACGATGACTGGAATGTCAATCAAAACTAATGGCGCTGGTATACCTCATGAAATGGTGGGTGAGCATGTGTGGGGAACTACCCTTAAAAAAAAAAATGGATGATTTTATATCTGAACCAGTGACAGTACACGTTCGCAGGCAGCGCTTCAGGACCAAGGAGAGTTCCCCCCCAAAAATTCTCACAATAGCCCTTTCTTGACCTTCAAGAAACACACGATGATGTAAAAAAAAAAAGGATGTCATAATTTTAGTTTAAAGGGAGGGGGGGAAAAATCCGCTGCAGTATAAATATGGCGCCCGCTCTCAGTGATGCCAAAAGAAAAAAAAATTGCATTGCTGACGCAGTTGATTCTTTTTATAGCCTCTTTACAGGCCTCGAACAGACGTGCTCCAATGCCGGCTTCAAGAGGAGGAATTTCAATGGGTGAATTTGGAAGCAGCGCAAATTCGGGTTTGGCACAACATGCGTTTGGGTGCACGTTCGTCTTTTTTTGCGGCACGGTCTCAAGAATCAGCAGTGAACTCACGTTTTGGAGAATTTTTTTTTTTCATCCATTTTATTTGACATTTAAATCAATATATTTTACATGCATTAAATAGAAGTCATTTCATTAGTCTCGTTTTATTTTACATGAGATCATTTTATGAGTGCTTTTTACTGAATTGGATTTAGCTATGCAAACGTGAACTCATGTACAAATATGACATTTTTTAGTTTAGTTTAAAACAATCAATAGAATTGATGCGTGCTTTGCAATAAGTGCAATAAGTGCAAGAAAATCAATTGATTTTTTTTTTTGCAGACTCTCCATGAACTACAAATATGTTGTTTTCTTTTCATCTTGTTTTACACTAGGCCATAAATAGATTATGCACACTAAAAATAGGGCATTTTATTCCCATTCAGGGAGAGAATTGACATATTTACATTGGTTTGGTTTGGGTGTTTGCCATGGTTACCCAATGTGACTCCAGCGGGTACGAAAAGGCGAGAAGTGAAGTTACCTTTCCATTGGAGGAATTCTTTGCTCACGTTTCCATTCAAGCGGAATATCCGATGTGTCTTTAGCCGTGACTTATATGATGGATCTGAGATCTGATTGAGGGAAGAGAAACACAATTCAAATTAAGGAAGGATTTTTCAATGTATTTATTTATTTTTCTTCTGAGCTCCTGAAAATGGAGGCGCGTGAAGTGGGACTGGAAAAGCATGGAAAAAGAAAAGCCCAGATCACCTGTTGGAGACAGCATGATGGGTGTTGCTAGCTTCCAAGCAACGAAAAACGGATATACTCTGAAAATGAGAAGAGGGGAAAAAAAAAAACTATGGCAAAGGAGACAAAAAGCTTGTGAGCCAAAGCATACCACATCACACGTCAAACACGTTACAATAGCAGCATTAATGGGCAAGGGTCCTATGTACCCCAATAATTTCAATCCCCTATCTGCCCACGCCTCCTCCTCCTCCTCCTCCTTCACTACTGCATGATTATTTTCAGCTCTGCAGTGCGTGTGAGTGCGTGTGTGTGCGCGCGCGCTTTGGGAAATACCTGGTCACGATCAATCACCAGAGAAGGAGAGATTCTTTTCCCACGGTTGTTTACCACCTCCTGCTGGCCAAAGGGGAGAAATTTGAGGAGGACCTTGAACGCACCACAGACAATAGACGGTCAGCGGATTACTACGACAAATTGCCCCCCCGCCAAAAAATAAAAAAACACCCTCGTGTGAAAAGCTCACTGGCCATTTCATTCGAAATATAACCCAATGAATACCAGTGCAAGGAATTAAGATTACCATGCTCAGTTTTGGGATGGTAAAATAAGAATGTGTTTGGAGTGGTGTGCATCGTATCAGTTTTGAGAGCCTTTTCGGCAACATGATCGCAACACACGTTTATCAAGTGTATTTTGTACAAACCATTAGCCAATATCAATCATGATACACACTTAATTTTGAGTGGAAAGGCAACCTTTACAGAAATGAGTAAAAGGTGTGATATTTGCTGCCTGCTTTGAATCGGACAAAATTCACATCGCCTAGTGTATTTTATATATATGTGTGAGTGTGTGTATGTGTGTGTAGTGGTTTCTCTGCATCCAAGACAAAAGGAAGAATGAAGCTTGAAACGTTCAACGGAGCTAAAAATAGAACAGGTTGTTGCTCTGGCAGGAGGGGAAAACCCTGGTCTGTATCGCCCCCTAGAGGGAACAGCCTGTCACAACATGTAAAAAAAATATTTAGCTCTTTTGTCTTGATACTCCATCTCATGATACAAAAGAAAAAAAATACATTGGGATGCACACTCCAGTTTATCTGGCCCAGCAAGATAAATTCATGTATATTTGGATTGCTAATTAAGTACTGAGCCACCACCGCCTTTCCTATACATCTACATAGAGTGATCGAAAAATAACTTCCTATAGTAAAGTGGTTTAATAATTGGGTTGGTTTTTTTTAATGGATGAGAATATAATATGTAATTTTCTTGCTGTTCTTTAAGGTATCAGAAATTAAGTAATGGGGAAAGGGATGACTTCCACCAAATGGCAGGGCCATTTTTTTTTTCTTCGCGTGACCAGAAGCTAAACTTTGTGGGTTGGAAGACCACATTTCATATTTGCCCTTCAAGTCTTTGGTTTTGTACAAAAAGAAAAGAAAAAAAAAATGAAGTCACATCTATCTCCTGTTGAAAGAGGCAATCTTTAAAATTCTCCCAAATACTAGTAATTGGACTCGCATCATGGTAATAATGTACTCGCAATCCCTCATCACATCCAAATTTAAGTTCTAATACAACAAAGAAAAAACATCTAAAAAAAATACTTCATCGGTAGTATATAACAAGGCAAATAAAAAGCAGGGTAACTGTACTTTGGTGGATGTGCGTTATCGAACACGAAGACATGACACCGACCGCTCATAGTTCCATACAAGTTTATGATAAAAATCCGACAACATCAGCGATTCATACAAAGTTGTAATAGTCGGCCAATTCAAACTGAAGCTCTACTAATAAGAATTTGAAACATGAAAACAAGATTAAATAAAAATGTAAAAACAAATGCATTCCAACATCACGTTGCAGACCAAAAAGGACTTTTTTTTTCTTTTTTGTTTTGTTTTGAAAAACTATTGTGTGTCACAACTCGGCAGTCTTTTTGTTCCACAAGGATACAACGTCATTCATAATAACAAAAAAGGGAGAGAACTACAGCTACGGGCCTTGGCTTCTTGACGAAATCTAGTTGGTCTGGATAAAAATGTTCATTGTGACAATTTTCTTTTCTTTTTTTTTCTTTTTTTAATGGAAGTGGGACAATAGTGGTGGTACGTAATCCATTTAAGGTTGACAATAAAGATCCAGGCGTGATGCAGTTCTGTGAGTAAGAAGCACCCCCCAACCCCACCCACCCACCCTCTTGGTGACCCGCCTCAGTAGATCCGCCCTCGGCTTCTGTTGCCTCTGGTGCCCCGTCCCCGTCCGCCCCTGAAGCCGCCGCGCTGTTCTGTAGGCAACATTGATGGTGAAGACCATAATGTTAGCGCATGGCCCACACAAAATCACACAAAATCCGGTTGCTCTTGAGCCATCCTTGACTCCAACACACCTGATTCAAATGATCAGCTAACAGCAAGCTTTTTTGAAGCCTGTATTGATCCTGATCCCCTGAGTCAGATGAGTTGGAGGAGGGAGACTTCTAAAACAGATACGATCGGGCCGGAGTTCCCCACCTGTGCTCTATGTACTCAAAAGTGTCATAATATGTTGTACAAAAAGTTTCAGCTGTGACCTAAGGCATGCTTTTTTTTTTTAACAAATATTTTGCACCATATAACAAGCAAGGTACATTTATCAGATCCATCTGATGTCAGCAAAAGCAGCATTTTGTAATTTATATACTTTTTTTTTCTCCTACTTCTCCCTTTCATAATTTTGCTGCTTTGAATTGGGAATTTTTCCATTGTGAGACAAATAAAGGTTTTCTTATCTTATCAATAATTTCTGAGGATCCAAAAACCTTGGTTTTATTTTGACACATTTTTATTGAGAATTGATCAAAGAAAAAAAGGGGCCTCAAAAGTGATTTTGTTGTTAGCTTTGTCATTGTATTAATTGGTCAAAAAGGGACATCAAGGGATTAAAACAGAAAAATATGAAAAATTAGGAGGGCATCCATAGATACTTGAGATTTTGTTTGTATTCAAGTGGTGACAAACGATTTTTTAAAAAGGAGCCAATGATTTCTTTTTTAATTTGTCGATTTTTTCATTGAAATTGATAAATCACTGTGCATCGTTTTTCATTTTCACTTAAATGGCTACATAAGGAAAACCAAATTCTCATTTTTTTAAACAGTGCTTTTAGTTTTTTTTTGTTAATTAAACTAATGGATAAAAATCAAATTTTCTTTCAAGATTTTTCAATCATTTCAAGCTCTCACGTGAAACAAATAAAAAGGGCCCACTAGTAAAATTATTTATTAACTATAAAATTATTGTTCACTCTTCATATAGTGTAGCTGGGTTGAGCTTTGCACCGATTCAAGTTTTTGAGTGCCAACATTTAGCACGTTGCTATGAACATTTCATCTGTGCTGTATGTTACACATACGTACAGCACATTTGACAATAAAGTTGAATTCAATCAATCAAAATATTAGTGTTTATGTTAATATTGGAGGTATCGAAAGCAAATCTCCTCATCATTAGCCAAATGTTTTCACATTTATTCCTCGGCGGCCATAACATCGTGTACATAAAACAATAAAGACCATTTCCAAACGTTACTACTATAACGGTCAATGTGTGCCGTGATCAGACTGTGCTTGCATTCCCACCGTAGCTCAAGTTCCCGAGGGAGGCGCTGTATTTGCCGCTGGGTGGGTTGTAGATTTGCCGAGCGTCTCGCCGAGGCTGTGGCGCCACCTGCTTCTTCAGGGTGACGACCGTGCCTGCGTCGTCACCGGATGGACGCTTAAGACTGCGGCGTGAAATAGAAAGCAGAGGTCATGCTCAGTCACGTAAGGAGATTCGGGCATCAGCTGCTTTGCAGAGTGTCAAACTTACGCCACCGCCGCCTCGGTCTTCTGGACAGGCTTCCAGGACAGCGTAACGGCGCTCTTAAAAGACGGAGGGTTGTGGAAGAGATCCTGAGACACAGAAATAGATACAAATCTATCAGAGGGAGATGTTTATGATCCAGCGGGCAACTCGCCGATTCATTTCTAGACGTAAATAAGAGATTGGCCCGAGTTCCTAGTTCAACCGCAACCAACCTTGATGAGGACGTTGATGTTGTTTGTAATCTTCAGGGCCACCACCTTGATCTTGTTCTGATGATTAAAAAAACAAGTCCTGGTCAGCACACACATGGTTTGACAGACTCAGAAAGATTGCGCCGTATACCTCGTCCGTCTTAAGCGCTTGTCCCGTCTTGCCTTGCAGAGCCACTCGCAGCTGTCTGATGTAAACCTGCAGGCCTCTGGCGAAATACTGTAACCTATAAGTGCCATCACAACCGTTTTGTTTTTTTTTAAATGACATTACATGGGTGACATTTGATGAGTCAGTGTAGTTCATATCACCTGTGAGTGATGCGTACCTGATCTTGAAGTCTTTGAGGCGCTCAGCGTCCACTTTATCAATGAGGAAGTCAGGTAGTTTCTTGCCCAGCTGGTGGAAGCTGAAGAGCAGACACTCCACGTAGCTGAACTGCAGCTTGGGCTCCTCGCCGGCTGTCTGCTCGCCGTTCTCCACCTCTTCTGGCGGCAGGGGCATGTACTCCTATGGGGGGGGGGGGGGAATAACAAAAAATACAATTCATGTTTCTCCCAAATTGAAAGAGTTTGAATTTGAGCGTGCCTGCCACAGTGGTCGGTGCCCACAGCATGGCGCAGTCGCACATAACTCTCGACGAATTGTTTGGCTGATGGTAGTCGGTGCCGTTTACCCACCAGCAGCTTGGTGAATAGCATGTTGAGGTTGGTCTCCAGTTTGTCCATGTCACCACAGAAAGGACTCATCTCTGCCAGCAGCTTGAGGACCTGCGCAGATGCACATAAAGGTGCCCGGCGTTAAAAAGACACGCCTTCCCCCACGTACCGCTAACGAGCAACAGTGTGATTAGCTGAGTCATAAAGAGCGTCATACACACAACCGTATTGACGGCATGTTTGGTGGGACTCAAGGTGCTGATTGGAAGCAGGCACCACTGTTGCACAAACTCTTGTTGGGAATAACGGAACACTTTTTCACAACTTAAGTCATTTCCTACTTTTAGGTCATGAAAGACGCGACTTTATCACAACAAGAAAGTACCCGAAAAGTTAGAAATACAAGTATCTTAAACATGCGTCTGAAAGATCTGGCTCGTTTGCCAATTTGTCTGATCTCAAAAGGTTAGTCTCTTCGTCGGTTCTCTATCACGCCAAAATCCTGTTTACTCCAGTATTGGTGAGATCCATGTTGACATGTTAACTGCTCATGTTTTGAAATCTATTCTGCATACGTTGAAGCATTTGGATCAGTACATTGCACTCTCAACATACTGTACCTCACAAAAGTTGGAAAAGGCAAGTCGTTGCATTCCACCTTTTATTTTTGTTTCCCAGAGCTAGGTAGGCATTTTTTGTTGTTGCTAACCCTGACTTATATGTTTAATGTATGTGAAATAAATGACGTTATTTATTTAGCGATTGCACCTTATGCACCCTTGTGCTCAATAGGGCAGAATTTTATGATACCGGTTGAGGGTTAAAAATAAACTCTCAAACCCCAAAACAGGACACATCGAGGAAACTGACCTCAAGTTGGATGTCGAGCTCGGCCACAGGAGTCGTCAGCATGCTGAGGTTAGGCAGGACGTGTTCACAAAAGTAGGTCACAAAACGTGTGGAATGGACATTTTTCTATAGGTGAAAGAATGAGATTCATGAACATTTTTGACATTTTGAACAAGGAAAATCGACAGTGAAAAGACCATTGATGTACGCACAGAGAAGAGGGGCAGCGCCTGGCGCGTGCACTGAAGCAGGCGGTCCACAGTGTCGGGGTCGGCCGGGTTGAGCGCCTGTTCCAGGAAGGCCTGTTCCACCACCAGCTCCACCAGCTGCTGGCGCCCGCTCACAGTCTGCAACACGCGCAGGTTCGACACCAAGCGCATCAGTAACACAAACTCCTCACCAGTCACGTCATCCAACACCTAAGGGGAGAGAGGGGTAGGGGAGTTATTGTCAACAATAGCACAAGTATGATGCTTGTCTTGAACAATAACTTCATCAAAGTCTCTATTTGCAAACACATGAGGACCACCTTCTTCGTCTCTGTGAAGATGTATTCCTCCACCTCCTTTGTCATGACATCCTCAGGCAAGGTCTTGAGCTTGGTGGACAGAAACTTGATGGCCCGCTCACGCACGATGTCCTCCCCTTGAAGAATCTGAGAGAAGAGGCCACCGAGGGTGCCTGTGCAACAGGCGAAAATCTTAATCAATGTTAGCGGGGGGGGCGGGAGGGAGGATGCAAATGCTAACTGAAACAAACACGCACGCACCTTTTGCGTCAATCTTGAAGATGGAAATCAGCGAAATGTTCACTTGGTTGAATTCTGCTGTATCATCTAAAAAAAATTAACACATATGACATGTAAAATTTGGTTTTCGTTCAACACTGCCATAAAAATGAATGATACATTTATAAAACAATGCAGCGGTACGTAACTCAAATTACTCATATAGACGATCAATTTCCCCAGGGGGAAATGGAAGTAAGTGCCAATAATTCATTCCAGCGCGCCCAAAAAAAACAACAACAACAAAAAACACTCAAATGTTTCTGAAGTTGTTGTTTGTATGGTTTTCTTGATTAAAATTAGCATAGTATGGTACAGAAGATTGGTTGTCAAACGGGGGTAACGTGAAGGAGCTTCAAGACGTACGCGAGATTTTAACATACAGTCAAACCTCGGTTTTCGAACGTCTCGGTTCTCGCACAATTCGGCTTTCGAACAAAAATTGAGTTTTTTATGCCTCGGATGCCGAACAAATTTCGGTTCTCGAACTAACTGAGCGCACTTGAATGAGTCACTTCACTCCTCTCGGCTTCGCTTCCTCGGGTAGCGACGCTTCCTCGTGTAGCGACGCAACCTCGGGTAGCGACGCTTCCTTGGGTAGCGACGCTTCCTTGGGTAGCGACGCTTCCTTGGGTAGCGATGCTACCCGGGGAAGCGACGCTACCCGAGGAAGCGACGCTACAGTAGCGTCCATTGTGAGGAGACGTTTTTGTATTGTTCAATAGATTTTTTTTTAAAAAGCAGACGTGTTTGGTGAAACGCTTCCTCGTGTAGCGTCCATTGTAAGCAGACGAGTTTGTATTGTTCAATAAAAAAAAGCAGACGTGTTTGGTGAGACGCTTCTGTTAGGGGGAGTGAAACCCCCCTTTTTTTAGAATGGTTTGCCCCAGCAGCACGGGAGAAGTGCGTGCGTTTGTTTACGGCTGGCAGTTTTCAATGCAGCGGCACATAATCAACACTCTGGTGTCCGGTGTCTAATTATTATGCAATAATCATACAGAAACAGCTTCCTCGTGTAGCGTCCATTGTGAGCAGACGGGTTTGTATTGTTCAAAAAAGATTTTTTTTTTTAAAAAGCAGACGTGTTTGGTGAGAACTACGTAATATCGGACTGTTATTTTTGCATCGTGTATCAGCCTCTAATCATGGCACCAAAGAAAGCAAGTGGAAGTGGTAAACCTGGTGAAGAAAAGAGGAAAATAGTGCGCAAAACTGTAGAATTTAAGAAAGATTTGATCGCGAAATATGAGTCAGGCGTGCGTGTGTCTGTGTTGGCGAAGGAGTTCGGGATGCCGAAATGCCCCGCCTACTGCCTGATAACAGCTGGGATAGGCGCACGCCCCACGACAGAGAGAGAGAGAGAGATGTTCCTTCAATTTTTATGTTACTATGTTAATGTTAAAATTGGTGAAAATAAAACATATTACAGTTTGTTTGCACAGTATTTTACATATGACCTGCTCTCCTATTACATTTGTACAGTTTATGGTGTGAAATTGTAAAAAAAAAAAAAAGCGGTTTAAAAAAAGTTGTTTTCTTGACTTCGAACGGATTAAAGATTTTTACATTGATTTCAATGGGGAAACATGGTTTCGGTTTTCGAACAGTCTTCTGGAACGGATTAAGTACGAAAACCGAGGTTTGATTGTATATTTAAAAAGTAGCAACCATGCAAAATTGTTTTTAAAATATTTCACAGGTCAAGTCATGCTACTATTTTATTTTCTATAAAACCAGTACCTGTCTGGAGTAGTTGGGTGAGAATATCTGCCACCTTGAGGATGTTGTCGCCAGTCGCAAACCGCGGGAGCTCTTTAATAGCCTGCCGCCGAATCTAGACCAAAGTGAACAGGCGGTCATAAGACATTAACAGTGAATGAACGAGGCCCGAGAATAAATCTTGAGAAACTGCACATAGTCGTCACACTTACTGACACGTCGTCATCTTCACAGAGATCCAGCTGGGCGTTGATGGCGGCGTCCGACAACTCGGGGAAGCTGCTGAAGAACTTGGGGATGAATTGAGCCGCCAGGCGTTTCTCCTTGGGCCCACCCTTCACGCCATCCAAGATGACTTGGTAGGCATCTTTGTGCTGCAGAATGCAAAGAACTAATTGGTTTTGTGCGTGTGTTTTACATGACTGTAGACATTGACTGATTTCCTCATTCCCAAAAAGTAGATTGATGTTCCAGTAAATACAGACAAACTGCGGTGGGGTGTGGGAAGAAAAGCTATGACGAATTTAAAAAAAAAAAAGAAAGAAAAAACTAAAACTCATGCTAAGATAGCAAAATATGTTTGAATTTGTAAATGAGACTATAATAAGAACAAATAGATACGTCTAGAACAATTAAGTTATTCTAAAGCAGTTTTGGACAGGTGTCGAATGAAGGAAAACTGAAGAGGAATTTTAAGGAAAAGAAGGAAGGATACATATTGAACAGCAGCAGGTCGGGACAGATTGAGGACAGTGGTCAGGGGGGAAAACAGTTCTGTGGCAGAAGCAAGGCAAAAATGAATATGAAGAGAGAAGAAAAAGAAATAAGCATGTCTGAGGGAAAGAAGGATACCCCGGTGTAATGAAAGTAGAAAGGAAGGAAACAAGAAGGGAGGTCTGAGGTGGAAGGAAGGTAAAAAAAATCAAGGTTAAATGACTGACAAAAATAGTACGATGCATGAATAAAACCTGGTATGATGCAGGGAATCAAGGAAAGAGAAAAATAAGCTTAAACAACGGTGAGAAAGAATACATCAAAAAAGGTGTGACAAAAGGAAGGAAGGAAGAGAAAAAAACACGTCTGAGATGAAAGGAAGGAGTGAAGAAGTTAGGCGGAAAAGCACATTTAAGATGAGGGAGAAAGTAAACGAAGACAGGAAAAGAAAGAAAGAAGGGACAAGGACGGTAATAAAGAAAGGAGGTCTGGGGTGGGAGGAGGGCAAAAAGGAAAGGAATGAGGTAAGGAAGGAAGGCCAGAAGTAAGGACACAGAATTTTAAAAAAAAACAGGTGTGATGGAAGGCAAGGGTAAAGGAGGTCATGTAGACTAGTAGCTTTCAGTGAAGGAAAAAGGTTGGTGAATTGAGGGAAGGAAGGAACGAAGTCAAAAATGAAAGGAGTCAGAAAGGAAAAGATGCCAGGGGGAAGGCAAACGGGGCCGAGTCAAACTCCAAAAAGGTAGGAACAAATAATAGCAGACGTTTCAGCCAAGGAAAGATTGATACAAGGGGGGCGGGACAAATATACATGACCGAAATGTCATCAAATTAAAATATTTCACAGTACGTCTCTACCTTCTACCGATCCCGGTATGAATGGAATATATTAATTTTTTTTTTTTTAAGTCTGACGGGATAAATGCTTTCAAAGTCCGAGTGCCCTCTCATTACGAACTAAACAAAATGTGGCTCGTAGCACCTTCGACTGTGAATTAACATGGCACCATCACAAGGCTAACAGGTAGATGCTAGCATAGCACCTCCCCCCCACTCACAACACAAGCTTACGTAAGCTAGCAGTCAGCAACTTTGGCCTGAAAATGAAGGTTTGGCGTTTTCTAGAAGCGACATAAGCAACGTAGAGGGTTTATTTTTGCTATTTTCCTCATTTACCTGGCTGACGTCGTCCTTGGCATCAGCAAGGACCCCGTAGCTTCGATAGAGATTCTCGATAGTGACCGCCATCAGCGTGCGTCCGATGTGCCTCTCTGGCGCACAGCTCAATGCAAAAAGAAGACGCCAAAAAAAATCCCCTTTTGGTTCTTTTTTTTCTGCTGGTTAACGGGGTCGTGGCACTATTTTGCACTACTTCGTTGTGAACGTAGCACCAAAGAGTGGGAACAGGGTGGCGAAATTTCGAGAAGCTTGTGAATAATGAGCCCACAATAATTGTCCGCCAACCCAGCAACGTTCTATGGACGAGAGGAACGCTAAACTAAGCAGCTACAGAAGTGACGACGACGCGCATGTGCGAGTTAGCCAACCACAAGGCGAGATGAAGAAACACGTGACACAAAATTGTGCAAAAAATACCGCGCAGTTATGGCGCTCATTTGACGCATGCATCCATTCATACATCCATTTTGTATTCAGTGGTGGCAAGTGTCATTTTCATACCTGTCAACTTGTACGTTTTCACCGTATTTTATACGTTTTTTTTCATCATTTCAAATAATGTGCGGCGTATTACAACTTTTATACGAAAAGAAAATTGTGAACGGATCTCACAAAGACCATTTTGGCTCAAATCCAGATCGTCTCACCTGCTGGTAGCCAACGATAATGCCGTCGTCGATCGCTACTATTGTCACGGCAAACCAGCAAAATAAAATCCTCAATCGTATATTTTTTTCATCGCTGCATAAGGTAGGATTGAAAAAGCATGATGTGCAAGGGTTTGTCTTGCTTTGTAAGGAGAATCGTAATCATTTATAAGGGCAGCTATTAGCCGAGGTTGACAGATATGAATTTTAGAGATATTGATTTAACCTACTCGAGGAAAATGAAACGTAAACTCAGAAATGCAGTTACTTAAAAGGACAGTGTGTAAAAATAAGTTGATTTTTCACGGTTTGTAATGAAAAAAACAAAACTATTAAAATCAATACAGTAATGTGCAAAAGATGTTCTTTGACAAACTTCTTTTTTATGTAATTTTAGGTGAAGTAATTGCTTATTACATGAGATGCACCTCCCCTTAACAACAGAAAAAAATACTGTAAATACATTGCCTGTATGGTTTCAGATAGACGGACATTTTTTAAACACCAAAGGTTGTTGGTTATCAAGCTGGTTATCAAGGGATCAGAACTTATTTGTACATCTACAGAGCATTATACTCAATTGGTAGCCGTTCATCTTCACCTTGTAGCTTGATGACTTGTTGAGCTCTCCAAAGACGAATAAACACAGGGCAATGCTAATTCAGTGCAAACATATTTATCAACAAAGTGATAAGTTGCAAACAAACATCTACTACAAGCAGTCTTCCCTTTCAGCAACAAGACTGGCATTCCTGTTGAATGGCGGCTTCAGAGGAAACGTATTCCTGCCCCAAATTGGACCCCATCACATATCCTGGAAGACAGCAGTCAAAAGAAAACAATGAATGATCAAGTTTAAATAATTTCAAAGCTTTTTCTCCCACCAATCCCCCAAACGTGGCAGGTGTGAGTTCCAATGTGCTTCATTCTGAACATGGCCTCAAACCAGTCCCCCCCCCTTCATTTACGTTTCCAGTTGTGCCATATAGGTTACAAAACGGTGGAAAATGTTTTGAAATGATTTACTTCTGTCCTTTATCGTATCACAAAAGCCTGGCATTTGAACAAGGGTGTGCAGACTTTTTATTAACCACGACAGCTGGCACATACTTAATTTTTCGCAGGTATCACGATGCCTTTGTGAAAAATAAAGTACGTTTCCTTTCAATGAAAAACAAACCTCCCACCTGTGAACATCAAGATGGCATTTGTAAGTCAATAGGATCTTTACCTGTCTCCACTCTGAACTCCCATGGGAATGCAGTAATTCAGCTCCAGTCTGGCAATGTTGCCTAAACGCAACACAATGCCAAGCCCATATGACCAGCGGATGCACTCTGCCAGCTTCTTCAAATGTGCTTGAGGGCCCTCCCCTAAGCATGAGAAACGCAATGATCCTTATTATTTATTGGTGTAGGTTCAATTAGTTTTGATACACAACCTCCTAACACCATCTTTTTCAGCGTATTGATCAAGCGAAACCGTCTTAAGTAACATTCTGCAAGTATCTGTAAACATAAGTTTAAAGAGTTTAATGACGAAGGAGTATTGCAAAGGTGAGGTGCATCACCGACGTCTTGTTTCAATATTCGTAGTGTAAAAAGAAGTTAACCATTAAAAGGTAAAGGTACAAAGATGAATGACATGATTGAAAAGGGCAAGTCACTTCAAAATTATGCCTAACGTGTCATTATTAACATTTTGATCTCGATATTAAGGTCAAATTCCAAGCTCTGGGATGTTCACCTTCAGTTTTTTTTTTTAATGTTTGTTTTTTAGGAGCTAACCCACCGTAGTTGAGGTTACAAAGGTTCCCGGCGTTGAGAAAGAAATGCGTTCGGAAGAGGTCGCCAAAGCCCCCCCTGCCAGGCCGGAAGGGCAGCGGAGTGTAGAGGTGAACGCCACCCGCCCAGTAAGCTTCTCCTCCCAGGTAATCGCCTGTCATACCAATTAAAAAACAAAACAAAACCAAAAAAAAACAAAACAATGAAAATATTTTTAAAATTAGCATCGAGGCTAACAGCGTAGCCAACCATCTCACCTTCACTTTGCGGGCCCATGCTGTACATGCTGAAACCGCGAATACTGGTAGGGCCACCCAGATAAAACCTGGAGGGACGACATAAGAAGTTATGACAGAGAGGCTAAAAACATTTTAAAAGGTTATAAATAAATGCAAAGTTTGCTTTGCTTTGACTCCTACAACATTATCTAGCGATTTATCGATCGAGCTATCTACCGACCGACCGACACCACCCATAGTGTCCAATTTTTGATGGTTATTTGGCGGATTCGCAATGACAAAGGTGGTACAAGAAAATATGAAGTACCTGTCTGCTATGCTTGTTGGCTTGTCACCAATAGGCAACAGCAAACCGCCCCACAAGGAGGCAGACAGAACCTGGAAGAAAAAAAACATGAGGCTTTGGTGAAGACAATGCTAATATAAACTGCCATCATTTTTACAGGTTTAAAATTTTTTTTTTAAAAAAGTGTAAATCTCACAGAGTCCCAGAAGAGGCTTTTATTGAGCTGGATTTCAAAGTCCTCCTTGAGGAAACTGGCATCTCCTCCCATGTAACCAGCAAGCTCCTACACGTCACAACAAATATTCCATAAATTAGGTCATTCACGTGGTTGTGGTTTAAGATGTGCGGTCTGCAACTGACCTGATGGATTTTCAAGAGGCCACCTTTCCTGGGCAGGATGGAGGAGTTTCTGGTGTCGATGACCATGGCATGCTTAAAAAACAAACAAACAAAAAAAAAACATTTTGGCTGTTTATTTGCTACCATATTCTAACGTTTTGAGATGATTGAATTGGGGTCTTTGTTGCCCTTAAGTTACACACCCAAATGATTAAATGCTTCACTTGTTGTGTACTTTTTTTAAACATCACATATATTACAAAAATAATTTATATAACTGTACCCGTACTTTTAAAGTACAGTCAAACCTCGGTTTTCGTCCATAATCCGTTCCAGAAGGCTCTTCGAAAACCGAAACCACGCTCTTTTTAAAATAAAAATGTTTACTGAACACGTCTGCTCAAAATGGAAAGCAACACGAGGAAGCGTCACTTCCTCGTCTACCCGAGGAAGCGTCACTTCCTCGTGTAAGAAAGGCGAGAGGAGTCAAATGATGCATTCAAGTGCGCTCAGTTTGTTTGAGAACTGAAATTTGTTCGTTGTTTTGGTCGAAAACCGAATTGGACGAGAACCGAGACGTTCGAAAACCGAAGTTTGACTGTAATTTAAAAAACAGTTTAACCCTTTGAGGGACAGCGGTTACTCCAGTGGACAGTTTATCATGTTCTCAGGTAAAAGGGTTGATTTGAAATTAATTTATGAGTGGAACGTGATTGTCTTTTATAGTACATAACCTTATTGTTGTTTGCAACTGTGCGTTTCTTGTGAGATTAAGATTATGTCGTGTGGGATTTGAAGTCAAAATACCGCGAGTGACGACTTGAGAGAATGTCCACTCTCTTCCCGGACAGCAAAGGAGGCGGTGCGAGCCAGACATCCTAAATCTCTCCACACGCCTTCCCACTTCAGAGTTTGGTTGGTCTTCCACACGGGGAACTGAGCAAGGATGGACAGCAAGACATTAAAATCCTTTTCCACGATGACAATGACGATCGTATGAAGATTTGTCGTCTTTTACATTTAGCTCGGCTGAGACGCCACGATCCGTCTCCCTCAGCGAACTCCACGGAAACTGTCCGGTTACTTTGTAGGCGTTGAGTGTGATGCTGAGGGGAGAGGAAAAAAAAATTTAAAAAGAGATGGAAAGTCACTTCACGGCACAACATTCCTCTTCTATTCCACGGCAAAAACGAAACAAGATTATCAGATGTATTGTAAAGCAATTGGAGAATCTTGATGCAAGCAACCGCTAATAAATCTAGTAAAAGGTTTTCTATTTAGAATAGTGTCAATAGTTTGGCTTCTACAGTCAAACCCCGGTTTTCGAACGTCTCAGTTCTCAACCAATTCGGTTTTCGACCAAAAATTTCGAGTTTTTTATGCCTCGGATGACGAACAAATTTCAGTTCTCGAACAAACTGAGTGCACTTGAATGCACCATTTGACTCCTCTTGCCTTCCTTACACGAGGTAGTAACGCTTCCTCGGGTAGACGAGGAAGTGACGCTTCCTTGTGTTGCTTTCCATGGTGAGCAGACGTGTTCAGTAAACAATTTTATTTTAAAAAGAGCGTGGTTTAGGTTTTCGAACTATTTCGGTTTTCGGACAGCCTTCTGGAACGGATTATGGACGAAAACAGAGGTTTGACTGTATTCAGTATACATTGAAACTATGCAGAAGGCGAGGCCAGTTATAAATGTCGCGGCGAAAAATTCAATCGCAAAAAAAAACAAAACGTCATGTTACGCTCCTAACTGTCGACACATGACACTAAAAAGAGCTGCGAGCGATACTTACTTGCGTTCAAAGTTCCCCACTTGCGGTTTGAAAAAGGAAAGGCCGTAGGAAGTCTCTTTGGTGCCGTAGGAGAACTGAAAGGTGAGCTTCTCGGCCCGGCCAAACGCATTGGGCAACTTCATTCCCAGCACCTGCCGTGAAGCATGATTGTACCATCGTTTAGTGGCGCCAATTCAAGCGAGACCGTCCATCCATTGGCGCACTCACCATGCTTCCTTCATTGTTCCCGACCATCGTGTTGTAACTGCCCGTCATCCGCCTCAGCTCGGTGACCTCAAACGTCACATCGAGGCCGTTGGGAAGAGCGTCTTCACCTGAAATATAAGCGGTAGCAAAAGTGAGCTCTAAGAAGTGCTCCACAAATAAAGTTGGATTGGATTTTGAATTGATTGCTGCCTGGTTCCAAAATGGCACGGCTGTCCCCGTTTATTTCCTTACCTTTCGAGTTCCCGAAATCTCAGTCAATCAAGAGCTTAACAACGGTTGACTATCCCTCTCTCTATTTATATCTTCTTTTTTTTTTACATTATGTCATCATCTGGGGAAGTTGGGGAAAAAAGTAGCAGCCTATTTTGACGAGGGATCTGTTTTCAAATCTATGCCGAAGTAGTGACGGGATTGTGTATAATAAACTTAAGTAAAATACAGATATCTGGGGAAAAAAATCAGTAAATATGTATTTGCACGTTGACACCGTTATATGTGAAGCAAAATATGACATTTGAAGCCAAAACACCTTTGTGCAGGATATCTGCTGTCGTTTAGGTAAATAAATTATTTACAAAAAAGATTGTGGAATATTGGGCTTTCGGGTGAAATTTTAGGATGAACTTAAAATGTGTGTGCTGAAACTAATCTGACCATTTCCAACGGTTTGTTTGAACCTTTTCAACATCGTGATGTTCTCTCACAAGGAACTGAAAGGCAGAATTCATTCATTTTTTTCAAAAAATTCATTATTTTCCAAAATGTCCACTTCTGTGCCTTTCTGTTACTCTACCAGTCTCTCTGCTGCAATCAAAGCCTGGCAATTTTTAGGGGGTCATCTTGGTCAAATGATGTCAAAATGTGAACAGCATTGATGGAATGTGTAATGGCAATTTGACATATAACAGCGCTAAATGGAACTAACTGTTCGTACTATTGAATGCTGACCGTACCTTTGAATGCTGACCAGTTATTTTGCTGATAAGAAAAAGTTGCACTAGTCTGTACTCTGTCTAGCTGCTTGAAAATGCCGATTGCGCTGGCCTTCACCAACTCCCAACAAGATAAAATGAGAGCGCAAGACGCGGAAAGGGAGAAGGCTCCCTTGACAGATCTGTGAACGGTGTCCCTCCATGTTTTTTTCTTCGCTTTTGCTTTTTTAAATAAATCTCATCATTTTTTATAAACACTTTTGTTGTCTTGGTTTCCCTGGACAAGACAATCGGACTGTTTAAGAATCCATTGTAATTGAACCAGGAAACGTGTTGATCCATTCATGATCAAACACCCGTTCAGCCCTTAGTTATCGAGAACAGCAAAATGCAAAAAGAAATGAAACATTGAACAGTTGCTGTGTCCATTCAAAAGTTTCGAAAAGCGCAAATTGAATTCACCTGAAAATATTATAGTGAATTTTTAGGTTCACCTGCAAATTTTGCACAATATCCAAATAACCCCAACATGATGTGACTCGTGTATAGTGTCGTATTTTGTGGCTGATGTACCCCTGGAGGTGTCAATAACAACTTCGACTTTCCGGAAGATTCCAAGACGAAGCAGCTTCTGCCTGGCTTCGTGGGATCTTTTCATTACCTGAAATAACAAAGCAGCAGTGTAGAGCCAGTTAACGAACCGTAGTTTCCCTTTGATTTCCAGTACGTACATCGATTAAATTCCTTGCTCGGAAAACATCAGAGATCTCATAGGAAAGCAGGTCCTCCTTGGTCCTCCCGAGCCCGTCTATATGCACGCGCTGGACCACCACCTTTGGAAATTAAAGTAACAGAAGGAAATGTCATTTCACAAAGATGTTTTGTGGCGCGTTTGGCAACTACATGGATCTTACATCCTTGTTTTCCAGAATTTCCTGCTTGGGTTCCTGCTCCATATCAGGAGGCTCAATGTCGTCAGCGTGAACTCCCAGCTCAGGACCCTGCATGGGCAGAGGGTCCAGGCTCTGCAACACCACGTTGAAAAGAAACGACCATCAGAGACACGCTGTGATTCAAGTGAAACAATTACATCATTTCCTTAAAGATATTATCTGTGGAATAATAAGTTATTTGCCCAAGTATTTCTTTTGTTATGCACACTCCATTAGGTAAACCTACATCATCTGGTCTTTCGAATGGCATGCAATACAAGAGGAGTTGCATCAAGCATGTTAGGTTTTACAAAGATAATCATGATGTTACTGTATAATATAGCGACGTCCGCATTGTGGCGTACTTTAATCAAATAATCCAAAAGCAGTTGTTGTTTTCAACGCTGCAAACTTCAATGCATTTTTCGGAGAAATTGCAGGTGAAACCGGAGCGTGAAATGCTGTGGAATGAATTGAATTGTTAACATGTAGAATGTGAGACCTAAAGATGGAAGAATTTGACTCAGTCAAGAAATGTGGAAGGAGAGTGTCAATGGCAAATATTTGTGCCATTTGTAATGCTAAATGCGATATAGTGAAAATGGTGGCAATTTCAGAAACAAAATAGTTTTGTAGATGAGCGATGTCCCGAAGTCATTGAGTGTACAACACAGTACAGTACATCTCCATAATGTCAGTTTCCACTCCCAGATTAAAAAACAAAACACTGGTGTCAAGAAGACAACGAGCTGGCATCTTATATAAAGCAAACCTAAAACGTCAGCATTGTGGTGTTAAATGTTTAAAATGCACGGTGGACAAGATGTGATTGAGGAGGTCCAAATGTGCATACTTTGTTCGACAAATAAGCGCCGTGCATTAGCCACCAATGCCCCAAATCTCGTTGAAGGGTGGACGCTGTCACCGAGGGCCTCCCTTTTCTCCTCAGCAGCCACACACGCCGAGAGGTCAAACGCCCAAAACAACGCGTTGCCGTGGCATTTTCTTACCCTGGCGTGGACGGTGCCCATGCTTAGATCCACGCGACGGCGACCCGATGGAAAACACCGACAGTTGACAGAGGGGGGACACACGCAGAAAGCAAACACTCAAGACTATTACGCGGGGACAGAGAAAGGGCTTCACGCAAGGAGGCAGCCATGTCATTTCCGGAATACGGCTTGGCCACGCCTACCAGCAGGCGGCCATTGCTCGTTTGGTGATCAAATGTAAAAATACATTTGTATTTATTTATTTTTTCTGTACAGTAAGTATAAAACATGTTCAGATCACAATTTAAAATAGAAACAAGTACATAAAACAATTTAAAATAGAAATACAGTAAACATGAATACCCAGACATAAAATACAGTAAATATATATTTTTTAAAACTACGTCAGGAAACACAGGTACAAAAATAAAATTCAGTAAATATATAAAAGTAAAATCAGATCGTCTTAATGCTATTAATCATTCTGTCAAATGGATGTGAGAAATTCAGTTTAAATTAATTACTCCTTTTATTATTTATAATTTTATCTGTGGTTTTATTGTTCTTGTTTTGATTGTAAAGTGTCCTTGAGTGTTTTGAAAGGCGCTTATAAATGAAATGTATTATTATTAAATGTGTAGAATTCAGATTATGAAAATGTAGACTATAAATAATTGCACTACTGTCCGCAATTATATATGTACTGTAAATCATCCCATTGCACTCGTCTTCATGTCTTTCAGTATAATTAAACCTTTGCTGCAATAATTGCAATGAGCATTTTCCATCAATAGCATGCATATTGTATAGCAGGGGCCACCAATGTGGTACCCGCGCGCACCGGGTAGCTTTCAAGGACCACATGAGTAAGTACCCTGTGTACCTGTTTAAAAAAAAAACAACTTCCAACTCAAATGTTTTGCTGTTTTATTCTTTTATTCATCAGGGTCTGCATTGTTATAAAATAATTTCATGAAATCATGTTGGTCTGTATCACAGAGGATACTGGAAAAACATTGCAAAAGTGTATAAAGAGACAAAGAAACGGTTACTTTTAGGAGTAAATTTTCAGTTTAAGGTTGTTTGTATGTCGCTGAGCATTTCTCCAAGCTAAGCATCCTGTAACAATAAGAGAACATGATGTTATATTTTTAAATCATTGAAGTAAAAAAAACAATTCTCATAACCTCTCTTACCCTTCTGTTATGAAAGTATCATAGGATATTTTGTCTTCATTTACGCCGTCAGGACACTCATTTATGTCTTTCATGCCCAATGAGATGAGAGCTGTGGAAAATATAAGGCTCTTTTAAGAGTACAGTATGATGAAAAAATATATATTTTTATGAGTTGTGACGCGCTCACCCTGTTTGTACTGTGCAAACGAGACATGTCTTTCATTGGCTGGGTCCACTATACCAAACGCTGCATCCAGGTTAGAAGGGCTGAGGAGACTGGGCGCTTTTTGGCCACTATCTCGAGCTTGTTTTAGTTGTGTGAGTTTCTCAATCAGAAACTCTTTGGGATCATCTGAATAAAAAGGACAAATCATCACCAAGTTGAGATGCCTATCAACTGAAAGGATAACAAAGTACAAGGAAGACTTTTGCCAAAAAAGACTAGGAGTGCATCCATCCATTTTCCAAACTGCTTGTCCATGAATACTAAGGTGCACAAGAAAAAAGGCCAATGAATAGAGTAAGATAACAAACGACATAATAAAAATAAATAAAATGTGTGAAACAGATGAAAAGTGACGTCCAATCAACTGAAACAAGCTTAAAATGTAAACAAAATGCTAAATAGGTGAAAGGTCAGTAAAATGTTAAAAATAAAAGCTAAGGTAGTCTGAATCAGTTAAAAGCGAAACAAAAAGATGATTAATGAGCGATTCCAAACAAGCGGAGCATCGGGAATTATCCAAGTTCACTTAAGTGGTTCAAACATTATTCATCATCAATGATATTAAAATGAAGAAAAACACAATTTCATTGAACTTCTGTACATTTACAAAATGTTTATAAAGTTTGTAAAGACAAAAAATCTGAGAAACTAAATGTACTTATACGATGATGAAAAAATTAATTGAATCCGAGAAAAGAACAGTTCAACAGTTAACAGCGAGGTGCTAGTTTAGCTAACCTGCTAACTATCTGGTAAATTTTACCTCAAAAAGTGCCCTGGAAAAAAAAAACAGTTGCTTGTAATACATAAAAGGCTAACCGGGTCTATAAAAGAAGAGCATGCTGGTGAGGTTTTTCATGAGATCGAAGATTTTGTGTTTTTCCAGGTACGCAGAAGCTTCTTTCTCTCGTTCGGTGGCCATCTTGTCATCCATCCTGCTTGTTGATGTCGGTTGCTAGGATACGATCCTGCTTCACCAAAAAAGGGGTCTGCCATTGTGTTTCAACAAATTTAAAACAATAAAACCCGTTTATTTCGTACCTATATAAATGTTGCTAAACTTATTTGATTCATATAAAACATAATTACACAAACATTTATATCAGGCAACTAAACAATGCAACGTATTCTTTTTTTTTTTACACATCCAGCCATCAATTCCCCCCCGCCCCCCATCTTATATTCAAATGTATGTTACATAGAAGTCAGCGCACTTGCCACCATTTAAAGTGTTGGATAACCTCAAATAAATTTCAGATGTTCAAATAACATTTTCCTGACATTTTGGAGCGGTCTGTTCCTTTAAAAACAAAACAAAACACCAGACTCTGAAAAGTCCATTTAATGTTCACACTGTTGTCTACCTACAAATATGTTGAAACCAATGATTACTGTCTGTGATAAATATTCACCGCCCTGAGACCATTTCCATTATATATATTATTTCCATATTAGTTCATCTTGGGTTTTGCTTCCATTTGCTGCTGTGTGGCTGCTTCTCTGAGTTTGAAGCCTCGTAATTCTGTCTGAAGTTCGCCAGGCTTTGGTGGGACCTCTGGTATAGTCTGATGGAAAAAGAAAAGCACTGTTTCAGAAACAAACAATCTACGTGTGCACTACTTTTAAAGGGAAAATTGACTCAGAGAGGTAATTTAGTGTTGTCACAATACCATCATTTTGACTTCCATACTATACCCGCTTGAAGGACCTTGATACTGGTATGTTCGGCAGCACCACGGCAACAGCTTACAATTTATAAAGCAGTGGAATACTAGCTGATAGCTCAATGTCTAAGTTATTTGTATTAACTCGGGAAATTACTACTGTATAAGAATACTAACATTTGTTGTTTACTACTTAAGATATAAAGCGTTCGGGCGGTATAAAATCTCATTGAATATTTAAGATAATAGGTCTCCTTTAATTCAGCCCTCTCACCAGGTCGGGTAAGTAGTACTGGTGGACCGCCTGTGCCCCTGCAAACATGGCCAATATACTGGCTCCGTACATCCTCAGGTAACGAGTCCACGACACCCCAGCGGGCATTTTTGCGCTGCTTCAACGAGGAACACCATGCACACGTGTAGACTGTGAACAAACATGCCATCAATGTCAACACTGCACGTTGCTAAATTGAGAAGCTATCAGGCTGTACTACTCACGTTTTAATAAAGAGGTGCCTAACAAAGTAAGCGTTCCACACTTTAACGTTTGTTTGCCAGACTTGCTAGACTAATCCATTACCAGACTAGTGAAGAAGTTGTTTACAACTCATTCTCAAGGATTGTCGGTCATCTGGACACGAACGGGTCACATTCTGAAAATATTACATCCGGGTTGTATTCATTGCATCAACCAACGCAATTCTCCTTTTTTTCCAATGAGTGGCGGTAGTGCGCATAATTGCCAGGAGCATGAGACGATGAAGAAGAAGGGAACGGTGCGCCTTCCGACCTTTAGGTGGCAGTAAGCGAACACGTCGCAAAGTTTCAATGTTCTTTGTTTTGGAATCGCTTTCCTGCCCCCAGTCTCAAAATCAGAAGCCATAAAATGTATGACAGGTATGTCAAATTTCACATATATCTGATAGTTTTATCCCACAAGAAGCATATCATTTAAAATCGTCTGTTAAACGCAACGCAGACCGACAAGTGCCATTGTCCGTCGATGGTTTTTGTGATGCTAGCATTTTTTTAACACGGCTTAGCTTCGTTCTTCTCACGCCTCAGCGAACCATTATCCCGGCAACCCAATGAATGTTAATGTTTTTGTCAAGTAAATCGACAGTTAGTATGGAGGAAAACGAGTTTACACCATTGACGGTGCCCACGGATTATTTCCAGCAGTGGTGAGTTTTCCCTGCAAGTGGCCCATCTCCGAGGAATGCAATCATCATTTCGATTTGTCATGTTTTCATTTTTCCCTTTTATTTGTCATTTTCGTGAATGCAGTGTCATTCACATAATGTGAATATTGTAAACAACAGCATCGATTGATTCGTTTTTTTATGATTTTATTTTGCATGTTGGTTGTATATGCACGACTCACAAAAAACAAAAGAAAATCAGGGATGGTCGACATTTGGAAGACATTTCAGGATGAACCTAAAAGGTCTTTGAACTACTGAGTGTTTCTGTACTTTTTGCACAACTTTACTCAGAACCTAACAAAAATATTCACAACAGATGCTATTTCCACTTTTTTTTTGCCTCCTACAGTCGCTTCATATCACGTTTAGGTCGAGATCCTTGATATCCAATTTAAGGTCCATTTAAAATAACCTGTAAAAGAATATCGTGTATTTTAGGTTCATCCTCAACTCTCACCCCAAATCTCAATTTCCCACATTTTTTGAGTAGTCTAATGAGTGAATATCAATTGGTGTTGTGCAGTCATGATGTTTCTTCATTGATCACCAAATTATAAAGTGTCCTCTTATGTCGTACTCTTTTAAGGAAAGCAGTTTGAGCGTTTATCTATCATCAGGTCCATGAACTCGTACACTCTATATCCTCACTTGTGAGATAATTCGGATGTTTGATATGACTTTTTTTCAGGCCGATACCAGTACGAGTACCCAACTTTTGAGTGGTCACCGGAGGACCGAAACCACTAGTGCCTATAACACCTATATTTTTAAATAATAATAATACGTTTTATTTGAAAGCACTTCTCATACTAGTCAAGGATACTTTACAACAACAAAATCGGCGTTTTCTGGTTTTGACTATAACTACAGGCAACTAGTAGGACATTATTTTGTAACATAGATGGTATTTTAGCACACTAGTTGGACAACTACATGTTAACAGGGAGGCAAAATTGTGCACTAGTTGACACCTGCATATGACTACGGCTTGTCTCACGAGCGAGGACAATGAGCATACGAGTACATGAACCTCATGCTGGGTGTCTAGGATATGTGACTCAATGCTTAAAACCTTGTTCCAAGGTACCAGTCAAGCCAGCAGCACCCTGAGGTGCATCATGTGATGTCCCACTACAACCACTATAGCGAGGGGCCCAGGGACGAGCCCGTCATGGCCGAACTGTCTGTACACAGGGAACAGCCGCTCTGCCAGGAGCCGTTTTATCAGAACTACTCCCACTACCAGGAGCCCGTCTACCAGCAAGATCAGCATCCTGCTTACCTGCACCAACAACAACAACAACAGTATCCAGTACAACAGCATCAGCAGGAGCCTCAGTTTGAACATGCAGTACAACACCACCAACCCCAGTATCAACATTCAACACAGGAGGAGGAGCTCAATGTTCAGCACCAACCTCCACCTGCTACTCCACCGCAAGGTAAATGTGATGTGCCCCCCCCCTCCACACACACACACACACACGCATTTTTAAACCATTCTCTGCAGGCAAGCACGATAGGAAATGGATGGATGAATGATGTTGGGCTTTGTATACAAGGAATGACAAAGTACATTTTCCATGAGGTGTCCGACATTTTTTCTTAGTGGTGACGCCGGTGAAGAAAAAGCGAGGCCGCCCGCCCAAGAATCCACGCGAAGGAGGAGGAGGAGGAGGAGTGGTGAAAGAGGAAGAGGAGGATGCGAGCGAGGCGGCGGCAAAGAAGGCCAAAAGGACGCTGAATCGCTTCAACGGCATGTCAGTGGCTGAGGTTATGGCCAAAACGCTGCCTGACGTTATTACCTACAATCTTGACATTTTGATCGTGAGTTATAAAGAGCATACCGTATACAAATTGATTAATCATGAAACGTGTGCACAATTCTCAGAAGACACCTGGTCAGGTATTTATTTATTTTTTTATCTGAAGAGCGTGTCATTTTCTTTTGGATGCATTTCCATGGGAATATTTCTCCTCAGATTGGAATTAATCCCGGATTGATGTCGGCCTACAAAGGACACCACTACCCCAACCCTGGCAACCATTTCTGTATGTCTTCATTACTGAACTATTTTTCATTATGACCAACTTTGAACACTTCATTTTCAAACTTAAAATTAAAATACATTTTTACAAATGTATTTTTTTATTTTAGGTTTTAAATATTGTCACCCTCCTAAAATAATGGCCCTGTGTCTTGAAAATAAATCAAATGACAGAGCATTGTATCCTGCTTTGTCTGCAGGGAAATGCTTATTTCTGTCTGGTTTCACTGAGCAGCAGCTGAACTTCATGCATGACGAGAGTCTGCCGGAGAAATACGGCATCGGCTTTACAAACATGGTAGAGAGGACCACACCTGGCAGCAAAGACCTTTCCAGGTGATTAGGGCTCATGTTTAAAAAAATTGAAACATTGACAGTTGATGCATTTTAGTATGTAAAAAGACATTGAAGCTTCTCATGTTTTTCTTCCCAGTAAGGAGATCCGTGAAGGAGGGCGACAGCTGCTTGAAAAGCTGCAAAAATACAAGCCGCTGATAGCAGCTTTTAATGGAAAAGGTACAACATCACGTGAAAAAAAACTGTATTATAAAATTCCTATGCTGCCCAGTTGTAATGGTTAAACGAGGTTTTAAATTTCATGGAAAGTGGCCTGAAAACGCACACAAAAAATATCAATATTTAATTTGACTTCCTCAAAGCTACAGATGGCTTGTATTGTGTCTGTATGACATAGGAATAATACATATTTTATCCTGTTAGGTATTTACGAAATATTCTGCAAGGAAATCTTTGGCGTGAAGGCCAAGAACCTGGACTTTGGTTTGCAGCCCTACAAGATCCCCGACATTGAAACGGTATGTGACACACCACATCCACAAATGACAAACACTCATCAGGAAGAAGCCAAACTTTGTTCCTTTTGGGTCTAGGTGTGCTACTTGATGCCTTCCTCCAGTCCTCGTTGTGCCCAGTTCCCCCGCGCACAGGACAAAGTGCACTTCTACATCAAGCTGAAAGAGCTGCGAGACCACATGAAAGGTGTCGTACCCCGCCGTGAGGTGCTGGAGACCGACTATTCTTTTGACCTGCAGCAGGCTAAAGGTAAACCGTCGCCGCATCCAGGAATCGCTGGATTCCTTCAGTTTATTTTATTTTATTTTTTTATTGCTTGTTTGTTGTGCAGAAGATGCAAAGATGATCGCCATCAAAGAAGAGCAGATGGATCCCGAGTACGAAAGCTGTAGTGGTCAGCATGAGAATGTGAGGCAAAGTAATCCAGGAAACTTTTACTGAAGTTACATCGGGAAGGCAATTTTCCAAACTGGAATCAGTAAGCAAGAGGAATCAGACAGCATAATGCTGAATTTTCGTGCAATGCACTAAAAAAAAAAAGGACTACACACGAATGTTTGATCCTACACTTCACTGTGCATGTACTGTACTAGGTGTAATATTTTCCACTATTTATTGCATTTGGTATCATCTTTTTTTCCCCTTTGGTTTCTTATTTTTGTACTGTATTTTGAAATAATGGAATTGTGTGACCATCTGTGTAAACGAGTAATTTGTCTTTACGATTTTTATTAAAATCGTAATGAAGACCAATGCCTTGCTTTAGTTGTTTTTGTACTGTAAAGTGATCATATTAGTGAAAACAAACTTGTTTAGTTAGGTTTTCAACAAGTGAAACGTAGATTCTCAAAACTATTGTAGTACTGTACTGCTTTGACTGATGGTGTATTAATTGGGTACAAAACAAGAAAAACCACGCCTCTTTTCACCAAAAACATTTGCTTGTATTCATTCATCCATCCACTCAGTTTCTTATGTTATATGTATGTATATTTTTTTTAAAAAAATGTACATTAGTTTCATTAAAAAAACTTGATCCAAAACTGCCCACTTCGGAGAGGATACGCGACGCCACAAACTTTAAACGTCACAACCTTTCAGCCAATAGAAACCACCCTCACGTTTAAAAGCCGAGTAGCTCAAACCAATCGTCCAATAAAGGGGCTCAATTCAGTTTTTGTAATATTCTTTATAAATGCTAAAATGAAATAAAGATATAAACGCTCATATACATTTATAAACAATAGACAACTGTATTTAGCTGCGTTAAAAAATAACGTTGATCATTCAGTTTATTTTGATATCTCCTTTCCTTGACCCCTAGATCTTGGACTTGGAATCGTCTCGTGTCAAAGTTGACTGGGACTGCGCTGTCACGTCTTTGTTGCTCCCAGAAGCACATCCAATCTTCCGAATTAAAAAAAACATAACACAAATGTGGGGAAAATAACATTATTTTCCTGACCGGAGAATCCGATTAAAACAGCCGTTAACTAGGTACGTCTCATGCATGTTTACACTCTCAACTGTTGTGCCGTTTTTGCTTCCCATTCTACTATACAAGCGAGATCATTCATCCGTGATAGCTTAGCTGCTAGCTGGCGGCTAATGATAGCTTTTAATTTGAACAATTTATTACGCAAGAGGAATTAATAAGTTGTTTTGTAAGTCAAACGTTTAAAAACGATGTACCCACGTCTTCGTAAAAAAATTAAAACGCGATGTTCACACTCGGTTTGTTGTTACCATTGTTAGCTTTTAGCCACGGAAGAAAGGAGGGTATTTAATTTTTAGAAACCGCTCACGTTGGGTCTTTGAGAGCATTTGAACGTAGTGAAATTTTTAGTTTGTTGGATATGATTCAATTTAAACTTTTATTTTGAACATGAAAACAAAACAAAATCAACTATAGTCAATCAAAGTCTGTACAAAAGTTTTCTATATTCCAAAAGGAGTGGGAAGTCCAGTTTCTTGACTTTTTTCCATGTAGTTTATTCCTATTTAAGTCTCACCCCACAGAATGAAATACATAATCACTGTGGATTTTGTGAAGTTTCCCACTCATGTTATGACTCCTCACCCTGTCTCTAAACCAATTGCCTGTTTAATATTAACGTTGTAAATTATCAGTGATGTTTGGAGTTTCGATCTGTCAGTAAATGATAGTACAGGACTGTAATTTGGACTAAATGAAGAGTGAGTGATTGTGATCCAGATTGCCCGTCAGACGGTTTGGTAGTTTCACTGTCTGTTGAATTTGTTATCTGTTGTCTTTGTGTTTAAATCATCCGTTTATTGCATGTGACACTTCCATTTTTGTCCCTCACCATGCATGTCCGTTTATTTATTTAATGAAGTAAAAGCACCCACAAGATGGACAATAAGATGAACGGATCCCTGCCTGTTGGCTCCTCGGCGTATCTACAACAGTGGTGAGTTGCACAGTATAGGCCGACTAAATAATAACCATCAAGTGTCAAAGACGTTTTTTTTAAACATGAAATCATATTTGTTTTGTTCATTTTATGATTTAAAGTTTTATGTTCATTTTTTAAATATATTTTGCTTCGGGGGGGGTTCAAGGGAAACAGATTTCACCAGTTTCTTTGCTCCTCTGTTCTCAATGTCACGCCTCAGGATTCAGTCGGCTCAGCAGTTCCAAGCCCAATATTCAACCTATAACCATCTGCCGCACTGCCCAGAGGAACACACAGGGGGAGCAGCAGCAGCTACACCGCACATTGTTCACCCTCAGCCCGCGATGGAGCAGCAGGAGCCTGCTAATCTGACAAAACGTAGAGTGCATTTAGAAAGTCTACACACCACTGTTTTAATTAGACCAAGAGAAATAATTTCTTCACCAACATGATCTCTACGACTTGTTTGCAATAACAAATTTTGTTGAATCCTCCACGCAGCCCCGCCCAAAAAGCGAGGCCGACCACTTCAGCCCAAGGAACCCAAGCCGCCAAAGGCCCCCAAGGTCCCAAAGGAACCCAAGCCCCCAAAAGAACCCAAACCCCCAAAGGCACCCAAGCTCCCAAAGGCACCCAAGCCCCCGAAGGAACCCAAGCCTCCGAAGGAACCCAAAGCACCCAAGGCCAAACCGGGCCCGAAGTCCAAGAAAGGCGCAGAGGGACAGGCGGCCGATGGCAAGCAGGAGAAGATTGACGAGAGCTTCAAGAAGGTGAAGAGGAAAGTGGATCGTTTCAAGGGCATGTCAGAGGAGGAGGTGATGAAAAAGACCCTGCCGGACCTGCTGGACCACAATCTGGACTATGTCATTGTGAGCGGAATTTGACGATATTGTTTTAAAAGGCAAGCATCTGCTTTTTGGTATAATCTGGCAAACCTGCTTTTCTCGCAGATTGGTATCAATCCAGGGCTGATGGCTGCTTACATCGGGCGATGGTTTCCTGGTCCTGGAAATCATTTTTGTAAGTGAGAATATGTCAAACTGGTTCCATCGAAAGAAGACCCCAATTTAAATTGATCTTTGGCCACTATTTGTTACCATCTGAAAGGGGTGGCCCAAGGGCCACATTTGTTTTTTAAAATAGTTACGTGGGCCAAGTCTGTATAGCTGATGCTTTAAAAAAAAAAAAGTCTGAATGTGAAGAAATGAGAACAAAATGTACTAAAATAACCATTCTCATTTTAAAATTTGATAATTTAATTATTCAAATTAAGCAGTTGTTTTATGAAAAAATATATCTAAATGTTAACTATATATGTAATATTCATGTGCTAAATGTGCCACCACAAAAATATAAAAATGGTATCCATGTTTTAAAATATCTGCCAAAGGCTCCTCAATGCAAAAAGGCCGAAAGTGACTTTTTTTTGGTTTTGTTTTCCTCCATAGGGAAGTGCCTCTTCCTTTCGGGATTCACCGAAGAGCTGCTCAACCACATGCATGACACCACTTTACCTGGCAAGTACAAAATGGGCTTCACCAACATGGTTGCCAGGGCGACGCCAGGCAGTAAAGACCTGTCAAGGTAGGTAACAACTTTGTCTTATTTCTTGTTGGAAAAGCTGTTGAGCCGCCTTCATTTAAAAAAAATAATTTTTTTTTGTCCCTGCAGCAAAGAGCTGCGTGAAGGGGGCAAAATTCTTGTGGAGAAACTGATGAAATACAAACCTCTCATTGCGGTCTTCAACGGAAAGTGTAAGTCTTGTACAGGATTTAATTTTTTATTTTTTTTTTACAGCCGTCATTAAGCGTTCTCCATTCATATTTTTCAAAAATCTTTCTTCCCCTCTTTCTTCCAGGCATATACGAAATGTTCTGTCGAGAACTCTTTGGCAAGAAACCAAAGACGCTGGAGTTTGGTTTGCAGCCTCACAAGATCCCCGACTGTGAGGTGGTGAGTAAACATTATCTCAGCTTTCATTGTCACAGTGAGGTACAAAACAAGTGTGAGATACGCTAACCTGGTGGAGCTTTAATGTTCATGTGTATTATTGTTATTTTTTGTTAAATGTTCTGCAAAGTGCTTCGTTACAGCTACAACCTGTCGCGAAAGCGCTATCGAAGTAAAGACGTATTGTGTATATTATTTATTGATTGGTCTAGATCAGGGGTGTCAAACTCATTTTAGTCGCGGGCCAATTTGGAGTCGCGTCTTCCCTCGCCGTTATGACAGTGAAACCACAAAATTATTACCGTATCGGCCCGAATATAAGATGGTGTTTTTTTTGCATTGAAATAAGACTGAAAAAGTGGGGGTCGTCTTATATTCGGGGTCGAGACATTCTACCCATTCGCGACGCTAGATGGCGCCAGATATCATTGAAGCAAATGCTGAACTTGACTCGCCAGGCCAAAGTGAACCCCTGCCACGAAGAATAAAAAGAAAAATAGCGGTAAGAATGAAAAGAGAAGAAAATAATAGAAGAGATAACAGAAAATGGAGAAACGTAGTGACAACCTGGAGAAAAGTGGGTCGAAGATCGGCCAGGTCAACCGGCAGCTGAGGAGAAGTTATGATGTAATTTACATTTCAAAAACCAGAAGCCATTCATTTACGAATTGCACTTTAGATTTGAATGAGGCAAATATATTGTTATGATCATTTGTTTCAGATGCACTGTAATTATTTTCTGTATAAAAATTAATTTGGTCTTTTTTTCAAACTTGAGTCTTTAAAAAGAGTCTTATAATCAGGGCCGTCTTATATTCGGGCCAATACGGTACTTGTACACAACAAATTAATGGATCAATGTTATTTATGACACTTGACGATTTGACATTTTGGTACAGATTTTTGCAAGTTGACCCATATGATTTGCTTTCACGGGCTACATAAAATGATCTGGCGGGCCGGATCTGGCCCCCAGGCCTTGGGTTTGACACCTGTGGTCGAGATGATTTATCAGTCTATTGTTGAAAAAAAAAAGGCAGTCCGCACGTTTACTTAATCATACTTTGTGAAACCAGTTGGATATTGTCACTGTCCTGTGAAAAACACGTACCGTGGGCGGGTCTCTGCTTTCGCCAGGCTTTGTACTTGATGCCATCCTCCAGCGCCCGTTGCGCTCAGTTCCCTCGTGCTCAGGACAAAGTGCACTTTTACATTAAGTTGCGGGAGCTGCGCGACCACCTGCAGGGCATTCAGCGGCCGAGGGAGATTGAAGAGATCAAATACTCATTCGACCTTCAGCTGGCCAAGGGTACGCCAATCGGGAAGCGAGCCATGTTGTACAGCGCCGCCACCTTGTGTTAATTTTACCACCGGTCTTCGCAGTGGACGCCAAGAGAGTGGCCATCAAGGAGGAGCAGTACGATCCCGGCTACGAGGACGCCTACGGCGGAGCTTATGGCGAACCGCCGGCCGAGGGAGGCCAGAGTCAAGCCAACGGACACTTTGCCTTCTCACCAAGCCAGGAAAACAATGCTGGTAGGCATACACTTTCTGTGTGGAAGTTTGGAGACACAATAATTCCACAAGAACACACAAAACGTCGCTCGGAAGGTGACGCACGACACAAAACGGATGGATGGATGATCATTGCAGCTCAGAAAAAGGTTAACCCACTTCTAAAATGTATTAAATTGGTTAAGAGAGGGCCCGTCCCAATACCCGCCTTATTTCAAGGTATCGTGGACTCATGAAGGCTACAGATACTAGCCATCCATCTTTAAGAAAAAAAAATTCAAAGCGTAAGTCCTCCTCGCCAGTAGGTGTTGCTACACTGCAGGTATTTTTAAATGACATTGCTTGAATTCTCATCAAAATTGTATGATTCAATTCTCTAAATTAAATATGGCAACAAAAAACCCCCCCAGAAAATTTCAAACCTCATCAAACTTACTTTTTAGACACGCCGTAAATGAATTCAAACAAAAAAAACTGCAACCCAAAATAATAGTATACATATTTTAGTGTCTGTGCATGTGCCTTTAAGAGGCGGGGTTTGTGGGGCAGTGTGTGAGTGTCTAAGCGTGAGCTGTAGTCAACAGCAGCTTCTGCATGAGTGTGAGAAAACAAATCACCGTCTTTCTCTTATCCCAGCACAAGACGACGGGCAGGAAGCGAGCGCGTCAAAAACTTCTCAACTACCCAACGGAGAGGGGGTGACGCAATCGTGCGCCGGTCAGATTCCTGATCAAAGCGCAGAGGCAAGAGGAGAAGGAGAAGGCGGAGGAGCTAGCCTGTCCTCGGCCGTATAATGACAAATTGTTACAATTTTTATATTTGTTTTCTTCCTTAGTGGAATATACGCGCCTAGATAGACTTTGTAGACATTCTTGCAGAATATTCTTTCTGCACTGATTTTAAAATGTTGTGGTATCATGCTCTCCATGGCTGCCATTTTACACACACACACACACAAATGAAATGCAGGGACAATGACTTTTGTTTTGACTCTCTCCACTGAGAAAAAGGGCGCTGTACTTGGGACTCCGGACCAGCTGGGGGCAGCAGGAAACTGGAGGTGGAATAGGGACATGGAACGGAAATGCTAACTTCGCTAGCATTATTTTCTTCTACAGTTTAATTCTGACTCCGCTATGGACAAATGTTGGGGCTCGTCTCAATACTTTTTTTTTCCCCCACTGAGATAAGAGTGATAAGAAATGTGTGTCCTAATACCTTTGTCTACGTTAATCACAACCGCATGGACAAAAGTATTGAGGCATAGGGCAATTTTTTTTAACCAAGAGTCGCCCACAGAGTGGAGATAAGCGTTAACAAAGGTAGCGCAATACAACTTTGTGTCCACTTTTTAATTAGGAGTTGCGTCCCAATACTTTCTACTACCGCTGTTCATCTTTCTTCTATGGAGACAAAAGTATAGAAACGTACTTGAACCCCTTAAGAAGTTCACCCCAATTCTTTGTTTCCACTCGGCAACAACTTCCTTGGTGCCCTTTTTTTTAATCGTGTTTACAGTTGTACTGTACTGCACACCA
The DNA here is from genome assembly GCA_018466805.1 of Hippocampus abdominalis. Taxonomy (NCBI): domain Eukaryota; kingdom Metazoa; phylum Chordata; class Actinopteri; order Syngnathiformes; family Syngnathidae; genus Hippocampus; species Hippocampus abdominalis. Next base: position 6,352,450 of record CM031697.1, on the reverse strand, counting down.
ATGCAGTAAACAAGCCAACATGCGCAACTACTGCTTTGATTGCAGGGAATGACCTCAGCCGCCTTTTTTTTTTTTTTTAATTCATTTCGTTTTAGGACTTTTTAGAATCGGTTGATGAAAATTACACTCAAGGAGATTTGTGATTATGTTTTGTCCATTAAAAAATGTCCTTATGGTGCTTTTTATACATAGTTGCACTTTGTTTTTATTCACTTGTGTGGGTAAGTGTGTCTCTTTCTCGATGGAGAAAAAAAAACTTACTCATGTGGGAAGTTCAATAATCACAAAACAGATACAGAACATATCTATGTCAAAGCCACAACAGCAGAAAGTAAGAACATTTGTCAATATAATTATTTTTCAGAGTCCAAGTTCAATCTGCTGAGATTCTTCTTTGCAGACACACTAGAGGGTATATGAAAAAAAGATATCACGATCCATAATAACAGTTAATGAAAGGTTGGTTGTCCTGACATTCAATAAATATAAAGGCAATTAAATAGAGAATCTTGCGAGTCCGTTAAATAAATAGAAATGTCATTCATTAAATATGAATATCATGCGATGAATATAAGTTCCAGTCAGCCAATTAATAAGTACAAATTCAACAAAATAAAAAATTGCCATTTATTAAATACAGTAGTCACTAAAAAATTAAAAATTCAATAAATCAAAGTCAAATACAAATGCTATTTGATCAAAACAAATGTCATGCAATAAGGTCTATTAAATAAAAAAGACACTTAATTCTAATGTCAAAAAAGAAAGACAAATTCTAATAAAAACCCGACTGAAGAAATGGCACTAAATACAAGTACTGTAATCGAAAAGGTTGACATTGAAATGATCGCTAAATAGAGTCAGTATTGTGTTATTGATTGTTGGACTATTTGAATTTTTTTTAAACAGATGCATTCATATTTGAATGATCTATTTTAAAAAATAGAATTTTGCACCCAAAAAAAAAAAAAGCTTTCATAGGATCTACTCTACATACAGTTAACATACAGAAATACACGCACACTTCCATCTGCAGCTGTTGTCATGGCAACTGCTGCTATGTTTTCGTATAGCTTGGTCGGTGGTGTCAGGCTGCCAACCAAAATCGCGATGACAATACGTCACAGATCAAATGATCTTTTATAAACACAGAGGAAAAAGAAAATGACATTGTGGCTTGTTGTTAGGCAGAATTCATCAGGCGTCATTATAAGTACCGCCCCTTGTACGCCATCATGTGAGACGTTTGCTTGTCAGCATTCATTTTTTGCAATTGAACCACTGTTACGGATGAAATATTTTCCACTTTACCTCTTAAAAAGAAGCAAGATCAGCTCAACCGCAAGCACCAGAGGAGTCAGTATCCGGTAAAAAACTTCAAGAGGACACAATCTTTGTCTTCCGAGTGCATCACCTCCATCCCTGCACGCCGCACATAATACTGTTCGCATGCACACACAGGAGACAAAATAATATTGAAGTTGTTTTTGCATTTTTTGACAGTACACGTGATCAAAATGTGACTTGAAACATGGAAAATGCTGTGAAGTTAAAAATGAATTTTTTAAGGTTTTATTTTTTTTCCCTCTCATTGATTTGGATTCTATTTTTAATTGAAACTCGGATATGAATGTATACAGTATATTTTTACTTTGGATGGTTTCACCTCTCTTGATGTTGAGCGGGAGTTGATGTGCATGTTTGTGCTTCAGCCACCATGGTTGTTCCCCCAAAGCTGTCTCTGTAATGTCAACCTTGTCCTCTTCTGGAGAAGATGTACCCAACAGATCTGGAACGCGCAGATTTGTGTCCAGAAACAAGAAAAAATATATATATATATTAAACTCTTACCTTCTTGTCTCAGGAAGCAGAGAGCATCTGTGTAGCCACTGTAGAAGATCTCAGCCAGCTCCTGTGAGTCAAACACAGGCTGATATTATTGTACGAGTCCCAAACATGGAGTAAAACGTGGACGCATGCATGTCAAATATTGACGTTATTATGCGAGTCCACCATGAGGTCGAAGATGAACATTATACAATGTTACCCGAACACAATGTGAATCAAATGCTTTACTGTGGAGACACGGAGTCAAACGCCAAACTTACGGTAGTGTGAGTCAAACATGGAAAAAAATGAGAGTCAAACTCGCGAGTCAAACTTGTGAGTCAAAGATTGAGTCAAACGTGGACATAATGTCAAACCTGGGCACAAAGTGAGTCAAAACAGAGCGAAAGATGCGCAGAACAATCTGAGTCAAATATGGTTTCAAACACAATTTAGTGAGTCAAACAAAGTAAAAAAAATTGGCAAGATAATGTGATTCAAACATGGACAAAATATGAGTCAAACTTGGAGTCAAGCATTGAATCCAACTTGGGCACAACATTGTGAATCAAACATTGAAAAAAATGTGAGTCCGTTTAGGAATAAAACGGAGTCAAATAAGGTTGGGCAACCCTAACCTCCGGTGCAGGGGGCAGGAAGGAGGTGTAGATGCGCCGCACGTTTCCAGCCGTCACTTGGATGTTGAGGTTATTGCAGTGCACGGAGATGGCGGTCCAAGCGCCATCTTTGGGGCTGATGTCACTCTCACTGCAGAATGGGGTCACCGTGATGGTGTTAGGATGCTCCAACAGCGGCATGTTGTTGCTCAAAGCTCCATCCATGTATAGCTAAGAGACAGACCGGTTCCTACTTTATTGATCGAAAGAAAGGGAATGATATATTCGTGGTTTGCCTTTTTCGGTATTGGCTCACTTGTCCTCTGTAGGAAGGTGGAATCAAGCCACAGTAGACTGGAAAGAAGCAGCTGCACATCAGGACCTACAGTCATAGACACGAGAATGTAAATCAAACACCAACACTATAAGGTGGAGCTAACATTGATGTAGATGGATTTTAACACCTACGCAATAATGCACTGGTGTCAAAGTCAAGGCCCGGGGGCCAGATCTGGCCCGCGACGTCATTTTATGTGGCCCGCGAAAGCAAATCATCTGTGTCAACTTCCATGATCCTTTCTTAAATCTGTACCGAAATCTCAAATTGTCATACGTAATAAATAACGGTGACATTCTGCAATAATTGTGTTACCCTGTTCATACTCACTTGAGCAATAATTGAACAAATACTTGACGGATTTCAACACTAGTGAGCCATATTTTTTTTTTTTGTGGACAAATAATAATACGATGTGATGAATAAACATTTCTTCGGTTTCACGGTGTTAACGGCCCTCCGAGGGAAGATGTAACTCCAAAGTGGCCCCAGACAAAAATGAGTTTGACACCCCTGCAATACAGTAATGTGATTCAAACATGGAGACAAAAACATTGACAGAATAAATGATGGCGTCAAATGTGGACCTAATGATGCGAGTCCAACATTGGAATCAAACGTGGATAAAATAATGCGAGTTGAACATTCTCATGCACAGGTGTCAAAGTCATGCCCCGGGGGCCAGTTCCGGCCCGCCACATGATTTTAAGTGGCCTGCGAAAGAAAATCCTGCGTGTCAACTTACATGATCCTTGCTAAAATCTGTACTGAAATGCCAAATCGTCATGTATAATAAATGAGGATGCGATTTCGCAATCATTTTGTGACCCTGTTTACACTCACTTCAACAATAATAGAACAAACAATGAACAAAATGGCTGTTTTTCAGGCATGTCACAAGGAAGCAGTGACAGCTCCGATGAAGGCTGAAGTGACAGCTAAAACTGTCAGCCAGGTAAGAGTTGAAGAGAAACTTCACCAAAAAAAGACCATTATCTGGAAAAAAAAAGAAACTTTAAGCCTAATTTAATAAACAAATACCGTATTGACCCAAATATAAGACGGCCCTGATTATAAGACGACCCTTTCTTTTTCAAGACTCAAGTTTGGAAAAAGACTTTTTGAACACCAAATTAATTTTTATACAGAAAATAATTACAGTACAAATTATTATAACAATATATTTGAGAGAAAGAGCATGTTATTTTGCCTCATTCAAATCTTAATATCTGAAGATTTAAATATGGAAACTAAAGTGCAATCACATTCGTAAATGAATGGCTTCTGGTTTTTGAAATGTAAATTACATCATAACTTTTCCTCAGCTGCCGGTTAACCTGGCCGATCTTCGACCCACTTTTCTCCAGATTGTCGCTACGTTTCTCCATTTTCTGTTATCTCTTCTATTATTTTCTTGTATTTTCTTTCTTACCGCTATTTTTTATTTTTCTTCTTCGTGCTACCGCTATTTTTATTTGTATTCTTCGTGACAGGGGTTCACTTTGGCCTGGGGAGTCAAGTTCAGCATTCGCTTCAATGATATCTGGCGCCATCTAGCGTCGTGAATGGGTATAAGCTCTAGACCCCGAATATAAGACAACCCCCACTTTTTCAGTCTTATTTCAATGCAAAAAACAACGTCTTATATTCGGGCCAATACGGTAGTTGACTTGAGTGATTTCAAAACCCGTAATCCATCAATTGGTTGTGAACAAGTTAGGCGAAGAGATGATTCAACATTTATTCGGCTTCACTGACGTAACAGCCCGCCGAGGAAAAAACGTAACTCCAAAGTGGCCCGTGAGAAAAATGAGTTTGACACCACTGTTCTAAAGCATAGCCCTCAAACTCCGGTCGTCGAGGGCCAGTATACTGCATATTTTAGACGTTTGCCTCCTCCAACACACCCGATTCGAACCCTGCTCGAAACAATGTGCCACTCAGCTGCAATTGACGAAAGAAACGTGTAGGACAGCGGCCCTCGACGACCCGAGTTTGAGACCTGTGCTCTGAAGTGAGCGACCCACCTGTATGAGCTCCTCCCTACTGTCAAAGTCGGACACCAGGACGTTGCTCCCGTCGCTCATCCTGGTGAGTGACACGCAGAGCCTCCCCGAGGCTCGCCGGTGGGCATCTGCCGGAAGCTTCTCCTGCAGGGAGTTGCGAACCGTTCGCTGGAGGCTGAAGGTCGGGTGGAAGATGCTAAGGTGATGCTTTCTCGCCTCCTTGGCCACCGCCAGCACGTCCGCGTACAACTGCTCTGAGGACCCCGTTTGGAAATGTCAGCATTTTGCTGATTATTGTTGATGCTACAGTGAAAACTCCTCTACAGCGAAATCATGTTTGCAGCAAGACATTTTTCACAACAGGGGGTTTTTCACTGTAGCAAATTTGAAACAGGAAAGTGGGAATGGTGTTAATGCATGAAGATTTTTTTTCACACTAGGGGGTATTTTCACCCATGTAGATTTCGTTGTAGAGGAGTTTCACTGTACACTGTGTTGGCCCCCATCAGGGGGTGTAGTTTCATTCGCGGTTCCTTTTTCGGGTTTATTTTAGAGTGAGGCTTTCTCACCGATGGGAAGTCCGACGGTCAACGCCGCGGCCACCAGGCATCCCGACGACGCGCCACAGATCTTGGAGGCCCCGTGCACCAAGTGCGGCGCTCGCTCCAGAATGCTCGTCGCCGCTCCCAGGTAGTAAACACTACGGAAACCGCAGCCAGCAAAAGAAATATTCCACTCTTCACCCCGGGTAAACATCCTCTCAAATCTTCGACGCCTCACACACAAGCGCTCATTCTCACACGCACATGGCAGTGTTGCGCAACAGACAAGATCAGTTTACAGAGCTCTTTTCATAACATCGAGGGAGGGGCGGAGTTCATAAAAATAATCTCCAAGATCTTCTCCTTCCAGGATCAAAGTACTCAAACGAATACATTTGACATTTGTAATCATGAGATGGATATAATTCAATATGAGTCCCAACCTCAACGAATTCAGCTTTTTCATTTTTTGGTGATGTTAACACGAGACAAGGAGTCCACTTTCAGTACACAGTTGTATATCTCTGTCTCGCCTGGTGAATCACTGCATTGTTTGTTTTCAGATCGATTTCAAGATTCTTTTAATAGTCTATGCGTCTTAATGGCCTTGATCCTTCTTATCTTTCAGAACTGCTTCAATTTATTACTGTATATGTTTTTATGTTCAATAAACAAACAAACAAACTGCTTGTAACTTATGAACTCTCACAGTACCTGCACACACACACACAACCCTGTGGAATGACCACATGTCAGAGTCTGCTGGACCACTAACATTGTAAAGTCTCTGTCTCTACATTACATATGATCCAAACCAGAATTGGCATGAAAAATGAGTTGTAACGTAAACATGGATGCACACAACATTGTGGAGTGAGCAAGTCAGAGTCAACTGAAATGTGAATCCTGATTAAAGAAAGAAAATCTCCACCAAGGCAGACTGGGTGTGTCAAATAAGCCACTGCCCAGAACATACAAAATGGACACACACACAACATTCTGGAGCGACCATATGTCAGCGTGTATTTGGTACCGTAAATTGAGGGTTACCTTTTTTTGAGGTTAAGTGGGAGGTTCTCGATGACATGTGGGTTTACCCACCAGTGCACCTCACTGGACTCTAGAACTTTCACTGACACCTCAACCAGATCACGGTCTCTATAAGATCTGTGCAGGGCATTTTCACATTAAGATTTACCGGTTTGATTAACAATAATTAAGTGATTTTGCCTTATTGTTATCTTGCAGAAAGCGCAGCGCATCTGTCCAGCCGTTGTAGCAGGTCTCAGCCATGGCCTGTGAAAATTTTGATTTGCTTAACAATATAAGTTTATAAAAATGCAGACCGCAGTGACGGGGAAAAGGGCATTAATTACTGTACACATTAACTCTGACAGGCGAGGCAGTTCCAGTTCAATCCTGTAGGTGGCTGTAATGGACCATCAACACCACTGGACTCAATTGTGGTTTAACGCGGTTGGGGCGTAGCATTTTTGGGGGGGATAATTGCGCAATAAATGCCCATAAAACCACAGCGAAAGAGACGCTCCATTCTTTCTCCCTCGAGCTCGACATTCTTGTATTTTTATACGTAAAATTGTGTATTGTGTCGACATCACCTGTGCTCTGTCAGTCGGCATCGAAAGGTGGGCAGTCGTGGTGACATCGGGCCGCGCCTCTCTGATTGGACGGGGGGGTGATCACGTGACTACAAACTGCCCAAATAACAGTGCGTTACACGTCATCGAGCGTCTTGATTTTGTGCCACGCTCTTTTTGGGTTAGTTTTAACCTGTTCATTTTTTTTGTTTGTTTGTTTTTGTCTTTAGACGTTTTAATTCGAAACGATGAGCATCCCGGTGGTCGACTTTAGCGTGGCTAGCCTGAGCGTCGAGGATATTTCCAACGCAGACCTTCACCAACTGAGCAGAGAGTTAAAAGTAGCTTTTATGGAAGTGGGCTTCGTCTTCTTGAAGAACACTGGCATCACGCAGGAGGAGGTGAGACTCAATAGAAACAGTAATTGTAATAACAACAATAAAAGTGATCATTTAAAAAATGGTGAGGCGAAACTGCATTGGCATTCCAGGTCAGCTGTTATATTTTGTGGTCGTTTCTATGCTGTACATGATTTCAGTCAAATATTGAAACTTATATCTTGCTAATCCACTATCCTAACCCAAGAAAAAGGGTTGAAAGCAAACAACAAAGTAATCTCATACTGTGTTTTTTTTCAGTGCAAAGTTCAAAATTGACATTGAGGGACGGCAAACAACAGCCGAACAAGAAACCAACATCATTTTTATCTTTTTTTCCCCCACAAAAATAAACTCACTCATTTGTTGTTTTATAAGGTGTAGTTCTGCATATCATTCCAAATCCTCCCAAAAATTATTAGGCCTACTCACCTTTTAATATAGGGCAGGATAAGACCCACAACCAAGACATGTCTGCCATCTAGTGGTAGTTGGTGATATTAAAATTTAACCTCCTGCCCCATGTTAGTTTTTTTTTAACAACAATGTTCGTGGGTCGATATAGTCTGCACAAATATTCAATCATCAAAAAATATCACATAATGCAATGCGGTTTTTTATGTTTAAAAAAATGAAAAACGGAAGCCAGCAGACAAAGTTAATTTATTGATTTTTTTTCTACATTTTTCAAACGGATCAATTTGACCTGCAACATAAAATGAGTCAAAACTATTGTTGACCAATCATATTTGCAGTATGGGCCCCCTCAGATTCGTTTTTTTTCCTCTCCCTTTTGGGGATTTTTTTTCAAGTTTTTTTTCTGAAGAGTTCTGTATTGCCATATTTGTTGCGTACTTGTCCTTGTTTATTTTATTTTTTTAATATCTCTACTTTTAGTGCAAATGTTTAAACTTGTTCGGATTGTAAAAAGGGAAAACAAGTAAAAGTTCCGCATTTCCATGCAGGTGGATCATGTGATGGATGCTTCTAGAAGGTTCTTCCTGCAACCAGATCAGCTCAAGAGGTTGTTCGTGAGGAAATCCTTCCCAATCAATCCCTACCATGGCTGGGTAGCCATGGAAACGGAAAGGTATTATTTTGTGTCCGGTCCGCTCTGAACGCCTATTTGTATAGTAGCTTTTGTATCGAAGTACTCTACTGAGTGTTTTTAGGCAACGAAAAAAAACAAACTTATTACGTTAAATCAAGGTTCCACTGTCGCAAGATTTTGTACAAATTGGGGGTTAAACCAAGTGCATGAGTACACAATTTTTTTTTGTCTCCTTTGAACCAACGAGTACAATTTATTTTAAATTCTGCTTTTGTATACATTCAGGTTACATCCAGAAAAACCGGGAGATCTAAAAGAGGCGTTTAACCTGACTTCACTGCATCCTGACATAGTAAGCATTTTATTCTGTGCGACGGATTGAAAGCACAAGCTTCTTTTTTTGACCGTCCCTTGCATCAGCTCGGAGGCGAATCCATTCGCAATAAATAAATAAATAAATGGTAACTCGTTGGGATTTGGGTTCCTCTATAGAAATGGCCCTCATCCGAGGTGGCCCCGGGATTCCAGGAGACCCAGATGCCTTTTTTCCACCGCTGCAAAGAGCTGAGCCTGCGCGTTTTGAGGGTGATGGCCCTCAGTCTGGATGTGGACCCCGATATCTTCCTGAGCGCACACCGCCTGATTGGAAGTACTGAGGCACACGATTTAGCCACGAAACTTGCTTTGCTCTTACAGGAAAATTATGTATTAATAATATAAAGAATGTAATAATGTAAAAAAAAAAACAACTGTTCTACAGTTGTTTCAAATTGTTCCTCGTTGTGTCTCGTCGTAGCCGAAGAGAACTACACGACGCTACGTTCGTCCTACTACCCGCCGGTGAACAGCGAGCAAGCCGTGGAAGGTCAGCTGCGATGCGGAGAGCATTCCGACTGGGGGAGCATCACTTTGCTTTTCCAGAACGCTGAGGGTCTCCAAGTATGCAAGCAAAAAAAAAAACAAAAAAAAAATGATGATGGAGTCTAAATGTCATTACCAAACATGTGCGTGCATGCGTGTTCAGGTGCGCCGTCGTTCCCGCGAGTTCGTCAGCGTTCCTTCCGTGCCCGGAGCCGTTCTTGTCAACATCGCCGACATGATGCAGCGTTGGACCAGCGACCATTTTGTCTCTGTGGTGAGCGCTTTCAAAACAACAGAAAATGAACTGTAAGATGTTAATCCGTATTTTGTTTAATATCTTAGCCCTGTCATTCTGATGGGCACAATACGCGTACAAATTAGAATCAAATTCCCGAAAGCCTTATCTTATTAGTTTTTGCTTCCATACTTAAGTATTTCTTCAAATAACTGGAACTTGGGCAAAAATGCTGTGAGTAAAGCGGTGGGAACGAGGGTGGCGGCGGACACATCATGTGATCATCCAAAGCTTGTCATTCGTATGTGTCCATCAGCCCCACAGAGTTATACTCCCCCCGGCCGGCGACTGCACCAGCACCCGCCAGTCTCTGGCTTTCTTTCTCCACCCCGACAACGAGGCCGTGGTCAGCTGCATCGACGGATCCGACAAGTACCCCCCGTTGCGGTCGAGCGCCTACGTCAAGGAACGCGAATACGACTCCTATGGGCGGACGTAATGCCCGCCCCCGGCTCCCACGCACCGTGCCACCAACAAGCAGCTTCAAGCAGGCGCTGTGCTGCACTATTGCATTGAATATCCCACACACACACTACACCAGGGGTGTCAAACATACGGACCGCGGGCCGGAATCGGCCCCCAAGGATGTTCGGTCAGGCCCGCAGGATCATTTAAAAGTGAAAAAATACATAAAAGACACGGAATTAATATTTTTAAATCAGCTGCAATTCATGGATCATCCGCTAGGGGAACACTGTTTTGATCAGAGAAGAAGACAACAGCAGTCTCAAGTCTTGTCACTTAGACAGACCCAACACAGCAGGAAAATACCTAATTGCTAGTGAAATAGCATTAGCATCAAAGCCGTATTCCGACAGTGACTTTGTTAAACGATGCATGATAAAGGCGGCTGAACTTGTATGTCCTGAGAAGCGACAAGCTTTTGCCAACAAAGGAAATACATGGCATTTTGGCTATTTATAGCAGAGTATGGTAGAATTTTAATGGTCCGGCCCACTTGACATCTACCGAGGCCGTATGTGGCCCACAATGTCAAATGAGTTTGACACCCCTGCACTACACCAATCCAATTACCGTATTGGCCCGAATATAAGACGGTGTTGTTTGCATTGAAATAACACTGAAAAAGTGGGCGTCGTTTTATATTCGGGGTCTAAACATTATACCCATTCACGACGCTAGCTGGCGCCCGATATCATTGACGCGAATGCTGAACTTGACTCCTCAGGCCAATGTGAACCCCCCCTGTCACGAAGAAGAAAAATAAAAATAGCGGTAGCACGAAGAATAAAAATAAAAATAGCGGTGAGAAGGAAAAGAGAAGAAAATAATAAAAGAGATAACAGAAAACGGAGAAACGTAGCGACAATCTGGAGAAAAGTGGGTCGAAGATCAGCCAGGTTAACCGGCAGCTGAGGAGAAGTTATGATGTAATTTACATTTCAAAAACCAGGGGGAGGGATGTTGTCTCAGATACAAGCTTGTAATTAAATTAAAACCGGGAGGAATCAAAGAAAGCTATGACCGGATGTTTCTTCATGAATCTTCATCGTTATCCTGACAAAGTCCTAAATACATACTCATACATATGTAATATGTTCAATGGAAGCATTGAATGAATTTACATCCATTCTATAAACTCTGAAAATTATTGTCAGGGAGACCAAAAAAAATGGCTTTTTGAAACTATTCTATATGGAATTTGGAATTCATCCACTCAATGATGAATTAGATATTATGCTGCAACATGTTAAACTTGTTTTACTCAAATCATCCCACATATAATGTATAATGTTTCATGACTGGGAAAAAAAAAATATTAAATCGCACATTTCTCATTGGAGTTTGGTTGTTTCTTCCCTAAACAATGACAAAAGTCGAAAATGATGAAAGCAACGATGTGGTCAATACAAAACAACCACCATAAAATAAATAAATAAATAGATTTTTTTTTTTTAAATTGAAGCACTGGTATATTTACATTTTGACAGAAAATGCATGAAACTTATTGGCAAGAGTGACCAAAATAATAACAACATGGTATGATTTAGTTTCCTTGTCATTTCGAAATGATTCTATGGAATTTGTGCAATTTATGAGTAAAAAGGGTGTGCCACCCAGAAGGCTGGGTGGATGCGGCCATCACAGCCCCACAAAATGATTATAATTGAACAATGCAAGATAATACATCTTTATTTACTGGTATATCGTGCTTTCACGACAGCAATGTTATGTGCCCCTTTGTTGGCCAAAATGCAGATTACATTTCAAGTACACAACAGTTTAATTTGTACCATCCCACATATATTGCACAATACATGTTATTGCCGGAAAGAATCCTTAATGAAAAATTCGTCCCTGAAGTTTGATTTGGCGTTACCTAACATTGAATGTATGAAAGCAAATAGATGTTGAAAACAAAAACAACAAAAAATCTTGAGAAAATCATTGAATGAAATTAAATTGTGAGGAAAATTGGATGAATGACAGTTATTGGCAGGAGAGACAAAAAAAAACCTAATATAGATATGATTCAGGTCTGCTGTTTTTTGGAAAGTATTCTTCGGAATTTGTGCAATTTTTTTGAGTCAGTGAAGGGTGTGCCTTGAAAATGGAGTGTTATGATGACTCACCTGAGGAAACGCAGGGCCCCACAAAAGTAGTTCATCTCTATGTTCTGTGTCCCGTTGGACGCCAAATTAGACAGAATTCTACAAAGATGCTCCAGTTTAATAATAATAATAATACATTTCATTTACAAGCGCCTTTCAAAACACTCAAGGACACTTTACAATCAAAACAAGAATATTATAATGAATATTATTATTTTTATGAATATGGACATGTAGATCATAAAAGGACATGTTTCTCACTAGGGCTGAAAAATTAACCAAATTCGAATTTGTAGTAGAATGCAATTTTCATGTTGCAAAGGCTGCAAGTGGGAAAAAAAATAGATCAATCTTGGTCGGTTAACGGGTATTTTCTCTCTCTCTCTCTCTCTCTCTCTCTCTCTCTCTCTCTCTCTCTCTCTCTCTCTCTCTCTCGCTCTCTCTCTCTCTCTCTCTCTCTCTCTTCCTCTCTCTCTCTCTCTCTCTCTCCCTCTCTCTCTTCCTCTTCTCTCTCTCTCTCTCCTCTTCCTCTCCTCTCTTCTCTCCTGTATCCTCGGTCTGTCTGTCTGCGTCTGTCTCTCTCTGTCTCTGTCTGTCTGTCTGTGTCTTTGGTCTGTGTCTTCTGTCTGTCTGTCGTGTCTGTCTGGTTGCTGTTCCTGTCTGTCTGTCTGTCTGTCTGTCTGTCTGTCTCTCTCTCCTCTCTCTCTCTCTCTCTCTCTCTCTCTCTCTCTCTCTCTCTCTCTCTCTCTCTCTCTCTCTCTCTCTCTCTCTCTCTCTCTCTCTCTCTCTCTCTCTCTCTCTCTCTGTCTCTCTCTCTCTCTCTCTTTATAAAGTAGACCGAAAAAACATAATTTGCCTTGAACTCATGAGAGCAAAACAAAATCTGATATTGTTGATTGTACCGGAGATTAATCTATTAAATGTGTTTGTTGAAATAAGAAATCAGAAAATTACATATTAAATCGCAATCGCAATATTGCGGGAGGGAAAAAAAAAATATTTTCCCAAATCGTTCAGTCCCATTTCTCGCTTGAGTTTGACTGTATCACCACTCTTTCTCCCTCGAGCTCGATATTCTTGTTTGTATTCGTAAAACTGTAAAGATGTGTGCTTGTATCGCGTCCACATCACGTGCTGGTTGCATCCAAAGGTGATCTGATAGCACTCACGCCACACCCCACCTCTCTGATTGGACAGGAGTGATCACGTGACCGCAAATTGACCAAATAATCGTGCCTGCCACATACCCAAGCGTCTTTATTTTGAGCTATACTCTGCTGCTTTTAGTTTGTCTTTAATATTTTTGTTTGTTTGTTTTTAGACGTTTTAATCCGAAACGATGAGCATTCCGGTGGTCGACTTTAGCGTGGCCAGCCTCAGCGTCGAGGATATTTCCAACGTAGAGCTCCACCAACTCGGCAGAGAGTTAAAAGTGGCTTTTACGGACGTGGGCTTCGTCTTCTTGAAGAATACTGGCATCACGCAGGCGGAGGTGAGAATGAACAAAAATTGTTGTTGATGTCGGTAATCCCCCCCCCCCCCCCAAAAAAAAAACGGTGAAAGGGAAACTGCCGCGCAATTCCAGGTCCACTGAGTTACATTTTGTGGTTGTTAAAATGCATGCTTATAAATGATTTCAATGAACTATTGAAACTTACAGATCGTTCAACTTTGCTACTCTATATCAGGGATTGATAACTTAAATGCTGAAGGGGCCTAGAATTTTTCATCAGTGGGCCATATAGGACCACGCATTTCCGAACCAGATATGAACAAAGTACTATTTTTAAACATCGACAATGTAAAAGACCGACTAAGCTTACCGAGTAGTAGAGGGCTTGAACCAAACAACAAAAAAAACAACATTCTGTCATTTTTTCCCCCCCAGTGCAAAAGGCTCTCTTGCATTACAACAATGTATATCATTCAAGGACGGCACAAAATTGCTGAACAAGAACGCAACATTAAATGTAATAATTCATTTAGCACATTTTAAAATAATGAAAATAAATTCACCCAATTTTATATTTTATATTATGGCGGATCAACGTTTGTCCTGCATATCATTCCAAATTCAGAAAATATGATTCTGCATTTCCATGCAGGTTGATAACATCATGGATGTTTCCAGAAGGTTCTTCTTGCAACCAGATCAGCTCAAGCGGCCGTTCAGCAGGAAATCCTTCCCAAACAGTCCCAACCACGGCTGGGTATCCCTGGAGACTGAAAGGTGTTTTTCTTTTTTTTGGGGGGGGGGGGATGATTTACTTTTCAACCAATGCAATACACACATTTCTGGGATTAAGCCAGCGAGACAACCACCACTCGTGGGCCAATCAAGGTCGTCCCGGTGTGGAAGCCGGAAAAAGCACCATTAGGGAAAAGCACCCCTCCCCCTCACCCGTTTAGGTAGACCAAATGCATGACTACATGACCTTTTTTTTTTATCTCCTTTTAACCAACGAGTACGATTTGTTTTGAATTCTGCATTTGTACCCATTCAGATTAGATCCACAAAAACCGGGAGATCTAAAAGAGGCGTTTAACCTGTCATCACTGCAGCCTGACACCGTAAGCATTTTGTTCAGATTGAAAGTACAACCCGTGCATCAGCTTGGCAGACAAACTATCTCCAAAAAAAAATAGTGACTCATTGTGATTTGTGTTCCTCTGTAGAAATGGCCCTCATCCGAGGCTGCCCCGGGATTCCAGGAGACCCAGACGGCTTTTTTCCACCGCTGCAAAGAGCTGAGCCTGCGCATTTTGAGGGTGATGGCCCTCAGTCTGGATGTGGACCCCGATATCTTCCTGAGCGCACACCACCTGATTGGAAGTACGATGAACTAAGTCGCACTTCTTTTCTGATTTAGCCAGGGGATCGGTTTTACAGGATTTTATGTCGTAATAATGTAAAGGCTGGAACTTGCTCTTCTACAGACAAGCGCATTATTCTGTTGTCTGAAATGTTGTGTCTCGTTGTAGCTGATAAAAACGGTACGACGCTACGTTCGCTCTACTACCCGCCGGTGAACAGCGAGCAGGCCAAGGAGGGTCAGCTGCGATGCGGAGAGCATTCCGACTACGGGAGCATCACTTTGCTTTTCCAGAACGCTGAGGGTCTCCAAGTATGCAAGCAAAAATGATAATGATGGAGTCTAAATGTCATTCCCTAATGTGTGTGTTTATTTGTTCAGGTGCGCCGTCGTTCCGGCGAGTTCATCTGCGCTCCTTCCGTGCCCGGAGCCGTTCTTGTCAACATCGCCGACCTGATGCAGCGTTGGACCAGCGACCATTTTGTCTCTGTGGTGAGCGCTTTCAAAACAAGTACAGAAAACTTAAATATCAACAAACTTTAAGATGTTATACATATTTTTTTATTTTTTAAGGGGGTGGGGAAAAGCAGTCTATTTCCAAGTAAAAAGTCCATTATTTATTTTTGTGTGTGTTTTGAAGAAAAAAAATAAAGGTTGTAGATTTTAGGGGAGGATTCTTATATTTTTGAGGGTGTGCATCAAGAGACCATCCGAAGCTTGTCATTCATATGTGTCCATCAGCTCCACAGAGTTTTACTCCCCCCGGCCGGCGATTGCAACAGCACCCGCCAGTCTCTGGCTTTCTTTGTTCAGCCCGACGACGAGGCCGTGGTCAGCTGCATCGACGGATCCGACAAGTACCCTCCGGTGCAAGCGGGCGCCTACCTCATCGAGCGCTTCAAAAACTCCTACGGGCGGACATGAAGGCACCCACACCGCCAATGAGCAGCTTAATTCACTTGACGATCACAAAAAAAAAAAAAAAAAAAAAAAAAACAACAATTTTTTAAAAAACAGATTTGATATGTAAAAATGAATGTAAAATGTGCAATATGACTCATTATACTAAAATAATTCCTCCTCAGTTATACAAATTAATAGTTCTTAATATTTATAATGAATTAGAGTTGAACAATCAATTCTTTCATTCATGCTTAAAATATTTTTTTAATCATAAATTATTCTAATGTAATGAGAATTACCCAATCATTAAAGAAAAGAATGCTTTAAAAAAAAATTAATTGTAACAATGCACACAATGATGCTGTCAATAATGAATTTAACTAAAAACACAATTTAATGAAAAATATAAATACTGTGTACCGGTATACAAAATACAAAACTTAAGTGTACCCCCCCCAAAAAAAAAACTTTTCATGAAATTATTTGACTTTTTTTCCTCCAATATATGACTTTACAACTTATTCTCAAGTGCATATTTTTTCCTCCTTGAAAGTAGTCGTACGATAACATATTTAGTAATCTAGTGGAATTATCATCGCAAACATCACACAAAATAAATGAATAAATAATCAAGAAAAAGTATAAGACACTATAAATTTGCCACCTGATTTGCTTTATTGCCACTCAGAACAAAATGGCGGATGTTGGGACTGAGGAAGTATAGCGTGCTTGGAAAAAGGCGCATGACAAAACGGAGAAGGAATCGAATTAGCGAATTCAATAAATAAAATGACATGAAAAAGTAAACATCTTCAAGAATGTGGTTCTCATGACAAAAGTAGCTGTAGATATAAATCCATCCATCCATCCATTTTCCGAACCGCTTGATCCTCACCAGGGTCGCGGGGGGTGCTGGAGCCTATCCCAGCAGTCTTCGGGCAGTAGGCGGGGGACACCCTGAATTGGTTGCCAGCCAATCGCAGGGCACACAGAGACGAACAACCATCCACGCCCACACTCACACCTAGGGACAATTTAGAGTGCCCAACGAGCCTGCCATGCATGTTTTTGGAATGTGGGAGGAAACCGGAGCACCCGGAGAAAACCCACGCAAGCCCGGGGAGAACATGCAAACTCCACACAGGGAGGCCGGAGCTGGGATCGAACCTGGTACCTCTGCACTGTGAAGCCGACGTGCTAACCACTGGACTACCGGGCCGCCCGTAGATATAAATTAAGAAATTAAATACGATGGATCATTTTCCCTCAAGTTTCAAGGGCAACAATTGGCAGTGTCAAGAAAAGCTTTCATCTCGGGTTGCAAAATTTCAGGAATTCTTGAAGGTGGAAACTTCCAATTTATGGGAATGTACTAAGAATTTAATTAAAGGTTGACTCCTGATATGTAAATTAGATATATTTCAATACTGTATGATAAAGTTCAATTTCCCCACCTTAAATATCCATGGATACGCACCAGAAATTTTCCAAAGCTTTGCAGCCCGACTTTTATCCAGTGGTATTGCAAATAAACAAAAGTAGACAAGACAGAAGGTTGAAATGCCAACAAACACGCACTCCCTGATAGGACCCGTCAAGAGTGTAATTTGCGACAGGTGCCTTTGTTAACGCCTGTTTTCCTCCAGCTCCCACGGCTCCGGACTCTGAAATCAAAAAACATCAAATACAACATGATTCCTGCAGGTTGGTAAACTTCTCAAGATGATGCAAAGAAAGGTTCAGATCGCTTTTGCCGGTTGTGGAACTTAATAACTCATTCAATGCTAAAATTGGAGTATCTATGTGTCACTGAGTCCAAAACGCAATTAAAAAAAAGTTAACAAGAAAGTAGGAATTTTTATTTTTACTGGTGTGTAAAAAAAATCATATGTAAGCCATTTTTTTGTTTTTATTAGGATAATCTTGTGAGATATATGTTTGAGAATTAAATGTATGTTGCCTCGCTGTTGTGCTACGATAAAAGGGGAAATCCGCAAGTAATTCAAAGGTTGATAATTATTGATTGATTGATTATTGATCTATTGGACAGGGGGCGAGGGCCTGTACAACTGATGAAGCTCCTCTCCCTCACTTCAACATAGTTCCATGGCTTAGAGATGCCACAAGATGGCATCAAAGCAATACTTTTATATTCGATATGGCTTTTGCTTGAGCAAAAAAAACAAAAACAAATAACAGGATCGATCACTCCCCTAAGAAAATACATGAATGTGTTCAGGCCAAAACAATAACAGTGTTGCATTGGCGCCACCTGGTGGCATGGAAACACCTTGAACTGATCTGAGGCGGTTCATTCAGACCCAGGTTCACCAACTCCGGTACTCGAGAGCCCCTAGCTTGCATGTTTTACATGTTGCTAGCCCTCTAAGACTGGAGGTGATTAAGACGAAAGTAGTTCCTTTGCGCCATCTCAAAATACAAACCTTTTTTGGGGGTGGTAAAATTGCTTACAATTTCTCTGTATTTAGCAACAAGGCTCGGACCCCCATTCACACTTTACTCACATTTGACTTCCGACTTGGATTGGACTTTTCTCTTCTCCAGTTCACCCATGGCCTTAAATAGAGGAAGGGAAAAAAAAATCTGACTGAATCAAAGGTGAAGGCGGGTGGCGCCCCATGACTGGGTGGTGGGGGGGGGTTGTGCTATTTAAGGACCTGCTGAATGCTGCGCTTCTGAATATCGAGTAAATCTTGCTTATTTTGAAGATTCTCGCGCTGCTTCTGCAGCTCTGCCACTTGTTCCACGATCACTTTGCTGTCCTTGGCCAGCTGCTCTTTGAACATCGCCAGCTCCACCTCAGTGTAAGGGGAGTTTTGCTGCTCCAAAGTCTGGAAGCCACGCAACAGTTCAGTGATTCTCAAAGTGCGACATGTACCGTATTGGCCCGAATATAAGACGGTGTTTTTTGCATTGAAATAAGAAAAAGTGGGGGTCGTCTTATATTCGGGGTCTAGACATTATACCCATTCACGACACTAGATGGCGCCAGATATGATTGAAGCGAATGCTGAACTTGACTCCCCGGGCCAAAGTGAACCCCTGCCACAAAGAATAAAAATAAAAATAGCGGTAGCACGAAGAAGAAAAATAAAAAATAGCGGTAAGAAAGAAAAGAAAATAATAGAAGAGATCACAGAAAATGGAGAAACGTAGCGACAATCTGGAGAAAAGTGGGTGGAAGATCGGCCAGGTTGACCGGCAGCTGAGGAGAAGTTATGATGTCATTTACATTTCAAAAACCAGAAGCCATTCATTTACGAATGTGGTTGCACTTTAGTTTACATATTTAAATGTTCAGATGTTAAGATTTGAATGAGGCAGAATAACGTGCTTTTTCTCTCAAATACATTGTTATAATCATTTGTTTCAGATGTACTGTAATTATTTTCTGTATAATAATTAATTTGGTGTTCAAAAAGTATTTTTTCAAACTTGCGTCTTGTAAAAGAAGGGGTCGTCTTATAATCAGGGCCGTCTTATATTCAGGCCAATACGGTCTTTCAATCATGGTGTGAGGAAATAAGCAGTACCGGGGTTGGTTTCCCTCTAACATAATAATACTAATAATAATGTTGCTCAAAATGGTGGTACATGGAGAGCTTTGTATTTTTTTTAGGTGGTCCTCCTTTGTGTCAAAAATTTGCAAACAGCTGCATTGAATCAAGATAGCTTCTGATTGGCTCCGTGAAGGAATTCTTACCTCCCACTCCTCATTTTGGTGGAACTGCGGCTTCTTGGTGGCCACCAGGAACTCGGCGAGTGACACCAGTCTGTCTTTGTTGGTGTCCACCTGAACACATCATGAACGGTCACTCCTGTTTCGACCCTTGATTACGTTAGCCTTATTCCAAAATGGAATTTTTTTTGAGGGGGGGGGAGTGTTTTGCCTATGTTTTGGTATAAGGCTGTAACATAACAAAATGTGGAGAAGCGAAGCGCTATAAATACTTTGCAAATGCACTGTGCATCTGAATTATGAATCATACCACCTCAGACATGACATGCTCTCTCATGCGCCGCCTCTCCTCCTCCATCTCCACCATGTCATCTTCTTCGTTGTTGGAGTTGTACACCTTCTCAAGCTTGAAGAAAGAACAGCCAATATTCACTCGGTCCAGAGTAAACAAACGATAGCACAACCCCCCCCCCAAAAAAAAAAAAAAAAATACTGTTATACATAGGCAAAAGATGTTTAAAAAAAAGAATTGAAAAGAGAAAAACAAATGCCACTACAACTAATCAATTCAATAAAACATTTTCCATTTTATAATGCATTTTCTTTCCCCCCAAAACATGAGTAATAACTAAAAAAAAAATATTTTACTAAATATTTTTAAATATAAAAACCTTTGTGTGAATTATTTAAAAGAAATATTTTTGGGGTAATTCATGAAAATACATTAAGCTCTCGTTCAAAATATTACAAGCGACAGAACCTAAAGAGACGTAATTATTATTTGAGCAAAAACTAATTTATTCGCCCACCCTGAAGTGCATACTGTTTTACTTTTAGGCTTTTTTTTTTCTTTTTTACCAGAATCGTAAAAAAAATATTGGAACATGAATGGAGAAAAGATTATTTAAAAAATGTTATTACAAAAATATATTTCATAGTAATTTATTCCACCCCCGCCCCGCCCACATACGGGAAAAAAAATCTCCTGAAAAAAGAGGCCAAAAACTACAAAGAGAACCTAAAGTCATGTACCAGTAATTGTTCTATGAATTAACGTCTAAAAGAAATTAGATCTGCTACCTTTCTACTTTTGGGGTGGAATTTGAAGATAAACTGGTCAACTATAGAATCATATATAAAATAATCCATATTAGCCTTTGCAATATGTTCTGGTCTACTCTATTTGTTAATCTGTACAGAAGATATCGGTCATGACAGAAAAACCGTGACGGCATGATGTCATACCTCTTTCGCGAAGAGAGCCTCAAGCTCGTTCTCGTCAAAGAAGCCATCGCCGTTGTTGTCTGGGCATACAAGGCATATTTGAGCATTCACAAAAAAATTCTAGTTATCGGTGTGAAACTTGTCAGGACTACCATGCAGTTTGAAGAAGGTCTTCGGATCAAAGTTGTCCGGTTCGAGACCGTCGGACTCCTCCCACACCTCCTTCAGCTGGTCCTCGCTTCCCTGTACATCAGGGATGTCAAACTCATTTTTGTCGCGGGCCACTTAGGAGTTATGTTTTCCCTCGGCAGGCCATTACGACTGTGAAACCGAATAAATGTTTAATCATCTCTTGGCATAACTTATTCACATCCAATTGATGGATTATGAGTTTTGAAATCACTCAAGTCAACTATTTGTTAAATTAGGTTTAAAGTTTCTTTTTTTTCCAGACAATGGTCTTTTTTGGTGAAGTTTCTCTTCACCTGGCTGACAGTTTCGGCTGTCACTCCAGCCTTCATCGAAGCTCTCACTGCTTCCTTGTGACGTGTTTTAAAAACAACTCTTGATTAACCTGTGCTGTACATACACATGCGTCATCTTAGGCATGCGCTAATGCTAAATGCTAGTTGACCTTATGATTGGTTTAACTGGCAATATTTTCCTATTAAGTCAAAGGAAGAACTCAATTGGTTTACTCATATGTGTGATTTGTTAGAGTTCAGATTTTTTTTAAAAATTTGGAATGGAATTTGGATTTGGGAATCCTTACTAGCTGAAAATCTACTTAAGTACAGTCACAGGGCATGTGTACTTGGTAATTTCTTTCCACTGCTGACCTACCGGGTGGTTGACTTTGGCGTGGTCGGCGTGCTTCTTCTTCATCTCCTCGTGGTTTTGCTCCTCCTTCTTACGCTCCTCCTCCGACATGGCCTTCAGCTTCTCCCGCTTCTCGTGCTCCTTCATCATCTCGTAGCGCTTGAACTCTTCGTGGTGCTGCTTGTCAAATTGCAGAAGGTCTTTCGTAGCCTGTCGGGAGGCGATCGATGTCTCTTATATGTGACATACAGCGTACAAATGTTTGTCTCAAGCTTCATACCGCTTTAATGAGGCGGTCCAGGTCCTCAACTTCAAATGAGTGCACATTGTCGTGGTTGAGGTGTTCAAATCGTTTCAGCAAGGCCTGGTAGTCCACTTTCCAGCCTGCAAGGATATTTCAACAAACCATGGACGTTACAACACATCTTGTGCAATAATCGGGAGACAAGCTTGTAAGTCGCGGCAACAACATAATGTAGGGTTACCATCTCCCAGCTCCATGTCGTGTTTGGCCTTGATGAGCATCCGCAGCCTGTTCATCTCCTCCCTCTTCAGCTCATCCAGCTTGGTGCGCAGATTGTTGTGGACAAAGTCCAACTCTTTGGCAAGTTTGTCTGGCTGTGAGTTAGGACAACAGTTCAGTAGTACAAGTGTATGAGCCAACAAACTTTTTTTTTTCTGTATTTTCTTACCTCCATGTTGGTATTTTGTAACTTCTCCCGAAAGTGAGGGTCTTTCTCCAGGTATTCGATGACCTCCCTGAGGTAGCGGTCATAGTGTAGCCCGGTGTCCTGAGGCATGAATTAAATGGACTGCATTATTACTGTTATTACCGAATGGAAAGCATGCGTAGCTGTTGATGTACAGCAGAACCTCCAAAGTCCAACACAAGTAGTTCTGTGAAGCGGTTTTACTTTCAAACAAAATACTCCCCATTGGAAATCCAGGGTCAAATGCCAAAGGCAATGCTTCATGTATTTTTTTTAAAAAGGGACACTGTGTGAATATGTATTGATTTTCAATTATCATTATTTATGCAAAAAAATATGTTCGAAAAGATCAACGTCTTTTTTTTCCATGTAATTGTAGGTGAAGAAATCACTTATTATATTACAATGGGCGTGCGGCGCTACGAGTGGCTGCCATGTTTGGCCGCCATCTTTCCGCTCCGGACACCCGAGGGAGACGAACTTAGTGAAGGTGGTTCCCTCAACATTATGACTACAACTGGACTCACTGCGTCACTTGAGAGAGTAAAGTGTCCTTGGGTGTCTTGAAAGGCGCTTATAAATAACATGTATTATTATTATTATTATTATTACTAGAAGTCGTTTGTGAAGATGCTTTGCTTGCATCTCTGTCGTCGTGCGTGTGCTTGAAGTGCACGCACTTCAAGTTGAGTTCATTGCATTCTGTTAGTTCGCCAGTAGATGGCACTAAATCACACATTCAGCTTCCAGTGGACATGTCCAGATACGACGAGAGGACACTAAGTTCCATTCATTTTGACACTAAAATGGGTTCATTTGCCTGGCGAACATCAAATTAGATCTTAAATCATCATGTCGTATTTTAATCAATAAAAATGTTTTGTGACTCACTACACTTTGTGGGGCATTCAGTTGATCCTCTTCGGGCGCTGTGTTCTCTTTGCTTTGGTTCACAGCAATGGGCAGTGAGTGGATGCACAGCCACAGACTCAGCAGAACCAGTACGCAATTACCTCGTACCATCGCCATCCACTTTCGAAAATAGAAATGTATGGTTTTGAGATCATTAGTGGGATCCAATACATTTGATCCATTTGGCAATAAAGTTGTACTTGATACTTGATACTTAATACACACAGACAATGCTGGGAAAAAAATGATGACGTGCAATTTGAACCATGAGCCCATACAGCACATAGGATGAATCTGTAAAGCATGTATTTATGAATACAGCTTTTTTCCAGGAGTTGAATTTACCTGGACAAATAGCAATTGCTGGGCACATGTATTCACACTTATATAGCTGAGAATCGAACCCCAAACTTCAAAACTGTGTAGCATATGTGACACCATGCTTCCAGAATACATGCTTTCTTAGTTGTTGTTTTTTTTTTCCTTCTTTTTTTTTTCTTCAACATTTCGGAAGCACATCTTTCACCTTGTCATTTAATTTAGGGTGTTGAGTGTGGACGTTTGAGAAATTTTCTTGTGTAAGTTTTATATTGGACAAAGGCTGTTTCACAACAAAAATGTGGAAAAGGTGAAGCGCTGTGGCAACTTAACTGATCCACTGTATGTTGTTTGTAACTATCTGATAATGTATTTTTTTTTTTTTAATCTACAAACGCAGAGACCCAACTCTGCATGGACAGAAACGAACCATCTGTTGGCTTTGAAGCGATTCTGCCAGAGAAAAAGGAACCAAAAGAAGGTTAAAAAATTATATTGTGAAAATAAAACATAGTTATGATCAACGAAGACCAAAAAAATAATACTTACCTAGGTCCAGATGCACTTTTGACTCTTGAACGAGATTCTTGTTAGCTTAGCTTGTGTATGTTTACAGCCGTCACCTGCTCCCTGCCACCAATACAAGCCGCTCGTGGCATCAACCTACTTGCCTAAAGGAGTTACCATGGTGACGCCCCGCTCACGGGCAATCCCATTGGACGGAAGAACAACGGTGCAGTCGCTCTAGGTGCTGAGTGGACCAGTTACCCGTCAATCAGGATGTCATCGAGCTGATTAAGCAGACCGTACGTGGCGCTCAGTCAATCATCGAGTGGGCGGGGTCAGTGCTCCCAAATAATTTGTATCATTATTGAGTATTTAAGATGTTTTTCCTCTGACAGGAAGCAAGCATGGACTTAATGTGTTTGTATTCCATATCAGGCCCATCGTTGTCAATGCATTAAACACTTATTGGGGTAAAAAGGCATATCAACATCAAATAAAACTTGATGATCCAGTAAGCTACAATAGACAACACAGGGTATTTCCTGCATTTCTAACCATATACTGTAAATAGAGTACTGAACATCTCGCTTTTTTTTTACGGAGAATGTTGCACAGAACATGTGGTCGGTTGCTTTCATCTTTATTTTCAAACTATTTACAGTTTGCAGTTCATATAGTATTTATTTGTGTTTACTCATTTCTATTCATATTTGAATTTATTTCATATATTTTCTTCCAAAGTATTCACATTGTACTGCATTGTATTGCATTGGATTTCTTTTTCAGGTGAGTTTCATTTTTATACATATCTAACATGGATAAGCAGACCATGCAAAACACTGATGAAATAAGATAAAATAAGAAAACCTTTATTTGTCTCACAATGGAGAAATTCGCAATTATTTATAAATTAATTAATTCATGTCTAATATTCAACTGTATTGTCAACTTGAAGCAATAAAGCATGTGAGTTATGTCCTAAAATGTAACCATGGATAAAATTAGCAATTTTAAACAATTATATTCAAATATATAGTCATACATACATATAATCTAAATTTATGATAGTAGCTCAGTGCATTTTTTTTATTGTACAGTACTGTATCTCGGTCCAACAGAAATGCTGTTGTCGCGATGACGTCACGTGCCAAACAGAAGCTGGCGTGTTCACGTGTCCACAAGAGGGCGCTGCTTGCCGCTCCAATAACGCCATCCCGCGTTGAGTCAACCCTCCAAGCTCTGGTCCGACCCTTACATATGCAGCGATCTCTTTGACTGTGAATGAGAAAATTTGTAAGAATATCAATAAGATGCTTTTCGACTTCTTATGGAGGAACAAGACTCACTATGTGAAAAGGTCCGTTGTAGTGAATACATACGAAACTGGAGGATTGAACTTCTTGGACTTCTCTACACTCAATAATACATTTAAAATCGATTGGATCAAACAATTTTTAGGTAATCCCTCATCTATTTGGAACTTTATACCTAACTATATATTTTCTCAACTTGGTGGTCTCAACTTTGTACTTTTATGTGACTATAAAATAGAAAAAATTCCCACAGCTTTATCTACTTTCCACAAACAAATACTTTTAGCTTGGTCCTTGATGTACAAACATAATTTTTCCCCTCATAAATGCTTTATCTGGAACAATCGTTACATCTTATACAAGAATAGATCATTATTTCTCCATAATTGGTTCAGTAATAAAATAATCCTGGTCAGTCAACTAATCAATAATCAAGGTTTTCTTTTAAATTACTCTGAATTTTTAAATAAATTTAACCTACCTGTCACCCCAAGGGAATTTGCTACAGTCATGGATGCTATTCCTTCTGGAATTTTGACTCTCTTGAAAGGGGTAGACAGAACAACCTCCACACCAACCCTGGACCCCAAATGACTGCTATTGGCAAATCCTGTTTTACGTCAACATCAGCTAGAAATAACAACCGTAACATACGTTCCCTGTTTCAAAAAGATATTTCAACAACCCCTCATATTATTACTTACTGGTCTGGTTTTGTTGATAATCTACCCTGGGGAGAAATCTGGTCTCTCCCATACAAATACTTCCTGACTTTTAAAATGATACACAAATATTACCCCACCAAGCATTATCTTCTCAGGTTCAAGAAAGACATCTGTATTGACTGTTCATTTTGTGGAATGTACCCTGAAACGATGGTTCACTTGTTCTGGCAATGCCCGTATGCCAACACATTTTGGAAAGCTGTATCTAGATTTATTATTGAATGTATTCATCCATCCATCCATTTTCCGAACCGCTTCATCCTCACTAGGGTCGCGGGGGGTGCTGGAGCCTATCCCAGCAGTCTTCGGGCAGTAGGCGGGGGACACCATGAATTGGTTGCCAGCCAATCGCAGGGCACACAGAGACGAACAACCATCCACGCTCACACTCATACCTAGGGACAATTTAGAGTGCCCAACGAGCCTGCCATGCATGTTTTTGGAATGTGGGAGGAAACCGGAGCACCCGGAGAAAACCCACGCAAGCCCGGGGAGAACATGCAAACTCCACACAGGGAGGCCGGAGCTGGGATCGAACCCGGTACCTCTGCACTGTGAAGCCGACGTGCTAACCACTGGACTACCGGGCCGCCTATTGAATGTATTGACTCTGACTTTATATTATACTGGAAAAATGTACTATTTGGGTTCTACAAAAGTAAGGAAAAAAACACTAAACAAACTTTCATAATAAATTTAATAATCATTCTTGCTAAGTTCCATATCCACAAATCCAAATGGAGTAATTCAAAACCTCTTTTTTTAATTTTACAAGCAGAAATAAAACAGTATTTGAGCTCTATTAAGGATTCCAAAAACAAGAAAGCTGTTAAGACTCTGGCTATATGCTCCTTATTTGAAATTTTTGTTTAAAATCCCCTGGCTTCTCTTTCTGTTTAAATGTTTGTAATAAGTACATGTATTAATAACACGTTCGTTTTGTTCTGTTTTGTATTTACTGAGAATTGTATTGTGAATTGTTCAATAAAGATTGTCTTTAAAAAAAAAAAAAAAAAAAAAAAAAAAAAAAAAAGCTCTGGTCCGACCCCTCCACCAAAAAACCTCCTTGTTCAACCTCCACAGGAACTGACGTCGATGCCGTGCAAAGTGGACGGGGGAAAAAATACAGCTGCGGGACAAAAATGGCTTCGATCACCGCTAAAAGGTGAGAAAGTGACACAATTCCTCCCTAACTAAAATGTTTGCGTCGAAACTTTTTCTGTCACCAGCTGTCGTCGCGGCTCCTTGACCGGGTTGAAAGCGCCCGCTTCCCGCCTAGCAAAAACCTGCTTTTCTTCCTTGTTGTGAGACCGAAGCGCTTGACTCGCGTCTACTTTTTTTAAAATAATCATTAAATTGAACTCACGCCAACCCCACCGTCGTCATTTTTGAAAACGGAATCGAACCGAGCGTGTGTTTAAATTTAATGGCGCGTTCTCTCGCTATTTTTGTTAGCCGCTAACTTAGCAGCCAAGTCAAGTTGGAAGTTCGAATCGCTTCGAAGTGTTGAGTTTTTTTGTTTTTTTTTAACGAACCGGCGTTTTAAAAGAACAGAACTTTACCAAACTTGTTTTGTTGTTTCATAAATGCTCGCGCCCCGCCTCAGGAATTTGTACAGGACTGAATATAAAAGGACTAATCAGGTGAGTGCAGCTAGTTTATCTGCCAAACTTTACTCTTAAAATGTTATTGCATTTGCGTGATCAGTGTGTTCCTGATGTCGCCTTATTGTTTTTTTTTTTTTGTATGTAAACATCACTACTTAAACTGTATCATCGATACTCTGAATGTGATTAGCATTTGTCTACAAATTGGTTTTTACCTTCCTTTAGTTTGCTCCATTTGATGGTTGTACTGTATCGTCAAAGGGGGCGACAAGACCGGCAGCAAACAGTAAAAATTTGAGAATGAAAGACAAGGTAATTATTATAATTGCCTTTATCAATCTGAAATATACCCCCAAACTATGATACCCAAATAATTTCAAACATAATTTCAAACTAATTTTATCCTTAAAAAATATATACCGGCCATGAAAGTCGTCAAGGAAAAAAGACAGTTATTACTTTTCTATCAGTCATTTTAGACTCAGTGGGATGTAGATCCTCTAATTGTTTTTGATACTTGCAGGATTTTGCTAACTGTCTTTAGTTGGCCACTAACTGATCAGCCAATTGTAGTCCAGACCTTTCTATGCATCATCTTTTAAATTTTTTATTTAGTTTATTTCATTAGGACAGTGCACATTAATCAACACAAGAATAAAAAGTGTAATTATACCGGACTTAAATGCTAGTTTTCAGCCGTAGTCCCAACACAGGTTTCTTAACATAAACAGTTAAACAAATAAAATAATACAACACAACACATAACATAAAACACGGACAATGATGCAATTTTCCTGCATACGCTTTGTTGTTTGAGTTCTAGATGAAAGAGGAGAGAATCAAAGTGTCCTTTCACTAGTGGATCAGAGACCCCATGCTCCAAATGTGCACACGTCTGTTAAAAGCTAAGTTTAAAAGTAAACAAGAAGCTGTAGCGTCCATTGACGAAAAAAAAGAGATTGGTTAACTCCTCCCGTCCCAAGTAAATCTGTTTCAGTTCAAAGCGGCGACTCTTAATTCCAAATACGCATCCACGCATCCTCTCTCCTCATCCTCGGCACCACAAGCCATCCATCCTAACGCACCAATGCAGACTGTCTAACAGCGCCGACATCTCTGCTAAACAAAATGGGGCTGTAAAAAAGGCTGCCCATTACAGGGGCAACAAACAAGCGCCCCGGGGCTGTCCAGCGGCGACAGTCAATTAGCGCCGACATTCCTCCCAATGAAAATCAGTGATGGTATACGCGTGCTGCCGAGAAGGCGCAACCACCAAGCACAGATTCTTATGATGTGCCCAAAAACGCTGAAAACAATCCACATCGGGTCCACATGAAGTAACAACAAACACCATGTGACAAAACAAAAGGCAAAGCCCAAAGGAAAAAACAAAAACAAAGCTCTTGAAGAGCACTTGCCGACTGCTGCCTACGAAGGCGCCATCTTGGAACATCTTAAGAATAACAACAAGAAAACCTTTATTTGTCTCACAATGGAGAACTTCCCAGTTTACAGCAGCAAAGTTATGAAAGGAAGAAAGTAGAAGACCAAAAAGTTGAGAAGTTAACCACACAAGTAACCTTTACTGACTCTCAGACTTTGCCTGAAATATTAATTCAGCACATTGCTGTTTGCTCTGTAAACAAGTTGATATTGCAAACGAGAATCTGTTCTCCATTGCCTAACCTGGATAAAGATGAAGAAAATTCCGATGGGTGTTTTACTGGTCAAAAGTTTCAGTTGCGTGTTTCTATTGTAGGTCACCGTTTACTGCAAAAGATGTTATTAACTTGAAACGTATTGCCGTCTTTCACAGTTGTTTTGTTTTTGTCATATATTCCCTTGTCTATGCCCCAGTTACATATTTTCCATTTTAAAGATGTTCTCTTTGCACTTTGAGCCAACAGAGTGCTAACATTGGCAGTTTTGAACTCTTGATTGGAAAGCAGCAGCAACAACACCACGTGTGTGTGGTTTTGTCAATTCATGGAGGAAGTGAATGAACAAAGTCTCTTCCAAAGAGGTTTTTTTTTTTTAAAAACCTGAACGCATTCTCCATTTGTTTCCACTCTAGCGAGCATTCTCGGCTGCCTCCTGAATACTTAAACGGCACAGCAGCCGACAGCTCCAATGTTGTTATAAAGTCTTAAAGCGCCACAACGCCCCCCCCCCACTCCTTCTTTTTGTGTGTCATAATGCAGTAGAAGCCACTCAGTTCTGGAGTTCGTCTTGGCTCAATTCACCTTCTCTCTTCCGTCTGCATCCTACTGCCATATACGGAGCGCCTTACGTCGTAGCATATGCGCATCGGGAGTCAGGTTCTTTCAACGTTTTTGTTATCTTAGCATAGCTTTTCAGTGTTCTTCTGCAGGCTGGAATTATTGTTCGTGATTGATCTTTGAGGAACAAAGCTGAAAAAAGTGCAGAAATAATTCTTTTGACGCTGACATCATTTATGATTCGGAATTTGAACTTTAGAGGCCCATTTTTCCGAACCTTTTTTTGTTTATTTCGAACGGCAAATGACTTTGGTTTTGAGGCCAAAATATGATGACTCCATCCTATTTCAGGTTTGCTGTCACTCCCCGCTGGTGTTAGCGCAGCTGATAACACAGCCTTGTTGCTGCGAGCGCGAGTTACACGCCAGAGAGCAAGAGTGATTCAGAGAGAGAAACCCCTCAGGTTGCTTAGTATGCCAAATTCTTGAGGCGCACAATGGTGTGAGGCGAGCGCCGGCCCTAGCCAGCCTCCTCCACCACAATGGGAGGGGTGCAGTGGGGGGAGCGGGGCAACAAGGGGGAAGCGGGAGGTCTTTTAGGAGTGCTTGCTAACTCCGAGGTTAACGTCGCCTTCATTATGATTGGAAGAACACAATTTTGACATCAAAATAATACAATCAATTTAATATTATGCACTGATTCCTCTCACACCCCCTTTCGCTAATATTAAAAGCACATCATGTTGAAACAAACGTTCACAGAACTAATAGGAAAAGAAATTCGTTACAGATAACGCAACTAGAAGCGGTTCCTCTTGCATAGAACACTTTTGTCAAAACATGTATGTAAACATGATCAGAAAATGAACCATCAAACTGCATGGCTCAGCTAGTCCATGTATCCCAGTTTGGAAGCACATACCTCGGGTCAAAAATTTTCAACGTGTCTCTGGCAGTGTTTAGCAAGATGGACTCTGTGATTGCCTTCCATACGGAAAACGAAATGACATTTTCTGTATCTAAATCCGAATACACGCCTGGGAGCTAATCATTCTGCATTTAGCTAGCTCTCTGCTACCGTGAGAGCTAATTTAAAGGTCTTCATCTTCTCTGAGTGCTCAACAGCACAAACAGATGAACTCAAATGCCTATCTGTGCTGTATGTTACACATACGTACAGCGCATTTGACAATAAAGTTGTATTCAATTCAATCTGTCACTGAAGCGCTCAATCAAGGATCTGCGTTCAAAAGGAAGTTGGTCATTGCTCGAGTAACTGGAAATGGTCATTGCTCGACTAACTGGAAATGGGAAATAGATGATTAATAAATACTCGCTTACTGAACCATCTTATCTCATCTCGACATTTACATGGCTACTTGAAGTGACTCGTAAAATGAGAACACCTTGTGTAAATGTTTGATGTAGGATATTTGTAGTATGTAGTTAGCGCAGCTGCTTGCTTTGTCACAACCCCCTAGCTCCACCCCATCATGGTAGCAAAAGCCGCAGTAGACGATGGCTCCCCTCAAAAGACCCAAATTTCGATCGGGCTTTAAAGAGGGCTGTCATCTTTTAAACTTTCGGTAAGACACCTGAGAACTGTTTTAAATTATGTCCGTGATGCGTCCTATGTCTCCTTTTAACAATGTTGTTATTGTTGTTGTGGTTTCAAAGTTTGAGAACCAAAAAGCTGCATAAAAAAATATATACAGTCAAACCTCGGTTTTTATCCATAATTGATTTCCAGAAGGCTGTTCGAAGACCGAAATTATTCGAAAACCGAAACCACGCTCTTTTTAAAATAAAAATGTTTATTGAACGCGTCTGCTCACAATGGAAAGCAACACGAGGAAGTGACGCTTCCTCGTATAAGGAAGGCGAGAGGAGTCAAATGGTGCATTCAAGTGTGCTTGCTCAGTTTGTTCGAGAACCGAAATTTGTTCGTCATCCGAGGCATAAAAAACTCGAAATTTTTGGTCGAAAACCGAATTGGTCGAGAACCGAGACGTCCGAAAACCGAGGTTTGACTGTACTTGTTTTTTTTGTTTTTTTTTCTGTCACATTTTTTACTGTGTCCCTTTGTTGTAGGTGCATGAGGCTTTGCTTTGGAATCCGGATGTAAAAAGCCGTCAAGCTCATGGCACCTCTCAGTTGACACCATGGCCCAGATATCGAAAGGTAATGGGTTTAAGCTGGATGTCCCCCAGCCAAAGGGGCTTGTGGGTAAAGAGGAAGCCCTTCGCATGGAAGAAGAAGCTTTAGCAAAGCTCCAAAGGGACCAGAGGCACACTTTTTCCTCCTCTCCCACTGGGGGGTCCTCCCCCAAGCCAAACAAGCCCAAGTCTGCAACCGTTGCTTCCGCATGTTCTCAACGTTTGCCTGCCGCCAAGAGACCAGAAAAGGACCTCATTGTGTTTACCGAGACCAAGAAGCAGCCAGAGGCTAACAAGTTCAGGGACACCGATGTGGACAAGCTGACCAACGAGGAGCTGGAGAAGCTCCTCTTAGATGAAAACTTTGGGGCCAACAGCAAAGTATTGCGCCCGTCGTCGCTGCTGGGCTTCAACCTCAGCGCCTCCTACCCCGGTGGCCATACGTGTAGCTCATCTCCTTTCCAAGGTTCCCAGTGGACACCCATCCTGTCCACTCCGTCGAGTTCTGCTGTGTCCACGCCCACCCATCATCCGGCACCCCTGTTCCCTTCCGCCCCCTTCCCCAAGCCAGGGACGTTTCAAAATGGCTTCACTCCAGCCCTGTCGCCCTTCATGGCGCTGCCCGCCCAGCAGACGTCTTTCTTGGCCTTCACTCCCATACAAACTGCCGCCACCCCCACCATGGTGTTCCCTCCGCCGCCTGCCGTGGACCCCGAGATGGCAAAACTCTTTGATAAGATTGCCAGCACCTCGGAATACTTGAAGAACGTCAAGGCGACCTGCACTGACCTAGATTCCGCTCCGGCGTGCTCTGCCCCCCTGGCGCCCAGCCCGGCGGCCCAGCAACCGGCGGCGGCGGAATCCGCGGGCATCGGCCGCTTCGACTGGCTGGATCTGGACCCGCTGACTAAGCACAAACCCGACAACGAGGAAGCGGGCACCGCGCCGGGGGACGATCCCGATGCGGCGCAGGGGCTTTCTGCCGCGGATCCCTGGGACGCAGTGCTGGAGACTGAAAGGAAACGTAGTAGTAGTAGCAGCAGTCACCCGCTTGAAGGGAAGGCATCTGGGTCGGCCCGATCGCAACCGAGGAGGGCGTCGACTGGGGCCGCTGTTACGAGGAGCCACTCGCTCAACATTCCAGGAACTTCCTCGCAACATAAAGCAAACAGTCAGGTAGGCACGCACACACAAACGCTTCTCTACTTGTGAACATTCTTGTTGAAACCCTTTTGACACAAATTGTTCCCCGGCTAATCTATTGCAATTCATCATTTTTGCTCCTATTGCTGCATTTCATTTTTTTAAAGTAATTTTTTTTGTTTTTTTGTTTAATAGACTACAGTCAAACTTCGGTTATCGAAATTCTCGGTTCTCGACCAATTCGGTTTTCGACCAAACATTTCGAGTTTTTTATGCCTCGGATGACAAACAAATTTCGGTTCTCGAACAAACTGAGCGCACTTGAATGCACCATTTGACTCCTCTCGCCTTCCTTACACGAGGAAGTGACGCTTCCTCGGGTAGACGAGGAAGTGACGCTTCCTCGGGTAGACGAGGAAGTGACGCTTCCTCGTGTCGCTTTCCATTGTGAGCAGACGTGTTCAGTAAACATTTTAATTTTAAAAAGAGCGTGGTTGCGGTTTTCGAACAATTTCGCTTTTCGAACAGCCTTCTGTAACGGATTATGGACGAAAACCGAGGTTTGACTGTATTTACATGTGGTAAAGGAGAGCCACAGTGTGCTGTGATTCGAAATGATTTTACACTGCACGGCGCGACTTCTATTTGTAATCAGATTTTAAAAGGTACTGGAATTCTGAATTTGGGAACTGGAAACCACGTGATGTAAACCATTATTGATGCCTCAAAAAGAAATGCTCCATCATTAGCTTGCACAGTCTGTTGCTGTGCCGTAGCCCTGGACAGTGTTGTATTTTTCATTTATTTCATGGATAACCGCTTCAGATGCATCATCTCAATTTCAAGGGGATCCTTACAGCACATAATCGCCACTTCAGCAGACTGATTCATTCAATGCCGCGTTGTTTTCACAACGTCGCGCTGATGAATAAAGCGAAGTTGGTACCGCGCTGGTAAAGTGGCATCACATCAGCTGGTGTAGTCCTATTCGTGACCCTAAAATGGATGGATGAACATATTATTACAGGCAAAGTGAAAGCGCATCTACTCTTGTATGCCAATGCTGGTCACTCAGCCTCCCAAAACGTTTTTACTATGAAATCATCAATCTCGATGTTCACCTACTCTTTACTTAGGGTTTTTTCTTCCCTCAATCTGTGGTTACAAACACAAGTAATCTGAGGTCTTGTGAGGAATATTTAGGACATTGCCTCAGGACGTTGCTGCGGGTGAGTAGCAGCGGGTATTTCTGCAGTTTTTTTTTTTTAAACCCAAAAGACCAAATTACCATGTGCTGTTTTGTGGCGATTGTCCCTTTTTGGGGGGGGGGGGGGGAGTTATGCGATATAGAGAAACAGTCATTTCCGCAATGGTTTGAACTTAGTGCATGAATCTAAAAACAAGACTTCACACATTCAATCCCATGTACAGTCAAACCTCGGTTTTCGTCCATAATCCGTTCCAGAAGGCTGTTCGAAAACCGAAATTGTTCGAAAACCGAAACCACACTCTTTTTAAAATAAAAATGTTTACTGAACACGTCTGCTCACAATGGAAAGCAACACGGGGAAGCGTCACTTCCTCGTGTAAGCAAGGCGAGAGGAGTCAAATGGTGCATTCAGGTGCGCTCAGTTTGTTCAAGAACCGAAATTTGTTCGTCATCCGAGGCATAAAAAACTCAATTTTTGGTCGAAAACCGAATTGGACGAGAACCGAGACGTTAGAAAATCGAGGTTTGACTGTACTTAGGTTTTCTTTTTTTCCCAAGACTGAAAGTCAATTTTATTTTTTTATCCGGGTCTGAAAATGGCTGGTACTGAATGAGTTAAAGTAGTCACAGGATGGATGGATGGATGGATGGATGGATGGATGGATGGATGGACAAAAAGCACTGCTTATTGTTCATCTATGTCAACGTCCAACAATCGTCTGTGTAGTTTCTTCCCCTGGTGATATTTAACGAAACTGCACTGTCAAGGATCAGTTTTACCCCAACAACTTTGCTGAATCTGAGCCCAGTTATTTAAAATGAGTCTATCAAGTCACTTGCCTTAACCGACCTTTCATGGCAATAGACGTGTGAGATGATCACCATGGCGACTAACATGTGGCAGCACAAATTTAAATCGTGCGGTCATTTGAACTTTCAATTTTTGTGCAGTTTTACTCAATATTTTGGTTTGTACTTAACTACGTGTCGGAGTTCAAATCTCCTGCCAATGTTGGGTAAAGCGGCGTAACTCGATTCAAATGAATTTCACAAAATTTGGGGTATAATTGTTTGTTGTTATGTCGGCAATCGCGTTTTGTGACGTCACTAATTTGCCGTCATTGAAGGACCAAAGTAAACACATGATGGTACCTATAACTGAAAAACAACTGTGATAGATTATTTTTTTATTTATGTACTTTGTTCGCTCTTAACTCATTCACTCCCAAAGACGTTTTTAAACGTCTTTTCAGACTTGGTCCAGAATTGGCTGGTATTGAATGAGTTAAAACTGCTTCTGGTCATATCCGAAAGCGCGCTTCCAAACGATGCCACTCGCTTTAAATGTAGTCAAAGTGTGCGATAATGCATCACTGCCTCAGATGCCGCACCCCCCCCCCTGAAGTGTCAGCAAAATTTTAGTTTAGGACATACCACAAACACAACAGGGTTTTTGCCATCGCAGACGGATGGAGCGTGTTCCCGCTTGCCAGTCTGCCTGTCGATCTGTCTTTGTGCTGATCTTAATCGGCTCGGGCAATTTCATCTTAAATGCAGTGAGTGTTGACATCAGCCAGAAGTACAATGAACTGTCTGAACTTGCAGACCCCCACGCACGCCAGACTCTTCTGATCTTTTATTCAATACTCTAATTACACCTTACGTATGCTGCAGTGCACTTAGCAGAGTGGATGCTTGCCGTTGCTGTGCCGGGATGTCAACAACGGTATGAGTCACTTGACAGAAAGCATAAAATTTCACCTTGTTGTACCAAGAGATACAAAAGAACATTAAAAAATGATCAACAGCAGGCCAGACTTCTTACATATTAGGTGGAACATGTTTTACCCATTTTTGTTTTCTCGTCCTTGCTCTTTGTTAATGAAGCTAAAGTCTCTCTGCGAAAATTATAGTCCATCGCACGAAGGGCAAATTGTACCCCACGTTCATTTCCTGATCGAAAGAGGAAGCTGATTTGTTTTGAGTCTCGCTGGTTCCTCTGATGACGGAACAAACCGCTTGCAACAAGCACTTGGCTGCATTGACGCGCATGTTTGTGAACAAGGGGCAGATGTTTTCTGCTGACTGCTTTGTCTTCTTTTCAGCCATTGTTTTCATCCATCATCAATGTGCATAATGAACTGCTAGAGATGCAAATCTATTGATTTTTGTGTGATCTCCGACTCCGTGTTGACAGGGCGCGTGCGTGCAACGAGTGCGCGCGTGAGTCTATGCGTTTGCGTGTGGCAACGAGTCGATCGCGGGATGTTGGTTTACTTGAAAAGTAGATCTTGGGTTAAAAAATGTTGGGCACGCTTGGTTTAACTTGCTAAACCTTTTTTACTATATTCCATATACAAAAATAACCACAATGAGTTAAAATGTTAGTGTAATGTGAATGAAATGACACAAAGCCGAGTCGTGTTATTTGACGTTGAAAGTGTAACTCGCTGTGCATATTCTTCCTCTTATCAGCTTCTTATTAAGGCCGTAAAACGTCACAAGAAAAAACCGTTCCTCTGACGTCATGGGTTTGATTTGAGCGATATTGCTCTTAAATTGATTCCAATTTTAAACAATTCTGCCAATTACATGTCTGCCGAGTTCCATACATTGTGTTTGCGTACCTCTTGTTAATATGTCCCCTTGAAAGTATGTTCATATCGGAAATATATTGGTCACACGGAGCTATTTTGCGCCAAACTTACGTTTGTCACATGCAGCGCTTCCGCCTTCTGACCATGACGCCCCGCCCACTTTGTCACTTTCCCAACTCAGCGTGTGAACACGAGCCTTCCCCACGGTCGCAGTCTTCATCACTTTGCACCGGCATGGCGACACATCACAGTGATGAAAGGGACAAGGCTTTTTTTTTCTTCTTTTTTTTTTAGCCAACGTGTGAATCACATGAGCGCTTGAACAAAGGCGGGCCTGTCTCGCTGTACGCCGATTGTTTGATTCAGCCTGCGTTTGTTTTTGCTTACAATATGTCGCTCGTCAAGCCTCGGGGCAACTTTTAAAAATTATCACCTCAGCAGCGGTAATTTGCGACGGCCGACCGAATGTGCGTGGCATGTCTATCTCTCTTCCATGCGGCGAGACGCAGCTCCGCTGTTACAACTCCGCGATTGGCGCGCTGGGATTTCTGCCTCCTCCTGGTGTTACCTCAGGTCACCTCAGCCTACACGGAGCTCAAGACGTGGTTTCACTATACCTTAGTAACAATGTGTGCTGCACATTTGGGAAGCACATTACGTTTAAAAAGGGATGTATTCAACACTTTCATGCACCAATAATGATAATCTGACAACATGATAACCCGTCCACTGTCCCTGAAAGGGTTAATCTTTCAGCTGACCACTTTGTGTGACCTCTTAAAATAAAATGACCTAAATGTTGTCTTTTTCTTTGTCGTTCTTTTCAATAATAAAACATAACGGGGGGAAAAATCAAGATGGAGTATATCGGCCACTATGAAATACTTGTGCAGTCAAACCTCGGTTTTCGTCCATAATCCGTTCCAGAAGGCTATTCGAAAACCGAAATTGTTCGAAAACCGAAACCACGCTCTTTTTAAAATAAAAATGTTTACCGAACACGTCTGCTCACAATGGAAAGCAACACGTTGGAAGCGTCACTTCCTCGTGTAAGGAAGGCGAGAGGAGTCAAATGGTGCATTCATGTGCGCTCAGTTTGTTAGAGAACCGAAATTTGTTCGTCATCCGAGGCATAAAAAACTCAAAAATTTTGGTCGAGAACCGAGACGTCCGAAAATCGAGGTTTGACTGTACTGTATTGTGATTTACTTGACTCATTTTGTCCAGCACTAAGTTTGACATGTGGGTTGAAAAAAAAAAGGTCAAATTAATTTACCGGTAACAGCTCCTAAATCTGCATTTCCGGTTGCATCTGAAATTTTGCCTGAAAGCTAAATATCTAGGGCTGTGAATGATCAATTACACGCTCAAATTATTCATTTGCAAAGAAACAAAGCTTGAAGAAGAATTAGACCAGATTGTAATGCCCGAGAAACATAGAAACAACCATTGGCACGCTTTCAATTGCTTTATTTCACAAACTTTCAGAAATAGAGATTCCCACACAGGCTGCCAATGGCCACAACTTATACCGAGTTACTCAACGCGTCCAGCCAACTCGTCACGCTCATTTGTCGCCCGCACTTCATATCTCACTTTTTGTATTTAATAGTTTTTTGGGATGATTAATCAATGGAATAATCGGTAGAATACTCACTCCTAAAATATTTGAAAGCTGCAGACCTGTGACTATGCCTAACCTTTTTGTCAATGGTAAATGGGCTTTTACCTATACAGTGCTTTTCTACCTACAGGATACTCAAAGCGCTTTAACGCTGTCTCCTCATTCACATTGTCCGTCATTGAAAACAGGCGACAGCAAATATGCCTTAAAGGAACAACAGCTCATGACAAAGCCTCATGAGATTCTATTTAAAAAGTGTTTGACAGGGTTCACTATGAACTGGATGACCCGATGTGTCTTTTTTGTGTTATTGTGACACGCTTGCAGTCCAACTCGTGCTTTTGTGTGTTAAATCAAGAAGTTTCTAATAGGAGGAAATGACGATTGCATCCACATTCCAAGCATTTCTACAAACCTGCTCCCCACCCCACCTCCTCTTCTTTTTTACTCCTCCTCCTCCTGGTCCTCTTTTCCCCTCACCAGCATTGATGTTGGAGTCACACATTCCCAAAGCCGTGACTGAGCACTTTGCAGAGCCCGGGCTCTTTTTCGCTGTGCATTTCCTGTGCCCGCGGGAAGTGCATTCCTCGAGTCAGCCTGTTCCGTAAAATAGCACCAAGTGTTACTGCAATTTCCCGGCAGTAAGCCGCTTATCTTACAAGTGTGTGCGTGCTTGAGAGGGGACCGGTTCCAGGTTTCCTCGCCAATGCTTTGGAGATTTTGTCTGAATCATTCAGGCCTTTTTAATCGCGCCTAATAACAAATAAATCATGCCTTCTACAATTTGGAGCGGATGAGTAAAATAAGATGTCACGCGCTAATTCACTGTATTCATAGTCATAGTGCGCCATCAACATTCTTGGAATTCAAACGCTGAAAGCTGACATCAGAGCGTGGTGTATTCAAATTCTCATCTGGGTTGTTCCTCTTTTTTCTTTTTTTTTTCCGAGTGTGTTTCTAATTCCTCCACTGCATGTACGTGTGTGTGTGTTTTGGCACAATCAGGACAAGGGCAAAGGAAAAGGTCTAGTGAAGAATGATGCCCTGGAACAAGAAGACGCTCAGAACCTGGAGGTGGTGGCCTTCTGCAAAGACGTGGCGAGGTATGACATCTGGGCAGCATCGCTGGCTCTTCATTGGCTGTTGAACTTTATACTGTACATCAGGGGTGTCAAACTCATTTTTGTTGCGGGCCACATCGAAGTTCGGGTTTCCTTCGGAGGGCCATACTGACTGCAAGTTGACAGTGTGACGTCAAATTAACGTATGGTTGTCTCAGATTACAAACACGCCACCATTTTATGAAAGACTAGTTTTGAAATCAGGGCCCAGTAATAATGTTAAATTAGTTTTCTATGGTGTAATTTGTTTTGAAAGAGGGATTGGAAGCAAATAAATTCTTGCAATATCTCAACATTATTAAAAGTGAAGACCATTTGCATTGTTGGTATTTAACATGACGTTTGATACACATCATTTGCTTTGGTGGGCCACATAGAGTGATGTGGCGGGCCAAATCTGGCCCTCGGGCCTTACGTTTGACACCAGGGCTGTACATGAATAGGGATGGCCGTGCTGCAAATGGACCAAAACCTCAAGTACTTTATACCCTCCCCAAGAATGTTTATAATCGCGTTTATTCATACATGGAACCAGGAGTGAGTAACTCCAAAGTTTTGTTTCGATTTTTATTTACCTGACATGCTTCAGCGGAGGGCGGCCCGGTAGTCCAGTGGTTAGCACGTCGGCTTCACAGTGCTGAGGTACCGGGTTCAAATCCAGCTCCGGCCTCCCTGTGTGGAGTTTGCATGTTCTCCCCGGGCCTGCGTGGGTTTTCTCCGGGTGCTCCGGTTTCCTCCCACGTTCCAAAAACATGCATGGCAGGCTGATTGTGCACTCTAAATTGTCCCTAGGTATGAGTGTGAGCGTGGATGGTTGTTCGTCTCTGTGTGCCCTGCGATTGGCCGGCAACCAATTCAGGGTGTCCCCCGCCTACTGCCCGAAGACGGCTGGGATGGGCTCCGGCACCCCCCGCGACCCTAGTGAGGATAAAGCGGTTCGGAAAATGGATGGATGGATGCTTCAGCGGAAATCTTTCGCCTTCTTCTTGTCTCGCCATGATCTCTTTCAAGGCAGAAATATGTATGCGGGCACATAGACACACAATTTTACTTTTTGGGTCCTTTCTTTGCAGCCTGCGCTCCAAATTCCCTCACGACGATACGTCCACCAACCCCGGCTACTTCCGCAGTCCCGTTATCGCCCAAAAGGACGCTGGGGGGGACACCAGCTGCTCCGTAAAGGTGTCCATTGAGATTTCGGACTCTCAGCAGCCGGTGACCTTTACCTGTGATGGTAAGTTCCGAGAGGGACAAAATGTTTGATCCCTCGATGGCATTTGTCCCCAGATGATCTTTTATGACATTGAGGTCAGTGACTGCATGCTGATTAGGAGGAAATTGGCCAAACTCTTCACCCCATTTTTGTCGTCTTTTTTTTTTTTTGTCCACCTTCTGTCTCATGGG
The DNA here is from genome assembly GCA_018466805.1 of Hippocampus abdominalis. NCBI lineage: Eukaryota > Metazoa > Chordata > Actinopteri > Syngnathiformes > Syngnathidae > Hippocampus > Hippocampus abdominalis. Next base: position 6,311,342 of record CM031697.1, on the reverse strand, counting down.
AAGTACACGGCGTTCCTGTTGCGTAGAAATGTATTCTCAGTTGGGAGGGGCGCTGTTTTCGCCTCATCTCAAGGCCTTCGAACAATTTTGTTTTCCTTCCCAGGAGATTGCTGTTGACACCTCACACACTCCCGACACCAAGCTCACTCCTTGGCCTGTTAGGTGATTTGAGCAGGGGTACAAAAATACTTAAAATATAGTTAGGCTTTTAAACGCACCTCGTGTGTCTTTCTGGCTCTCTGAAGATAAATATTCAACCTCTTTGTTTTTGCCTGGTGTGTAGAATATACCATCAATCCTGCTGACAGCTGAATTCCAGTTCTTGTAGGCTGCAGCCGCGTCATGTGTTGCATCTGACCGACTGACCTACTGTTCCCTTGCTCGAGAAAAAGAAACTTCCTTCCTTCCCAACTTCTCCAAAAGCACTTTCCCAGCTTCCTCATTTCGCCTCGTCATCCTGCCTATGTTGACTTCCAAATGGACTACCTCCTTTTTTGGGGATTTTACAGAGCGGATATTTTGGGACCCGATGCACTGGAAATGCCGGTTAATGTGTTCCTTACTGAAGTGAGGCTCTTCGTTCGCCTAAATACTCCCAAATAAAAATGCCCTGCTGGGATCTCACTCGCTAGCTCAGGGTCCCAAAATCTGTGGCGCCCACCATGTCTTATCCTGACTGTGAGCTCCAATTCTGGGCTGAAAAGAAATAGCCTCCATTCCTCTGGTGGGTGGAGGGCTGTTATTATTGGATCCGGGGTGGTCTCCATCTTTGTGCCTCACTTACGACCGCACTTTATCTGGCTTTGAATCCGTACAATAATACAGCCACTTTCAAAAATGCTAACGTCCCAAAATATGCTTCTTTTTTGTCAACAAACTACACCTAGTGCACAGCCTCTGCCGCTAAATACACTTCACTTCGAACCAAGAACGGGTTTGATTTGGATTATTAGCCCATTCAAAACTTGGCATGTCCATTCGGAAGGTTGGAAGGAAATGCATGTGTCCACAACGTCAGAAACACAGGCACGGTTTAAAGAATAATCGATTGCAAGAACGGGATCAAAAATGTTGCCTTTATAAAATATAACTAGATCAACATGGCGGACCACAATGTATCCCACCGGAAATCTTCCTGGATTTCCTCGTGCATACCAGTTTGAAAGTGGATAGCGAAAGTGAGGCCTTCCACCAAGGCAGGATCCGAAACATGCCTGCTGCCTGACTCATTTAATGGGGAAAAAAAAAATCATGAGATACCGTTCCTTCCAGTACACTTGGCGGCGGTAATTCAAATTTGTCCATGCCCATGATTAAATTGAAACATAATCTCCTGCTTGATGCTTTTTTACATTTCAGCAAGGAACTTAAAAAAAATAGGTCAACAACCTAGTGGTAAAGTTAAGTCTGTTGAATGTCACGGGACAACCCTCTTTGGACCTTAAGTACCGTATTTTCCTCACTAAAAGACGCACTGGATTATGAGGCGCACCTTCAATGAATGGCTATTTTGTAAAATGTTTTCATACATTGGACGCTTCGCATTATAAGGCGTAATCTACAATGCTTCCACTAGATGGTGCTACGCTCCGTCCATTCAACTCGAGAGGCATCCGTTCAACTTGAGAGGCGTCCATGACCGCCTCCGAAAAACGCATTGGCATTTCCTTGATCGTAGCTCCAACAGTACGATCAGATGGCAGTAGTAGTTATTTATTCCTTTGTTGTGTATTCACAAATGATGAAATCACAATATAAATTCTGTAGGGGGGGGGCTATAGAATTTATTTTGTGATATCCTCGCTTGCTTTTCAGTTTTGATGTATTTTCAATTTTTGTAGTTTCATTGAAGTAATCGTTAGTTTACGTTTTTCGGAGGCGGTCTTGAACGCCTCTCGAGTCGAACAGAAGACGGCACGGAGACAAAGAAGTACCTGTATTTGACTGTTTTAAAAAATTAACACCACAGCTCTCCTTTTTTCGGAGATGCAACACAAACTTTTTTGTTTAATAAAGCAGCGACACAGTTCACTGAACCAACAGCAAGTTATAACATTGGAAGCATGTCTCCAGGAAGGAGCCATCTTGGAGTCGACGTACTGTATTACCGTAATGACCATACACGAGATGCACCGGATTTTAAGGCGCTCGGTGAGCTTTTATGAAAATGGAAGACTTTTTGGTGCGCCCTATAGTGCGGAAAATACGATACTTGTGTAAATACACAAAACGGCACCAAGAGGCAAACCGGATTGACCCGTTGGCATGTTGAAATACAGCATGTGTACCTAATGAAGTGTCCAGTGAGCGTTGCCGCTCAACTCGTGACCGTCGAGTGTAAAATGAACAAAAAAATCATTTGCCGCGAAGTTAGATACGTTATTTTCTTGCCTGCTTCCCCCACTTTCTTGTGTTTACTAAAACAGGAATTGGTGCTTTTCTAAATCATGTTCACCCGCATTGCCGCTGGATTTCTTATCATCTGCTCATCAGTCACTCTTTTTTCACGCCGCAGTGAATTCTCCGGTGGAGCTCCTGATCAGTCAGACCCTCTGCTGGGTTCACGACGACCTGGACCAGGTGGACTTCTCCAGCTACCTCCTCAAAGTGTGCGGCCGGGAGGAAGTGCTACAGAAGTGAGCTAGTTTCATGAAGTGACACAGCACTTTCATTGGCAGTTGTCTCATGGCATCATTCCGTTTCCCCATCCCGATTATAAGCGTCCATTCATTATTAAGGCTTAGCGTAACCTTGCATCTGTGTTGTCCCGCGTCGCAGTAAACACAGCCTGGGCAGCCATGAGTACGTCCAGAACTGCAGGAAGTGGGAGAATGAGATCACCTTACAGCTTCTCTCTCATTCCACCATGAGACGGGACTTGGCTCGCACTGTAAGTCATTTCCATGTCCACTGAAATGTCCTGTTTAACCGCTCTCGCAGTCCCATCAGTCATCCTCACTTGCAATCTGGCGATCCTACTCACCTGATGTTTAAAAAAAAAAAAAAAATCCATGATCAGCTGCTTAATCGTTCCTGTTTTTTGTGCCGACTCAGGTGGATGATGACAACGCGTCCATCGATTTAGCGAAACACCTAAGCTATGTGGAGCGACCATTTAAGGAGACCGCCACAAGGTAAGAAGGCCGTAAACTCGTGTTAGCGAGGAAGATGATGTGATCCAGGAAATGGTTTGGAATGGGACAAAATAGTGTTGGAATACTATCACGTTCGAAGATGTTGAACGAAAGAGTTGTAACATCATGGAAGCTCTTTCCAACATTGACTCGATCAACTCGAAGGCACCGGTTTTGCAAGGGAGGTTCAGCAGCTTGAGAAAAAAATATTCTGAAGCCTCCTGTACATTAAAAAAAAACAACAAGGCAAGGCAAAGCAGGCATAACAAATTATTTACAATACAACAAATAAAAAAACATCTATGCACAAGTTCAAGACTGCCAACAAACCTCCTAAACGAATTGCGAACGTTTTTTTTCTTGTACTGTACATAGACATAACTTATAACTTTCCCTTTCCCTCTGTGCCTCCAGACAAGGTCTGATCGACTACCTGGAAGGTTATCACAACCAAGTCGACATCTGCCTACAAAATGAGGTAGTGCTGCAAATTTGGCATGAAAATGAAGGCTGAAAAATGTACTCTGTTTTTGATTCTTAGCAGGACTTGCGTTTAGAACTCATGTAAAAATTAATCCAGTTGGGGCACTCTATCTTTGTTGTACTCCTTTCAAGCTAATGACTTATTAGCTGTTGAAACACCCATGGTAACACGTCTGCATCTCTAAATTCAGAGTACCCAGTACAAGACTGTGGACCGGGTGGTGCTTGCGGTGAAGAACTTCTGCTGGGCTCTGGATGAAGTGGAGACTCAGGGTATCGCCGAGGCCATCAAAAGACTGCGACACTCCGTCAACCTGCCCAGGACGCGTTCGCCGATGGTGGGCTTTAAAACACACACACACACACACACACGTCATAGTTGTTGATGTGTGTGTATATGCTCCTTGAAAATGATCGTGCCTTACCTTTTAGATGGGGTCCCCATCATCTGGGCAGACGGCAAATGGTAAGAACCATTCTCACTGACAAATTGCATTGAAATGTGCCACCTGCGTTTTTTTTCATAATCACTGTAACGGCTCTTGGTGTTGTTTCGAACTTAGTGAAGGTTTAACCAAAATTAAAATAAGTGCAGAGTGTTGTAAACAGATGCAATCTCAATGAATGAGCATTTATTTTAGTAGTTTAATTCAAAAACGTTTTGGGGGGTTGGGGTGGTGTACAGCCAGCAAGAAACCTGAATTCATCATCTCACTTCTGCATTATTTTAATCATTGGTTAATCTGAATTACAGTTAATCATGTTTTGATTTCCATCCCGTTCTTTAAAAACAGGACATAAATTCATTTTGAGGGTGTTTTATGTTTTTACATAAACATTTATACACTTGATCCGAATCATATGTTTTGGGAAAACAGGGATGCTCTCGCTTGGCATGATAGAGAGAAACGGAGCTCAATTTTTGATTCCGCACCTCAAAATTAGTTAAAAACAGCTGTCAGACCTGACTCAACAAAAATTGTATTCCCCAGTGTTATCAAAAATAATTGTAATTTAATTTAACAATTGATTAAGTAGGTGATTAATCGTTGCACCCATAATTTGTCTTCATATACTTTGCTAAATAAGTTCACAAATTTATTGTAAATAGAAAAAAAAATTCCAAATTAAAGTGAATTAAGCAATTTTACAAATACATAAAATAAAAATAGTTGCTTGAATTCTATTCAATAGCACAATTAAAATGAGTCATTAGTTTATTATCACAATAAAATAGACAGTGTTGCCTACAATTTTATTGAACTTTAATGAACTAATTAACCTCATCTATAAATGACCTGGCCCATCTGTCCCTGTTAAAATCAAGTTTGCCCACACCTGCTGCTTTTCATGAACCTATTTATTCATATTTGAAACAAATATAATGACTGGGAGGTGTGACCCCCTCCACAGCAGTAAAGTACAACTCACAACACTGAATCCATTTTTGACTCCTCATCAGGGCACGCCAGCCCAGTGGACGAAAGCATGGCGCTGCTCACCCAGGCCGTTTACAACTTGGCCAAGCTTTACCTGCGCTCCTTCTGCGCGCCTTCCACCTCCATCAGCTCGCCCTCGCTCAATGGCGAAACGGCAAAGGAACGGCGGAGCAGCAAAGAAGCCTACGGAACTACGGACCACCTCCAGTTCACCGTCTTTGCCCTGCACGGCATCCCGGCCAACTGGGTCAGCAGGTAAACGCAGATGCATATGGATTTTGTACAAAATGGCTGTTATGTACATCATATCAATTAGAATAAGTGATGAGAGGAAAAAAATGTCATTCTGACATCTGTTTTCAAGGCACACATATTAGAAAACCACTTCAGCGTTGCTTCCCGCAGCTTGTTTTTTTTCCAAGCCAGTGTCGGATTTCAACCTGGCTTTATCTCGCGCATGCATGCGTGCCTGGAACGAACACGGACACATTTTCCATTCCCAACTCTTGTCGCGCATCTGTAACCACAAAAGCAGCAGTACCTTGGTGGCCACAAAAGCCTGCTAGGGCACAGAAAATGTCTGTGACTTTATTTTAAACAACGATGTGAATTTAGAAACACAAGTGTGATGTCACAAAATAACTAGAATGAAAATCCGATTTGAGTTCTGACCTCCACCCAATATATCCCAATCTTTTTTTTTTTTGCGCCATATTTTGCTTTTTAAAAAAAGATCTCACGGCACACCATGAAACAGAAATGTCATCAACGATATCTGCTAAAATCATGATGATCTCATCTCAATTTACTCTCAAATGTATTTACTCCTTGTCAAATCTGTTCATGGCTCTTGTTCTGTTGGATGAATGGCAGGTGGACGCTCAGGTTAAATGTCAGGTCGCTTCATCAGTAGAACGAAATCATTTCCCACGAATCATTACCTAAACCATATAAACTTGTGTAACTTTTTTTTTTTCCGTCTCAGTAGCAATTTCCATCCTAATAACCGGCTTCTGCATACTCCATGCCTGGCTCTATTTTAAGCCGGTGGCAAACGTTGCTGTTTTTCCATCCACAAAGGAGTAGCCAGACATTTTTGTCCCGTGACGCTCCCTCGTTGGGGTCGCGTTGTGTGCGCCTTTGGCTTGTATGTCATCCATCTGTTGCGGCCACAGGGAAGGCCCGGGCAAGTGACGGAGCCGCCAACGCAGATGCCATGGAGCGCAGAATTTCCCATTTTGTTTTATTTGTGACACTGTTTGAGATCTCAGCATCGGGTCTGAACTTGTATATTATATTTATTCAGTGTGAAAAAATTAATATACAGGGTGGACCAAAACATAGGTATACACTTGTTTAAAACCCTGGAGAACCCGCGGGGTCAAATTTGGCCCTAATCCTAAATTAGGATTAAAGTATTGAATATTTGAAAAAAACATATATTTTGGTGTTCAGTGAACATATAGCAGTCATTTAATGTAAAATTCATCATTTTCCAAAGACGAAAAGGGGTCTGGGTTCGAAGGGAGGGAGGAAGGGAGGCGGGGGGGGGGGAACATGATTTACCGTAAAACCATGATTTGAAACCCCTTACCTGAAGGGTTTGGACCAACGTTGAAGGAGGAAATGTCCAGCGTTTCCGAGCGCAATTTGTGTTTCGGAAATGTCATTGAAATCAGTACCGTATATAAAAGTGAAAGCGTGTAAGGGTGATGAAACTGCAATATACAGATTTCCTGTCTGGAGGTTGCTGCACCCACGCACGCGTGTTATAATTAGACTTGTTCTCAGGTGTGTGTGGGCACAGGCGGATGTCTAAGAGAAAACAAAGGAGCCTTTGTGGGGATATTGGCATCAGCATTGTCACTGACTGCTTAATAGCGTTGAGGCCAAACTTGTCTTAAAGGATATGAACTCATTCACTCCCAAAGACGTTTTTAAACGTCTTTTCAGACTTGGTCCAGAATTGGCTGGTACTGATTGAGTTAATGAGATGCCACAAAAGGCTAGCAATTAATTTCCTGTAATGTCATTTTTTTTGGTCTTCCTTACAGTTATGAGAAATACTTCCTGGTGTGTTTCCTCACCCACAACGGCAAGAACCTTTTCAAGCCGGTGCAATCCAAGCGAGTTGGCACATACAAGAGCTACTTCTACCACATAAAATGGGACGAGCTGTAAGTGATGAATCCCCGAGTATTTACTTTGGTATACCGTTTCTCTCATCAGCTTTTTCCCCTTTTTATTCAAGGATAAATTTCCCCATCGCCGTGGCGGTGCTTCCGAGGGAGTCCATCCTGACCCTGGCTCTGTGTGGGGTGCTCAACCAGAATGCTGGAGCCTCCCCAGACTCCAACAAACAGAGGAAGGCACCGGAGATGCTGGGCAAAGTGTCAATGCCGCTGTTTGACTTCAGACGGTAGGAAATAATCCATTTTGTCACAATTCAAGTCCCAAGCCCTGCACAACACCGATGATTTGAGACTGGCTGTGCCTCACAGGGTTCTCGCCAGGGGCACCCGGCTGTTGTGTTTGCAGGTAGCCGCCGCTGGTTCTGCGGGCAGCCGCAGAAAGATGCCTGTAGAGAGAATTGTGCTGCAGGTTAGTAAGATAGTTATGTTGCCATTGGGCCATATTTGATTTTTTTTTCCCCTTTCTTTCTTTTAAAAAATTTTTTTGGGGAAAAACGGACAGCCTTTGCAGATGAGGAAATCTTTCTATATGTAAACTAATTAATTTCAATGACATCATAATATAGTTTTTTGTTTTTATGAAACAATTATTTCATGCAAACGTGTTAAATGTGGATGTATGATGTAGTTAATTTTACAAATTAATTTACGATTAGCCTCTTCAATGAGATGAAATTTTGAAAAAAAAATATTTTTGCAGGGGGTGGGGGGTCAATTGCTGCAATCAATGCAGCAACAGGACACTGTAAACCCTTTGTGGGCTAGATTAAAGAAGAGAATGTCCTTCATATGGCTTGCGGACCATACTTTGTCCAAAGTGGTCTTTTGTTTTTGTTTTGTTTTTTTTTTTTTAGAGGGATGGGTTGTTTTGTTTTGGGGATTCATAAGATGGCTGCCATGTGTCAGTTTGAATACGACTTGTGAATAACTGAAGGGTATCGCCAACAGGTGGATTTTCCCAACTCTGCACTGGATGTTTTGTATGTGGGGCCTCAGGAACCTCCCAGGCCAGAGCCCAGCCCAAAGGAGGAGCTTGATCCTGACCTCCGACGAACACTGGCGAGAATCTGCAGCCGAGCATCCAATTTTGGGTAAAGGAAACGCATCTTTAAAAAAAACCCCCATCAACTTAAAATAAGAACACGAAAAAAGGAACAGCTTCCATACTAAAGTCAGAAAAAAAAGAAGAGTATGTTAAGTACTCTACTGATGGTTTAGCTAATAAGATCATTAACAATCTCGGTTGCTAACGCCGAAGCACATACTGTATATGTTTCGTGTTGATCCAGCCCCAGGCAAATCTCTCTGCTGCCCAAAACCACAACTGGCACTCGAACACAGAGCGCTTTCTTATTGAGCCATCGCCGCCCGCAAACGCTTTTTTGCCATTCGTGCCTCCGGCCCGTGTGGGCACAAGGCTTTTGTGTTTGCCCTCTTTGTGCGATGATGTTCGCCTGATCCCAGGAGAGCAGTATATAGTTTATACAGGGAGGTCAACTGTAGATGACTGCATCGTATCATCTCAATAACAAACTTCTATTTATTCTTGAGCAAAATATTAAAAAATATTATTTCCCATGGACTTTAAGTAAATACCAGGGAAGTGTACGCTTCAAGACATGGTGATGTCACACGCATGTCTTGAAGCATTCATTGGTCCATGGAGGATCGGTTAACTCATTTCAAAAATCTCTCCAAAAAGGAGAGCTGATTTTAGTAATACAGTCAAACCTCTGTTTTCGTCCATAATCCGTTCCAGAAGGCTGTTCGAAAACCGAAATTGTTCAAAAACCGAAACCACGCTCTTTTTAAAATTCAAATATTGACTGAACATGTCTGCTCACAATGGAAAGCAACACGAGGAAGTGTCACTTCCTCGTCTACCCGAGTCACTTCCTCGTGTAAGGAAGGCGAGAGGAGTCAAATGGTGCTTTCAAGTGCGCTCAGTTTGTTCGAGAACCGAAATTCGTTCGTCATCCGGGGCATAAAAAACTCGAAATTTTGGGTCGAAAACCGAATTGGTTGAGAACCGAGACGTTCGAAAACCGAGGTTTGACTGTATAGTCCCTAACATGTGGCCCTCCCCCTGCAGGCTAAGGCGGCCTGACCGCCAGCTCCTCTGGGACCACCGACTCTACTGCCGGAGGGATCACCCCAGCAGCCTGCCCAAGGTGCTGGCCAGTGCGCCCAGTTGGGACTGGGCCAGCATGGCTCACATCCACTCATTGCTTCACCACTGGCCCCCGTTGCCGCCTGTCACTGCGCTGGAACTTCTCGACCCCAAGTACGCGCTGTTTTCCCATTTATACCTCGCATGCATGCCCGTGGGTTTGTGTGAAGTCATCAAATGTGTGTGCAGGTTTGCTGACACCGAGGTGAGGCGGGTGGCTGTCAGATGGGTTGAGAAGAGTACTGATGACGAGCTGGCTGACTACCTACCGCAGTTGGTGCAGGTACTGCTGTTGACACAAGCTCACGACCCGCGTCTAACGAGCAACTTTGCACCACAAATTTCTTGGACTGTCCCCTCTCACAGGCTTTAAAGTTTGAGTGGCACCTTAAGAGCGCCCTCGTCATGCTGCTGCTTTCCAGGGCACTCGGCAACATCAACATCGCACACTACCTCTACTGGTGAGCTTGGACACACAGGACACACACTTTTATTATTGAGCTAGATGAGAGAGAGCAAATACTGGAGCAGAGAGAGTAAAAGAAAAATATAATTTATCCTTTGATAAATAGACCATCTGACAAAAATGCACAAATAAAAGTCAAATACAGTCAAACCTCGGTTTTCGTCCATAATGCGTTCCAGAAGGCTGTTCGAAAACCGAAATTGTTCGAAAACCGAAACCACGCTCTTTTTAAAATAAAAACGTTTACTGAACACGTCTGCTAACAATGGAAAGCAACACGAGGAAGCGTCACTTCCTCGTCTACCAGAGGTAGCGTCACTTCCTCGTGTAAGGCGAGAGGAGTCAAATGGTGCTTTCAAGTGCGCTCAGTTTCTTCGAGAACTGAAAATTGTTCGTCATCCGAGGCATAAAATACTCACAATTTTTGGTCGAAAACCGAATTGGACGAGAACCAAGACGTTCGAAAACTGAGGTTTGACTGTAAAATGAAAGTGCTGCTCAATTTTGACCTGATAGTCGATATGTCTATATCACCTTTTTGGGTCATTTAAGAAGAAATGTCTTTTCTTAAATGTGTTATTGACAGGCTGCTCAAGGACGCCGTGCAGGATGCGGCGTGGGGGCGGCGTTACGAGCCCGTGCTTGGCGCCTTGCTGTGCTTGTGCGGGACCAAACTACGAGCCGAGCTGGAGAAACAAACGCAGCTGGTCACACTACTCGGCGCCGTGGCCGAGAGGGTGAGACAAGCTGGCGGGTCCACGCGGCAGGTAAGGCTGTCTTTCTGCCTGCCAGTCATTAAGACGGTGGAACCGCGAAAGTTATACAATGCAAAATTCAATCAGTACAGTATGACAGTTTGGGTTTGACCTTGGTTTCCACTCCATTTCGCTTAAAATAAGGGCCATGTTTGTTTTTTTTAATGGACAGATAGGCCAGGTCATGAATTGATGGAGTCCCCTTTTTTTTTTTTTTTTTTTTTAAATGTTCGCATGTATGCAAAAGATTAGATTTTAGCAATAAAATGGTTTATTCTGATTATTTAATTGTATTATTTACAGCGATAATAGAAACACAATGAATACATGAATAGGACATACAACCAAATTTAACTAACCAATTTCACTGCACAACTATTATTTTCTGTCCGTAATTAAATATGACACGCCTCTATCATGCTTGGTGGGCCAGATTCTTAGAGTGGGCATCATGTGCCCCCCCCCCATGCATTTCCCCATCCTTGTCTTCAACACGTTGTTGCCAGTGTTTGTGTGCTTTTGTGTTTTCAGGTGGCTCTTCTGGAGGGCCTTGAAACTGTTCAGACCTTTTTCCAGAGAAGTAGCTGCCGAGTTCCTCTCTTTCCCAGTCTGGTGGCCAAGGAACTCAACATCAAAGTAAGACACATACGCACAGAGGGGATATATCGAGGCGCTTTTGCTAGAATGTAAAATAAACAAAAGTAAAACTTGTTTGTGTGGGCAGGCCTGCTCCTTCTTCAACTCCAACGCTCTTCCGCTCAAGCTGGCACTGGTTAATGGTGACCCACTGGGAGAGGAGATCAATGTTATGTTCAAGGTACAACACACACACACACTTGGAAGAAACATGCTAGAAGTCAAACAGTGTTTGAATTATCACATCCCTGGTTCTTGTTACCATTGTTGTCATTAGAATGTATTGTTGGCTGTACACTGCTCCCCCTGGTGTCCTAGAGTTGAAATAACAGTTGAACATCTACACATGCCATTTGTATTGTGTCAGTGTATCAGATATTTGTCACTTGAAAATGTATATGTAATTAGAACACGAAATGAATCGGAATCCAGCACTCTGATCCGCAATCGAAATCCACCTCTGCGTATTTGACCGTGGTCACGTTAGGTCGGAGAAGATCTGAGGCAGGACATGTTGGCGCTGCAAATGATCCGCATCATGGACCGCATCTGGCTGCAAGAAGGACTGGACCTTCGCATTGTGAACTTCAAATGCATCTCCACGGGCAAGGACAAAGGTAGCAAACAACCTACAAGCTTTTCCACTTCTCGTGAAAATACCTTCGTAAAAATTGCGGTTGTTGGTCGCAGGGATGGTGGAGCTGGTGCCATCCTCCGACACCCTGAGAAAGATCCAGGTGGAGTATGGCGTCACCGGCTCCTTTAAGGATAAACCCCTGGCCGAGTGGCTACGCAAGTACAACCCCGCCGAGGACGAGTATGAGAAGGTATGCGCAAATCAGGAAATCCATTTGAAGTCCTGTCAATTGATTTATTTACAAGCGTGTTAATACCTTGAAATTGATTCACATCATGGAGATAATAAAATATGTAAAAAGTGAAGCACTGTCAAGATCTTCTGGTTGCGCTAAATGTGCTCCCAACGTCCTAATTTTTGGCACCTGCATATTTCCCAACCCCACTCCACAGGCCTCCGAGAACTTCATCTACTCTTGTGCTGGCTGCTGCGTGGCCACCTACGTGCTGGGCATCTGCGACCGGCACAATGACAACATCATGCTGCGCTCCACGGGCCACATGTTCCATATCGACTTCGGCAAGTTCCTCGGTCACGCCCAGATGCTTGGCAGCTTCAAAAGGTGACAGTGAAGTTCGATTGGGCTACCATTTTGTTTGAGTCGACTGAAAATGCAATTTTTGTGTGTGTGTGTGTGTGTTTTTGTGTGTGTGTGTTTTGCCTGCCACCAGGGACCGAGCACCCTTTGTGCTTACCTCTGACATGGCTTACGTCATTAATGGCGGCGAGCGTCCCACCATTCGCTTCCAGCTGTTTGTTGATCTTTGCTGCCAGGCCTACAATCTCATTCGCAAGCACTCCGGTCTTTTCCTCAACCTGCTATCACTGGTAAACACTTACTTGCTTATGACACACACACACACACATGCGTGTTTTGGTGCATTTTCAGGACGCGTCCGCACACACACACACGGAACGATTCAGCGCTAATGAATTACCGGCTTTGCAAAGTGGACACAAATTTGCGGGGTTTCTCTCTGGCGCCACCATTTTTATTGTTTCATAAATAAATATTTGGTGCCAGTCGCTCATATGTAAGAACTTGGGCTTTAGAGCCGCAGTATCATAGTTCAAGTCCTGCTGTGGACAAAAATATAAAAATGGCAACTAGTTGTTGGAAGACATTCTAGTCTGCTTCCTGGCTACTGTTGAGGTGGCCCTCGAGCAAGGTACCGTCGCTCCCGCCCCAGTTCAAGAGAAGCAGAACTGTTTGCACGGCCCTTTCACTGCGACATCTTGTCTTGCATAGCTGCAGGTGTGTGATATGGTTCTGTAATATACAGCGAGCACACTGTGGGTATCCCCTTGAGGAAATATCATTTGAATCTTAACATTTGATCGTTCATCTGAAAATGGCCGTCAAGTGTAAAATCTTGACTCTCACACAGTAAGATCTACTTTTGTTTGAATTTTTCACAAGATGTTACATTTTTAACGTAGCTCAGCCATTTCCTGACTCGAGTTTTCCTCGCTCGTTGGCATCTTTCTATTTATAGCACACCCAGGATGGCGACAGAATGCTGCTTTGAATGATGTCTCACAGCTGCTCGTTATGTTGCCACAACAACAATTCATTGTCCAGTTGATTGCATGTTTATGGTTGAATGAATCTGATCATTTCAAAATCACACTTGCGCTCTCGCATGTGGTAACAATTGTACGCACTGAGGCGTACAATTGTTGCAGGGGTGTCAAACTCATTTTTGTCGCGGGCCACATTATAATTACCGTTTCCCTTGGAGGGCCATGATGACTGAAATGATACAAAAAAGTCAAGAATAATGTTTTATTCAACTATTGTTTCAGTAACTGTAATGAGGGGTTTGTAACAACAAAATGCTTGCAATATGTCACTGATTTATTACAGATGAAAATTTCAAATGTTGGTAAACATTTTAGCAAGTATTATGGAAGTTGTCATCTTTGATTTGCGTTCGCGGGCCACTTAAAATGATATGGCGGGCCACATCTGGCCCGCGGGCCTTGAGTTTGACACGCGTTAGCATCTTTTGTTTTGAACGGTATCTGTTTCATCCTGTCTCAGATGACGTCATCGGGGCTTCCGGGGTTGACCAGCTCGCACGACCTGACGTACGTTTGTGAGGCACTGCAGCCGCACAACACTGACGCCGATGCCACGATCTTCTTCACCAGGTACGTCAACCCCCTGACCGTCACAATCGTTTTGAAATGTATCCGATTTTTAAGGCCTTTTCACGCTTCGCTTGGTTTTCTCGGTGTTCATGGCGGAGCAGGGTGCAACGATAGCATTGCCACCAGTAGGAGCATGCCCCATATCAGGAAGTGGCTGCTTATCGGCCTACCAGGAAATACCGTGGATTCTTTTCCTGGGCGTCTATTGCTGTTGGCCCTCTGAAATCACTTTGCCAATCCTTCTCCTATTGGATGCGCCATCTGAAGTTGCCTCGTTTAGCTCCTCAACGCACATCAGACAATGAATGTGTTTTGTCAAATGGTGCAATAAGTGCAGTGTGAAAAGACCTCCATCCACATTTGGATTCTTTTTTTCCCCCAATTCTCCAAATTGAACCAGGCTGCATAAATCCAGTTTAGACGTAGTGAAATAAAAATTCACCAGTTGTGTAAGGTCAAATATACAATTTCACATTTGCTAACAACTTCATAACATCACTGCAGACTGATCGAGGCCAGCCTGGGCAGCGTGGCCACCAAGTTCAATTTCTTCATCCACAACCTGGCCCAGCTCCGCTTCTCAGGTCAACCGGCCAACGACGAGCCCATCCTATCCTTCTCGCCCAAGACGTTCACCTTAAAGCAGGAGGGCCGCATTCTCCACGCCTCCATTTTCTCTTTCCAGAAGCGATACAACCCTGACAAGCACTATGTAAGTTATTTAAAGGAGGTTCCGGGGGTAATTATTGCCTTACATTTGAATTATGATACTTATCATTCTTCCCTCTTGTTCCCTTTGCGCAGACGTACGTGGTGAGGTTGCTCAGGGAAGGGCAGAACGAGCCCCAGTTTGTCTTCCGAACTTTTGATGAGTTTCAGGAGCTCCATAAAAAACTCAGTATGCTCTTCCCCCTCTGGAAGCTGCCATGGTATTCCTCCACAAGCCACTTTTTTACATTCTAATCCCTCAGACGTTTTTAAGAGGCTTTTTTTGGTTGTGGGAAGAAGCTAGAGAACATACTGTGAGATCGAAAAAAAATCAAATCAACTCATGAAAATGTCATCACAAGCCCCATAAAGCTTGCTCAATAGTTGTGTATCAGGAGAAATAAGAAAATTACTGAAAAGAAAGGGGGGGGGGAGTGAAATGTCATTGCCATTTGATTTTTATTAAAACCATGGGGGGAATGGAAGAGTTGGAAATTCCGTTGTTGTGAAATAGAATTGAGATTTCGCTGGAACATGCGTTCAATATTTGTGGCATCACAGACAGTAGTAGACAGCTAACTACCTCCCTCATGTGGATGAAATGTGCAACTACAGACACAAACTCGTTTTTGGGGTGTTTTTCCCCTCCCCCTTCAGTTTCCCAAGTAAAATGGTGCTGGGCCGTACCCACATCAAGGAGGTGGCCGCCAAGAGGAAGCTGGAGCTGAACAACTACATCCACAACCTGATGATGAGCTCGGCCAAGGTCACACAGGTACACCCACGCAAACAGGTCAGCAAATTGTTGTCTTTTGTCATCTAACATTCTTCTCTTCTAGTGCGACCTGATCTACACGTTCTTTCATCCGGTGACACGCGATGACAAGACGGAAGGTTTGGACGCGACCCAAAGAGCTCCTGGTAAGCAGATGCCAGATGGAAGGCCTTTATTCAGATCAAGAATCTTTTAGTCCTGGGGTGCAAATTATTTGTACAAAACACTTAGAAATTTCTACCAAGTGAAAGTGGAGTCTCAAACCTAATAAACTTATAGAGAAAAGCAGAAAAATGTCAACAAGAAGGAAAAATTAAGTCACATAGCTTGTCCAGGTTGACTTGAATCGCTACTCACCAGACAAGACATTGCAGAATGAGCATAACAAAGAAATCACAAAGTTCCTGCAACATGACTGCATGCGACGTTCCAGCTCAACCACATGTCACAATCTCCTGAGATGCTTATCGCCGAGACAAGCGTCGTCTTGATACAGTCAAACCTCGGTTTTCCAACGTCTCGGTTCTCGTCCAATTCGGTTTTCGACCAAATATTTTTAGTTTTTTTATGCCTCGGATGACGAACAAATTTCGGTTCTCGAACAAACTGAGCGCACTTGAATGCACCATTTGACTCCTCCCGCCTTCCTTACACGAGGAAGTGACGCTTCCTCGTGTTGCTTTCCATTGTGAGCAGACGTGTTTAGTCAACAAATTTTATTTTAAAAAGAGCGTGGTTTCGGTTTTCGAACAGCCTTCTGGAACGGATTATGGAGGAAAACCGAGATTTGACTGTATACTGGAATACCTGAGGCAAACTGGGCAGAACTAAGAAGTTGCTGCAATGTAAATATGGATATACACAACATTGCGGAGTCAAACTCTACTAGAACGTTTCGAACTAATTGTTTTTAAGCAATATGCCAGGTCGTCTTTAATGCTGCGTAGGGAACTCTCCGCTCTTGAATTTGAGAGATGTGCTCTGCAAAGTACTACTTTTTTTAGTTAAAAATGACATTCCTGTAGGCTGAGTCGTTTACGTTTTGTCTATGAGATACTTCAACATAGACTTACCCGTTGGGACTCTCGTAGAGCCCCCATTGAGTCCAACGTCGGGCCGTGTGGAAGGCGAGGTCAAGCTGTCCATCTCATACCGGAACAGCACACTCTTCATCATGGTCATGCACATCCGAGATCTGGTAAACATGGCGACACGAACGTCACACGTGCCGCTTGAACCGTGTAGCTTCTCGGCTCACCCCATTATCCTCCGCCTTCCATTTCAGGTGTCTGAAGAGGGGACGGATCCCAACCCATACGTGAAGACGTACCTGCTTCCGGATCCGCACAAGACTTCCAAGCGGAAGACCAAGATCTCGAGGAAAACCAGGAACCCGACCTTCAACGAGATGGTGAGACAACTTAAACACATTCTCAAGTTTCTCGAAGGTTCAAATTTGGGAGCATTTTTCATATTTAGTCACAAATGTAATTCAAAATTGATGCCATGTGACTGACTTTGCTCCTCAGCTGGTGTACAGCGGCTACAGCAAGGAGACATTGGGCCTGCGCGAGCTGCAACTCGGCGTGCTGAGTGCCGAGTCCCTCCGCGAGAACTACTTCCTGGGTGGCATCACGCTGCGCCTCAAAGACTTTGACCTGGGCAAAGAGACGGTCAAGTGGTACAAGCTCGCTGCCGTGCCCTACTTCTAAAAAAAAAAAAAAAAAAACACCACCTGGATTTTTTTTCTGTGACAAAACAATCGATGCTTCATTTCTTGTCTCTCCTCCTTAAGTTTAACAATGAGCTGTAATGTTTTGTACATTTTGATATTAGAGGACCAAAACTGCTCACCTTCACAAGAGTAAATATAAATAGAGAGAAATAGACAAGTTTATTTTTCAAGGACTAGAAGCAAGTTGTTGGTTTTTTTTTTTTTTAAATAACATTCTCCTTCCTAAGGGGGCATCACAGTTTGCTGCTTTTACCGCACACACTTGTTTGACACACCAGATTGCACGGAATAAACTTCAGGATTCTCTCTGGGGGGGGGGGGGAACGTTGCTGTTGTACCTGCAGACACTTTGGGGTCATTTAACTCACAAGATCCCAGGCAATGGATTCCAGGATTCTTCCCAAAAATGTCAAATTTGTTGTTTCTATCACATTTGAGGTAGTTTGAGTGAAGAGTCCAGGTGTTGCACTACAACCACCCCCCACCCACCCACACAAATGTGCCAAATTTAGCCGAGGAGAGCAGCAAAATCTGACCACTTCAAGGTGCCTTAGCGACGGCTCACAATCTCTTAATGCGGCCTTACTGCTATATTTATTTTCAATAACTATCTCACAAGAAACATTTAGTCTGGGGATGTCTTTTTTTGGGGGGCTTATGGGGGGTGGGTTCTTGGGTAAAGGTGGGCTTCCACTAATTGCACACTAGCGGTATTAATGGCAAGATAGGACACTTTTAGGGGCTGTTTGGGATTTCACGTGCAGTGTCTACATGTTCATTTGGAATGTTGCGGGTTTCTCCTGATCAGCACTTTTGACCCACACACAGAAAGCAAAAAAAGGGAACAAGAAAACTCACAATAAAGTTATGGAAGTTTTAATCCCCATGCAAGTGTGTTTACATGTGACGTTGATGATCATTTATGGAAAAAGTGACACTCTAATAAATATTAATCCCACCTTGGTTAACTCTATTCATGTCTGTATAAAGAGAACATTTGTGTTAATGTGGCCAGTTCTTTATTCTTAATTGGTGACGTGGAGCAGTGTGTAATGTGTCTTTGCTGACGCAGATTCAATGTTTTGGGGAACAAATGGGAGGAAAGTTGGGAGCCTTTTTGCCTGCTTAAGAAAATGTCAGATAATAGTTATTCTCCCTGACCCCCAAAATGATTTTTTTTATTAGTGTATGTGAACACACTGTGGCTGAGATATTAATCTGTTGGGTTTGCTATCACAATTTGTCTATTTTTTTTTTAATTCATTAAAATAAGGGTTTGTAACTGCATGGGGCATCTGCTTTCATTGAAGCACAACTGCAACGTATAATAATTATACACTAATATGAGTTAAATCCTCTGAAAGCAAAATATACTGCACAAGGTAAGACTCACACTAATTTCGTACGTAATTGTGCATCAATTTAAAGACAGTCAATCAAAACATGGATGAATTGTGCACAAAACATTTTAACTTTGGTGTGCAACAAATGAGTGAGTTTTGACAGAATTTACAGATTTAGTCGTATTTTAGCTATATAAACACTTTTTTTTTTGTTTAACTTTTGTATAAACGCCCATAGTATTTTGTGTGGAATAAATCAAATAACCCCATAAAAAACAAAACAAAGACACTACATTTTGCATTAACAATACTGCGTAAGGCACAATACGCTTCTTTCGTCCAAGGCCTATTAGTGATAACTCACAAAGGTATTGCATCGTACAAATACTTGTAGTACTTTTTGGTTTGATTCGATATATTTTGCATACAGATTAAATGGAAGAAATATTTAACATTTGGAAGGGATTTGGAAATTATGTTTCGTGACATAATGCCGATGCTCGGGCAGTTTATCAATCAGGATGGTTCCGGGCAGGTACGACCGGCAGGAAGTCCCGGGGACGACCCAGGACAACCTGGAGAGACTGTCTCCCGGGAACGCATTGGGATCCTCCGGGAAGAGCTGGAAGAAATGGCTGAGGAGAGGGAAGTCGCCTGAGCTTTCCTGCTAAAGCCATTACCCCCGCGATCCGACCCGGATAAGCGGTAGAGAATGGAAGTTTTGTAAACGTTCCCAAAATTATCGACAATTTCCTGTGACGTCACTTGCGCTTCATTCGTCACATCCGGCGCAAGCGCAAAGCCCCGTTTTCTGTCTCGTGTGGGGCCTCTCTTCCTCTACCGCCATCATGGGTCGCATGCACGCTCCCGGGTAAACGCCGATTTTTCGCCCTGAAAGTTGATTTTTCCACTTCAGATCTTGTCTTTACCGATACGAGAGTGATTCTAAGCGAATATGGAGCACCAATCGGCCAACGTGGATGCTTAAAAACGGCTCTAGAAGCTAGAAAAAAAGCATGAGGCAGACCCGCTTTCGGTCGTCTGTTAGCTTCGTGCTAGCTTGAATTAGCCGATGCTTACATGGATCTTCAATTCTCAATTTGACAGCGTTTGATTCATGGAAAGCACGTATAGAGATAATGGTCACGTTTACTTGTTCTTGGTGGTAGCGTGACAAAACTTCAAATGTCCCATTAGTAATGTTGTCCTTTGGGGTGGCCGTGCATCCCAACCACGATGCTAGTCGAGCTAATTTGTCTTTTTGCACTCCTTTGACAACAAAATTATTTCTTTTCTTCTCTTCCTAACAGAAAGGGCTTGTCCCAGTCAGCTTTGCCTTACAGACGCAGTGTCCCAACTGTGAGTCTCTCACACACTCTTGCAAGCTTTATAAACATTTTGCATCACGATTAAAGGCAGTTACAAGATGAGTACAAAAAGTAACGCAAAAACCCCAAATTAGTCTTGCATACTATTTTGATCCTGTGAGGAAACATTTCATTGTCATAGGATCAATATTCATAAATGTAACACAAACGAACTGGGTGAAAACCAAATACAAAAGCAGCGTTTTGGGAGTAATACGGGATTTTTTTGTTTGTTTTAAGCAGGACAAAAAATATTTTGAAGAAACAAAAAATAGTCTGCAGCATGTTACTTATGGACATGCATAATAATGAAAGTGGATTTTTATGAAGGAAAGTCAGCAGTGATGTACATAAAAGTTGTGGGACTTTTTGTTGAATACAGTCGGTACGGTTGGTAATAACAAATTGTCTCAGATTTCACCATTTCATTGTCCATTGTAGTTTATCTGTGTACAGTATGTACTATAATACAGTTTTTTTTAAAATTGTTGCAGTGGCTGAAGCTGACATCCGATGATGTCAAAGAGCAGATTTTCAAGCTGGCCAAAAAGGGCTTGACCCCCTCTCAGATTGGTAAGTCAATTGAGTACTGTTCCTTAATTTAAATACACCTTCAGCACACTAGTCATTAAATATATGGAATTGATAGAATGTTATGTTTGCCGGTTGTGTATGATCCAAAGCATGTGACTGAAACCCAAATGTCAGAAATCATGACATGGAGCAAAGGCGTAATGTAGAATGTTTGAGAGCAATGCAAAGTTGTGTGTGGAATTGAACTTGATGTCACTATTTCAAACACAACTTCAAGTCACAGTAGTGCAGAATAAATCCAACACGCCTGCTAAATATGACACACATTCCATCTAGTGGCAACACAAACGCATGGCAAGGATAGTTGTCCTTGTAACTTCATTAAATTCATTGCATTGCAAAGCCTTCTGTGGATGGAAAATTAGTTATTTTTTGAACCGTATATTGACAGTTCACCACCGCTATTCGTGGCGAACCAGGCTGACTCACCCATAGCACAAATCCACATTTAATTATTGCCTATTGAAATATGGAGGGAGGGAAAATTATTAGTTGATTTTTTAAAATTGGGATCTTTCTTTTTCTGCACGTACTTCTTAGTTGTGTGTTTATCTGCTGCTTCGTCGGTTTGGGTTCTTCGTTAGTCTTCTTCGGCTTTGTGATTGGAGGCGGCAGCGCGTTGCCGACAACACACACAATGCCGCAATCGATTTGCTTTCTGATTTTTATTTTTATTTTTTTTTCATCAAATATTTTACAGAATGCATTTTCTGTTGATATTGAGCATGTCAGTGGTGATACATATTTATCAGAGTTATCGCCCAGCCCTGTTGTCAGTCTGGGAATAAAATTACGCTTCAGTACGAGTTAGCCCACACCTTCACGGGGTGATCATAAACTTCTCCCGCACAAGATTTTTATGATACTTGAGAACCCTATTTCTTTTTTCACTACTGACTTTGTGATATGCTCATGTTCAATATTATAAACAAATAATTATGTTCGGTTTGCTAATTGTTCATATATAAATATATATTCTTATTTATATGTGCATTTTAGGTGTCATTCTGAGGGACTCCCACGGTGTGGCTCAGGTCCGTTTTGTCACGGGCAACAAAATTCTGAGGATCCTCAAGTCCAAGGGCCTGGCCCCTGACCTGCCTGAGGACCTGTACCACCTGATCAAGAAGGCCGTGGCTGTCAGGAAGCATCTGGAGAGAAACAGAAAGGTGCCATGTTCAAAAGCGCAAGCGTTTACTCTTATTTCTGAACACGGCCTGACTCAATGTTGTTGTTCGTCCATGTGCAGGACAAGGACGCCAAGTTCCGCCTGATTCTCACTGAGAGCAGAATCCACAGGCTGGCCCGCTACTATAAGACCAAGAGGGTTCTGGCCCCCAACTGGAAGTAGTACGTATTCAGTCTTATTCTCTGAAAACTAACTTCCAAGCCGTGGCACAAAAACGTTGTCATTCTCTCCCTTGTCTTGAGAGTTGTGATATTTCTGTTGTGCTAGAGCAAAACCCGGAGGTAAATTAGCAGAGCGGCTCGCCGGTGTCGCTTTTGCCAGTCCCCTTCGCACAAGATGAATTGTTTATAATCAATACATTAATGTGTATGGTATCCTTAGTATTTTCTAACTGTGTTTTTGTTTCCGTTCACAGCGAGTCTTCTACAGCTTCTGCTCTGGTGGCATAAAAGCTTCAGTTTTCAAATAAATGAAATAAATAAAAGATGAATAAAAGTTCACATTTTGAAGCTCCCTTTGTCTTTTTTATATTTAATATTAAAAGCAACAATGATTAAAATGCTTTTGCCCATCTCTGAGGGACATTTTAGTAATAGATTTTAATGGAGTGTACTAATGCAAGCATCCAATTCGATCAATTATTTTTGGAGGGGCATTTGGGGTCATAACTGAGCTCGGGGGCCAGTTTATCACAAAAGTGGCACCTAAATTCACTACAAACTAATCTTAAATTGTTGAAATCTATATTAAGTTCACTAGTAATACTGTGTATGTGATTTTTCTGACTTAGATTATCTTTGATGTCCATCAAGACAATGTACCAGCTCTCTCTTTGGTTTTAGAGTACTACTAACAGTATTTTATTCCTAAACATGACCAAACACAGGAATTTTTATAAACTGTACACAAAAATAACGGTAGGGTTTTCATTTCCCCTTTCGTCTTTCCGTTCAGAGGATTTCTTCGGTGTTCGAGAAATTACGTGACTTTCTATGCGTCACCGTGACGTAAAAAAAGGAGGGCGTGGGCCCTTAACAAATGACTGACATTCGTTCTGTCCAATCAGAACGCAGCATGACGCATAACGACGCAATCATCGAAAAGACGAAGGGCAAACCCCGCCTTCAGACTGATTGACAGTTGTTCTGTCAAATCACTATGCATTTAAACGTCATCCCGTGTATTAAAGCAAGAGCGTAACGACAAAGAGTTATTCGCCACAACCAGAAGACGCAAGAATATGACAGATGAAAAAATGGAGACCCAACAACACGGGAACTGACAAGGACGCCCAGGGGAAAACATGGCGCCAATTCGGCAGAAAATGAAGCTTCCCTTCAGTGATATTCATCTCTTTTTAACGCGAAGCCAGCTGGTCTTCGACGAAGAGTATCAGAATACGTGACTGGTTTGTCTTTTTCTCCCCGCATCGTCAAAAAATGTCTCCGGAGATGACTTGTGATCGGACAGTAACAACCGCCGCGGCCATGGAGAGGTTGGGCAACCGGGGAATGGCACTTTTGCCTTGGACCAAGCAGATGCTGACAGTGCTGTGGGAGCATCTTTGGATTATGGTTCGAGTCATCTACTGCACCTTCTTGTCTGGTAAGAAGAAACCCCCAAAAGTTTCCACTTAGAGACCTTAATAGTTCACCGTAGCACGACCGGGGTGCGTTTTCGTACCCACGGAAAAAGGGGCTTTTCCCAAGCTCTCGGTATTATTTTTAAAAATATTTTATTTACCTATTAATCTGACTTAATGATTCAACTTGCTCTTCGTTTAAATTCAATTTTATACTATGATTCCAAGGCTCCGGCACCCCCCGCGACCCTAGTGAGGATAAAGCGGTTCGGAGGATAATGGATGGATGGATGGACTATGATTCCAGTAAAACATTTTAGAAAGACTTTTAACTACACACAGTAGAGGTAATACTCATTTTGGACCGTGAGGTAGGAGGCTCGGATAATACAGCAGTTGGATGGATTTTAAAGCTGTAGTTCGTTCAAAGGAACTAGAAGAACTCCCTAAAATATTCAATTTGACGTGTATTACTTGGTTAACTCGTACCCAACAACTAATATATTTCGGCGTATTACTCACCAGTTTATCAGCGCGGAGCTGCGTGTTATACCACGTGACGCGCTTCCGATAGTCGTAAAGACAACGGGCATTCATTTTTTTTTTCAGTTGAGAAAACATGATGCAACTCGTCAAATTTACCATATCCAACTAAGCATAACAGTTTAATAAACCCATTTATTCCTTACGTTTCAATAAAAAAAAAAATCGAACGTTATTGTTCATCGATGCTGGCTTGTGGCTTTGTTGAGGTTAGGTTCCGTTGCAGACTGATTTCCCATCGGCATATTCTAAACTAGATCGAAATATTTTTATATTCGGCAACTGTCTTGTAAAAACATCAAAGGAAGTACTGTATTCTACACTGGATGAACTCAATATTTCAAGGCAACCAAGTTCGATAAAATTGTATTATTTCAACAAAATATTGTGCTTTTTGCTAATGTGACAATTGGCTTTGCTACTTTTTCAACAGAGAAATAAGAGGAGAGTTTACAGAACGAATTGTCCCTTTACGCTATATTTCAACCGAAAGACATAAGTAAACACGGCTCATCAAATTGTTTTGGCGCAAACAAGTGCCTTGCTTTGTTGTGCTAACCAACATTGTTGCCATTTGACTGTTTTAGCCCCCCAAAATAGAAGTTGTGGGATACATAAACACAGTGTGGGATAGGTGAGGAAATGAAGGAGAACAATTACTACAAGGGGCCAAAATAACCTCTCAAAATTGTAAAAAAATAAAATAAAATCCTACAATGTGATTGTCAAGGAGGATTCTCAGCCCGCAGTCGACCTCCATTTTGTGTCACGATTTAATGTCCAGTTTTTCTTTTTTTTTTTTTCTTCTTCTTCTTAGTTTTCCAGATGTTTCGCTTCGAGGTACACTTCCGGATCACAGACGAGATGGGCCAGCACATACAACACAGCCCAACCGAGTCGTTCCTCTTCTCCTCGCTGTTTGACGGTGACGCCGATGTGATGGTGGGTCGACCCAACGGCCTCTCAGACCTCTGCGGCGGCGACGACAATAGCGGCGGCAGGGTTGCGGCCGAAGCGCTGCTGTCCGGCCTGGCTTCCCACGATGGCGTCTACGTGGGCTTCCGCGGCGACTGGGATATATTGCCGGCTTTCCCCAAGGAGGCGCTCTTCCAGGATGATTCCGAGAAAGTCGTCGACGGCAACGAGTTTAACAGCCAGGAAAGCCAAGCCTTGTGGCAGCCCACGTGCGACGACCCTTACGACCTCTTCTTGAAGAAGCCCAAAGCTGACGCGACAGGCAATGCGTCTGAGGAAATGTCGGGCCTGAAGATGTGGGTCAGCCGCTCTGACAGCGACTCCAGCTGGTCCAGCTCCGACGTGTCCATCGCCGATCTGGAAGAGAACGAACGCCTTCTCGAGTTCTTCTCCAGGCCCGACGACCCGTACGACCCCATGTGTTTCACTGCCTGCACCATCAGCAAAGCGCCGCAACCCGCCTCGGCGGGTACCGACAGCGACGAGGGCGCCTTCACCTCTTCCTCAGAGGACGAGGATGAGCTGTGGGGCTTCCTCGACCAGACAGACGACCCTTACCACCCACTGAACTTCCAGGCCCGTCCCAGCAATCACCTGCCTCAACATGTCTCAGAGCCTCTAAAAGCCACTCCTGCTAAACACACCACCCCCAAAACAGTCCAGAAACATCGCCAACGTGTCACGTGTCGCTCTGACGCCGTGACACGGGTGCCATGGAAACGACCCACCCAGAGATGTCAATCACCCAACAGGCGCGGCGGACCTGAAACCCGAAAAAAGGTACGAGATCACCAACATGGTGACACACTCCTGACACACCCACACATTTTCTAAACCTGACGCCGTGACCTGACAAGCTATTTTTACATTGTTGCATTGAAGGAACAGTTTGTACTGTTGCCTACGGTGACCCCAAAGTCCAAAACACCAAAATAAAAGAGAAAACTAATTTAAATATAAAATGAGAAAACAAAGTACGAAAACCAAAAACTAAACAGCAAATCAAAACTCACAAACACCAAAAACTAATCACAGTAGTAAATAAATAATTACCCAAAAAAACAAAAACGATCACAATAGCAAAAAAAAAATGATCACAACAGCAAATCAAAAATCACGAACACAAAAAAGTCCGATTAGTTTTTTGTTTTTGTGTTGTTGAATTTGATGTTTTGTTTTTTGCGGGGGGTTTTTTCAATTGCTGTTGTGTTTATCTGTTTTTACATCTCAAGCTGCCATAGCTGCTTCACTCTTGTTTGAAAGCGCGATGTAAATAAATATCTGCTCTATTGATATATTTATAAAACTTTTTTCGGATTTTTAAATATCCCCTCACTCCCATTGTTCAAACTTTTTAGTGATTTATGAGTTGTTGAGACCTTGAAGAAGGTCCCCCACTCCATCTTCTTAAACATCAGTTTTACAAATGTCCAAGTGTGCGTTTTGGTTAAAATCTAGATTAAAATCCATATTTAACCTGACATGCCATATCGGCACGCACTTATTATTATTATTTTTTGTTTGTTTTTGCACCATCCAATTTTCTAAGACGGCTGCTTAATTGAGGCGCTGTGTCTGTTGGAGGGGAAGGCGCGTGCGCTGTGACTTGTTTTGTTTTGCGTTTGCCGTGTTGTTGTCATGCTGACCGATCACGTGACTCGACGAGTCGGCCCGAGACTTGTTGCGAGCTCCCGACTCGGGTTGCATCACAGCCACTGAATCGACACGACGACCCGCAAACACAAAACCGCTACACTTCGACACGTTGACCCTTCCTTCCTTCCTTCACTCTTTCCTTTCTTCCTTTTGTACCATCCTTGTTTCTGTCTTGCCGTCCACCCCCCCCCCTATATTCTTTGCTGCCTTCCCTCCATCCTTACTTCCTTTCCTTAATCCCTTCCTTCTTTTATCCTTTTGTACCTGCCATCCTAAGTCCTCCTTTTTTTTGATACCAGACTTGCTTCCTTCCCCTACCGCCCTCTTTCTTCTTGGCATTCATCCTTCCTTCCATCTTTCTTTTAACCCTTCAGCTCATACTTTTTTCCTCTTTCCTTTTTCCCTTTCTTGCATCTTTCTCCCTTTCCTTCTGCCTCTTTAAAAAAAAAAAAAAATCTCCCCTTCCTTTCTTCTTCCCAGTCATATGTCCCATCTCCCCCAAACTCCTTCCCTACATCATACTACCTTCCTTGTTACTTATTTTCCTTCATATCCTTCGAGCCGATACAAATATAGCAATCTTTACCGAACGTATTGATTGACGTGTCGTTTGTTTGTGTTGTCCTCTAGCGCGAGGTCCGCTTCTCTCCGGTGGTGGAGGTTCACGTGATGTGTGCGTGGCGCTTTGCCGCCGCCGCTTCCCGCAAAGGACCCTGGGAGGAGATGGCCCGGGACCGCGTGCGCTTCCTGCGCCGCGTGGGCGAGGCGGAGCGGGCAGTCGGGTACTGCTTGGAATCTGCACACCGGGCCAGGATGCGCACATACGTGGATGCCTGCACGAATCCTGGATGATGTTTATTTATTTTTAAAGACTCTTGGTTGCTGTGATTGTTTTATTTATGAGATTGATTTTGACATTTTGCAACTTTGTACCTCAAAAAAAATTTTGGGATAGATTTTGTGTGCGTGTTTATTGTTGCACTGACTGACACTTTCTGATGGTAACTTGAGCCCTTTTGTTTGTTGCCTTGCATTTGGACCTAGTAGTAAATTACAAAATGCTTTTTGTTTTTGTTTGTGATGAATGAATGTACAGTAGCTCAATTAGATGCCAGGAAAAAAAAAACAAAGGGCTTATTTGACTGAAAAAAATATTGATTTCAGGTCTCGTGCAATTTTTTTTTTTGAATTCCTCAATTATTTTCACTTGATGGTTTTTAATGCCATTTTTATTTTTTAAACACACAATAGCAGTTTGGCACACACTGAATTTGGATGTCGATAATCATTAACACGGATTGTTTTGACTCATAAGAACAACTGACATCAATAAACAATTTCAGATTAACAACTTGGGAGTTTATTTGGAATTAAGTGGAGCAGTTATTTGGAGAAAAGCCTCGAATGTCACAACACATTAACAGGAAATAGTGCCATAACCAAAGCAGTGTGTGTTTACACACACTGCCATCCTAGCTTTGAATGTAGAGAATCTTATACACACACACACACACACACACACACACGGACCAGCTGAAATATCCATCCATCCATCCATCCATTTTCCGAACCGCTTGATCCTCACTAGGGTCGCGGGGGGTGCTGGAGCCTATCCCAGCCGTCTTCGGGCAGTAGGCGGTGGACACCCTGAATCAGTTGCCAGCCAATCGCAGGGCACACAGAGACGAACAACCATCCACGCCCACACTCGCACCTAGGGACAATTCAGAGTATCCAATCAGCCTGCCATGCATGTTTTTGGAATGTGGGAGGAAACCGGAGCACCCGGAGAAAACCCACGCATGCCCGGGGAGAACATGCAAACTCCACACAGGGAGGCCGGAGCTGGAATCGAACCCGGCACCTCCGCACTGTGAAGCCGACGTGCTAACCACTGGACTACCGGGCCGCCCCCAGCTGAAATACTCCCACCAAAAAACATGTCCACCACAATTATTACTCTTTGTCCACACAAAGATATAAAAACATGATCACACAGACACACCGATTGTTTCCTAGAAGGTTGAACATCGTGTCTGTTGTCAGACTCTTGTAAGACAATGGCGCATGATGAAATCACATCCCCAGGGATGCTGCAATCAATTACCAACATACACGTACATACAGTGACCCTAATTGCCGTTGCTAACGCGCAATTAGCTTGTTCCTATGATGTTAACATGAATCCTGTTGACGTTGGCTTCAGTGTCGCCCGTATGTCGATGTACTGTATCGTGAATCGTTAATGCAAATAAAATGTCACTGACACTTCCATTTTGGCTCCTCTCTGGTTGCTAAGCAACCGGTGCCAGCGTGGAAAGGATTGCAGGTGATTGCAGCACATGTGGATGATGATGATGATAATGATCGTGAAGTAGAAAGTGATGATGATGATGATGATGAAGATGCTGTTCTCTGGCTCAACCTCCTGGGTAGCAATTAGCTGATGATGCAACCTGCCTGCAGCACGCCTCGCTGCCTCAACCAAAAAGGTAAGACACATTAGAATAATAGTGACGGACCTTCACAAAGTGACACGAAATTTGGTAAACATGTCTTTCATGAGGAGCCACAAAAAAATTCTCAAGTTTTAAAAAGCACAGGAAGTCAGCCATTTTGGTGAGAAATCGTAACCCCAATTTGGTC
Organism: Hippocampus abdominalis; assembly: GCA_018466805.1. Taxonomy (NCBI): domain Eukaryota; kingdom Metazoa; phylum Chordata; class Actinopteri; order Syngnathiformes; family Syngnathidae; genus Hippocampus; species Hippocampus abdominalis. The sequence continues at coordinate 6,282,163 of CM031697.1, read as the reverse complement.
ATTTCCAGTACTTCCGAATTTGTGGAAGATTTAAGAGCCCAAAATCAGTTTCACTTTGCAACATGAAATTAAACATGTCCATCATGAAGAGACCCACAAAAAAGTCTCACAATGCCAGGACCTAAAACGCATAGGAAATCTGACATTTTGGTTTGAAATTGCCATGTTTGGGTTGTTTTGGCCATTTCCAGAACACCATAATTTGTGGAAAATTTAAGCGCCCAAAGTCACTTTAGGTTGACAAGATGGAATTTAGTGTCAATGACTCTCATGCGTAGACCTACCAAAAACTTCCGTCCCCAGAACCCACACTTGAAAAGATTCAGGTGGTCTTCTGAAGAAAAAAAAATCAGCTCCCAGTTTCACTTCCCAATATGGATTTTTCTGTTGAGTGTCTTATGGTGAGTTGATCCACAAAAATGTCTCAGGAAGCCACACCTGAAAGGACACAGAAAGCTGTCCGTTTTGGCTTGAATTTAGTATTTGTGTCAATGCCACAATTTGTGATAAAATTCAGCCCCCAAAGACAGTTTTGTTTCGCAGCCTGAGCTTTAGTGTGGATGTTTATCTTGTATTTAGCCACAAAAATGTCTGAGGCAAGTAGGCCTGACAATATGCATGATGTCAGACATTTTAGTTTGAAACGTTTTAGGGGTAATTTGCAGGCGTTCTTACCCCTGGGTGTTCTTTTGAAAACTCAGCCCCCAAAAACAGTTTCACTTAAGATCCCACCAAAAAAAAAAAAACTCCAAAGAAGATATGCCTTAAAACGATACAGAAAGGCTGTCATTTTGATTTGAATCGACAATTTTAAGGTAACATTTTTTTTCAACACACCATCCCTCGGGTACGATTGACGATTGTGCTGAGTTTCGAGCTGTCAAAATGTACTCTGCTGCTCTCATGCGGTGAAGATATGTACTGCGTCATGTCGCGTCTACAGCGCATATGTAACTGCATTAGAAAGGCTGTTTATGTCTCTTGTTGCAGTACATAAGGATCACCTATAGAGGGGGGCAAAGTCACATTAAAAAATCCTGCTTTTTGCTTCACATTTACATAGATGATCTGTAAACAGTATACTGTACTAATACAGCGGGTCATTTTTATTATTATTATTTTTACATTATATTTATAATACATTTTTTGACCTTGGGGTCATATCTGAACAAAATGATACTTATTGTTTTTATAGTGTAGTTTGCCGCGGTATATACGATTCAAATCCCGATAGACGTTCCTTACATTTTGATCGATGTGGCTAAATGACACCGAGTAAACAAATTAAAAGTGCAATAAGCAAACAGCGTCGAGCTCTAGTCGTGTCTCGTTGTGCAGACTTTGAAAGTTTGTGCTGTGCCTGTTGAAATGGAAGCCCACGGAAGGGAGCGTCAGTGAGGGCTGCGAGCAGCACTCAACAGTCCGTTGAGGCATGGCGCTCAGCCATGCATTATTTAGCCTTCATTTGCACAAGACAAGACACAATGTGTGGCGGCGGCGCCGGCGCCCTGCCAGAGGGATGTTTTTGGGTTTGGAATAGTGTGGAAGCTTTACTCTCATCTCCCCCCCACCCTCCCCCCTTCTTTCCCCCCCCCCCCCCCCTTCTGCTTATTTGCGCTGCTTTTCCAAACACCCCTTGGGTTTTCTTTACTTATTTATGTGTGTTTATCTATGTTTGTTTTTCATTCATTTGGTTTTGATGACAGATTTTATTTAGCATATATTTAATTATAGTTTTATTTCAGTGATTGGTTTTATTTTATTTCATGATAGTTTTCCATGGATTAATTTTGAGGTACATGTATTATTTTGTATCCATTTGTCTTTTTAAATTGTTACACCCACGTTTTTTAAGTTCAATTTTATTTAAACTACAGTGGGTCATTTTTATTATTATTATTTTTACATTATATTTATAATACATTTTTTGACCTTGGGGTCATATTTGAACAAAATGATACTTATTGTGCTTATAGTGTGGTTTGCCGCGGTATATACGATTCAAATTTATTTAAACTTTAATAATAATACATTTTATTTATACTCTCTGTTTGTGTCATTTTCAGTTATTTTTTTATTGCAGTTTAAACAATTGGAGTTGCAATGTTTAATCAATTAAACAATATTCAATTATTTTTTTCATAATTGTTTAGAATCCTTTTTTTAATTTCAGGTTCTCAACAGTAACTATTGCCCAAATTCTGTAGTCCTCTTTGCAAGCATGGTTTCCTCCCACGTTCCAGAAATGTGCGTGGCAGGTTAATGGAACACTCTAAATTGTCGCTAGGTGTGATTGTGAGCATCAATGGTTGTTTATCTATGTGTGCCCTGTGATTAACTGGCGACCAGTTCAGGGTGTATGTACCCCGCCTACTGCCTGAAGACAGCTGGGATAGGCTCCGGCCTCGCCCTGCGACCTTTGTGAGGATAAAGCGGATGTGATTTTGGTAACTCAACAGCGGAGGGTCGCGGGGGGTGCGCCTATCCCAAAGTAACACCCTGAACCCATAGGACGGAGTGCCCAACGAGCCTTGCATGTTTTTGGAATGTGGGAGGAAACCGGAGCACCCGGAGGAAACCCACGCAAGCCCGGGGAGAACATTTGGAACCCGGTACCTCTGCACTGTGAAGCCGACGTGCTAACCACTGGACTACCGGGCCGCCCTACAGAAACTATAACTCATCATTTTGTACATATTAACACAGCATCAGGCTATCATATAAGTGGACAATCTTAGCCCATGTCTGGTGTCACATACAAAACACCTGGCTGACGCTTACGCTTCGCACTCCTTTACAAGTGGTAAACGTGATTTATAATTGCAAGTTTGGCTTACGTCTTTCCCATCTCACTACAAACAATGTGAATATTTGGCTGACATATCGGTGCACTTTTGCCCCCTTGCTGTGTGTGTGAACAAAGGGACCCTCAGTGTTTGCTATGGGAGGGAGGGAGGTAAGGGGGGGCTTGAAATCCAACTCTTGAATCCTGCACCATGTATGCGTTTCCCTTGAGTGTGTCTGCTTTTCCCATCACTGTTTAATACACTAGATAGATTTTGCTCGAATGAAAAAAAAACCTGTCAGACCATGTTGCAAGAATTTCAATCTTTGTAACCTTTGACATGTGGTCGCTCCACAATGTTGTGGGCATCCTTGTTCCGTGGGGGATACTGGACTTACTTCTCACCTTATGTTATGTGGAGATGTCATCCTTAATGATTAGTGTTGCAATACACGCTGACATGTGCTTCCATATTCACAATTATGCTTGGTGTCAAAGCCCCACTTTCTCTAGAAAAGTCTGCAAAAATCATCAATAACTAGAACACCTCAAAACATGTTATTTGATGTTCAGCACTTGATCTAGATCTTATCCCTCAGAGAGGATGCGCCATGTCATCCATGGTAATGTGACCTGAGTATTGTAATGTCACCTGTGGAGTCCCGCAGGGATCACAACTCAGCCCCCTAGTGGGTAGCATCAACAAAGCACACAAATCTGATTTTGCACCAATTAACCGGAACAAGATCTGAGGTGGGTCACCTTCCTGGATTTGCTGCTATAGAAAATTCTGCATTGACTTAATCTTATCAAATCAAGTTGTTCTCGTTAACTTTTATCGCACCGCATTATATGTTCAATGTTGCCCAGTCTGCATCTATTGGAGCCTGGTCATCTTGGAAGGGAGATTCAACCCCAATCTGTGGTCCCTTATCAAGGTTTCTGGACAGTATGACCGTTATCTTTCCCTTAGACGCTGGCTTACGGTCGCTCCACAATGTTGTGTGCGTCCAGGTTTACGTTACGGGACGATACCAAATCCTGGTACCTGACAATATCTTTGAAATAGTGACTCACTTCGTGTTTTAGTGGACTGTGACATGTGATCGCTCCACAACGTTGTGTATTCCCAGTCTGCCTGGATACTTTTCTCCATGTTTGATTTGAGTCAAACAACCCCCCCAAGTTCTCCCTAGTCATGTTCTCATGACCGTAATAGCTTCACCAAAACAGCAGTCGAGCACATGGTGATCTCAGCACTTGGCCGCGACTGCCTTCCATTATTCTTTCTTCCTAGGGAACACTTTATCTGTCCACACAAATTCTCTGCAAACACAAGAGAGATCCAACCTCTGCACGCCCTTTCCTCAATCTGCCTCGGCGTTAGCTTTTTTTTTTCTTTCCGGGCTCACGGAAAGAAGAAAAAAGTGCTGCTGGGCGAAAGCTCTTGAGATAAGCGCACAAAAGACTTGGAAAATGTGTTCACCTTCGGGATGAGGCCTGGAACATGTCCAGAATGTGTTTTCTTTCCACCATGCAGGGAAATAACATGTTAGAAAATTTGTTTTTTGTTTTTTTTGGAGGGGGGGGGGGGGCGGCGAATGTCAACAGTGGATTGGGAAATGACAGGGCATCAGCGGGTGTTGACACTAGCACGCCACCACACGTCTCCTCCAGGATGCAAAAGGAGATTCCGATGAGCTCAGCGTTCCTGACGAGTAACTGAATGCACCGTGGACATGGAAGTGCGCGCGTGTGTGTGTGTGTGTGTGTGTGTGTGTGAGTGTTTCATAATGAACAACTGGAGGAGAGTAGCGATGTTTGCAACATGCAGATGTCAAAACACAACAAGCAACAGACCCATACATAACCTTGTGAAGGTGGGAGTTTGAATTTTGAAATGGGATGCAACCTGCAGCGCCCAGAGCTGATCCAAGCCTGTGAATCAGGGTTTTGAACCACTAGCACACTGTGCTTCAAATAACAAACCACTCCATCCTTCACTTCATCACAAATTGCTTAGTAGAAAACGTTTTGGAATGAATGGGAGTATTTTATCATAAATATGTACAATATTGCAACGATGATTTCTAAAATAATGCTCACTCTTGATATGCGCATCATTAATGTTTAGGTCTCACATAAATATTTTAACGATTTAATATTGATGTATTAAATTATATTTTTTAATCTCTATATTTTATGAATATTCAGAAATACTTTTCTTTTTATCATATATTTTTGGATTTGTACTTGATATTCTGAGTCCCCCCCCACCAATATCTTTGATGAATATAATTTATTATAGTAATTTATTCAGCTGTCGCACAGACTGCAGCTGGATGTAGGCTTATTTCCTCCAATAAATAATTTTATATTAAAAAAATCGCACATTTACGATGAACATAATGAAGAGATGTTCCTCATCTACTCTGAGTCATCGGCGTCCTCTCCCATGAGCAGTGGTCCAATGTCCGCCTCTCGACGGCGTCCCTGAAGGCAGCGCCGGCCCATGCTGAGCGATCGCTTCTCTCCGGGGAGACTCAGCCGAGAGATGAACTAGGACAAGCGGATCATGGCTGTGTCTCTGTGCCGGGACTCCCTGCCCGAACATTGGACGTACGGCGTGTGCAGGGACGGGAGGGTCTTCTTCATCAAGTGAGTCATCTGCCTTCCGTGCCTTTTTCGTCCATTTTCGCTTTTGGCTTCGGCGTAACAGGTGTTTTTTTTTTTTTAACCCTCCCGCACTCCTCCTCCTGCGCACTCGCCGCCTTCCTCCACCCTTCTACTGTGCACGCGTGTGTCCGGGAACAAGCGACCGTACGCGGGAGACCACCTGGTTGCACCCACGCTCCGCCGAGCCGGTCAACTCGGGACATATGATCCGGTCAGGTAAGCTAGCAAAGCGACCGCCTTGGCTCCTTTAGCCCGAGTTGGCCCGGTTCCTCTCGACACGACTCGGCTTTCAACTTTCAAGTTTGTTTTTTTCTCGTCTTTTCAGATCTGCCCAAGGGATGGGAGGAAGGCTTCACGGATGAAGGAGCGAGCTACTTCATTGAGTAAGTGCCGAATAAAAAGTTTAAGAAATGTTCGTGAACGCGTCACCTGCATCACAAGTTGGCGCTCAGCTCTGAATAATGGCTGCCGCTCGTTAAGTCACTCGGGGACTCTTCATTAGGTACACAACAACTGGATTTGCATTTCATGTATTTTGTGAAGTCTGGCTTTTACCCCTTCTTTGGTTCTCCCTCAATGACTTTTTTTTTTCTTTAGCAGGGGAAAACACTTAATTCACGACTAGTCGACTTAAGGCAATAAACGTATATTTGGAGTCGTTAAGTCGACAAATCGACGAGGCCACTGATTCCCAAGGTGATTTTCAATTGACATGTGGGGTCCCTCTGGTGGTCCGTGAAAGAATGGCAGAATAAAATGTTAAAACTGCGCAATGTCACATTCATGTGGTAAATTTGTTGAAATACAATTCAGCTGTTTTTAACTTTGAAGTACAGTGTGCATTTAGTCTTTCAGAACTGTTTCTAATATTTATTTAGGTACATTTTTATTGAACTTGTTTGAATGTTTATTGACATTTAATTACATCACATTTAAGTATAGTGTTTGCGTTCAAACTGCATTATTTTACAGTGGCTTACATTACATACACTTAAGTAGTCTACGTGCACTTTTTTTTTTCAGTCTGACACCACCATGAATTAACTCTTGAGCACTCACTCATTCCAAGTATCAATACCACTCGTACTTATTATACATAAAATTTCAGTACCGTAATAACGGATAACAGAGCTCTCTGTCTTTCTGACCCACATGATACTTCACTGATGTGTCAAACGACCGTAGTGTAGCACTAACTACTTGCATGAAAGACTAACTCGATGTCAGATTTAAAAAACCCCAAAACAAAACAAACCCCCCCCCCTTTTTTTTCTTTCTTTCTTCTTACTATCAATGGACAGGCATCCTGATAATATGAGATAAGCCCAGTATCGGCCCGATATAGATACTTGGTATCGGTATTTGACCATCCTTACTTATTGGATGAAAGCCTTTGCCTCTGTTCAAATGAACACTTGGGCCTACTACATGACTGTATTTTAACTTTGGTCATTATGCTAATACTTGGAGAGCAATACATATATATATATATATATATATATATATATATATATATATATATATATATATATATTTTAGGTGGTTCTTGCTAAAAGGTTTAGAATGTTGGACTAGTCGACTAGTGTGCACAACCACTAG